>JAJJWW010012403.1:0-600000 GCA_023531295.1 Papaver armeniacum | reverse complement strand
CCGCCGATGCGGACTTGTATTTAGGTTTAGGTTTTAGGTTTTGTATATATTTATTATTATTATTTTTTTAGATTATTTTTTGTTCTATTTTACGTCTTTGGTATTTTTGTTTTTGTTGTGCAGGTTTTGCTTGAAACGGAAGGTGAAAAGTTGGACTTGCCATAAAAGGAGAAAGCCGAAGATTTTATTTTTAAGGACTTTTATATTTGGTAGTTGTTTTTTGGACTTGTAATTTTCTTTTATTTGTTTATGTTTATTTTTAGTACTTTATTTATTAAAGAAAAAAAAAAACACTGCACACACCAATTGCATCTTCGTCAGACTACCGAGTTTAGGAAAACTTGTGGATTAGTAAGCTGAACCCGTGCCTTGGGCCTTATGGGAGTTACCAAACAAAGTCCACAAACCTCGACCTTATACCTTTGGGTATATTTCGTTGTAGGTAACCCAAGCTTACCTAAATTAGTTAGCCCAGCATTTGCATGTGCACATTTTGTTGAATTCTTGTATGCCAGAACGTAAGAGAGACGCTCTAGGACGGTTTATACGTGAAAAACCTAGAAGTGATATTTTAGGAAACAAGAATCTTGACTACCTTAATCTAGAAAGTCCTATTTTTGGACGTTCTTCTCACGGTGAGGAAAATATCCTTGATACTTCGATTTTTTCCAAAATGGTTGAGGAAAAGGATGATGAGGTCCCAGTAAAAACCCTTAGGGATCGTTTGAACCCGTCTAAAGTAGTGCGTCAGCTAGGTGTAGTTCTACCAGCTTCTACGGTCCAATTTGATATTAGACCTGAGACTATTGGCATGCTTCGTAAGTTTAGGGGGTTAGAGAATGAGAACCCGTATTCCCACATAAGAGACTTTGAAATGATTTGTGACACAATGAACTATCCAAATGTCTCCAAAGATGTGCTTAGGTTACGTTTGTTTCACTTCTCTCTCTATGATAAAGCCATAGAGTGGTATCATTTTATTCCTTCTAAAACAATTACCACCTGGATGGTCTTGTAGAGGCATTTGTTAAGAAATTCTACCCACACCATAAGATCGCATCTTTTCTAGCGATCTATCCAAACCTTTAAGCAGAAATTAAGTGAAAAATTTCATGATTATATAGAAAGGTTTAGTGAATTGTTATACCAGTGTCCACATCACGGCTTTGAAAAAGACCACATGGCCCAAATTTTATATGAGGGCCTTGATAGTGAAACCCGTATGCAGGTAGAAACAATTAGTGGTGGAGAATTTACCCATCAAGACCCAGATGAATGTTTCGACGAATTCATCGAGTTAGCTGAGAAGACTCGTCAATGGGCTTCAATGAGAGGACCAGAAATACCTAGAAATCATATCCATAGGTTCGATAGAGTTGATTATGGGTCGGATATTCTTAGGCGTCTAGAGGACTTAAAAATGAATCAAGGGTCACACCATGCTAGATACGAAGAGCAAGCCCATGTTCTTTATAACAACTCTAGGTTTGAAAACCGTCAGAGATTTGATCCATATTCCGATACCTATAACCCTGGTTGGAGAAACCACCCGAATTTCTCTTGGTCTAAGGGACAAAGTCAAGGTCAGTTTAGTATTTCCCAGGCTCTCCCAAGTTTTGGGTATACTAAGAACCATTTAGGGCCAGATCAGTATCAGAACCTGTCGGATAAAAAAATCATGAGCTTA
The DNA here is from genome assembly GCA_023531295.1 of Papaver armeniacum. Taxonomy (NCBI): domain Eukaryota; kingdom Viridiplantae; phylum Streptophyta; class Magnoliopsida; order Ranunculales; family Papaveraceae; genus Papaver; species Papaver armeniacum. Next base: position 598,313 of record JAJJWW010012403.1, on the reverse strand, counting down.
GAAGAGCCTCTAACCATCTTATCTCATAACATTGCTGAGTTTAAGCAAACGGTTGAGAAAGGTTTACAGGAAAACTCTCAGGCTATTTCAGAGCTAAAAAATCAGGTTAGTATAATTGCAGAATTTTTGAGCGAAAGAGAAAAGGAAAAGTACCCCAATCAACCACTACCCAACACTAGAGCAATTCATGAAGTATCCTCTAAAGAGAAAGAGTTCAATCATGTGAACTCTGTAACAACCCTTAGGAGTGGTAAAACGGTAGACAACAAGGTCGCCATGCCTAATAGTGGACATATTGTAGATACACCTTCTAGTTCCCATTCTAGTTCCCAAGATGAGCCCCAGAAGGAGCCACTGGCTGAAGAGACTGATAAAATTTCTAGTGATGCCCATGTGGTTCCCGATAGATCTCATTTTGTGCCCAGAGCCCCATATCCACAGTTGTTAGTTCCAACTAAGAGAGAGTCGACTTACAACGAAATAATGGAGATTTTTAAGCAGGTAAACATAAACATCCCTTTACTAGAAGCAATTAGGCAAATGCCTGCTTATGCCAAGTTTCTTAAGGATCTTTGTACACGAAAGCGTAAGCTTAATGTCCATAAGAAAGCCTTTTTAGCTGGTCAGGTAAGTTCAATCCTTCTGAACCAAACAGACCCTAAGTATAAAGACCCTGGATGCCCCACCATATCTTGTACGATTGGTAATCACATGGTTGATAAAGCATTACTTGACTTAGGAGCCAGTGTTAACCTACTCCCGTACCACGTGTACACCCAGCTAGGTCTTGGTGAGTTGAAACCGACTAAAATGACCCTACGGTTAGGCGATAGGTCTCACAAAGTACGTCGTGGTGTCATAGAGGATGTACTGATTGAGGTTGATAAATTTATTTATCCAGTGGATTTTGTTATTCTGGACACTCAACCTGTTCAGGACCCTAGTGCTCAAATACCGGTGATTTTAGGTCACACATTTTTAGCCACATCTAATGCTACCATCAACTGTATGACCGGGCTTATGAACATATCCTTTAGTAATATGACCACTGAACTAAATATCTTTAATGTTAATAGACAACCTTCTGATGGCTTGGAGGAAGTGAATATGATTAGCACTTTAGTTCAGGATCTAATTCAGGATAATTGGGACGACACTTTATTTGGTGATTCCTTAGATGAATTTGATGAGACAATTCCCTTAAGTCAGTTTGGTGACCAAACTGTTGAACTAGAAGAAGCTCTCGAGTATTTTAAAGACTCCGAGGATCCAGAAATTCAAGCAATAGTTGGAGGTTTGTCTGAGAATACTGATTACCCTAAGTTTGGGGGTAGTGATGGTCAAGTATCCCCATTAGAAGTTCCTAACTTGGGACTCGAGCCTAGTGTACCTGAGGTATTACTTGATTCTCTTCCGACTCTACAACCTGATCCTCCTGATACTGTCCAAGAGGAAATCCAACCACTAGAAACCCATAGTTCAGAAAAATCTATTTGTCAAGACACTCATATGAATCCCAAGTGGGCACTGAAAAAAACCCAGGTTGTCTTGCAGAAACCTTGGATGAGGATGTGTTATGTCTGTTCATTTTTCTGATTTGGTGCAGTTGTCTAATAATTATGGCAATTTTATTCGATTTTGTTGACCCACAGTTGTTTCGACTATTGATATATGATTTGAAATGTAATTAGCCATTTTGTGGTATTTACCGTCTGGCTGAAGACTTTAAACTTAGCACTTCTTGGGAGGTAACCCAATATTTATGCGACACGGTAATATCTTTCCTTAACTCTTTTGCTTCAAATGGTAACAGTTTCTCATTGTTCATGCTTTTAATTTCATCTTTAGAACATTGAGGACAATGTTAGATTTAAGTTTGGGGGTATGGGAGAAACTTTTTAGTTGCATTGTTAAACTCCAGAGCCTAGAAATTTATGATTATTAAGGATGGCACTAACCAATCTAAGTGGATGGAAGCATCTTGATTGTAGGAGTTGAGGAACCAATTTGATTAGATGGAAACATCTAAAGAGTCTATTCATAAAAGCACAGAGCTCAGGTGTTAGAATTAAAGAAAAAACATGGTAGTTTCGTCATATCTCGTTGAATCCTTTTCACTTCTAGTTTTATTTTGTTTTCTTTAAAATATGTTTCTCTAAGTGATTAGGTGGGGCTCACGATTCAAGTTGTTACCACTGCTAGGGTGAAATAGAGTGATTGAGATACCAAAAAAAAAATATATATATATATATATATATATATATATGTATATTAAAAAAAAAAAGAGAGAAATTGAGACCAGACCATCAGACCAACCGGAATAAATTCAATAAAGTCGACCACTGGAACCCTTGTATATGCCAGTTGTGTTGACCTAGAGTTAGGATTATCGACCACTGGTTCCCTTGTATATGCCGGTGTGTGTTGATATTAGTCCAGACCACTATCTCAGTCCATTAGGATAGGTTCGTTTTGGCGTGTGGCCTTGAGAGAGATATGAGAAACACTTTTCACCTTAGTCAACATAAAAACCATCTACGTTTTCTCTACATCCATCTTCTTAATCTATCCATGTGATTGGTTGACTCACGGTTATGATGTCCGAAACTATCTCGAGTAGAGCTCACACTTATATATGAATTTTAGTATGCTTGAGTGCAAACTCGTGTACATCAATTGGAATTTCGCATCAGGGTACTTCCTCCTGTAATCAATAAGTATGCCAACCAAGGAGATTCTTTAGTGCCTTCCAAGGTTCTGCGTAGATAGTTAGGGTCTGGAGTGTAAAGGTTTTGTGGGTACACCTCTGGTAAACCCTTCCGAGACTATAACTCGGCCACTAGGGCCACCTAGGGGTTTAAAGGCTTATTGCATACGCTAATCGACGATGCCTGCGGCAGTGAGTTAGGATTTTATTTTGTAAATTTGATTTGCTCGAGGACTAGCAAATAATAAGTTTGGGGGTATTTGATAGACGCATTTATGTGTCTATATTAGTCTCAATTCTCTGTAATGTTAGCACTCGATTTTGTACTTATTTGGTTATTTTGTGTCTTTGTAGGTGTTTTTGGAGAAATAAACTTTTGCGGCGAAATTGGCTCGAAAAGTGGTTTTTGCGCTCGTGGGAGAAAATTACTATACGGACCCCTCATTTGGATAAGGGGCACCTCAATTACTAAGGGGTAACCTCCTGCTATTTGCACCCCAGGACATCCCCCAAAGGCGTCTGCTAAAGGCACCCCTATTATGGTTAGGGGGCATCCTATCTTCTTCACGGTTTGAGAGAGTTTTGGCGGGAAAAGGTATTTTGAAAATTCAGCGAAGAAATAACATTTTTGGCAGCAATTTGGGTGCGATTCTGTTGGATATTTTCGTGGGTTTAGATTGGTATTGGCCTATAACGATTAAACAGGGTTAAGTGGTGGACTTGGATGCGTTTAAAAAGGAGATTTTATCTCAAGTTCGTAAACAGGGAAGTAAAAGCTATTTACGGCAACAGGCAGATAATCTTGGTCATGTTTTGATTATTTTGGAAGGTTATAGAGAAGATATTCCCTGTTAGATTCAACTCTATCCCATATGAAGAGTTTCAGTTGAAACAGAAGCCGCGTGAAACAAAAGAAAGGAAATATTTTCCTGTAGCTTTTGGTCGAACAAAAGATAGAGATTCTCGGGATTTAATTACCATGTGTTGTATAAAAGGGTTAGGACGAGTCACAGGAAAGGTATTCGAGAGTTTGTGGTGAAGCAGAGGCATAAAATCACGCAGCAGGAGGAGTTGCAGCAGCAGCAGCATGTGAAGAGGAAGAAGAAGAGTTGCAGACGACAGAGCAGAAGTGTCGTTCTCAAGAACACGAAGAACAGGCTCATAAAGACAGTCTTTTATTCTGCAACACATTTAATTTACCGTTCTCTGTAACAGTGTCTTGCAACACTTATATCCGTTGCGATTTCACTGCTTTATTATTTTTCACCTCTTGTAAGCACTTTTTGAGCTATGAATATCAATTTTGAACGTGTTTTCACCATGAGGATCTAAACCCCATCACTGGGATGACGGAGGAAGCCAATTCTCATCACTGTGGTAACTTATTTAATTCTTTTTATGACTTTTGCATTAATATAATTTGAATTATGATTTTAAATTAATTAGTTGTCATTTAGTTTGATGAGTTATGCTTAGCTTAAGTGTTTTGATAACTCATGCTTACCATTTACAATCAATGTTTTATAAAATCTACCTTGGCAAAGATTTAGAGTCAATAACTATTATTTTTGGAGCTATAATTGTCAAAGAATTAATATTGAACCATAGAAAAAGAGTTTGGTGAAATCCTGATTCCCAGTAATCTCTCAATATTGTTATCATCCTTCGTTTTATTTGCTAGTTTTAGTATTTTATTTAAGTAAGCCCTAAACTCAACAACTTCCCAAGTCCGGGAATCGAATCCCTATACTTACCACTTGTAAAACTGCATCATGGTGATGTAGGCAGGTGAGGATGGTAATGCAGGTGGTATAATGATGGTAGTATGCTGGTTGGAGAGGAGCAGAGAGCTCCTCTATGTTGGTGGTGGTGATAGCAGTCGTCGATGGGGTATTGGATCTCTTTGTTGTAGCTTGTTTTCCTTTTATAGCTTCACTGTTTCTTGTAAAATCGATCAACACCCAAGTTTCCTTATTTCATTCGAACTCTAAATCAGCTCCCAATCTACACCATTCACTTATTTAATCAAACGGCAGCAAGCTCCATTCCCTGACTGTTTTCACGGGCAAAATTCCTTCCAAATCTGAAACCGACTCAAACCCAATCTTTCCGTCTCACCAGTTACGTGCTCTTCGTAGCCTCTTAAATCTCTCCAAAACTCAAATTTCTATTGTCAGCTTCGAAAGTATGGTCGAACTCTTGCTATGCAGCCAACGTAACCATGTCTAGAACCAACAGCAATAACAAAGGGGCTTGTCTGAAAACTATCCATTCAGGCATTTCCTCGAGCACCTGTTGTGCATCTGGGAAACTAATGAAGGCCATGTATCGGTTGTATTTTGGAGATTACACAAACTCCTTCCCTGCGAAGATTTCATATTTAACACACACCCATTTCTCCTAATCGTATGAGAACTGTGAATCACAATCAATCTTTCAAATGAACGGTAACAAAACACCTCATCAATATCAGTCCCTTTCACTATTTTCACGGCTCAAGAACAATGCCAAATCCAATTCAAACTCTAACCAAAACACCATGATATCTTGGGTTCGAATTACTGTCCAACCATTGGAAAGACCCACTTTGAATCCTCTTCATTCAATTCATGTATCAATGGCAGTATATACCTTTCTTGTCTGCATTTCTGGGATTAGAACTACCCCAATACATACCCATTTCTTCAGTGTATGTCTCGAACTCTTATAAGCTTCTTAATTACGAGCCACTGAAACCTTGGTTAGCCGGCGTTGAGGACTTGTTGCTGAAAGAGAGAGAGAGCTAGGAAATAGGTGCAGAGGCAAGTTGTAGGCATAATGAAACCCAAGGGCCAAAGATTTCTTATCCTGTGTAGATGTCCCGACTGAATAGGGAGGCCATCATAAATAGCTTGTCTGCCCTCAACAGTTCTCAATAGAATAGCTCCTTGGCATCCACGAGTAGAGATCGCTAGGTGCTCCAGTAAAATCCAGTTTCGACGCATTGGAGACTCGTTCCCTTTCAATATTTCGATTCTATCGACACCCATTGTCTCTCATTAATGAATTGAGCTTAAATTTCTCTTCTTTCATGAAACATGACTCTGAAGTACCTACAAAATGCAAACACAGTATAATATACACTAATTTACAAGATAAATAACAAAGAAAGCATAAACAATAGATAATAAATCAAGGCGTTTAAGACACCTATCAACTAACTAGAAGAACTGGTGAAGAGAAGGGGCTGTGAGTGGGTCTAATAATCCCAGAGTCCAACATTTCTTGAACCATCTTCTCAACTATGTCCTTTTGTATGTAAGGTATTCTGTAAGTGCCTTGGTTTGGCGGTGTTAAGAGTGATTGAAGGGGAATGTGCTTATCATGGTTTTTGTGGGGTGGAAGGGCTCTAGGGTCTTAAAATACTGCAGTGTATGAGTTAAGTAGGGTTTGAATGGGTTCAGGTATTGAAGTATCTAGATTAGTGGCACAAATAGAAAATAAATGACCTATAAACCCTTGTTTATGCTTCTTAAGATGCTTATGGCATTCCTCCCCAGTCATCATAGAAATGTGAGCCTGAGTCTGATTTGATAACCCAACCAACTCAATTCTCTTCCCCCCTTTCTTAAAGGTAATAGATAATTTTGTAAAATCAAACTGCACTGCACTTATGGTTCTCATCCAATCTACCCCTAACACCATATCACATCCCCTCAATTATAACAATCTCACATTAAATTCAAATTGGTTCCCTTGCATATTCCAATAAAAAAAATTGGACATTTAGCCTCACTTTGCAGCGTATTACCATCAGCAACAGCTACCTGGAATGTGTCAATGGTCTCAATACAACACCCACTGCTTCTAGCCACCTTAGGGTCTATGAAACTATGAGTACTACCACTATCTATCAATATTATGATAAATTTTATATTTCTAGATTTTACTTGTATTTTAATGGTGTTTTGTGATATGTTACCTGCTATAGCATTCAAGGATATCTCTACTTCTTCTTCCATAATCTCCTGGATTAGTGGTGAATTGCCAGGTGAATCTTTCTCAGATGGGCATGTTTCTTCTTCTTCAGCAGCCAACATGATTATTTGTTGTTTGATAAATTTATAGCCAGCTTTGAACTCTTCATCATAGTTATAGTATAATCCCATTTCTCACTTAGCTCTCATCTCAACATAGGTTAGCCTTTTAATGGGTAACAACTTGGGGCTGGTAGCAGTACTTTGTCTTGGAGATGGTGTGCTGAATTTTGGAGAAGTAACTATTGCCTTGTTGTTGTGTGGTATATGCAGTGGAGGCAATCTAGTTGCTGCCTTGTTCCTTCTAGCAGTGGTCTCCAGCAATGCTTCCTGCATCCTGGCTAAGTGTATGGCTTCTCTCAATCCTTTAGGTGAGAACATTTGAACTGCTATACGCAATTCTTATTTTAAACCACTAATGAAGCTTGAAGTGAAAATACTCTTCAAAGAAGTGTTTGTTTTTAGCCACCATTAATGCCTTCAACTCCTCAAAAACTTCTTGATACTCTAACACAGTACCTGTCTAACACAGATTATTGAACTCACCTACAATATCATCATGACCCAATGCTTGGAATCTGGCTATGATGTCAATTATAAAATCTTCACATAGTATAACTTCTCTACCCTCCTTGTAGTCTTGAAACCAAACATCGGCTTTCTCCTCCAAGTATAGTGAAGCCATATGTACCTTTTGCTCCTCATCCATTGGGTGTAACTGAAAAAACTTCTTACTCTTCCTAAGCCATGACCTAGGATTGGTGCCTCCAAATCTGGGAAAATCCACCTTGGGTTTATGGTGGCTAGTCATCTGATTATAGAATATTGAGTGATGAACTCCGCTCATTCCACCAGTGTGAGATCTGTTATATGACTACATCACAGGCTGCTGAACCGATCCAGCGTCTAATTTATCCTTGTTCATAATCCGATCTACTTCCTGAGAAATCAACTGAGATATATTCCTGATAAGTTCTACGTTGCTTGCTTCTAGCATAGTAGGAAGATTTCTGTTAATCTCTGAAACAGTATCATCAAACTTCTGAGATAATCCTCTATACTTTTATTGATTTTTCTTTGAAAATCCTCAAACTCTTTTTCATTCACCATCGTAACAGGTCACTCGGATCGAGTGCTCTGATACCAATTGTAGTGATCTACACTACAACTGGATAATCAGATTCAACTACAGGATCTACACTGCAAGCTGAAGGGTATAACCTCAGAGAGGCGGAAGCATAAGCTGATAATATTCAATAATAATCGTTTTACAAGCAGGGAAGGAGTATAAGAAGATAGGGTTTTCAAGTGAGTGTGAGAGACACATGAACACTTATACTCTAATTACAACGGTCAATAATTAATATTAACGGTAACAAATATTAACTGGGAAACCATTGGATTTACTAGTACCCCCGACTCAGGTAGCCCTTAACAGATGAGCTAGCCCTCGAATGGGATATGACATAAACCTATAGATTATTGATTCATTCCCCCCTTACATAATGATTTGTAAACCATATGTACATAGTGCGAAACTACTAAATAATTCTCTCCATTTTTGTCAATAAAATTGGCAAAGGTACGAAAATCGTGGGATCGTAATGAATAAAACCAAAAGATACTTCAGGATTCCAAGGTGTTTACATATCAACTATATTTAAATGATTTCACATAGTAAGACAATACTTAGCGCTCATCTAGGAGATTTAAGATACAAGGATCCCTTTAATTTCCACAGCCACACTCCCCACAAAGATATAGCAATTAAGCACAAGTTCATTTAAGAACTCTCCCCCATTTGATGTCATTACCAAGAGAACAACATAAGTGACCTTGCTTTATGAAAAAGAAGGATTTTGTCGGACATTAACAAATCACGCGGATTTGTATCCTGAAAATCGACTTAAAATAATTTCAACGCCAGTTACGGACAGAGAGATAATTTTAATCGGTATGAATCAACATAAGAAAATCTTACGGAGTGTGTCAAGCAATAAAAACACATAAGTGTGATCACGGGTAGATCGATACTGCGAGAATGTTCTCAAAGAGTTTTTTCTATTTTCAGTTTATAAAAATATAATAGATTTAACTTCTGAGCATATATGAAATATCAGCTCGATTCAAGAAGAACGTAAAGTCACATATATTTGCAATAACTAAACCAATAATGATTACATACTGCAACTGCAAGTTTATCTTCCAACAACTCTAGAATTTAAATAAATAAATATAAAAACATGCAAGATGAAAATCGTTGGAAATGGCTTCTGTAATCACAATCTTTGTTATACCAAACCCTAGTTATCCTTATCAAAAGTAAAAATAAATTCTCACAAGAATTTTCCTAGAAAAATAGAAAACAAAATAAGAAGAACTATAAATCATATGTAGTCTGCGACTTGCGTTTTGAGAGAACCAAGATCATCAGATGCTTTTCCCAGTTTTGAGAAGCTTGAGATCCCTTTTGGCAGCGGACAATTGTTCGAACACAACTTTGATGTTACTCATAATGTTTCTAACCAAATCTCTGGACATTTTAACCGGTCTTGACCTTGTATGTTCTTGAGCAAAATAACAGGATATGTTGACATGATCATCGTAAAAATCAACAATACATGTGGAACGATCATCCTCCATTTTCTTGTTATCTTACTTTGCGCTATTTGAAAACTTAGGAGCATCCATGGTTCGTGAACGTTCGTGAGTTATTCCATCACTTTGTATCTAATACAAGGTAGGCATGCCTTATGTATATCAACAATTTCTAGGTTAAGAAAACTGAGGGAAAAGAGATTATTTTTAAAATCTTCTGAAGAGGTTTTGACTCATTACTTTCATAGGTTCGGGCCGGTTTCGGAACTTTCACGCATATGGGTTTGTGAGCACAAGAAACTCATTTAAGCAGAAAAATATAATCAACCTTGTTCTTAGCTAAATAGATAGAAATCTAGAGCACAAGAGTTATTAGGATACATGGCATAACCAAAGATGAACCACTTTATGGTGAAGTTATAAACTAAAAAAAAATAAGGTACACAATACAAAATACATCATGTGTCAAGAAGGAGTTTATTATAATTCTTGGACATTTTGTGTTTCCTCCTTGTCATGCTCTAGGAGGAGGCACGATTTACCAAAGTCAAGTTATGTTATGGTAGGCATCCGTCAAATGCCCATCATGAATAAAAAGATTCTTTGGTAAGCTTCCATGATTTGTACTTGCTATGTCTTTAAGACAGTTTAAATTACTAAGGGAAAAGGATGTAGAATTCTTACTTGTATTCAGCCTTCTCCTTGCCTTCCTAAAGTCCTTGAAATGGCTAATCTGTTTTCTGAGCTCAGAAATCGTATGATCAACCTTTGTCTGAAGGTTCAAAATTGTGTGGTTATGTGTTTCTGAGATGGATTTCTTCGGTATCCTTTTCCTCCCATTATTCTCTTCAAGATTTATTGAAGTGAGATTGGAATGACTATCCTTATGCAAGTTAGTCTTTATCCAATTGGGAGCATCGGATCTTGTCTTTGTCTCTACAAAGTTAACCTTTTTATGATCATTACAATTATGAAAAGGCTTTGTATGACATTTACAGGCAAAACTTGGTCTATCACAACACTGATTCCTTTGCCTAAAGATTGGACGTTGACAACCCGTAATGTTAAAGGTAATCAGACAAGAAGTTGGCCTTTTCCGTTTAAGAGATAGTCAAACAACTTGGTATATTGTGAGAATTCTTCATCAACATTTTTATCAATATCAGAATCACTTTAGTTAAAAATTTCATTCAACTGTTCTTCTAGGAGAGTCTCCCAGTTATCCACAGTATTAGATGATGTATCAGATGTGATAATTTTCTCATGTGAACCGAACCCTTGAACCATGTTTGAATGATTCCGAACTGGTGATACATTTTTCGAGATTGCACTCTTGTCCATATAATCAGATTGTTTCAAACACAGACTTGTTAGGTTTTAACGTGTTTGCCTGCTTTGATACCAATTGAAAACGCGGGGATACCAAAATACACCACCAACTTTTTCTTAGGCAATTTGTATGGACAAACTCAACACGATTCCGAGAGTTCAACTCAATCAAGGAATAATATCTAGAGTTATATATCTCTCTCTCTTGCAATTAGAACGTTTACAGAACCAAGCCCGTGAACCTAATTTCAAAGAGATTACTTGGATGGTACCAAAGACCAATGTCCAAGAATCAATCAAGTCGTATCCAACAAACAAGTTCGAATGTATCTATTATGATTGATTAACGCACAACCTATGATATTTCAATTATGAAGATAAATAATATAATGCGGAAAAGGAAATAACACATACACCAGAATTCTTGTTAACGAGGAAACCGCAAATGCATAAAAACCCTGGGACCTAGTCCAGATTGAACACCAAACTGTATTAATTAAGCCGCTACGGACACTAGACTACTACCAATTAACTTCGGACTGGAATGTAGTTGAGACCTAAAAGGTATTCCATCGATTAAGGTACTGTCGCACTCCTTACGCCTCTCGAATATTAATATTAAAAATCTTAATATTCATTTTCATGAACACTTAAGAATTTAACATTGAGTCATAATCATGTGATCAAATAAGTCTATAGTGTTTTTAGAGATTTAATTAAATACTAATTATCTCGTAGAAATAATTTTTATTGCATTTGAAAACAATCGACATGGTTAGTAAATGTACGAGTACAAATACCATAGTCGTTCGTGAGTCAGGTCAGTTACAGTACGTGTAACGGTTTGTATACTATTAAGCGCAACCAAGTTCCGGAGTTCACAAAACTATTTAAGTATGCGTACAGGTATGTGTACATTAAGACTATAACCGGCTCCAGAGTCCACTGAACAATTTTGGTATGCGTACCGGTACGGATACACAAACCGAGTTCCAGAACACATAATTTTTTTTGGTACGTGTACCGGTGTGGATACCAAACCGGTTTCGTGACCACAGTTCATATTTGGTTTGCATACGGGTATTCGTACCGATCCGGTTCACGAGTTAACAGATTTTTACATGATGTGCATAAGGATATGCGTACCACAAATCTGCTTGTCAACATATAACTACTCCGCTACGTGTACGAGTACATGTAATGCGACTTCAGACTTATAACAGTTTTCCCATTTTGTAAGACTGATAACACTGTCTTATATACGAATTTATAGTAGTTTTATATTTCTCTCTAAATCGATTCGGAACATTCCCCAATAACATCAATGACACTTATCACTGTTCCGGACTATTTTCGAATGATAAAACTTGAATCATGATTTTGATTGCGAACAATAAATTGTCCTTAACCGAATTTCATCCAAGTATGAACAAATATTCATTAATCTTAGTCATTATATTTCGAGAAATCCCTTAACTTGGTAATTAGTTCTCGACTCGAAATTATTGAATACGCATGATAGTTTAATTAGTTATGCGACAACGTCTCAAGGATAGAAAAGTGAATATAACTTGAGAAATAGGTGATTCAGTCTTCACTTACCTTTTGTTGATGAAGTTCTCCAAAAGCTTCGGTTGATCTTCTCCTTCAAATGGTATAACGCAATGATGACTGGTTCGTTTCTCAACTACATCTTCTATCCTAGTCTGAGACTTAACTAATTGTAGATTAGAAATCAAGATAGTTTTGACAACTACATTTGACAACAATCTTGAGATAGCAACACTTGTGAGTTCGACCGAGAAATGCTCTAATAGGTTCTCTTCAGGATCCGAATCTGATAGGTTGTAAACTAAGATTTGATTATCTCGATAATCTAGATGTTGGTTGATCTAAACCGATATAAAGGAGTTCATATTATTTAATCAGATGAGCCTTTGTATAACTTAACAATATCTCTGATTTAGTTCTTGAGATTTATAGAGCGGTTACTGAATACAGATTAATCCTTTACTGTTTCGGAATACGATCCAAAGGAGTTGAGCGCTAGAAGTTTTCGCAGAGAGTGAAGCAACTTAAGATAGCGGACTTTATCTTAGGATTCATGTGCGATGACCAGATTGGTAGTAGACGCATGGATACTGAAGGAACTAAGTAACTTGGTGTCAGTTTACTTTGTCTCAACTATACAAAGTTGGTAATAGTCTTTGTATAACAACTTAATTCTGAGAGTGTTCAAAACTGGACTAGGTCCTGGGGTTTTTCTTAATTTGTTGTTTCCTCGTTAACAAAATCTTTTTGTGTGCTTTTACATTACTTTCCGCATTATAATTATTATTTAATTTATTTTAGTTATAATAAAGTAATTGCATAGTATGTAATTGGCACTTGGTTTGATCCCATAGTTGGTTCGGTTCCGAACTTTGATTATATAACAAGTTGACATCTTGTAGTCGTTATCTTCTTGACAGTCTCTGTCCATATTAGATCATGCAAGGTGTTCTTGAATATGTTGATATAAAAAATATTGTGGTGTCCTTGGTACCCAAGTTATTTTAACAAGGATTAGAAATAAAAAAATTATCATTCATATTTATTGATAGTACTACCTCCGTTTTAGGAAAAGTGATACTTTCACTTTTTCATTTTTGCCTAAAAATAGGCCAAATTGAAAAAGTGAAAGTATCACTTTTCCTAAAACGGAGGGAGTATTAAATAGACTTTACATAGAGATTGAAATTAATCAATAATTAGTTTATCCTTATTGAACTAGTTTTTCGTGAGTCCTCAAGATTCAAATCCCTCGAAATACAATCTTTCTCCGTCGAAAGATTGTTTATCCCAACAATTATAAATTGAAGATAGTCAAGAATCTCCTTTGAATCCTTGAGTATATGTTCATAGTACTTGATGCACACCTTGACAGACAGAGTCTGTTTTCTTAAAGAGTCTCGCTGAAACTCAAGTTGTTGAACATCCTTTATTTCATTCATGAATGATTCATAGTTTATGCATGAAAATAGTGTTGATTTATCAGAAGATGACAAAACATCCATCAGGGGTTTTCGATATCAGGTATGACTTCTTAGGACAAGATGTGAATATAAATATCGAAATGGAGAAAAATAAGGAGTAATATATCTTACTCCCTCTGTTTTAGGAAAAGAGATACTTTCACTTTTTCATTTTAGCCAAAAAATAGGCCAAATTGAAAAAGTGAAAGTATCTCTTTTCCAGAAACGGAGGGAGTATTTGCGAACACAAAATATAGATCTTTCGAAAAATATTTTTATTCACTAAAAAAACGTAAAAGATATTGCACTAAAAGAATGACATAAACCATGTAGGAATCGATCATGAATATCTCACCTTAATTATGAACATATTTCCGAAAAAATTGCTCATATTTATACCTCCTCACTATGACGAACTGGGCAACGAGTGAGGATGCATTTTTCCAACACAATTTGATTGTGTTGGGTGAGAAATAATCTCACCACAGGTTACCAAAACAATCTGATGATGATCAATGAATACAGGAGCTTGTGTCCTCAACTTGTTTTGTTCCTTTCCTCTAAACTTATGGAATTCAACAATCTACTTTCCTTCATCGAGATCTGATTCCAATCTCTTCATGTTCTTTTGAAGTTTCTTTATGAATTTTTGTTTCGTTTGGAATCGTATCAGGAACTAACGGTGTCGCCATTTCTTCTGCGGAAGGAACATAACATGAGAATTTTTTGCAATAGCTAATGTTCCATCTTCGTTTGTAATACTTTCTGGCAGAGCAGACTTTGCAGGGATAAACGTATTGTTTCTGGTGTAAGTGTTTCCATTATACCCAATACCACACATATTCCATAAAGACTTTTGTCCAAACCGCATAACCTAAAGTTTGCTAGAACTCCCTAAGAGACATTGTAAGTCACCTTTTAGAATGTCAATCTCTATATCTTTTAGCACAACAGTGTTAGTGAGTTTATCTTGTACTTTTTTTACCTCTTGAGACTTGTCACACAATGATTTTCTTAAATTGTCAAGTTCCTTTTGAAATTTTAGATTATTTTTGTTGACATCTTCAAGTTTAGTCAGACAGTCTGTAAGTAATTTTTTGAACTCTTCCATGTGATAACTGCTAGCTTCGGCAAAGAATGCATCACAATCTGATGATCCTTCATAGGTTTTATCCTTTGGTATATCATCAAGAGTAGTGTGATATGCTCTGTTTCCTCTATAGGCTCTTTTGTTGGGGCAGTTTCTAGCCATGTGTCCAAGACCGTGACATCCAAAGCATTGAGTTTCCTCATCATCTTCAGAGACAACTTCTTTCTTTGTTGAAGAAAATGTTGCCTAGATGATGATTTGTTAAAGACCTATTTGTCTCTCCTCTTTCTTAGAAGGTCTTTAACACGTTGTGTAAAAAGTGTCATTGTTGAATCAAGTTCATTTTCAACAAATAACTCATCTCTTCACAACATTCCTCATCCCAATTTATACTAACTTTTTCTGAAGATTGGTTAGTATTATTTGATGCTTAAAAGCGACATTCTTGCCTTTCAGTTGGACTTCATGATCAAAGATCCATAACTTTCCAACAAGGGAGCTTCGAGAAAGTGTTGAAAGATCATTTGCTTCCATGATGGCATGTTTCTTAGACTTGTATCTGGACGGTGACGATCTGAGAATCTTGCACACAATATCTTTTTTCAGAAATAGTCTTTCCAAGAGAGGAACATGCATTCACAATCTCAGACAGTTTTAAGTGAAAATCCTCAAATGTATCGTTATCATCCATACGAAGGTTTTCCCAATCAAAAGTGAGAATTTTAAGTCTAGCTTCCTCCTCTGATTTATTACCTTCAAATACAGTCTCAAGATTATCCAAGCATCTTTTAATGTTTGACACGTGGAGACATGATATTGAAGATCTCGCTTATTGTGTGTATTATAGCATTCAAACATCTGAATTCTGCTTGGTGAGAGCCTTCTCTTCACTAGAATTCAAAGCTAAGTCTTTAAACTCAGTTTCTGAATTTGCCACTTTCGAACTAAAATTCAACAACACATGCGGGAGAATCAGTCTCTATTTTTGTTCTTACTCTTTTTTCCCCTTATAATGCATTGTGTATTTAATGGCTCGGTTAAATTTCAGAGTATATATTTTTTCCCCTTATGATGCATTGTGTATTTAATGGCTTGGTTAAATTTCAGAGTATATATCCAGGCAATGACCAGATCACTATGGCCTGCACGTCACATTTCCGGTTATACTTATGTCGGAGAATCCATGAGGGCAAACCAAAGCATTTATTCAAAAGCTTAGTGCTTGATCACATAGGACTGCGTTCAAACCGAATACGCTTACTACCAACAATGTGGCAGCTGGTGGTGCATAAACCATCAAACAAACAATGTTGGTAGCTCTGATCACATTTCTAATTTAGAACACTAGGAAAATTACATTTCTGATCTCATTTTTGTTTTTTTGAACAGTTGTACAAACAACTAAATCACAAGCGGAAGATATATGTATCAAAATTCTACAAGAAAAGGTGCATTCGTTACTCAATGGTGTACAATTAGTATACAGAAAATGTGTAAGAACACAAAGAACGTAGAATAACCACCACTCAAACCCTGACTGCCTTTGCTTCCAACAACAATCCCCAGTTTAGAACACTGAGGTAGCTCAGTGTGTTTGTTGGAAGTTTTCAATGCCAGTGGAGGACATAATTGAGAATATAAACCATCGTTAAAGACAATGGGTACAAAAGGTATGCTAGATAAGATGTCCAGAGTGGGAATTCAGTGCGGAAACTGGCAATGAGACCCATCACAACACAAACGATGAGAACAACCAAAACTTCAGTGGTGAACTCCCATTTCAAATCTCTTGCGTATACAATTACTAGAAGTGCAGTCAACCCCAACACATTGTTCATATACACTGAACCATAAATCTGCAGCAAAATAAGTCCAGTATGCAGTTAATTTCAGTTTTCAAAATATTTACAGCTACACTTATATCATATACTTCCGTATGAAGGGTGTAAGATTAATTGAAAGGTTGGATGAGCTTCAATATACTGCTATCGACGATTCATCTCAACATTAACTGAGCTGGTCAGGAAACTGTCGGACCATCCATATAGCAGCAACTACATAATAGGTTGGGGATTATATAGACCACAAAATCCATTCACAAAGCTAAGAAACATGTGTCAGAAGTCACATCCAGGTATTTCAATAAATATTTTGGCATGTGTTCTTATATGGCTGATCTTTCCTAAATAGCTAACAAACTATATCTTGTATTGTTTGAACACAAGTAAGCATAAACTTTTGAAGGGTAAGCTGAAAGAGTGGAACAGATATATTTGTTGTTGGCAACTAAAATCAAACAAGCTGAATTACAGCTGGAGATGGATAAGAATGTCATATTGAACATGGTTCTGATCTAGAGCACATGCATCATATGTTTGTCACCACAACAGGGCATTTTCAATTTTCATAGCCACATATGAATTAGGCAGATAGAGGGAGAGAGATACCTCGGAAAATGTCAAAGACATGGTACGGGACTTCTTGCGCCTTGCTGCCTTGATAGCAGAAACCGCCTTTCTGGAGTTGGTAGCCAAAGGTAGTAAAACAAATGATACAAAAAAAGATGGAATGTTTGCGGAATTGGAGAAATCTTGAACAACTTCTATAAGAGGTTCAGCAAGTAGGGTAATAATCAAAATTCCTAGCATCAACAGAAACCCAGCTTTACAGCTTGTTTTCCACGACTTATCAATGGCTCCGTTTGATGTCAGCGCCAGTACTTCCTCTTCGTCCATTCCTCTTTTTGATGTCGAGGTTTTCTCTTCATTCTCTACTCTTCTTGATACCGAAGTTTTTTCTTTCTCAACTACTGTGATTACTAATGGTACTTCCTCCACTTTGTCAGTTTCTTGCCATGCGTCCTGCATGTATAAATTTCTCAAAAATGTTATGAAGTATAAATCTATTTGGTGAAAGATTTCTTAAGTTTAACTACTTAACACCAATAAAAGTTGATTGAACTTTGAGATTTTAAGGAATTTCTAAGACAGACATTGTGTTACTTCTCAATAAACTCTGGTTTGAGTGATCATTCTCACAAATTAAGCCCCTTAGTCGCACTACGAGGCAGAAAAGCATTATGTATATGATCAAGAATGTGGAGGGTGAACGCCATTGAACGGTTACTTACTTCGTTCGAGTTAGCAATGAGAAATTTTGATAACCCATCAACAAACTCCTTCTTATTAATCAAATGATCACCATCTGTATCTAACTCTTCAATTAATTCCTCCACTGCAACATCTACATTCAAATTGACGTTCCCCGACTGGATAGCTTCAACCAATTTTTTTATTTCTGAATGTGATAAGCGATTGTCCTGATCAAGATCAACTTTCTCAAATAACCTACAGTCAGAATAATGGTATTTCTGAAATCTTATTATATCCTTGTAAGATTGCAATATAAGGTATATTGAGATGTAACAAGAACTAACCTTTGCAGGATTGATATGTTTGGCACTCCCTCATCGCTGATAAGCTTTCCTATTGTATTGTTCTGGAAGTATCCCAGTATTTCTTGTATTAACAACTTATTTTTAGTATATTCAACCATTTTCTCCTGCATAGAGACAGAAGAATAGTTGAATGACAAAGTAAACGTTACTTCCAACAATAACTAGTTACAGAGCTCTTTCTGTAGCAGCAGGATTGCGCATTTTTGTTCACCCGAGTACATGGCGCTGGCACCATCCTATCCTATGGGGGGTAGCACAGAGATGTTTTAAATAAACTATTTCTTGTGAGAATGAGATCAAAACCAGGTTATGCAGAACCTGTTGATGACAATGGTAGACTACACAGTTACCTGGTACAAGTTGTCCACAAACTTTTGTGAATAGGATCTTCGGATGCTAATTGTGTTCTTATTCTTAGTGAGCCATTTTGCAAACCCATTAACGAATTCCTCCTTTGAAATCATATGATCAGAATCTAAATCAAATTCTTTAATTACTTCTTCTATGAAATTGTTCTTATCTGCATTATTTAGTTCGGACTTGTCTTCAAGGAGCAGTTCTTTGAATTCCAGTGATGATAAACAATCATCCACATCGAGATCTATTTGCTTAAATAGCCTGTAATTTAAAATAATGCACATCAGTTCTTTGTAAATCTTGAACTTCAATGAGCAAGTACATAATTTTTTATAAGTAAATGACCACATACTCAACCTTTCTATAACAGGTATATTTGCTGTGCCTTCATCTGTTAAGAGTTTTCCCGTTGCTTGCTTTTCAACAAGCCGTAAGACCCTTGCCATCAGATTGTGACACTAAGTATTCCAGTCGTCTTTTTTGAATCCAAGGCTCAAAAAGCTGCACCAAGCGATAACAAAACAGATGAACAAACCGTCAGTTGTGTGATTAAATATCCATTACCCCAGCAGTTTTGAAGAGATCACAAAGACTTCAGCATTTTCAATGATTTAAATTTGTGAGGAATCACATTATTCTGTATCATTATACAACATACCGGCCAAGTGAAACCATTATTCTGTATCATTACATGTTTAGATTACTTAAACCAGATCCAATTTCCTTACTAAACTGCAACTGCAACTAAAGATAAAGAGCTACCCTTTAACGATTAAAAAACAAGTTACAGCCAATCCATTTATACCTGATAGACGAAGTAAGAAAGTAAAAATGCAACTGAAACCACAAGAGTGATTAACAGGATGATTTGTCGCCCATAAGATAATTCGTGGATTATTTGAGATGGCACTTGAAGAATGATAAATGGTACTATTGATACAACCATAATCCTGGCTGTATAGCTCGTCTCATGATCAGTAACGATTCCTGATCCAAAAAGGTGTTGATTTAGTCACGTCATTCATAAAAACAACGATGACTGATGTCAAATGTGCGACTTAACGGCATACAAAGTCAGACTACTGGTGCCTTGGCGCAATATGCTTGCATGATACATGTTATGGTACCTGCAAATGGAGTGCTAAATAACCAGTTTTCAACTGGGCACATCACCTTCCTTCTCCCATTTTATGGGCAGGATTCGTGTTTGTTAAACATTAATCTATTTAATTAATAACTGAAGAAAAAAATCAGCAAGGCTAAGTGATAAAAATGATATTATTTTTAACTTGAAAACATGATCTTTTTCTTTTCAGTTTGTAATTTTAGTCAAAATGTCGTTATATCTTTGAGTGAGGGCTGAATTTGTTCTAGAGGTGTCCATTTTGAGAACTAGGCCATCATGTGGGATCGGGTAGGCTAATCGTCTAATTGTGGGAAAGGGTAGCCTGAACATTCTTATTCTTTTTAAACAAAACTAAAACAAATTAAACAAACAATCAATATTGGGAACCAACCAGTTAAGTACGATCGAGGTTTTCCCATCCACAACTTTTGTAAAGCTGAGCTCTTTAAATCATTAGAAACTGGGACATCTGAAAAATCGCTCTTGCCAAGTATAACACAAGTTCCCCACAGTAACGTCAGAAGTAAGACTGTTGATCCAGCAAGCAAACCGACTCCAGTGTGGACCTTTTCTTCAGCAACTTCTTTACTTTTGGAAAGTCCAGATACTGATGATGAAATACATAAATTATTAATGGATGGGGTGTTGTTAGTACATTCTTTATTAAGGAAAAACATCCATTTCTGCCACAATCTCTTGAAAACAATGTTTCTCTCAGAGTTAACACCAGAAAACTGAGGTACAAAAATTAGAACAGAAATAAGAGTTAGCTCACCAAGAATTATCATGCCCTCTGGAAATGCTCCCAGGATCTCAAAAGCACAAGCACCAAAAACACCAGTCCCTAGCATCTGGAAGACGATTTCACTTCCCAGGCAAATGCATTTTTCCCCTAGGAACAACAAGTACTCATAAACCACGAACATGAATAGGTGCCCTAATAGATTTTCAGTGCATGGTAGGAAACCAAACATATGCTCGCAACCCGTCTCTGGAGAATCCCTCCCTGCGGTGACCTGCTTAATTATCAAGGGAGATTGCTCAACGTGATCATGAACCATTTCATCGTCAGAGACCAAACTATTACTGTCTGAATCAAATTGTAGAGAACGGCCTCGACATTCTCCAACAAATAGGAGGAGAAGAACAAAATATGTAGCTCTCGACATTAAACAGAACCTCCTTCTATTCATTAAAAATCTTGGGAGGAGGGAAATGATGGATTGATCATGGGACATTGGCGTACACTTAAGTTGTATTCATAAAAATGGAAACTCAAGAAAATTTGCAGTACATATATGTCAAAAAGAAGACATCGTCAAATCAATAAAATAATCAGAAGTTGATTTATGCTCAACAAATATGAAAAGCAATCTGTCCTAGCCGTCAGGTTAGAATACATAAGACCCAGCAGATCTGTTGCGTGTTTTGCTCTTGGGTCATTGTTTTAATAATGAATTGGAGTTTAATCCCCATAGAATGTTTTAATTCTATGCATACAGTAGACCTTAAATGCAATCTGTCTGACTATTTATAAACTTTTGAAATTACAAGGTGAGAAACAAAAGCTACCTTCACCATACAGTTATACTCCCTTTAACTTTCAAATGAAGAACTTATTTACAGAATTCAACAGAATTTCCAAATTATGTCCGCTATATTTTACTTTACCCATATGTTTGTATGGTCAGAATACTTTATGAGGTGTTAATTTTCGTCTTCTACATTTGTCTGGTCTAACGAAGACAAAATAGTTGTTAAACAAAGTGGTTTAGTTAAAGATTTGTCAACTTTATGCTTTTAGAGATTTAAAATCTAAAGCACTTTAAGGATGTACTTAGGAGAACACAAACACAAAACACTAGAGATAAACACCAAAGACATAACAGAAATCATTTTTTTGTTCTGTTTTTTAGCTTACTTCTAGTAAACCTTTTTTTTATCATCATTTTTGCCTTACCATAAAGATAAAAAAAAATATGACACTAGTGATATGTATCACCGCATATCTGATCTTCTTTGTCTAAGCCGTGAGTTAAGTGTCATTTTATGCAGAGGATGTTCAACACATGATTTAGATAATCATCATCTTTACCGAAGTATCATTTGGTTAAATAATTTTCCCATCATAAAATCGTCCACTGCTTAATATAGTACGGTGAAAAATTATAAAATTGGCCAATTTACTGCAAGGAAGATCTACATGAGAGAAAAAAATTTCATCATTTAATTTGATACAGGTTCTACAACTTCGCAGAGAAGTTTAGATACAAAGCTACGACATTTGTTATGTGAAATATAAAGGAGTCAAAAATAAGAATTAAGTAACAGGTTGAACAAAAAGGTCCACCCACGAGTTAGATCAAAATGAAACTACAGCATCGATATTAGTCCTCTCAAAAGTCAGCTTACAGTAATGCCAAAGGATCAGCATTAACCCTAGAATGAAAAATCTAACCAAAAGATAAAAGTTATTACCTCACAGATAGCTTAGAGTTTCTCCTTGAACTTGAAGAAATTGGAAGAGAGATCACTGGAATCCAACATTGCAGCTCTGATGCCATAATCCCCATATCCTGCTCTTCTTCTTCCTCAATTGTAACAACAGAGTAAAGGACTTTTTTGTTAGTATTGGAAATCCTAATTCAGAAACACTAACTAAAAAAATTTATACCTTGGATATTACTGACAGATGGACACTGAGAAGAATAAATTAAGAATCTCGTTGTATCATCTTTACACCCTCTTTACACTTTTCTTGGGAGGAACCTGAGATAATCTGATGATCTTAGAATAGTAGAAACAAGATAAACTCATACCGCAATGATGTCGGCTATGCTGATTCTGCTGAAGCACTTTGTCGCACAAGATATTAATTGTGTAAACCTTTTTAATATTTCCTTGAGCAACAGTCATTCACTTGGAATACCCAGTATCTAAGGGTTATCACGAAAGGCGAACTTTCATGAAGTACGTCATGTGAGTATTTAGCATATATGATGTAGCTATAGCAATCTTTAGTAAACAATTGTTCAATTCCAGTTAAGAAGATACACCTGTAAAGAGTTTGTATGCTTTCAATGATACAATCAAAGAAGAATGTATTAATAAACCTTGTCCCCAAGGGGGTGTCTTGGTTATATTGCTTCTCAGGCAGGAGCTAGTAATATTGATCTGGGTAGATAAACCTCTTTGACATTTATCTTTCTGGAGCTGTATTTACAATCTACGATGTACTTTAATAGTTAAATGTTATGCAGTGTGCTATCTTGCTGGCTTATGTGGGAGAAAACCCCCAAATGTACCTCACTGTGAACTAATAAAAAAAATGTTATTGAGCCATAATGGAGTTAAAGACTGCCTAAATAGTCTTCGAAACTCTTGAACGAAGAGCTATCTACTAAACCAACTTCTTTTCAATGCTAAAGACTGCTTATTGTTTGTCTACTAAGGCAACAGGGACAGCTAGATTAACAACTGCCAAGCATATCAAGAGCAACTACAAATGATACCTTACTGTCAGATGCTATGACAATAACCAGATCACACAAAAAAACAATTTCAGAAAAACAAAATCTGGATGATAACTCCATATGGTCACATGAACCACCAAACTTGGCTCATTGTTGCAACATGTGGAAGATGGAAAATAGAATTGCCTCAGTCATGTGCCTTGCACACAGAAAGTGGAAAATAAGGATTCATGGATCCCCCAATTAGAACATGATGGGCTCAGCTGGTCAGACTATTTACCTTCCTCCCAGACATTGAAGGAGCTGTTTTCAGCAGAGTGTGCTAAGATTTTAGAACAGTAAAATGGCTCAACAAATACAATATAATAACTGCACCAGAGAAAGAGTTTGACATCCATGAGTTAGTAAGCTACACGAAATCCTTAGATTATCCTATAGGAGTAAATAAAGAGTAAGTTTAAGGTATATGGGCCAGCTGGTCATACTATTTACCTTCTCCCAGACATTGAAGGAACTGTTTTCAGCAGAGTATGCTAAATTTTCAGAACAGTAGTATATGACTCAACAAATACAATGTAATATATGCACCAGAGAAAGATATTGAGATCAATGAGTAAGTAAGCCGCACAAAATCCGCAGATTATCCTACTAGGAGTTAACAAAGAGTAAGGTAAGGCATATCTTACATGGGTGAAACAAATTGAAAAAAATTCCTAGTATATGCTGAAGATTAGAAGCAAAAAACAATCACCATGAATATTGCAAACATGTAAAACATTACTACATTAAAAAGAAGATGCTATCACATAAAATCTCCAAAACAGCAGAGCATCATTTTCTCAATAAATTAAAAGAAAATACATGCCAAAGCAGAGCAAATGTTTTCTGATTGACGAAGTAAATACAAGAAGCATTTTACTCAAGGTAATTGTAAATTTTCATACCAAAATTGTTCTAAAGTTCTTATTTCCGCCGCTTCCCGAAACTTTCAACGAATAAATGTACCATTGCTTACTGCGGAGCTAATCCCTCCTCGGTTTCCTTCCACTGATCAGCTTTGTTTGGGAATTTCTCCTTTACTTGTCCAATAAGATCCTTAGCTTCATCAACTTTGGAACTACTTACAAGTCCATTAACAAGCATCTTCATAGTCGAGAAATTCGGAAACCATCCTTTAGACATACTCTCCTTACAGAACTCTAATGCGCTTACGAAATCACCTCCTTGGCATAGATAATAAACTAAGCTAAAATAACAATCATTATTAGGGGCACAACCATGCTTTGCCATATCATTAAGCAACCTCTTTGCTTCCTCGAATTTACGTTCCTTGCTAAACCCATGGATAAGATGGTGAAAAGACACCGCATTCGGTTTTACACCTCTTAACAGCATTTCTTCAAACAAAGCTTTCCCTTCAGAAGCGCTCTTATATTTACATAAACCAAGAATCCTAATATTATATATAGCAACACCCTGAGACACACCATGTTTCTTCATAATTTCTAATACTTTCTCAACATCTGCAAATTTTTTCTCTTCGTAAATCCCAGTAAATATAGTCCCAAAAGTAGTACTATTCGGCTTACACCCTTTTTTCTCCATTTCATCTAACACTGAATAAACAGAATTACTAGAACCAGACTCACAAAAACCCTTAATCACAGCATTATATGTATCAACATCGGGTTTCAGATTATAACTATCAGGATACTCAAGGAAAATACGATTCACCTCATCATACTTTTTGGAAGCAATGCAAGCCGAAAGTAGAGAATTCAAAGATTTTGTTGTCGCAGTGATACCAAGATCGCCCATCTCTTGAAATGTCTTGATGGAACGATCAAGCATCCCTGCGCGACCATAATAAACAATAGCATTACAATGAAAACGTTCATTTTTAAGATCAGGACGAGCTTTCAATTCTTCTAAGTAGCAACGGATTCCTTCAAATGATTTTGAGTCAGTCAGTTTGGAGATTGCGACTACGAAAGCGGTTCGATCGAGAGGGTAACCAGGATGGAGAGAAGCAGCACGACAAATATCGAGGATTTTTTCTGGGTTTTTTTCTGATTTAAGGAGTGATAAAGCGGCTTTTGATTTTTGTTTACTGGTTAATGGAGTTGATGAATCTGGATTCAGAATTGATGAGAAGTAACGACGGGGGTTAAGTTGAGAACTGAAACGAATACGAGAAAGATATGCCATTACAGGAACGACAGAGGGAAATATTAGGGTTTGAATTTTTCAGGAGTGAGAGATGAGGGAGACGATTCAAAGGAAAGGTGAATCTGAAATGTCCCGAACGGGGGGTTTTGACTAGGGTTTTGTAATGAAGGAAAAAAAAAAAAACTGAACCCGCCGTGAATCGAACGCGCAACCGTCTGATCTGGAGTCAGATGCGCTACCATTGAGCCACGGTTCCAGTGGTGACAAAAAGCTGTACTAATATTTATAGAAATCTACTATTGTTCCTGGTCCAAAACATTCTACTTATCCACGGAACTAGTAGAAAGAACCCCATAGACGACCATCTACACCAGGGTGGCAGTAGAGGCACACAATGGGTTTCAAGATAAAGGCATCCATTAGTAATGTCGTCGATAATCTTTCACTAGTTTGACTTTTTCGTAATGAATATTTTTGCTCAGTTTCTCTTCACAGGTTTAAATCTCTCGATAAGATTTGTACTTAAGAGAGTGTATTTGGATTTTGTGATTTTCATATCATGACTAAGCTTGTCATATTCAGCGGACTTTGAATCCAAATGATCCATATATTTATTTTCTCTCAGAGACACATTTATGTCATAGGTACAAGTACAAAGATGCGAACTGACACAAGATGATGGTTCTGGAAGTTAACATGAGTCCAAAACTTAAAAGCAATAACCTAGATTAACTGATAGCTTCTAATATTTATTTAGATTGTGAATGTCTAAGCTGAATTAAATGTATATCAGTGTCTGCATTCACATGTTGTACATATATCAAAGTCACCGACAATTCACTAATCCGGTGCAGCAATTTTAATCAATGAAACCTACCAATATTCTTTGTTTTTCTTTAATTGTGTCAATTTAGATGAAAAAAATTCCAGGGAAAAAACTATAAATATAAGAAAAATCATCATTAATATACTAAATGTAGTTTAGATAAATCACCACATTTCATAAACGGGTTTCATTTCCAGAAATTAAACAACTGATTTCACCCTACTTACATTTAAACACATTTCATAACATTTGATATACTAGTTCCACATATGAAACCCTAATCCAAGATCTTTAGAAATTAGACTGAAATTACCGGAACAAAAGAAACCCCTAATTTCTGAAACCTAAAAAAATAGAAACAACAATGATTCTACAAATAGTATTAACTCGATTAAAAACAAAATGATTCTTTACTTACTGCTTTTGATCATCATCGATTTCAGTGGTCGAATTTGTGATGTTTAACTGAAACAAACAGCAAAATCGAAAAAAAAAAACATGAAAATAACAAGAATCAAAAGCTAATATCAAGAACAAGAAAGCTATGAACAAACAAATCGAACATCAAAAAAAGGTGAGTACATAAACATAGGATTACCTTCATGATCGACTGTTCGATCTCTTCCGATTCCCTCTCCATATCTTTTTCTAATTCCCTCCCCATATTGAGAAATACTCACACTACTCAGAGAAGAGCCTTCTATTTCAGCAGTCGGATTAGGGTAATCTTACAAGACACTTTGAAAACAAAATAATAAAGGAAGTAAATAGACAGTTGAGCCAAGAGAAGGTAAAAAAAAAAAAAAGAGGACTTGACCTAAAGGTTGCTAGAGAGCGGAAATCAGCAACTATGAAAAAAGAAAAAAACACAAAACTGTTGTAGTGACATGTGTCTGACCACTTCCTACATGTGTCATAGTGCATGCACATGTCTCCTTCATGCTTGACATTTGTTGTCTTTTCTCTTCCACTAACTACACATGTAATGGGAATAGCTACTCTATCTTACTTTCTTACATGTATTTAATGAGCAACACAGTGAATGAGAAGTATGTCTGATTCTCCTTCTCTTTTGTCTCCTTTATGCTTTACTCTTTTGTCTCCTCCATGTAACAAACTTAAATACGTTATCAGCACTTTGTTCTTTGTTTCCACTTGAGCATTAGACCTTCACAAACAAAAGTTGTTTGTTCTACCATTAATATCAAGTAGGATTTTCGAAAAGAAGGTATTCCTCAAGCTTTTTTTCTATATTTACCTTAAAATAAAATACTCATAATAGTAATTATTTTGATTTGCATGTATGTTTATTCTTCTTCTTTTGATTTAAATGCATGTTTATCCCCTTCTTTATTTAGAGATTTTAAATATGTGTTGATATATAAAATAATTTTATTTGTCCTTGTTTAAAAGAAATAAAAAAGAAGAGAAAAATATAGTGTTCTGAAAACCGGATCGGACCGGCAGGTCAGCCCGGTGAACCGGCGACCCAGTCATTTTGCCGGTCCGATTCAACACTGACCCAGTAACTTTGACAAAAACCGTTCTATTTCTTGTAAACCGTGTGACCCGGGCGATCCGACCGGTAACCCACACGACCCAGTACCGTTCCAACTGGGTTGGCTCAGAAATGAAGATTCATGAAAAATAAAAATTATATGTTCTGAATCTTCTCAAATGAATCATCGTGGAATGGGTGGTCTTATTTGAAGATTTTAAAGCCAAAGATGCTATCAAATCAATCTTCTACGTCTTTTTCAATTATATTAATGGAGATACCAGTACTTGGACAGTCACATCGATGTTTGGAACTCAAATTTTATTCTCACTCTAACGGATTAGGCTCACCTTTGTTAGATTAAGAAACCTCTGAATCAAAAACAAAACCATCAAACAGATCCTTTCTTTGATCAAGGATTAAGGGCAGTGAAAGACAATATTGACAAAATAAGTAGTAAAATATAAAAAGCAAGATGATTCCTATGAATGGATACTTATCATGAGACGTGCTTGCATCAAAAAGAAAAAAATAAACATCAAAAGATAGATGCGAATTACCAAATGCAACTAGATCTATTACCTATGAAAAGAGATGCAGAGATATTGGAAGAGGAAGAAAGAGAAGGAAACGGGCGGACATAATAATGGGGGATGTAAAGAGTTTTTTTCTTTTCTATGTTAAGTCGGCAGATTTTAGGGTAAGTTAATGTCATTGACTTAACATATGTTCTTTTATGTTTGACCCAGTGAACCCGAGTTGAACCACTAGTTGAACCATCTGACCCTTGACCCAGTCATTTTGCCGGTTCGATGTCCGGGCCGGTTTTCAGAACATTGGAAAAATCGTATTTCTTTTTATGCATGCATGTTTGTCCTCTTAAAGAGACATATTTGATTCCATCATTTCCTATTAATTATTTGTCTTAAAGTAATGAATGTTTTTACTTTTCACCCTAATTAATTAATTCATGTGATAGACAAAAGCATCCATGATTTGCTTTGAATTATACCTTATAAAGTTGTACCTTCATGATATTATAATATATTGACTTTACCTTTGAAAAACATGATGCATGTATGTTGGAATTTTCTTTTATGAAAAAAAAGAAGAGATAATATTATGATTTTGTACTACTTGTACTACTTGTACTACAAATTATTACCACTAAATATTTATAGTATGGGTATATATGCATGATTATTTGTACATCATGATTATTATTAAATATTTATACAATGTTATGCCATGATTATTTTATCCTTTTCAAATCATGATATTGTCCTGATTGCAACTAAAGTCATATAATAATATTTTTTTCACACTTACTGTTTGCATATCTTTGTGATTGTCATATACTTGCAAAGGGATAACAACTTGAATCCTTATGAAATATGTGCATATTAAATATATGCTTGTAGTCTATCTTTTTTTTTTAAAACAAGCCCATTTTTGGTTAATCGTTTTGTTAACCATAAAGAAATTTGGTTAATTAGTCAGTTTTGTTGACGAGTACCCATAAATTGGACTAAACATATCCGTATTACCTATATACAACCATAAAAAAAAAATTGGTTTATATATATCCATCTTGGCCATAAAGAAATTTGGTCATGAGAAATGGTATCGGAATTTGTCATGGAATCAGAAGGATTTGAGCACCATATTATTGTCCTTTTACTTTGTCTATGTAGATGGACCCAATTCGACCGTAATTCGAACTTTTGGAGTCAGCAGGACTTGAGTACCACCGTTGGGTATGTGATGTGGAAACCACCTTCGTGGCAAAGGACTACACCTCCACTATCAAGCCATCTGCCGACGCTGCTCCGGCAAATGAGAAAGACAAAGCTCGTGATCTTATGTTCCTCAAAAGGCACATCGATCCTAACCTACGTCAGGGTTATCACCACTTGAAGACACCAAAAGAGCTATGGGATGCCCTCGATAGCCGTTTTGGGAACATTCATGATTTTTTACTTCCACATTTGACTGTCCAGTGGAATGAAATACGCTTCCTCGATTATGTCAAAGTGAATGATTTCCAAAAAGACATGCTACAGCTTCAGGCACGTCTAGATTTCTGTGGGAAGAAACTCACGGATGAGGAAATGATTCAAAAAACCCTATCGACCTTTCCCACCTCGTCCATGATACTAGCGAACCAATATCGTTTGGAGGTTAACAACAAAAGAATCACCACTTTCAGTTAGTTGATAAACTTACTACAAGTGGCTGAAAGGCACAATGAGATTCTTTTCAACAATAATGCCAGAGTTGTCGGGAAAAAGAAAGCTCCGGAAGCTAACTATGGAAAGGTAAATATGGGGAAGAACCCCAAAGGAAAGAGGGCTCGCCATTCTGATTCGCATCCCCATGATCCATACCCATGTGGAGATAATACCTCTTGTGGCAGAGGACGAAAGGGACATAACCGAGGTCGAGGGCGAAATGGTCATTCTAATATTTGGCACAGAGAAGGAACTTCTGGCCATAGTGGTAGTGATCCTAAGTTCGAGAAAACCCCTACGAATCCCACCACTAAAAAGGCTACAGATGGAAGTGCGCCTTGTTTTAAGTGTGGATTTACCGGACATTGGTACAAGCATTGCAAGGCTAGCGCCAATGTAGCTGCGAGCTACAAAAAGTACCGGGAAGCTATCGAACAAGAGGCTAACTACGCGGAAGAAAATACTGTTACCCCTGACTCTAACCTCACAATCTCAGATTTCCTGGGAAATGAGGATTTTTCCCCAACAATGGATGTGCCTGACTTTTCCTGGGCCTAAACATTTAGTTTCTTGTTTCATGGCTTGCTAGACTCTATTGTTTTAATAGGTTGTTAGTTGCTTTGAGGTACTTTATGTTTTCTTATTCTACGTTTGTTTAATGGTTTGAGTAGGTGGTGTTGTTGCTAAACATGTTCTTACCATCTTTATGTTATGTGTGTGGATTATCTATGAGTACTTGTTTTCTATCATGTTCTATAGAATTTTACTTTGTTTATGATAATCTAGTGTTTAGCATGTATATTAGAATGGTAAGGATGCCATTCTAGTAGAACAAGTTTCTCTAAAGAAAATGAGATAAATTGTTCATCTTTATAACCTTCCTGCCTAATGTACTTGTAAGAATGTCTCAAAGAGAAATTGAATGTCTAGTTGATAGTGCTACCACCCACACTATCCTACGAAATAGACAATTGTTTGTTGATTTTACTCCTTATAATACATCTGTGACTACGATGATTGGATCATCACAAGTAATCATTGGGCGAGGTACTGCTCAATTCTTGTTGCCAAACGGCACAATGATTAAAGTCACGGAAGCTCTATATGCACCAAGAGCTCACTGCACTTTGTTGAGTTTTAAGGATATCCGTGCAAATGGTTATCACTTGGAAACTCATTGTGAAAATGGAATTGAGTACATATACGTGACCTCTAGTGAATGCGGAAGGAAGCGTATCTTAGAGAAACTAATGAGTCACTCTAGTGGATTGTACATCACCACTATTAGGATTATTGAATCCCATGTTGTTACCAACGATGAATTGTTGGCCAGTGACTTATATAATCTTTGGCATGATCGACTAGGGCACCCAGTCGTGATATGATGATCCGTGTTTTCAAGAACTCGCACGGACATCCCTTCTTTAGAATGAAAAAGAAAATGAGACAAAAGATTGTTACAATGCAGAGTAACAATGTGCATTCTAAAGTAAATGATGCACATTTTATTCCTTCTAAAGTAAATAAAGCGCAACCTCGTCTTCCAAAGTAATTGAAGCGCACCCCCTGTCCCATTCTTCTTCGTTGTCCTTATCGAAGGCACATCGCTCATTCTGCAAAGCTTGTTCTTTAGCAAAGACAGGATCGAGACCATCCTATGCTAAAAATACCAGACAAAATATTCCATTTTTACAAAGAATACAAGGTGATATTTGTGGACCTATACATCCAGAATGCGGACCATTCGGGTATTTTATGGTTATGGCTGATGCTTCGACCCGTTGGTCACACGTTGCATTGTTGTCCACAAGAAATGCTGCATTTGCAAAGCTCCTAGCACAAATTATACGATTAAGGGCTCACCATCCCGATTATCCAATCAAGTCTATCAGACTTGATAATGCTGGAGAATTTACACCTAAAGGATTTGATGATTCATGTATATGTCTAATGGAATTGACGTAGTACCCCATGTACACACTCAAAATTGTCTCGCAGAAGCTACCATCAAAAGGTTACAGATGATACCTAGGGAATTGCTTATGCGTTCCAACCTGCCTATTACTGCATGGGGGTACGCCATATTGCATGCAGCATTACTTATTCGCTTTAGACCCACTGCTAGCCAACCATTTTCTTCGTACCAGTTGGTAACTGGATATGAGCCCGATATTTCACATTTACGCATATTTGGTTGTGCCATATATATGCCTATTACGCCCCCACGGCGTACTAAGATGGGTCCACAAAGACGAGTGGGTATTTATGTTGGATATGAATCCCCAACAATTATTAGTTACTTAAAACCTTTGACAGGCGATCTCTTTACCGCTAGATTTGCGGATTGTCACTTTGATGAGATAACCTTCCCGTCGTTGGGGGGGGTAGGGAAAAGGACTTCCAAAGGGAACGACAAGAATTGTCGTGGTGTGTAGTGTACTCTTATGGATTCAACCCGAACATCATTCAAAGGAATTCTCCGGTTATCCAAAACAAACAAACAAACAAAATAATAATAATAATGTTATAAACTAAAGAATTAGGAAATGCTAAACATAAACAAGTAGAGAGAAAACATATGAAAGAGCATTTCATTCACGAAATTAGTGTATCCAATACAATTGTGTAAGGACCTCTATTTATAGGTCATATAATATAGAGGGTGGTTAATGGAATTAAGTATTAGAGGTAATGCCATGCAGCCATTACTAGCCATTAACATGCACTTAAGATGGAGGTTACAAGAGAAATAAGAATGTGTAAGGGTCATGAAGGAGATGTAAAGGTGGTGGTGTGTAAATCCACCAAATAATTATTTACAACACTCCCTTTTGGATGACACCACACTACTATGATATTGCCTCGTTAAAACCTTGCCAGAAAAACCCAAAAGGGACAAAACCTAGACGAATGAAAAAGAGTACAAATCATATCATGGTGTTGGACGCGTTAAAGATTGCCTCATTAAAACCCTGCTAGGAAAAAAAAACGCATATAAATGTCCATTACACAATACTGATGTTCTCCCCCTGATGATATGCACCCATAGAAGTATAGAAAGACTAGTTACATAATGTTGATCTTCAAGTAGAATTATTGGCCGTCTTTGTTCAAAACAAGATATAAGTCTGTCTTCAATTATGTCTTCGGATATATCTTTAAGCAAATTTTTTCAAGTTCGTTGCCTCATCAAAACCTTGTCAGGAAAACCCAGAAGAAAAAAACATTGACAAAGGAAAAAGAGTACAACTGTAGATATATTAAGAAAAAGAGTTGGACATATATATGTTGCCTCGTTAAAACCTTGAAAAGGAAACCCCAGTGGGAAAAAAACCTTGACTAAAGAAAAATATTACAACTCGTAAATTCCAATATATCTTCCAGCAGAAAGAAGATATCCCTGTCGATTGAT
Organism: Papaver armeniacum; assembly: GCA_023531295.1. NCBI lineage: Eukaryota > Viridiplantae > Streptophyta > Magnoliopsida > Ranunculales > Papaveraceae > Papaver > Papaver armeniacum. The sequence continues at coordinate 565,010 of JAJJWW010012403.1, read as the reverse complement.
TTGACGATACAGTACCACAAGTAGGTAATTAGCAACCATCTTCAGCTCAAGAAAATTTTTGTTGGTAATGGAGACCTTTATGTTAACTTAATTTCAAATCTCAAGTTGAATTGTCTTTGTCAAATTCCCAACGGTTGATTGTAGAATCTGATATATCTTTTATTCTTCGTAAATTCCTTTCAAACAATAATAGATGATCATCGTTGTTGCTGCAAAAAGGATGTTGTATCGTCTAACAACTTGGCAAATGAAAGCTGATTATCTGTAGTTCATTACTTACGAGACCTTGGATAAACCGTCAAAGCGAAGATCAAATGTTAGAGGTACTACAAAAACCAATATACAAAATTCCTCCATATTAGTGCTAATTAAGTTTGGCAAACAAATTCACTACCAAACAATTTCAAGTATAACATATAAAGTTATACGATGTGCAATTAGCGTCCCTGTTCCTCTCATCACACTTTCATGTAAACTAATTATACATCAAACCTGTAACCTTTCGGGTTCACAATTTGTATTTATGTCCAAAAATGTTTATTAGTGAGAGGACAACCAAATATGGATTCCTTTCACCCATATTAACCAACCATACACATTGTTGATACTTCACGGTAGTTTCTCTGCTAAAAAAGATTTTGTCTATATCACTATTTGATGATTTCAGTAGCTACTCTGAATACATCTTCGACAATAACTACGATTATATATGCGTATAAAAATCATTCTTTAATATCGACACCACTTGTCCACTTAAGGATGAATTCCTCTTTAGGAGATATATTTGGCTCAGTAAGTAAAGATCGTAGTCATATGGTCTCATTGAGAACATTATTAATAGCCTCCACAGGAGCACTATTTTTATTCAGCGTGATTGGCTTCCTTTATCAAGAAATATACTCCCTCCGTCCCACTATTAGATGACCTAGTTGAAGTTTGCACAATTCTTAAGGCAATGAATGAAATGAGTGTTTTTAAGTATTTTTTACAATTATACCCTTATGGATAATAATTTGTAAAATTTAGAAATCATTTATCTCTCAAACTATACCATAGATTTTCTTAAATTTTGTACCGTTGAAAATCATTTTAAAACACCTACATAACGAGTATAAACATGAATATCAAATTATACATATTTCTTATGATACCGATAATCAATCAAAAGGGTAGTTTTAGAGATATCTCCTTGATTAGTGAAATAGGTCAACTAATGATGGGACAAGATCTTAGAACAAGTAGGCCATCTAATGGTGGGATGGAGGGAGTATATATTTTCCATCAACAATTCAGATGAGTTGTAGAAGATTCAATTATTGCTAAGTCATGGCATTCCCTGCAGGGACATTAACTAATGCCAAAATACTTGCAACAACCCATGAGATTTGATTATTCTTCCTGTAAGGATAAAATGCTTCAAGGATATCATAGTGACATGAATAACTTATCCACCTTATACCGAATTGGTATAAGAATTATGATGAAAGCAATTCATGACGTTTTTATAACGACTGATTTCCTCCCCCTAACGGCGGAAAGTTTCATCATATCAAGTTGTATTCATTTGAACTCTTTTATGGGAGAGTGACCTTGGATCCAAGTAGGTCATCCGAAAAACTTTTTTTTTTCTTTGGGTTGCTCTTTAAATCACCCATGCTCTGAAAAAGTGGGGGTACAACAACCTCACCCAATATTTCGTTTAGCAATCTGTATGGACTAACTCCAATGTACTTTTAAGAGAATCAACTAGACAGTCAGACTCAATCTTAACAAAAAGTATATCAAAGAGTTATATCTTAATTTCTTGATTCAATCCTTACTCAAACAAATAGAAATCTGTGAGCCTGATTGAATACAAGAGAAATTAACTTTAACGGTACCAAAAACCAATGTTCAAGGATCAATCAATTTCAATCAACAGCCAAAGGTTGGATTTACCAATTGATCGATTCAACGCATAACCTGTGATATTTTAATTATACAACAAATATAATGCGGAAAAGAAATAACACAGACACCAGAAGTTTTGTTAACGAGGAAACCGCAAATGCAGAAAAACCCCGGGACCTAGTCCAGATTGAACACACATTGTATTAAGCCGCTACAGACACTAGACTACTACAAGCTAACTTCGGTCTGGACTGTAGTTGAACCCCAATCAATCTCACACTGATCCAAGGTACAGTTGCGCTCCTTACATCTCTGATCCCATCAGGATACTACGCACTTGATTCCCTTAGCTGATCTCACCCACAACTAAGATTTGCTACGACCCAAAGTCGAAGACTTTAATAAACAAATCTGTATCACACAGAAAATTCTACAGGAATAGATAAATCTGTCTCCCACAAAAAATACCTACGAGTTTTGTTCCGTCTTTTGATAAATCAAGGTGATCAGGAACCAATTGATATGCCGAACTTATATTCCCGAAAAACATCCTAGAAATATCAATCACCTCACAATAATCTTAATCGACTATCGAAACAAGATATTGTGGAATCACAAACGATGAGACGAAGATGTTTGTGACTACTTTTTTATCTTGCCTATCAGAAAAATTAATATCGAGCCAATTTTACAATTGTACTCAATACGATAGAAACAACAAGATCATATCACGCAACTACAGAGAAAATAGTTGGGTCTGGCTTCACAATCCCAACGAAGTCTTTAAGTCGTTAACCTACAGGGTCTCGATAGAAACCTAAGGTTAAAGGAGAATCGACTATAGTTTACACAACTAGTATCACACATGAGGTGTGGGGATTAGGTTTCCCAGTTGCTAGAGTTCTCATTTATATAGTCTCCAAATCAGGGTTTGCAATCTAAGTTACCTTGGTAACAAAGCATTCAATATTCACCGTTAGATGAAAACCTGATTAGATTCAAGCTAATATCTTTCAACCGTTAGATCGAACTTAGCTTGTTATACACACATGAAATGTAACTTCATTTAGGTTTGAGTAACCGTACCTAAACGTGTACAATTCGTTGGTTCAACAGTAGTTAACTAATGGTTAGCCATATGAGCACTTTCATATCAACCTTATTCATCTTCACCATAACTAGTTCAAATGACTCAAAAGAACTATTTAAAGAGTTGTTCAATTGCTTAGATCTAATAGAAGTATACAAGACAAAATCGAAGCAAAAAACAGTTTTGATTCACTCGAATCGATTCATGAACATTATAGCCACGGTTTGCAAAGAATGCATTCCTTAGTTTATAAATGTCTTAGTTCACAAATTAAACTGTTTTTAGAAATTAACCCACTTAAGTACGCATACCGGTACACATACTTAAGTACCCGGACTGAGCTTGTTTTCATTTCACAAACTCCTGCAGAAATTCACGGGATGTGAACTTCTGACAGTACGCGGACTTTAGTTCCGGTTATCCTGAGCAACAAAGTATGCATACTTTGGTTCAAGGATTTTGGACTTACACAAGTATGAGTTTTCACACAATGTTTATATCCAACCATGGTTATATATTCTAAACTCTCATTTCAATCATTGAAACATTCTTAGAGGACGTTATATAGTTGTTGTTCACAAACTATTTTTCGTCAAAGCGATTTTCAAGTAATTGAAATAATTATCATGACTTTCTTCACTAGAAAAGATGAACTTGGTCAAAGCGAAAGCTTACCGACACATATTTGTAGAAACAGATAGGCGAGTTAAACTTGACTCGAAATAACACATGTGTATAATCGAAGTCTATATAGCAATACGACTTTTGTCTCAAGATAAGAGATAGAGTAGATATACTTTTAAGTGATAGATAAGTTCAAGTCTTCACTTACCTTTTAGTCGATGAAGTTCCACCAGTTCCTTGAGTAATTCTTCGTCTTTGCATGATGAACGCCGTGGAGTCTAGAGCTCGACTACACTTTCTATCCTAGTACGAGACTTAGCTATAAGTAGACTAGAAATCAATACTTATAGTTTTGGCAACTAAACTTGACAAACAAGCTTGAGATTGCAACGCTTGTGAGTTCGACCGAGAAGTGCTCTAACAATCTCCCCATTTGTCAATTTTAGTGACAAAACTATCAATACATATCGAATACAAAATAAATAAACTTTGTAGCTTCTCATCCACATGCTTGATCTCCTTGGTTCTTCAACATTACTCGAAATCTTCGTCACTTCCAAGTACTCCAATGATTCCAAAGATATTCAATGCAGCATCATCGTTGTTAAAGATCCGTAGCTATAACAATGAGAAAACAATAGCTCTCAATCATTTTTATACAGTGTCATAGTATTATTACACAACATCAAAGTTCAATTGTATCACAACTTCGACAACAATACTATGGTGATATGTATCACTCCCCCTTAGTTAATACTTCATCTCACATGAAAACCACTCCCCCTTACATAATGATCCGTAAACCATATGTATTTGTAGTGTGAACTACACATTAATTCTCCCCATTTTTATCAAAAAAATTGGCAAAGGTACGAAAACTAGTGGGATCCTAATGAAATTTCCATGGAGACACTTCATGACTACAAGAAAGTACATATCAAGTTTTATAGATGCAATCATATAGTCGAAACTACATGCATTCATCAAGGAGTTTATAAAGATACAAGATAACCCCTATAATATTCCACAGCCGCACCCCCCACAAAGATTTGGAAATTAAGAACAAGTTCAATTAAGAACTCTCCCCCATATAATGTCATTCCCGAGAGAACAACAAAAGCGACCTTACTTTCACAAGAAAAGAAGGATTTCTTTGGACATCAACAAATCACATAAGAATATGAATTTGTATCCAAAAATCTCAATTAAATTAACCACGAGCTAACCCATGATTAATTCAATCGGAAATACTCACATAAGAGAACTTACGGAGCTGCACAGTATTTACATAAAAAATTATGGATCAGGGAATATCAATACTGCGGAATAAACAAAGATTCATTCTATTCTTTATCACCATTTGCACAATGACATAATAGACTTAATCTTTGTAAACAAAAGCTCATCCTTTCTTTTATCAATATTTGCATAATGATATAATAGGCTTATCTTTTGTTTGTCAAAAGTTCATTCAATCTTTTATCAATACATGCATATCTACATATGAAAGACTTAACTTTTGACCACGTATGGGACACACATAGTTCACGGACGCAAACACACTTATCCCATAACAAGTTGCAATGTATGAAATCATAAAGATTAATACTGCAAAAATCATCTTCCAACTAACCTTTAGAATTTAAACAAATAAATCTAAAAACATTGAAGATGAAAATCGTTAGGCATAGCTATGTGTAATCACAATAATGACTATTCCAAACCCTAGTTATTCTTCTTAAAAACATAAGAATAAAATTCTCATAAGAAGATTTACTAGACATTGAGACCTCTGAAAAATTCTTTATCGTCCCCGAACTTCTTGTCGTCAACAGCCATGGGAACATATGGTTCGTGAACAAAGGAGTCAATTCCAACAAACCTTCTAGGATGATGATGTCGAACCAGGGTTTTCTGAATTTCAAGAGTTCTCATAAGAAAAGCCTTTATTTGTTGAATCTCCTTTCTTGTTTCCTTCAACTCTTCAAGAACATCAAAAAACTTCTGAGAATTGGAAGGAACAGCTCTTGGCTTCCTCACATTCCTTCTTTTTCTTTTCAAAGTTGGAGGTATCGAAGATTTTTATTTTTCCTTCATGATTGATGGCTTAACAATCATATTAACATCTTTTTCATCAGAAGACATGATGCTTGGAGTATCCATATGCGTACGGGTTTGTGAGAGGAAGTCACAAAATAAGCTCAACAAGCAGTCTTTGGTTAAAAATAGTTTCAGGGAAGGAAAAGGGTATGTAGGGTTACGAAACCTTTAAACACATAGGTTCGTGTACACAAAACTCTCAACCCTATAAAAGGTAGAATTGTCTATTTTAACCCTCTTTTTATTAAGAATCAGAGAATGCTTTTCCGATATCAATTAGATATGAAAAGCGGCACAAATTCCAGATCTTACAATGCTCTCAGAGCAAAACATAAAAAAGAAAAAAAAACAAACTAAAATTTTTTCTCCTTTTTTTTTTTCCCAGAGCCTGAGGTGTGCAAAATCTTATCTCTTTTGATCAGGCACATGAGACAAGATGCACAAACCAACACAATTTAATTTGTGCAGGGGTGAACAATAATCTGTCCACCATATCCTTTTCGGCCGGAATTCATAGAACCTTGTTTCTCATAATGATTAGACCATAAAATTCTTTCAAATGGTCTTGTCTTATCCTTGGAAACTAACTTCTTTGACGAAGATAAAATCTTACATACCTCAGCGGTCTTTTGAACAAGTTTATGCTTATTTGCTAATCGATTTGCTCTTCGTTGAAGTTTGTTGACATGTCTCAATTTGTGTTTGTACTTGTAACACTTTGACAGTTCATGACCCTTGAGTGAACAATACGAGCATGTCAGCCTGGAATATAATTCAGACGCCCGAGATGTGCAAGCTGTTAGACACATAGTGGAACCTGAAACATTAGACATAGAGTTTCCAACAGAAAGGTCAATTTTTTCTTCCAGATTGGTTGAGTTCTCTTCTGAAATAATATCAAGATTGATGTATGTATTTCTACAGTTATCAAAATCAATATTTTCACCGAGAAGTGCAACACTTGATTTTTCGTCTTCATTAGAATCATAGTTGTCAGACATTTCATCAAGGGTTGCAGCTAGACCTTTGTTCCCAGTGTATTTCTTCCGATTTGGACACTCATTTGCAAAATGACCAAAAACTTTACACTTAAAGCACTGAGGCATATCCTCGTCATCAGTTTCATCATTATCCCTATTTTTAGGAGGAACGCGATTATGGGGTTTATCTGATGACCTGGATTTTTCTCTGGAGAACCGTTTACTTCTCTTCAAAAGAAGATCCCTAAACTGTCTTGTGATCAACGAGACTGACTTGTCAAGATCTTCATCCGATGAATCAGCCTCAGAAAGATCATCTTCAGAGATGCAAACACTTTTACTTTTATCAAGTAATTTAGTGTTCTTTTGTGCTTTGAACGCAACATCCTTTCGAGATTTGGATGTATGTTCATGATCAAAGATCTTTAATTTCCCAACCAGAGTATTTCTGGAAAGAGTATCAAGGTTATTTCCTTCAACGATGGCATGCTTCTTAGAATCATATCTAGGTGGCAGAGATTTGAGAATCTTCATCACAATGTCCTTTTCAGGAATAGTCTTACCCAGTGCAAAGGATGCATTAACAATTTCAGACACTTTGTGATTAAACTCATCAAATGATTCTCATCTGCCATACGAAGGTTTTCCCAATCAGAATTTAGGTTTTGAAGCCTAGCTTCTTTTTCACAGGTATTCCCTTCAAATACGGTTTCTAAGATATCCCAGGCATCTTTAGACTTTAAGCACGTAGTCACATGATGTTGAAGATCTGGGGTAATGGCATGTATGATAGCATTTAAGCCGTTTTGCTTGCAGCAAGAATTTCTTCCGGAGTATATTTACCAATATCCTTAGGTCTCGACACATCGCCTTCTGTATCAACCGGAGGAGTATAGCCATTAAGACACGTACCCATGTTTGAAAATCACGAGCTTGAATAAAAGCACGCATAGCAATTTTCCACCACAAGTAGTTTGAGCCATCGAAGACTAGTGGTACGTTTATGGAGATAGAATTTCTGTCCATAGAGTCAGATCGCTACAAACACAGACTTATAAGGTCTTTAAACGTGTTTGCCTCCTCTGATACCAATTGAAAAAGTGGGGGTACAACAACCTCACCCTATATTTCGTTTAGCAATCTGTATGGACTAACTCCAATATACTTTTAAGAGAATCAACTAGATAGTCAGACTCAATCTTAACAAAAAGTATATCAAAGAGTTATATCTCAATTTCTCGACTCAATCCTTACTCAAACAAAAAGAAATCTGCGAGCCTGATTGAATACAAGAAAAATTAACTTGAATGGTACCAAAGACCAATGTTCAAGGATCAATCAATTTTAATAAACAACCAAAGGTTGGATTTACCAATTGATCGATTCAACGCACAACCTGTGATATTTATTTATATAACAAAATATAATGTGGAAAATAAATAACATAAACACTAGAAGTTTTTTTAACGAGGAAACCGCAAATGCAGAAAAACCCCGGGACCTAGTCCAGATTGAACACAAACTGTATTAAGCCGCTACAGACACTAGACTACTACAAGCTAACTTCGTTCTGGACTGTAGTTGAACCCCAATCAATCTCACACTGATCCAAGGTACAGTTGCGCTCCTTACGTCTCTGATCCCAGCAGGATACTACGCACTTGATTCCCTTAGTTGATCTCACCCACAACTAAGAGTTGCTACGACCCAAAGTCGAAGACTTTAATAAACAAATATGTATCACACAGAAAAATCCACATGAATAGATAAATCTGTCTCCCACACAAATACCTGCGAGTTTTGTTCCGTATTTTGATAAATCAAGGTGATCAGGAACCAATTGATATACCGGACTTATATTCCAGAAAAACAACCTAGAAATATCAATCACCTCACAATAATCTTAATCGACTAGCGAAACAAGATATTGTGGAATCACAAACGATGAGACGAAGATGTTTGTGACTACTTTTCTATCTTGCCTATCGGAGAAATTAATCTCGAGCCAATTTTACAATTGTACTCAATACGATAGAAACAACAAGATCAGATCATGCAACTACAGATAAAATAGTTGGGTCTAGATTCATAATCCCGATGAAGTCTTTAAGTTGTTAACCTACAGAGTCTCGATAGAAACCTAAGGTTAAAGGAGAACCGACTCTAGCTTACACAACTAGTATTACACAAAAGGTGTGGGGATTAGGTTTCCCAGTTGCTAGAATTCTCCTTTATATAGTCTCCAAATCAGGGTTCGCAATCTAAGTTACCTTGGTAACAAAGCATTCAATATTCACCATTAGATGAAAACCTGATTAGATTCAAGCTAATATCTTTCAACCGTTAGATCGAACTTAGCTTGTTATACACACATGAAATGTAACTTCATTTAGGTTTGAGTAACCGTACCTAAACGTGTACAAGTCATTGGTTCAACAGTAGTTAACCAATGGTTAGCCATATGAGAACTTTCATATCAACCTTATTCATCTTCACCATAACTAGTTCAAATGACTCAAAAGAACTAGTTAGAGAGTTGTTCAATTGCTTAGATCTCATAAAAGTATACAAGACACAATCGAAGCAAAAACAGTTTTGATTCACTCGAATCGATTCATGAACATTATAGCCGTGGTTTGCAAAGATTGCATTCCTTAATTTATAAATGTCTTAGTTCACGAATTAAACTGTTTTTAGAAAATAACCCACTTAAGTACACATACCGATATGCATACTTAAGTACCCGGACTGAGCTTGTTTTCAGTTCACAAACTCCTGCAGAAATTCACGGGATGTGAACTTCCGACAGTACGCGGACTTTAGTTCCGGTTATCCTGAGCAGTAAAGTACACATACTTTGGTTCAAGGATTTTGGACTTAGACAAGTATGAGTTATCACACAATGTTTATATCCAACCATGGTTATATATTCTAGACTCTCATTTCAATCATTAAAACATTCTTAGAGGACGTTATATAGTTGTTGTTCACAAACTATTTTTCTTCAACGCGATTTTCAAGTAATTGAAATAATCATCATGACTTTCTTCACTAGAAAAGATGAACTTGGTCAAAGCGAAAGCTTACCAACACATATTTCGAGAAATAGATAGGCGAGTTAAACTCGGCTCGAAATAGCCCATGTGTGATAAGTGCCTAAATTACATCTTTTGAGTATCAATTTCGTATACTTTTCTTAGATATTTCTCTTGTATTTTTGTATATTACGCTTCATTTTCATTTTGTAGGTGTTTTGGAGTCATGTGGTGTAAAAGAAGAGAAAAAGATACTTAATACATTGCTTGGGAAGCTTAGATTTCATTTACACTAAACCAGTTGTTTATGTTCTATAGGGAAATTACTGAAGCACCCTCAGGGTAGCCAACTGATGTCAGTGCTAAAGGCAGCCGGCATTCTTTCCAGGGCCACCATCATCTTTAGAGTTAAAAGGAGAAACCTAGCCACGTCCATTTATCCCTTTCCACTTCCCAGTTGCTGAACCAGTTTCTACCAAGTTCTTTTCCAAGGTTCACTTCCTTGTGCTGCACCGCGTTCTTCCTATTGGCAAGCCCATGACGTAAATTGTGGTTATGTGCTAAGTTAAAGAAGCTGTCAGGGTCACGAATTGTTTTGGGTTCAGGCAAGAGTTCAAATCGAGAATACAGATCTGAAAGATGAGCTCTCTGCCATTGAATAATGAATGGAGGAGACTAAGAAGAGATTCGAGTCTGTCACAGAATGAAGACATGGGTTGGCATCGAATTTGTCTTCACAACAAGGATTGATAGTGGACAGTTTCAGAAGAAATCAGCCAGGGAAGAAAGGAAGTTGCTGTTGTTGTTAACTTCAGTGAATGGGTGCAATTGAATGAATGTTTAGAGTCTGTGAATGATTAACATCCATGGGTTTGTCTTAAATGGAATATCTTGCAGGGAAGGAGTTGATGTGTGATACCCAATATACATCTAAAGCTTAACCATCATCAGTTTGATAGTCACACACCAGATGTTCGATAAAATGCCTGAGTCAGCTTTGCAGTCATTTAGGCCGTGTTCTGGTGGGTTTTGGTCGAGTTTGGTTGTTGAATTTAGCCGTGAAGTTCAGTGAAAAAACAAAGAAGACTCTGAAGCTGATTGTCCTGTGACTTTTGCGGGTTGTTTGGCAGCAGCTAGGACCCAAGTTAGAAACTGGGCATGTGACAGAAACCAACAGGAAACTAAATTGTTTGTGCTACTAGCTAGCCATAATTCGATGACAGGTAATAAGGCATGTTGGTTCATGGGTGTCTTGTGAAAGTTTAAAGACAGGAGCTCGAAGTCAAGAAGCAATTGAAGATTGGGCATTAGTTTTGTGCGAGAAAAATCAGCTCAAAAGGATAGAGCTTTGCCGCCACATAATGAAGTTGCTGTCGTTGTTTGAAATTGATAAACGGTGTAGATTGAGACCTTTTTTTAGAAGTCGAGAGAACAAAGGAGTTGGGTCTCTACCGGAATTTTAGAATAAGAAAACAAAAAGTTATAAAAGAAGACCTAACCCTACGGAGATCAGCTCATACCCTCTCACGCCTGTTTTTGCATCACCAACAGAGAGGAGCTCTCTGCTCCTCTCCAGTCATCACCATCTCCATTCATATCACTTGCATCTCTCCATCCGCATACACCATATCGTATACATATCACCAGCATTCATAAACTTCCATGTGTACAGTTCAGTCCACCTACCACCATCATCATATTAATAGCAGCATAACATCTCCTCCTCCGCCAGCTGCTGTTACATCTATTCCACTTGCAGTTCACAAGTTACGACTACATCAGCAGCAAAATACCACCTCAACAGCACCAGTTCTGTTGCAAGCTACAGCACCAAGCAAGCAGCAAGCATTCGTACCTCCAGTTCATACGCCACCGCCATATCGCCATTCCACAACATCATTCCACTACCACCTGCTGCTGCTTGGGTTTGCTAATTTGGTTTCAAAGTCGTAGTTTCTGTTTGTTGTTGTTATTATTTTATCATGAACTCCAGTAGATAATTGCATCCTGATTACGGACGATTTTAATGTCCGAAACATGAAATCCAATTAATATTTAAACTGCTTTGCTTTCTTGCAACTATTGTGTTATTGCTCATTCTCTACCATGCCAAAAGTGTTTATGAATTGTTCTTGAATCGTTTAAGTTTCAAATTGAATGGTTGATGGATGATTCTATTGCTAATTGAGAACTCTTCGACCCATAATTGTCTAGAGACTTTTAATACAAGTAACGCTATATGAATATTAATGATTGGATTTTGTTAAATATCCATGTGTAGAGAACGACACTAGTAGATGAGTCGAGCCTATGTATTTTTCACTAGGAATATCCTATCTCACGGAACTTAAAGCACTTGTTTAAGTCACACCTAGAGAGCGTACTTCTAGGAAACTTGATGAGTAGAATCCGGTAGTCGAGCGCTTCCGTGTCCGGTGAACTTAAGAGATAATAACGGAATAGTTGAGCATACTAACTACTCTAGGGTTATTAGTAATGTGTATATTGCAGAAACATAGCTATATTGATAAGATTCTTGTTTCGCGGCTAAGAAAGAGTCCCTGATCATTCTCATCCTCATATTTGCATTAATATTCAGAAATTAAATTGACAACTTTAGCCGAACTCTCCCTTAGAAACGAACTTGCTTGTCATTGTACTACTAGTTAGTGTAAGAGAAGTAAGGAATTTATTTTTGCGAGTTCGACACCTCGTCAAAATTGGCACCGCTGCCGGGGAGCGGTTGCTAATTGATTTATTATTTGTTTTTGTTTTTAGATTTTTTCTTTCGTTCTTGTGAGTCGTCATGTTTCCTTACGGAAATAACATGTATGGAGCGCAAGATTACACATACAACAGTGGTAATCAATATGGTTTTCAATTTCATTCATATGAAAACTACCAACCATCCTATGGGTATAATCAAAACCAATCTTTTGGTTATGATCAATATCCCACAGAACCTTATGAATATTCTCATACATGTCAACAACCTTATGACGGGCATGTAAGTGAACAATCACGAGGATGGAAGGATAGTTATGCTTCTGATCAATTGTTTTCTAGTAATGTGCAGATGACAGAGAGTTCAGAACTAAAAAGTTATGATACTGAATCAAGACATACTCCTCTTTATCGTGTTTTTCCTTCACTTTTTCCAAAAGAGAAGATACAGTCTAGAAACTCTATTGTGCATAACAGTGGAAAGCGTATTAAAATCAGAAAATTATATGCGCGGTACAACCAACTAGAAGAATCCGGTGCATCACAAGAGACTCTTGACGAAATTAAAAATGCCATAGACATGGAATTCGAACGTCGTTGGGATGTTGATGATTTTGAGGTTGACAATGATTCTGATGAAGATGAACCACCTCTCGAAAGTCCTTGCAACAATGATATGATTATTCCAACTCCGGATCATAATAAAGATCCTTCGCCTATTCAATAGGAGGAGATTGGGTATGACATATCTATTGTTATAAACGGTGTAACGTACACAAGTGAAGATTTTAGGATTTGCACCAATGAACTAGACTTTATGGGAGAGGATTTCGATTCCGATGACGAGGTTGTTGAAGATGTTGAGATTAAGAATGAAACCAAATTGATTGAAGTCGTGGAAGACCCAGTTGAACTTTCCAAGGATTATAATGATGCTGAGATTTCGGTTGAAGCAGAAACTAAGAGTTCGATAGAGAACCACGACATACTTGAGGTAAATAATTCACTAGAGATAAAAGATTAGGATCTCTAACAAGGGTTGTCTAATCCTTTACATAATTCCTTATCTATTTATCCCTTTCCTCTAATCGAAGTAGCTTTTCAAAGAGTTGTTAACCCAACTTTTAGGAAGATACCTCACTTAGGATTGGAGTTGTATGCTGCCAAAGTTTTAACGGATTATTTTGCTTCTAAGTATCCACCACTTGATGTGTTTGATTCTAGTATTGTACAGGTTCACCAAGCTGAGGAACCTTTTGAAGTTCCCGAATTTTATGTTCTTTATCCACTTTCGAGTGTAGAAAGGACTAAGTGTGGGGGAAACTTCAGTAAAGTGATAGCTTTAATATTTTTATCTTGTGCTAACGCTTTTATGAAGTTGTTATTAGAATTGAAGATTGTTTTCTGGGCAGACTACCAGATTTTCAGATTGTTGGTATATGGACGATAACAAGAGAGTCGGGCTGACGACTTTAAACCAAGCGCTAAATGAGAGGCAGCCCATAGGTTTTTTTTTATCTTAAACCCTTTTATTATTTTATTTTTTTATTGTTTTCATATCATATTTGCATCCCCGTGTTTAAATTCATTGAGTCCGGAATCTATTTTAGAAGAAAATTATGACGAATACCTTTTCGTCAGAAAAATTCAGACTGCACGTAGTTCAGTCCAGAGACCATAACTGTCAGACAGTTTATCTAAACACTTTTCCCTTTTGACACTTTGTAGAAAAGACGTAGGCGAACAACTTTTTTGAAATGGTATTTTTCCAAATTCCTTACCAATTTGTACAATTTTTGCGTTTTATCTGCTGTTACGTCTGAATTCAGAATTTTCGGTTTTACACATTAAGGACAATGTGAAGTTTAGTGTGGGGGAGTCTTTTGCATATAGAGTTTTTAGCCTTTTTGAGTCAAAAATTTTCAATTTTTTTGTATTATTTGAATAAAACCTTCAACTTGTAGAGATTTTAGGGTCACTAGCATACTTCTAGGTATGTTTACATAGAGACTTCTGACCGACATAACTGAACTTGGATGTGTTAGGGAACTATGTTCGGATTTCTCGCTTGTTAGAGTTTTAAATAATGGATTTAATCATGCCGGTGATGCAAATGAGGAGCAGGGAGAAATGCATTATTAGAGTTGTTGATCAATCATTAGTGAAGACTACCTATTATCAACAGAGGCACCAGACCAAATATTCTTTGTAGATGACTAAAGAGCTTTCTTTTGAGTGTGTGTCACCGTACGTTAATTCCTGGTAGAATGGTGAGTTAACCAACCTCCCACCAATAGAAGCACTACTCTTTGATCTCTTGAGTGCTAATTTTGTCAATCATGAGGGTGACGTTTATAGATGAAAACCACCTTCTTGTAGTTTGATTTGCAGTTAACGCCATTCTCTCTCGCCAATAACAGGTCCATAGAAACACCATCATCATCAACAAGCGGAGCGACATCAAAATCTACAAGGAAAGTTGAATACGCTTGAGGTTTACAAGCAAAAATACAAGGAAGATCAAATTTCATATCCAAGTAAAGCAACATACAATGAGCAGATTTTATATATACATGTTGAAGACTTACATATAATGAGCGAAATTCTATATCTAATGTATGAAGACTTATTTACAAGAGCGAAGAAAATCAAAAGATGAGAGTTATTGAAGTTTATGATATGAAGACAATACAAGTTGTGAAGATCAAAGTGGTAAATTACTTCTTTCATGACCATGTTAATTTTAAATTTGTTATTATTTTTGTAGGTTCAATCTTTTTGTTTAAAATAACATACAAAAAAATACAAAAAGAAAGAAAAAAAAAGAAAAAAAAAGAAGAAGAGAAAATACAAAAGAATTGCATTTAGGTTGTTATTTTTTCAATAAGGCCATGGGGAAGAAAAATATATAAAGAAGTTTCAAGCAACAAGGAAATAGAGGAAAAGAGTTAAAAATTATCGAAGTTCTACGAAGTTGAAGAGTTTATCATCAACAGTTGAAGACCGAAGACGAAGACCGAGAAGATGAAGAAGACGAGCTGAAGGAAGACGTTTCTATTGGATGTTGTGAGAGTGGTGCTACCATTACTGCCGATCGGATGTGAAGGTGGTAAGTAATCCCATCCTTTCTATAGTGGTTGATTTCCTTTCTTAGAGATCATCAGAAAAAGATTTTTATTTCCCACGATCTTGTGGGGTCTCCAGAAATAATTCGTAAGGTTTCCTTCCCACCATTCAACGTTGTAAGATTTCTTTTTTCATTCCTACCTACACACATGTGAGACCCATAAAAAAGCCATCTTATTGAGTGCAAATATCATAAAACCCTTTTAAGTGAGGCAGAAGTCAAGGCGAAATGCTTATTGATCGCTCTCAAACACGCGTTCTCTCATTATGGTGTGGATAATTCTCTCTCAACATTTAAGAATGAGAATATGTTTTTTAGTATTTCTAACTTCTTATTACTAGCATGCAGAAACTCTATGTCCTCATAGCTCTTTGGATGCTTGGGACGCTGGAACACTTTGAAGTTGGAGTAGGTTTTGTGGGTATATCTCTAGTAAGCCCTCACGAGACTATAACTCGTCCACTAGGGACACCTAGGGGTTTAAAGGCTTGTTGCATATGCTAAGTGCAACTGTATCCTCAACGATAGGGAGTTATTGTATTTTAATTTAGATAGTTTGCTCGAGGACAATAGCAAAAGCCTAGTGTGGGGGAATTTGATAAGTGCATATTTCATATATATTTGGTGTCAATTCCATGATAGTAATTGCTTATATTCTTGTAAATTATTGTATATTATGCTTGTTTTCTTGTATTTGTCTTTCATCAGGTGAATCATCCAAAAGAAGTGAATTTGCACTTAATTGTGCAAGGAAAGAAGTTGGCTCAAGTGGAGAAGGACGAAAGACCAAGTGAAACTCGTCCAAATTGAGGATTTCTAGTTCTCATTTTGTAGACGACGAGAAGACGAAGTCAATTGAGTCATTCTAAGTTAGTATGAGAAAGTTATGAGCGAAATCAAAGATCAAGCTTATCAGTTCCCCATAACTGACAGTTGAATGGTTAAAGACACCCCATTCTGTTAAGGGACAGCCATTCTGTTAAGGGGCAGTCAAGTTCCAAAGGAAATGCTAATTGCAGTCTGATTTTTTACTTGTGGGAAACCAGGAATTCAAAAGCTATTAAAGGCAACCGACCTATTAACTCAGGGCACCTGCGTCTTCTTCTTTAGGCGAGTTTTCTGTTTAAACGAAAACCATGTTTCCCAGTTATCCAGGCGAGATGAAGGTGCTCGAACAAGAATGGGTTAGTGTGTTGTTTACACTCCTAGAAGATATGGGTTTTGCTCGAAATGGAGTTTAAGAGAAGAAGAACTCGAGCATTGGCAGAGATGAAGAGGAGACTCATGTTGCTGCCGCCGTCGAGAGATGAAGAAGGTTGGCGGATTACGAAGTCAGCGAAGAGATGGTTGCTACTCGAGTTTGGTTTGCAGGCAAAAGAGACAATGAGATGCTATGATGACCACGATGATGCTACTCGAGTATGATGGTGGCAGTGATGACAAGATGGCCCATGCTGCTGTCGTTGCTTCTCGACGATGATGGAAACTATTGAACCGGTCGAGGAGAAGGCATCTGTTATAAAAGCTCGAGGAGCTGTAACACCCCAATTTTCGTGCCCGGATCCCATGCCCGAAAACCCGAAGTGCTACTTCGATACCATAGCCGAAGCCCGGCTACTAAGCCCAAGCTCATTAAATAATTTATTTGGGCTTAATTAATTTATGTTCAATTCAGAAATTCAATCGCAGCGGATACGTAAAAATTCTTTTAGAAATATCTAACCATTCCTTTGACATGATTTTTAATCCACATGAACCCTAAAAAAAATAGTTTATCATAAAAATTAATTTTCACCTTTAAACGTTCTAGATTCAATCCAAAAGAGTCACGTTTTTGTTGAACAAATGTAAAACAGAAACAAACATCAGTTCACTCCAAGAATTTTACTGAGCACAAATCAAATCCGAAAATTATTATAATTATACATTATGAATCCTAACTGAGTATAGTTCCGTTCATAAATTTTATATAATTTTTAGTTTAAGTGAAAGTTATTTTGACCACAGTCAAACGTATAGTTGACCAGAACTGCAGAAAAGCAAAACAAAGATACTCCATTTTATAAAAATCGCATAAAATCACTCATCACTCTATAGAAGGTTTATTTTACCATTTTCAAAAGGAAAAAAGAAAGATCTTCAACTTTACAGAAGACACCAAAGCCTAAAACATGCCATAGAATAGTTTTAAAACAGGAAAACTTCTGTCAGAAAACGTCTGAATTTCTTACAGTGAGAAACAATTGTTTTAAAAATACTTCTGGAACTCAGAAAATTCTAATATTTTAACCAATTCATTAACAGTGAGTTTTACGCATACTATAAAATATCCAGGCATATATATATATTATAGAATAATTAAAATTAATAGTCAAACTGACATGACTCAGAAATTTTCATTGTTCAATCAAATAGAATTTTCTAAACAAAGCATTGTTTCATTGGTTATACATTAACCCAATAATCTCTAAAGTATTAATGATCAATAGATACTCATTAAATCATCTAAAAGAGTTTGATGATATTTCATTACAATTTCCAATCATAAATCCTATGCAAACTACTAATAATAGCACCAAAACCGACCTCTATGCTTTTCCGCCATTAGCTCCTTGTGGTGCCATAAAATATGGAATTTTTTGTCATGAAACGACATGAGTTGTGACACCCAGTAGGAAAAGAAGCAACAAAACATTTTAAGCAACATTTTTCAATTCCTTAAAAAAAAACATTAGCATGATTAATAATACCGCAAACACATGGAAACACCACATCCATAAACAACAATAAATTCAATAAATCCGCTCGCCCCAGGGAGCCCCAGGGGTTTAGCAATCAAATAGGAGGCAACCATCGACTCCTAATGAGCCCCATGTTATTTTAGGGAGGCAACCTTCAACTCCCAGGAATATCTTGTACCCCGTCAAAAAGGAAAGTCCTTTGGGAAGCAACCATCAATTCCCAAAGACCGAAATTTATCAAACAATTACATACATCACACAGATTCAACATCATCATGAAATCAATAAATACGATACTATCAATCACACATTACCGTAACCATTAAAACCAATAGATATGAATTTAAATGACTTTAACTCAAATAAAAAGATTTAGTTAGTGTTGCGCCTACCTCAAACGCTAGCAAATAATCCTAAAGAAAATGATGCCAAACACCGATCCAAAGAAACCCAAGCTCTTCACGTCAACTAACACTTTCTCTTTTCCTTTTATGATCTCAGATCCGTGTGACAATAAGATTTCTAGACGGATTTGCTTTCCGCCGCAAGCAAAACTTAATTTCTCTGTTCCCCAAACCTATTCTTTATTGTTATCTCTTCCTTTATATGTAAGTAAGAAAAGAACCATCCACTGCTAACCCTACAGATCCAATACAATATATTCTAGTCAACCCTACTCTTCCAAACAGTCTGAATGATATCATAGGAATTTCTGTTTTCAAACTTAATCAAGAGTTCACTAGGTGACAATTCAATTAGAAAAGATCCAATGAAAACATGACATGTAGCAGGGTGATAAAAGTCAACCAATCATAACGTGCCATGTTATAAGATGATAAAAAAACAAAACAAAATACCTTAAACACGTTTTTTCATGTCAATAATTCAAAAGAGAATCAGAATATATCACATTAGTTTCCCATTAAAGTGAAAAATACTATAACCCCCTACTATATGGGTTTAACATATAGAAGCATACATTCTGAATTTGGTACCTAGTAAGGCAGTTCCTAAGACAATCAGGAAGCTGTGGTCTGGGCGTAAGCCAAGTCTACGGAATTTAAGAATTAGGGGTTGTCCTGCACATGTGCTAAAAGGAAAGTCTAGTAAACTAGAGTCAAGGTCAGAAGTTTGCTTGTTTGTAGGCTATCCAAAAGGTACTCGAGCTGGTTTATTTTATAATCTGAAAGAGCAAAAGTTGGTAGTAAGTAATAATGCAATGTTTCTTGAAGACGATTGTATGATGGACTATAAACCTCGAAGTAAAGTTGTGCTTGAAGAGTTGTGTGATAATGGTTCAGTGGGAGTTAGTAGTACTTCTAGTTCACTTCCAGTAAACAATGAAGAGTCTAACAAAACTGCTCCACTTTTGCAATTTACAACTTTTAAAATTCTTGAATTTAATGAACAAACCTGTAATAGTACAATAATAAGAGCACGTAGATTATCCAATATACATACAAATTCACCTGTAGTTGAGCATCAACAAATAGTTCAGTAGGATCTCCCGATCTTTAATGAACCTTCAGTTGATCCGGGTCTTCATATGGATGAAGAAATAATATATCCTCAACCTGAAGTTGAACCTCAAGTTCAACCACAAGTTGTAGGACAACCGAAGCAACAAGTTGAACAATTACTGGATGCTCAACCAATGTTTACAAGCAACTCAACTTATTATATTTTTTTGCTCCCCAATAATTTTTGGACGAGTTTCCACATTAGGCCATTAAACCTAATACCTATATATACTACTAGGTATCACCCCGGCCGAGGCTCAACCTTTCGTTTTTATTTTGGTCGGCTTGTCGGTGGTAAAAATATAATTGAATTTCTTAAATAAATACCGTTAGATGTGATTTTCTATTTGCTTTGTGTAGTTATTGATGTAAAATATTCATAAAAATGAGGTTATTTCCGTCATTTGGACTAATATTATCTCCAATTCAGATCACATGACCAAATTTTATCGACATCAACTTTCCCAAACTTTCGAAATGAATTTTATTACAAATGAATCTGCATAAAACCAAATGAACCATTCAATATCTTTGAAAAATCTTGAATCATGTTTCGATGCTCGATCATTCTCTTCATAAATTTTGCCTAGATCTGAAATCTATACAGACCAAAAAAATTCCTTCAAATTCATATTCATATTCTTCTTAAATTCATGATAAAAATCAATCACCCATCACGTTTTATCATCTGAGAATTAATGTTTGCACTATTTAATAAAGGAATTTTATATTTCAGGTATGTCATCTTTTGTTTGTTGGCATTTTTTTTATTGTTATTTTTTAGGTTAATTCATTATATGGATAAACGAATTCGAACTAAAAATGTCAAATAGGTTTATAGCACTGTCTTTGTGTTGCAGTATACTTATGTGTAAATTTGTTCCGAGAATAGCACTTTCTTTTCCTTCATATCAGTTCAGTCGCCTAGTCAAATCTAGGGGTCTTAGAGTTTCCTTTAGTTATTGATTACTCACAACTTCTTAAGATAGTATTCTTGGATTGTTGCACAATATCATCAAAAGTCGATGAAGAGATGCAAAAGGTTTGTTCCCATGTTAACTATCAACTATATATCAAACAAACTAAGCCATGCTTATGTTGTCTTGGTGACTGTTGCTTTGCTATGCTAGTTCAATACAGTTTATATAAAGAGTTTGAACTGTTCATATGTGATAGAGTTTGCAGTGTTCATAAGTGACAGAGTAAGTAAGACCATTGGCGATGCAATGACGCGATTAGGAATGAAAGATAGTTGAGTACATCGTGTCTTTCGGAATGGTGTTCCTAAACATTTTTTTCCGTATGTTTTCCTTTGGTGTGATACATATTTTGTGGTTGTAAGAAAACAATGCATAAGCTAATAATTGATGTATAACGTTCAAGTTGATTAAGCTTGAGTTTAAGAGTCAACCTACATATTGAATATATAACATAAGAGATATCTTTTAATTTTAAACGATATGCTGTCGACTAAGGTAATTTTTTGTACCATTTCTCTGTATAAGCCAATGATCAATCTTTTATATAAAAGATGTTTCTGAAATCGCGTTAATTTCAGTTTCCCGTCCACTAAAATTCGTAAACGAAGATTAGGCTGGAATTCCAAATTTACAAAATGTATTTTTTGTATGCAGCCTAAGTCTTTAGTTTAGAATAAGTTGAGCATAAACCTTAGTGGTTATTAGCTCTTCACATGAGCTTATAATATGTGCAGTAGTAGCTATTCCTTATTTGGTTCTTATTTTTCGGTAGGTAGTACCAATTTTTGTAACAATTTTGTTGTTCTGAAATTCGCAGATGAAGATAATGCTGGAATTTCAAATGTTAGTCTCCCTACATGATATGTTTGTTAACTAATTTAATTTAATATTTCAGAAGTTCTCAACCAAAGAAGCCAAGAAGTGGAGTTTGTGTTCCATAACACATCATGTAAAGAAGCTAAGCAGCGCAGGCCGTCTTTTATTCTTGAACCTGTTTTTGTAAATGACCTTCAAGGTTAGTAGTTTTAACCAAAAATTATTTCGGATGAAAATTAGGCATTAGTGTACAAAAATATCGTTGATCAATAATGAGACCCACGTGACGATAGTCTAGAAGTAATGAAAAGTTGAAAATGGCTTAATGCATGGTATATAATGTGCCGAAGTTTAAAATTATATTTACGAATAAAAAATAAACCTTAATTAATTAATGTTGCCGTAAAAACCATAACAACCAATTAACAAATAGTTTGACAATAGATTATAATAGAACTTCTGGAAAGACATTGTTAGTTGTTTCAAGTTCTTCAGTCTTGTCTTCTAGAAGTACTGTTATTCTATTGGCAGCAGTGCATCTTGATAATGCCACGTAAAGCTTGCCGTGGCTAAACACATGAGTCTTCAAGTCTATCCCGACGTACTTAACAGACTGTCCTTGTGATTTATTAATCGTCATTGCATATGCTACCCTCACTGGAAATTGACGTCTTATCATGTTTATATTCAATTCTGAAACCGATGGTCGAAATGATATCCTTGGTAACAATACCATCTCTCCTGCTTTATGACTGACCGATTGTCAGCCGACACAAAAATAATTTACACTTTCTTACTACTCAAAATATAAATATAGCAAGGGCAAGAAAGTATCGTTCCCACAGAGAGGACTAAGGTTGTCAAATTATTTCGGTTTCTTATAAATAACACCGGGGTTTTTTCTGATTTTTATATACTAAAATAAAATAAAAGCAAGCAATAAAGGTAAACAAATCAAATCAAGGATGAGAAAGTATTGGTCATGGATTTCGTCTTCAATCATAAACATGTTTTCTACACAATAATTAGAATTGATATTTTAATCTCAACTTTTATCAAAGGCCCTAGAATACCTTGATCGCAAGAATATCCCGCTAATCTCCTCTTGTCATCAACAAACACATTAAAAGATGCGAATATGAATTCTATCTAAAAGAACAACCTAACGTGTAAAAGCACTAATCAAGTTTAATTCCCTAGATGCATTAGGTTCTATGAAATCAGGCCAATCAAAGCAATCGAACGTGTAAAAGCACTAATCCGATTTAACAAAGGTTATGGTTCACATATGATCATAAGAATATATCACTACAAACTATAATCATATTTATGCTACTTCAAATCAGGAATTATCACTTTTGCGTATAATAACCCTAATCTAGTAAAAGACATGCATGTGAGTTCTACCAATTTGCAACTTGACAAAACAAACACTCAATCATATGACAATATTAATGGTGAATCATAAACGATAATATGAGAGAAAACTAATTTATTGAACAAAAAACTCATGTTTGGAAATCCAACTAATCCATAACCAAAAGAAAACTCTAGCTCATATTCATGGAGTTCATAACAAGAAGAAAGAGAAAAGCATTCATGGTTCTAAACCCTAGAACAAGAGTAGTGGCAAAAAGATCCTCCCTATTTTTGTGTATTTTTCTCTCTCCCAAAAGTTATTTTTTTAAGCTCAGATCCTCCCTATTTTTGTGTATTTTTCTCTCTCCCAAAAGTTATTTTTTTAAGCTCAGCTACACAAGGCTATATATAGCCTTCACCAACACCATCTCCGCTAAAATTCTAGTTAGATAAGGATTGGTAGTCGGTCAACACTGTTTTCAGTTTTGTGAAACAGGTGCTTTTGATTCGGTGTAAATAGGAGCATCATAGTAGAATATCCGCGGCTTCTGATTGGCTTATAATTCAATAGAAACTCTATAGGCTGACGTGTGTTCTTCTGATACTAGCTATGCATCCAACTCGTTATACGGTAATACAGCAGATCCCCACTATTCACCGCGTAAGACAACTTCTCCCGGAGATAACTCTGTTTCTCAAACTTCTCTATCGACTGAAGTTTATCTTCCACTGGTTTCTCGGTCAAGAGACTCTCCCAACTTCATCCAGATCCAACTAAGTCATACCCATCAACAATATCACATTCTTTGTTGTTTTCTCGGCTGAATAATTCTGCCTGAGACCAGACTCGAGCTCCCATAAATTCGCTGTAGCCAACTCGTACCAGCATCTTTCGAAATTGGCAGCAACTCAGCTTTATCCCATCGATCGACAACGCCAGAAGCCACCACCATTAACTCCATGGCCGATATATCATCATTACCTGATTCTCGGCTACCACTATCGTTACTGCCATCAGCATCCAACAAATGACAGCCAACAGACTCAATCATTTCTTCATTGTCCTTGTAAACTTCTAAACTGATCCTCCACAGCGTCATCAACGCGACTGCCATGCATAAACCCATTACAAATAAACTGTCAGCAGCATCTCCACTCTTGTAAATGCCCATGTCGTCTGGGATTGGCAAAAACCGTCAGCAACCTTCAGCACCAAGAACGATTACCACCAAGATCACCAACTCAGCTCAATCGTCTCTGGCAGCTGCAAATGCCATCACTGTCCCATAACACCATTGCTGCCATCGAACTCCATTACATCGACTTCTCTTCATCAACAACACCCATAGCTTACCCATTGACAGCTCGAGTTTCAACTGGTTCTCTGCGAGTTATCTTCCATCAACAGCCACGACATCACCATCATTCATTATGATCAACCCCATCTCCTAACTTCACACGATAATGGCAAAGAACCTCCATTGTTAACCAAACCACAGTAACACCTCCTTCTCTGTTGCTCGGACCCTTTTAAACAACGTCAATGTTCATCGTCACCATCGTGATCAACTGCCATCAATGGCAGTAGCCAACCATTCTTAATTTTGCGTTGTTCTCAGTCACGGCAAAGCTCGAGCATCACTGCCTTTCATCAGATCGAACTCTTTCTTCTCCATTTCCTGTTATGCTCATTCACAAAGCCGTGTTCTTCCTCGCCTTGTAATGCCCGGAGCTGGTCGTGGACTCGACCAAGCTCTGTTCTGTTGAGTTTGCATGGGAGAAGACGGTGGCCCTGAGTAAATAGGCCGGGGTGTATTTAACATGTTTTGAATTCTGGCTTCCCCCAAGTAAAATACCAGACTCCCTTTAGCAGTCCCTTTGGAACAGTTCACCCCTTAGCGAGTGACTGCCCCTAACGTACGAAGGGGTGTCAATAGCACTTGCTTTGAAAATGACCATTTTGCCTTTTAATCTTCTAATTTCTTGTCTTGCTCATAACTTCTTCATACGAACTCAGAATGACTCTGTTCTTTCGCCATTGCCTTCGTCTTCTCGTCCTCTACACAATGAAAAGTAGAAATCTTGAATTTGAATGAGTTACAATTGGTCTTTGGCCCTTCTTCACTTGTGACTTCACTTTTGTAGCTATTTTCACTTCTTTAGGATGATTCATCTAATAAAACACAAATAAAAGAAAACAAGCGTAATATACAATAATTTGCAAGAATATCAACAATTACTAGCATGGAATTGGCACCAAATATATGTAAATAATCCACTTATCAATGACCAGTTAGAATTTTAGCCTGCAGTACATGTCTACCGCATTTAGTAACCAATAATCTGGTACCGCTGCAAAAACCCTCAGATGGAGAAATATTTCTCATCAGGATAATTGGACATCCAATTTTAAGATTTAGCCTGAATAAGGGCATTCCTGGTGGATTTAAATTCTGTAGAAATTCGTTGCTATAATTTGGGATTATGCCACTTTCGTCGGGATTCAATCTGTCTGCGGCTAAATAAGTGAACGTCTCTCCATCCAAAATATTCAATGCTTCCGTGTTAATATCGTTAACATCATCATTACGTGCTGATAAAATGATTCTCTCGGTTAATTCTTCAGGTGATACTTGATTAGATGTCCCTAAAGAGGGGTACAATTTAGATATCAACTCTTTCATGTCTTTGCATTTATGTACCGATGAAGGGAGTTGTACTTTTTCTTCTGATTTTGATCCCACCTATCATAAATTGGCATAACATATAAGTTAAATATTGTTTTTAATGTTTTTTTTTAAATGCAGTGTGAACAAATATTACCTCGAGTAAGAATTCGGCGAAAGCTATGTTTTCTGGATCGCACTGATCAAGACGCATATTCTTTGTAAGCGTCAGAACTATTATATCATTCCAGGGTACGGAGCTTCTAACACATGCTCCTACGATATCCGCACGACCTCCATTTGGTATAACTGGTAAAGTTTGGTGAAAGTCTCCCCCATAACAACGGTAATACCGCCAAAAGGTAATTCGTTTTCACATACATCTTGCATTAGTTTATTAAATGATTCTACACAATATCTATGCTGCATTGGCATTTCATCCCGTATAATCAGTTTGACTTCTCTAAGAAATGCAGCTTCTTTGCTTTGTTTAGGAATTGAACATACGCTGGTTTCGTTGATCTCTACTGGGATCTTGAATGTTGAATGTGTTGTTCTACCCCCAACCAAAAGTAATGAAGAAATACCTTATAATAAGTAACCATAAAGATCATTAGGTATAAAAATCTACAATTAACAAAAACATCCATGGTGTAGAACCTAAAAGCAATGAGCAGTTAAGCGGTAATTTAACGACATGAATTTCAGCCAACCAAATAAACAATAACATATGTAAAGGCAAAAGGATAGTCCTTGTCTACATCATCCTGAAGTGCAAGAAGTTCTTTTGTTTATCTTGAACATATTATGGCCTATGTAAATGCTCTAATAATTGTAACATATTACGACATGGAAGTACTAACAATCTTTTTAAATATTAGTCATCGTCAGGTAATCATCTTATTTAAAAGTAAATTGCACGGTTAAAATCATTGGAGAAGTACCTGATGATGCAACGGTAAGAACTATGTCGCCATTGAATCGGCAGCTTGCAACTACAGTATTATATACGAAAGTTTTCCCCGTCCCTGCGCTTCCATTTAGAAAAAAGGTACGACCATCCCTTTGTTGTACAAACTCTGTTATTTTATTGTATGCTGATAACTGTTCTGGATTCAAGTTTGCAATATTTCTTCGAAGTTCTGGTTGTTGGATTGCAAACTGAAGTTGCCTATGCTCACATATCAACCTATTGCCAATTATCCTACCCCAATTTTCTTTTGGCCGTGGCATGTTAGAAAAATGTTTTAGTTTTTTTCCTCCTTCACGCAACAATCTATCCAAGAGGTACAATCCATAATCCAAAACCTGTTCATCCGTTGGATTTTGAATGTCAAACATTATTCTCAATCTATGAGGGAGATCGTCGCATATTTTCTTCCCAAACTTTGCCCACAAAATTTCTGGTTCTGTTGGGTTGCAGTCAGATAAGACGATTTTGAATAATTTCCGTAGCTGACTGCCTGTTTGGATATCGACGACCTCTTCAAGAAGCGCTATCCATTCTCCATCATGTTCTAGTAATCCAAGTTCTATGCACGCTTTCTTGAATGTAGGGCACAATTCACCGTTAACTATTTTTAGACTGTCAAATGAATCTGCACCAGCAACAACGGTCAGCAACAATCTCAAATAATACAATTCTCCGACATTGGGAGAAACAAAATACATTCTAGCAATCGCAAAACCCCGTTGCCTGGTTTTCCACTTTTTTTTTTCACTCCATACAAAGTGTTGTGGAAACTCTTGATAGGTGTATGGGGGTGCCATTGGATTTTCAGTATAATATTCAAAATAAGCCATCAAGGTTGACTTATAGTTCTCAGCCTTATATGTAACCCCTTCTATTGTTCCTTCTGATTCGTAGATAATTCTTTGTTTTCCTGGCAAATGTATCGCCAATCTGACGACATTTGGTTCTTCCTTATGCATTGAGTGGCCAAATAAACGCCATGCACCTTCCGGCGGTCCAATATACCTTGCATCAATGCACATTTGTACCTCATATTTTGCTCCAACAACAACTGTCGTTTTATCATATCCTCTGTAGATGTACTTGTTTATGTATTTGACTGCTCTTACTCCGGCGCATACTTCCACATTTATATGGCAGTTGAACATTCTTGATAAGTGTGGGTTATAAGGTACAACGTCAGTGTTGTATGCTTTACGTCCATTTCGGATGATAACTTCTCTTCCATCATCTCTTCGACGATAGACTGGGTATCCGCCACTATCTAAACACGTAGTATCATTGTATTTCTTAGGGTAGTTTTTAGTACATTTTCCGTTTTTCATGCAAGGAGACTCTGGATTCCGATCACCGCACGGGACGTGAACCATGTACTTTATGACAGTATCAAAGAGAACTGGATCTTCATTCTCGTCTGGAAATTCCGCTGATACATTTTTATCAACCTGTTCAACAGTACAGATTTTCTCTGATTTTTCTAAAAATATCAGCAGATGCATATGTGGTAGCCCCCGTTTCTGGAATTCTATAGTGTGAACATGAGCTACAACTTTTCCAAACACATCTTTCTTGGTTATCTCCTCCATAAGCGCCTTCCTTTTTAATTCAAAAACCCGTGCCACTAAATCAGGACGATCACACGCATGTTGGCGCTCTAGAAGCGCGTCTTGAATTTCTGGCAATCGAATCTTGGTAAATTTCGTACATGTGCCTTGGACTTCCAATATGTGATGACGGTAAAACGTATGGTGTACCTCCTTTATTAGGCGTTATCCCGTCTTGTTTCATTTTTATTATGGAACCATAATGATCCGCGCGTAACTTTCCTTGGTGAAATTTGATATAATCCAAACGATTTTGTTCTGTCGAAGCCCAAGCATCCACTATGAATTCCTGGAATAGCTTTCCACCTCTTAGGATTGTTGAATATTCTGATCTTTGTTGGAAGAGCTGGTAACTGAAGTACTGCATATGAGATATCCGTGTATCTGTTATTTTTTTCATCCACATCCCATTGTGCAAGCTCAATGCTCCAACCTAGCTCTCTGTAAGGGAATAAAAAAATATAATGTAAAGGTAGGTAAGCAGGATTGCATTCATCTATTCTTGTTAAGCCGTTTCTATCTTTTAAATGCAACAGAATATCTTGAGTTATTGTCACATCTCCTGGTTTTTCAGGAATGATAACAGATAGTTCTTCAACCGCTGGAAAATTATAACGGCGTTGATCTGAGTTTTCATTAAAATGCAGTGACACTTGAACTGTTTTGTCAGATGAAGCCTGCCTATCTTTCAAGATATCATGTGCCTGACGATACAAAGGAATGAATCTGTTGTGTTTCAATAGAGTATCTTGGAAGATACTTAGTATTAGAGCATTGCTCGGTCGAACTCGCATGCGTTGATATCTCAAGCATGTTTGTCAATGTTAGTGATCAAAACTATAAGTCTTGATTTCTAGTATACTATTAGCTAAGTCTTGGACCAGGATAGAAAGTGTAGTTGAGCTCAAGACTCCATGGAAATCATCATATAAGACGAAGAACTACTCAAGGAACTGGTGGAACTTCATCGACTAAAAGGTATGTGGAGACTTGAACTTATCTATCACTCAAAAGTCTATACTTTATCTCCTATCTTGAGACAAAGTCGTTTTGCTATATAGACTATGATTATACACATTTTTTATTTCGAGCCGAGTTTATCTCGCTTATCTATTTCTCGAAATATGTGTTGGTAAGCTTTCACTTTAGCCAAGTTCATCTTTACCTAGTGACGAAAGTCATGTTATGTTTCAATCACTTGAAAATGGCTTTGACGAAAAATGGTTTGTGAATAACAACTATATAACGTCCTCTAAGAATGTTTTAGTGATTGAAATGAGAGTTTATATTATATAACCATGGAACATTGTGTGGTAACACATATGTGTGTAAGTCCTTATTCCTTGAACCAAAGTATGCGTACTTTGCTGCTCAGGAAAACCGGAACCAAGTCCGCGTACTGTCGGAAGTTCTCGACCCAAGAAAATCTGCTGGAGTTTGTGAACTTAAAACAAACTTATTCCTGGTACTTAAGTCCGCGTACTTAAGTTGGTTATTTTCTAAAAACGATTATTCGTGAGCTTAAACTTATATAAACTAAGGAATGCAAGTTTGGAAACCGTGGCTATAAAGTTCATGAATCGATTCGAGTGAATCAAATCGTTTTTGTTTCAACTGTGTCTATTATAAAGATCTAAGCAATTGAACAACTCTCTAACTAGTTCATTTGAGTCATTTGAACTAGTTATGGTAAAGAAGAATATGGTTGATATGAAAGTGCTCATATGGCTAACCATTTGGTTAACTACTGTTGAACCAACTAAATGTACATGTTTGGGTACGGTTACACAAACCTAAAACGTGCATTTCATTTGTGTGTAACAAGCTAAGTTTCGATCTAACGGTTGAAAGATATTAGCTTGAATCTAATCAGGTTTTCATCTAACGGTGAATATTGAATGCTTTGTTACCAAGGTAACGTAGATTGCAAACCCTGATTTGAAAGACTATATAAAGGAAAACTCTAGCAACCGGGAAACCTAATCCCTACACCTCCTGTGTGATACTAGTTGTATAAGATAGAGTCGATTCTCCTTTAACCTTAGGTTTCTATCGAGACCCTGTAGGTTAACGACTTAAAGACTTCATTGGGATTGTGAAGCCAAACCGATACTACTTTCTCGTAGTTGTGTGATCTGATCTTGATGTTTCTATCGTGCTAAGTACAATCATAACAATTGGCTTGAGATTGATTTCTCTGATAGGCAAGATATAAAAGTAATCACAAACATCTTCGTCTCATCGTTTGTGATTCCACACTATCTTTTTTTCGCTGCGTCGATTAAGATTATTGTGAGGTGATTGATAATACTAGGCTGTTGTTCGGGAATATAAGTCCGAGTTATCAATTGGTTCCTGTTCACCTTGATTTATCAAAAGACGGAACAAAAACTCGTAGGTATTTCTATGGGAGGGAGACATATTTATCTATTACCGTAGACTTTTCTGTGTGATACAGATTTGTTTATTAAAGTCTTCGACTTTGGGCCGTAGCAACTCTTAGTTGTGGGTGAGATCAGCTAAGGGAATCAAGTGTGTAGTATCATGCTGGTATCAGAGACGTAAAGAGCGCAACTGTACCTTGGATCATTATGAGATTGATTGGGGTTCAACTATAGTCCAGACCGAAGTTAGTTTGTAGTAGGCTAGTGTCTGTAGCGGCTTAATACAATGTGTGTTCTATCTGGACTAGGTCCCGGGGTTTTTCTGCATTTGCGGTTTCCTCGTTAACAAAACTTCTGGTGTCTGTGTTATTTCTATTCCGCATTATATTTTGTTATATAATTGAAATATCACAGGTTGTGCGTTAGATCAATCAATTATAATATCCAACCTTTGGTTGTTGATTTGCATTGATTGACACTTGGATATTGGTCTTTGGTACCATCCAAGTTATCTCTCTTGTATTTAATTAGACTCGCAGATTTATATTTGCTTGAGTAAGAATTAAATCGAGAGATCGAGATATCATAACTCTTTGATATTCTGTTAATAAGATTGAGTCTAGTTGATTCTCTTAAAAGTATATTGGAGTTAGTCCATACAGATTACTAAGCGAAATATTGGGTGTGGTTGTTGTACCCCCGCTTTTTCACTTAGTATTTCTCTATCTAGATCCTTATTTCTTTTTTTGCGTATGGACAATGCATGAGCTGGATCATATAAAAATAGTTGAGAGTAAATAGCATCGCCTATTTGTTTTGGCATCAGCGATCCACTGTAATGTCGCAATTCACCGTGTATTGAGAAGCAGGGTGGGCCGCTTCCCTTAACAACATTGAAATTTCTGATACCTTGTCGGAACAATCTTGAACGATAGTCATTTCCTTCTAATAACTCCATTATTTCCGGAGGAGGTTCACGTAGTGGCGGTAATTGAATTTTTCTTTTGTGACAGCATGTCCCGAATTCAGGATTCTTAAACGATGAATCAGACAATTTCTCATCAATCCAATCCAATGCAATGCAATGCACCACAAAATGGACATGGAACGTCCATTTTTCCAAGATAATTTCTTCCATCCTCATTAACAGTTGAACGTGCCTTCCTTCCGGATTTACGTTTATTTCCAGCGTTTGTACGTACATTACTGAATTGTGTTAGTACATCGTTGTTTTCATCGTCAAGACTGTCATATGAGGAATAGTAATGATCAGTGTACTCATCAGATGATACGTCTGGAACTGGTATAGACCTGTTGAGAAAGAAACGTCAAAACACATCATTAGATGAATAACTTTAAATTATAAAAAATTGCTCATCATTAGATGAGTAATAAATGTGAAAACACATCATTTGATGAAGATCCAGATAGAATTCATATGAAATTAACATTTTGTGAATCTAATGAAATTACATTTCGTTTTCAGTTGTGGAAGATTGTGCACTGGTTGGACCTATATGAACGTTGCTCTCTCCACTTCTGGTGAATTCAACTGCAACAAAGAAAGGTACATAAAACCACGTGATTTTTTTTTGTTTTCGATGGTGTACATAAATAATTTCCAAATGGATTTCCAAAAAAATCACTTGCCTGATTTCCGCACGCAGCTTCGATGTCAGGATTTGTTGACTCTACACATAGCACGGGAGGTTGAACTGTTTTTCTTTTTTTTGGGGCGATGACCATCCTGTGCGATTACAACTGATATTAATTCTAAGGTAGTCATATATGAATCATTTGAAGATAATATCATTTTGCATATTTTATGACCTGTAATTTTATCAGCGTCTTTCCTTTGCTTTTTGTCGCTTGCTTTTGAGTTTGCATTGAATGTTCTTCTTTTCTATCACCATGATCATTGGTTGAATCATTTCCTTGTTTTTGTACTTGATCAATCTCCATTTGTACACCTTGGTTCAGTGAAAGTCCTTGTTGAATTTTTTTTTCACTCTCTCTTTTTGCCAACGTGCTTTTTGTCCCAAGGATCTTGCATGTATAAGCGTAAGATAAGTTGTTGTTCTAGCTCATCTTGTTATTTACATAATATTATTGCTACGATTGCAAATTAACTTTACCGATGATGATGATGGTGATGGCTCCTTTTTGGCCTTTGCTCCAATTCTCTGATTCGACGTCGACGTTGGGATAATTTCATCTTTTCCTGTCATTTTAAGTAAATAAGTGATCAAGCATTCAACAATAATTGTGTTAGGAAATGTTGGATCTATTGTTTTGAAATAAAATAATTAAAAAAAGAATACTTTAGCTCTCTGTGCCACAAATTGAGCACTGTCTGATACGATTTGTTCAGGATGTTTATCTTTATCTCTATCGCGATGATCTGTTTGTTGTAGATTACCTCCTTGTCGATGTGCTTGTTGTGCGCAAAATGCATCCTGTTATTTGAAATTAGCAATTTGAAATGTTTATAAACTACCAAAATTATAATAATAGATCTTGATATTTTGAGTTACATGTTTATATTCAGTTAGTTATAAACTACTTGAATGCCTATATGCCAAGAACAGTCATTGGTACACCAGGAAATATCAGAGTTTAGGTGTTTTCTTGCTTGTGACTGCGTTTTGTGTTCTTTTAGTGGATCACCTTGCTCATTGGTAGAAACATTATTTTGTAGATGTACATGTGCATATTCTAGCTGCACACATTGCTCGACTATTGCTCCTTCATGATTCATTTTTTTTTGTTTCTCTTTTTGCCAGCTTGCTATTTGTCCCAACGATCTTGCATGTGAATTATAAACGTAGTTAGTTGTTGTTCCAAATCAATGTTTTATTTTACAAAATATTCACGTAGTTCTAAGTTGCTTGCTTGAATAAGAATAGGAATCGATTTTTTTGATGAATATAATGTTACCTTTGATACCTCCTTCTTATGACGTAATTGAATTCGGGTTTGCATTATTGGATATTCTTCCGTTCGATCATGCTGCTCATTGGCAGAAGCATTATCTCGTTGATGTATGTTGTTAAATTCTACTTGCACACCTTGGTTCAGTATGGTTCCTTGTTGATTTAGTTTTTTTTGTCTCTCTTTTTCCCAACATGCTTTCTGTCCCAAGGATCTTTCCTGACATTATAAACGCAAAATTAGTTTATGTTCTAAATCAATATTTTTTTCATACACAATATTACTACTATAGTTTTGACAAACGAAATCCAATTTTCCTCTGATGATTATAGTCTTACCTTTGATGTTTCCTTCTTTACAGGTTCTCTTTTGTTTGGTTGAACGTCTGACGGGGATGAATTCGTAGGTATCCTGAAATATAGTTTTTTTTTTAAGGTTTTTTTTTTAAAAAATTTCATACAATAATAGGTTAATTTGTACCACATATGAATTCAAAAAATTTAATGCGTACCTCATAGTGATCAGACCAAGATTATTGATTAGAAAACAATAGATGGAAATCTCTTATTGTTATGAAAATATGATTAAGGTTTTATAGTCATCATATTCTATAAATATACATATTTTTAATATTCTTAATGTAGTATTAAGAGTAGGAAACGTAGTTTATAGTCATCATATTCTATAAATACATATTTTTAATATTCTTAATGTAGTATTAAGAGTAGGAAACATAGTTATATCAAGAAATTTGTAACTCATATGGAAACTATAGTTATATTCGTGAAATCCAGGTTCAATCGAGGTCTATCTCTCATGCAAGATCAGCGGATTAAGGCAAGTGAGGCAAGGGTTAGCTTTGGTTTGGGCCGTGGCATAATCCTTACCATTCCACGATGTCTTAAATCAATGGCTACAGGCTATCCCGACCACACGATGCCTTAAATCAATTGCTATCTTTGACTTAAAATCAAACCCACAAAAAATAAATCAAGACCGTTGGATGAACGAAATCAATGGTCTTAATTGACCCATAGACAGACACCCTTCTTCCTTATAATATAGATAGAGAAAAGTGAATCTTAATATATATCAAGGCATTAATTTAAATATTTTATGTATACTTCTTATATATATATGCACACTATGTCATAACCAAAAGATGAGACACCAAAACGAATCCTAGGAAAATTACTAAAATACCCTTTATAGCAAAAAAAAAATACTATTTTACCCTCAAGAGTAAAATGACATATTTACCCTTAAAATTTTGGACGGGCCTTACAGGAGCAACAGGGAAGAAAGAATGACCTGCCATAACTTATCAGCAGTCGAGATTGATGGCAGTGATTGATGACGGAAGAAATGGAGTTGGTAAACAGGTACCGAGCAGAAGAGCTTGGCAGTGAAGATGCTGCTCGAGTGTATCGATGAAGCTGGCAGAGAAGGGTGATGATGCTCGAGTGTATTTATGGCTTGCTGCCATTTTTGATGCTCGGTGGAGTTTAGTTGTAGCTTGCAAAACAGGGAAGGCATGGAACTGATGTTATTACCAGCGTTGATGATGATAGTTAATTAACAGAGAGGATGAACTGTTGTTGTTGAGATCAGTTAAACCGACATGAGGAGTGATTCCCTTGACCGAGAATTCAGTTAAGATAAGCTTCCGGCGATGGAGAGAGTTTAAGAAGAACAGGGAACATGGACGAAGAGTTTATCTCTCGGAGAAGTTATCTTACGCTGTGAAAAGTGGGGATTTACTATATCACCGCACAACAAGTTGGGTGCATGAAAAGCGTTAAAAGAAAACACGTCAGTCTACAAGGTCTTCACTAAATTACCAGCCAATCAGAAGCTGTGCTTATTCTAATACGATGCTTCTTACTACAATAAAATCATAGCACCTGTTTCCACAAATCATAAAACACTGTTAGCCGACTTTACTTCCTTATCAAATCCGGAATTGTCGCACACGTTGGGTTGCTTTTGAAGCTATATAAGGAGTAGTAGCCGTGATAGAAAAGATACAACTTTGAGAGAGAAAAATATAGAAAAGGAAGAGAGAGGAAAGGTTTTATTCCATATCTTAGGGTTTACCCCTTTAGGGGGAAACCAAGTTATTTTCTTCTTCTTATTTCATATATTTTTCATGGGTTTTAGTAAATCCATGTGTAGCTAGTTTTCACTGATTCAAAATCCCGAGTAATGGAACTTTAATTCTTTTCACAAGTTTATTTTGAGTTTAATTTTCTTGTCGATTGTCTCTATTTTTTTTAGCGTCTAAGATTATTATTGGGTTATTCAATTAGCCATTTGAATTAACCTGATAGTAATTCTTCTACTAGTATTGGGGTTGGTGATACGTGTAATAGTCACTCAATTCTTTACACAAGTAGTAAATCGCAAAAGCTGACAGAGGGATTCTGTTAAGAAATTGTGTATAGAGATGACACTAGTAAGCAGACCGAGCTTATGCGTCTGATGCTAGGATCAACCTAATTCACAAAACGTAAAGCATCCGACTAATTTACATCCTGAGTGCGCTACTTCTTGGTGGGTTAGTTGGATAGAATCTGGTAGTCGAGCGCTTCCGTATCCAGTGGCAACAAGAATTCCGGGGATACCAGAGCTTATTGCTATTCTACGGTTGGTGACAATAGAAATTTTACAAGAAATAAACAAGTACTTTTATTAAGTTTCTGTTCAGTGGCGGTGAATTATTCCCTAATCATCTTTGCTTTCTTATTATATTTTTATTTTACTTTAATCAAACGATCCCCCTTTGTGTTTTCCTTTTATTACAATTTTGTTGATCAAATAACATATCAATTACACATCTCTCCGTGGGAACGATCCTTACTACTGCTATATTACTAGTTAATTAGTGGGAAATATATCGAGTAATTTGTTGCACTTACGACACGCATCAAATTTTGGCGCCGCTGCCGGGAGTAGTCGGTAGTTTGAGTTGTTATTTAATTTTATGTTTTGTATATTGTTTTTATTTTTAACTTTTACTAATTTTTTCTTTTAGAATCTTATTTTTCAGGTACAAATCATTCACTATTTTTGCGTGTGCACAATTGGGAACAATAGGTAAGTCTCTAAACAAGTTGTGTACATAATATTTCAAGATGTATCCTTTTGGGAACAACATAAATGGTTCACAAGACCGTACATATTATGGTGATCAATTTAAATCTCATTCTTATGACTTCCAACCATACTTGGGATATAATCAAAATCAATCTTTTGGATATGATGAACGGTCACAAGGATGAGAGGATAGTTGTACTTTTCATCAGTTTAATTCTAGACATGTGCAGATGCTCGATAACATTCTTCGTGAGCTAAAGGCAGTGGAACAACTTGGTAGACAACCAACCGGACCTTGTTCCAATGAGTCTAGCCCATCTCCTGATCATTTTTATGATCATTCACCTATTAAAGGGGATGAGACTTGGGCTGGAAACTATGAAAGTGGTGTGTATCCAAGTTTGGCGGAGCAATCTTCAAATCAGAAATTTGATAGTTTTGTTGAATCTTCTATTCCCGTAATGCAACAAATGTTTCAAACAACAAAACAATTTTGTGAATTTCAGCTGAGTTATAATGAATCACTCCAAGAACTTCAACGAAATATAGACAACATCAAAAATGGCATGAATAAAATTCATGAAGAGCGGAACAAGGAAGAGGTTGAAACTCATTCTAACATTCCCATGGAAGACAATATAGAGTATGATGATTTCGAAGAAGACGAATCCTTAAATGTTGATAATAATGGTGTAACTAGCTCAACTCTCGATCGTGATAATGATCATTCACCTAGTCAAAAGGAAAAAGTTGAGTCTAGAAATACTAAAGTTATTAATTGTAAGGTTGTGTATGTGAGCGATGATGATTATGACTTCTTTGTGAATAACACCCCTAATTCAGAGATTGTAAATACTTTGAATGAGAAGTCGACTTTTTATGAAGACCGTAAGGATTACGATGACTTACTTGGAGCAGATTTAAGTTCTGATAACGAAGATTTGCAAGTTATAGATATAGAAGAAACCAATGAATGTCTTACCAAGAGTTCGAGTGAGAATGATGATACTTGTGATGTGAGAATGGAAGTGTCCAGCAGTACCGAGGATCCCGAAATACAAGAGGTTTTGCAAGGTTTGTCTAATCCTTTACATGAATCTCTATCTAATGATGATCCTCCCAAACTAGTAGTAGTTTCTCAAAGAGTTGTTAACCTATCTTTTAGGAAAATACCTCATTTGGGGATGTAATTATGTGCTTCAAAAATATTATCAAAATTTCTTGCTTCCAAGTATCCACCATATGTGTTTGAGTCCAACACCATGCAGGTTTGCCGAGAGGAACAAATAGAAGTGCCTTCCACTTATGTTTTGTATACACTTCAGAGTGTAGAAAAGACAAGTGTGGGGGTGACTCTCGTGGTATGATAATTTCACTTTTTCCACCATTTGCTAACATTCTTGTGAAGCTTTTGCAATATATGCAGATTGTTTTGTGGGTGGATCCTCAAATTTTCAGATTGTTGATATATGGGGAGTCTTTTTTGAATGTTTATCGTATGCGTCAATCAGGTGAACAATTCCAATTCTTACTTCCTTGTCTTTTTCAAGTATTCCTCTTATTCTTTTTGCAATGGTTTGAAACATTGAGGACAGTGTTTGATTTAAGTGTGGGGGTAGGGTATAATAAGAAAAAATTGACGTATACTGAACTCCAACTTATAGAGATTTTTGAACAATTTAGAATAAACACTAGCCTTTCTAAGTAGATGGCATTTTTTCTTGACGATGAGGTATATATTGGCTGAGTTGGGATTAGATGCCAACTAAATAGCTTGTTTAGTGTTTATCCTCTATTGTTCAGAAATAACTATGAGTTGGAGTATCAGTTTATGTAATTTGTATATAATTTTTTAGAGTTTGATGCTTTTAGTTAAAAAATAAATAAATAGAAAAATAGAAAAAAAAATTGTTTTATAAACTCCGAAATCTAGAACCTTGTGCCTTCATGATGACACTAGACAATATAAGTGGATGGACACATCTTGATTGCAGGAGTTGAGGAACCCATTAACTAAAAAAGACAGAGCTCAGGTGTTAGAAATTATATGATAGTTGTTACCATATCTCGGAATCGTCACCATATCACTTTCTGTTTTTATTTTTCCAAACTTTTTGTTTCTCTAAGTGATTTGGTGGGTGATGAGTGCCAAATAGTGCATATTTATACACCTTTTTATTGGCATTTTACTCATCTTTTGCACTTAGAAATCAGATATTATCCCATATTCTGTATTTTCCTTGTTTTCAAGAATAAATATTTGTATTAATTAATTTTGTGTTTTTAGGTAATAAATAAAGTCCGGAGAAACTGAGGAGCTAAAGAGCGAAGAATTGAAGTCAAACATCTATGGAGCAGTTAGCCAAAGCCCGCGCGCAAATCAGTTGCAACCCAACAAGGAAGACTTGGGCTAGAGCTACCCATGACCCGGATCCGAGCCCGCTCAATCTGAGCCATTGAGATCTCCCTCACCTACATCCAACGGTCGCTCCATCACTATACATCATCTCTTGATGCTCAGGTGCAACACCGGATCGCTCCAAAACCGCTCACCTCCCTCGGCCGTTCGGATCATAGCCACCCCATCCTACGCTCGCTAGGCCCTTCTCATCATCCCTTGCTGCACTGCGTTACACCGAATCAACCTAACCCTATACCCCCATCGACAGACCCATTCTTCACTCCATCTTCTCTTTCTTCTCCTCTCGCTCTCTCCCGTCTCCATCGAGCGGAGCTCTGCTCCGCCACCTCCTTCTTCACCCATACCTCCACCAGAGACAACAACACCACCTCACCTCCCCTATCAAACACCATCATTCAACCACTCCATCATTACCGCCATCACTCTCTCTCTGTTTATCTCTTTCTGACTTCTTTACAAACCTAGAAGCTAGGTTAAAGATAAATAGAGTTTAGGGTTTTCACCAACTCCGTGGCATGTTCGATTCGGAGGTCGAGAAGCATGAGTAGAGCCAACAACCGCGAATCGGAGTATGGGTTGAATTGTTTTTCAATTAATTTCTATTTTTAATTGAACTAGGGTTTGGGAATTTTGGGGCTGATGCATGTATAAATAGAACCGAATGGGGTTGATAGAAGGCACGCCTGGATTAGCCAGTGCTGTCAATTAGGTTTAATTTCTGTTTTTCATGTTTTAATTTAGTTGCTAGGGTTTGAGATGAAACCCTAATTCACGGTTGTGTTTAAACTCAGTTGAAATGTTCTTGCATGCTTAATAGTATTAGATAACTTCAATTCTAACACCTCAATGTTTTTCTCTCACAGTTCATGCCAAGTATGGATTGTAGTTAGGTTCTATCTATGTTGAGTGTGTTACAGCTTTTGTTTCAATTATTAAATGCTAATTCCTTTGATTAGTTATACTTGATTAGATAACTAATGCTCTGGGTTAGTACCCTTAGCTGGTATTTGAAGTTTTACATGGAGAAACTCCTTAGTTAAGTGGCAGAATTGACACCCTACCCTTAGCTACTATAGGAACAAGACTTTTAACTTAGTTGAAAGCACATACTAGGAATTTAGTGGTGGAATTGATAACCCAAGCATACTTTAGTCTCACTGTTTACCTTAGCTTAGGTTCACACCATTACATATCAGCCGTTTCGGCACAAAATATCTTTTGTTACACTCTGTCACTTGTTACTTGCTAGGAAACTCAGTTTAGCATAGCCATAGATCATTGAAAGCACCCCTCGTCTCTGTGGATCGACCCGTACTTGCCGCGTCTCCGATAGACGCCGTGCACTTGCGGTTATTACCGTAGGCCCAATAATATACACTTCTCGAGGCCTACCAAGTTTTTGGCGCCGCTGCTGGGGACTTGGCGCGTGCCTTGCTGATTTTTGTGCTTGTCTTTACTGAGTTCATATCCCCCTGTACATATTCACCTTGTGTTATTTCTTTTAGTGTAACTTAGATTATCATTGCACTTAGCTGTACTGTAGTTATTCATTCCTGCATCTTTACCTTGTACTTTGTAGCTTAACTCTTAGCTTAATTCACTTGCATCTCGCTTGTTATTTGCTATTTTCTCGTTATTTGCATTTTTAGTCTTGTACATCTGCTGTTAGCTGCACCTTAGTGTTACCACCTCAGTTCATTTCCATAAGTGCTAGTTTGTTTTTTTTGCTTTGTTGCTTTGAAGTATTGAGAACTGAGATCATTTGGCTGAGATAACAGGTACTTGAGGAGCTGCTATACAACTCAAGGAAGGAACAAGGAGCTGCAAAACTAGTGGAATTGCCTAAACCCAGTGAATACTGGTGGTATTGGCTTCTATATTTTCTTTGTATGGTGTATGTTTGATAACCTGAGTGCATGACAAACTTATTATCTTGCAAGCCCCTGTAGCTGCAAGTTTTAAGTTCCAACTTGGAGAGCCAAGTTGGATGTGCATAACCCAGTTGGCTGTGCATAACCCAGTTGGCAAGCCTTAATCTGAGCTTACAAATAACCATCAGATCCAGCCCCTTGTACACTGTCATTTTCACTTATTGCCTGCCTGAGTCTTGCTGAACCCTTGTATGTAACTGCTTTGCTCAGCATTTGTGTGAACTAGCATTACATTGCATCTAAGCATTTGAGTATACTTGCTTTGCTCAGCATTTGTGCATTTATTATCTGTGTTGCCTTGCCTTGCTAACCCTGAGCATATCCTTGCAACCCCTTTTAGCCATTGTCTGCTTTGTGCTTAGTGCGGTCCATCAAGGCTGCTAAGCTTGTGCTATAACTTTGATCGCGGACTAGCCGCACAACTCGAACTTACTTGAATGCATGCTTGAACCCACCTGAAAACCCGTGCTTTGTAGACCTTGAATCGCCCCGAAATACCTCAATTTGCGCAAGCTAAGTCATTAATTTGTTAATCTAGGTTGTGAATGGTGCTAATATTGCTTAAATCTGTTGCTTTCAAGTTTGTGTGAGTTGCTTTATGAACACAAGCCGTGTCTTTGTATAGCATAGCCTCGTGCACACCCCCTGAAGCTGTTGGGCCAACTTCTTTGTCTTGACTGTTGAATTGGCAACCCTTGTATGAACCAGAATACGTGACCATGCATGCTCAACCGTGTACTAGGCCTTGATATCTGCCGAGCTTTGTTGACTGAGCATTAACTCCGTGCAACCCCCATTTGAAGGGTGTGGGGCTTTGTTGCAACTTAGCCTAACCAACCCGAGCACATAACCGTGTGCTTGAGCCGTGAACCCGTGCTAGTCAGTAAACTTGTTGCCATCACCTTGTGGGTGTTTTCTTTGTGAGCTTGAGCAAGATCCCACATAACCCGAGCATAAGCTTTTGAGCCAAGCCCGTTAAATAACTCGTGCACATTATTGTTTCCTTGTGCTTTGCAAAAGCTTTGTCTTTGTCTTTGTGACACAAACTGAGCCGTGACCACCTAGCCAAGTCTGTGCACATAGCCCGATGTGAGTTGCCAACTCTGCACACAATGCAACTGCACTGTGCCAAATGAGCTAGAACCATTGTCACTTAGTCCGAGTCCAACCACTTTGTCCGGCAATTTGCCTTCAACCCACCTCTTTGAAATTTGTCACAACAACCTGGGCTGCTTAAGAAAACCCAATTGTGGGCTTGACATTCCACTAAAATTCTCAGCCCACAAATCTGAGCTGTTTCAGCTAAACCCACACTGCTGGGCTGAGCTTTCTCATGGGATGTAAAATAAATCAGCCCACTTAAACCAAGCTGCTGGGCTGTGCACTTTCAACTGAAGCCCAACTGCTGGGCTGAGCTTTCTCACTGGGCTGCACATGTTAACCTAACTTGGGCTTACACCAAAACTCAGCCCAACTCAATTCATTTCTGGGCTATACTTTTTCAAACACAACCTAGGCTTTGCACACAACCTGGGCTTCCTACAAAACCAAACAACAAGCCCACATAAACCAAACAGAGCCCACAGTTCCACTGGGCTGTACTTTCCCAACAAACCAAAGCCCAAACAAATCAAATCCTACAAAAACTAAAATTTTCCCACAAAAACCAAACAATCAGCCCACACAAACCAAATTCCCACATAAACCAAAGCCCATTTTCATGTTGATGTTTCTGTACATTATTTTTTTGGGTTAACCCTCAACTTTTTAGGACTTGTTAAATTTTCTTTTCTTGATCGGTTGAGTCTTCTTGTACATTTATTGTGCTAATCCGATATGATCTCCGTTGAGAATATTGGATTCTAGCCTTGACGAATGAAGCTCAACCTTGCTCCCGCCGACATCCGGTAATCTCTTCCCTTTTATCTTTTCAGCATAGTTCTCGTGGTACGTGACTGTTTAAATTTTTCCTATCTGTGACACATTGAGG
Organism: Papaver armeniacum; assembly: GCA_023531295.1. Taxonomy (NCBI): domain Eukaryota; kingdom Viridiplantae; phylum Streptophyta; class Magnoliopsida; order Ranunculales; family Papaveraceae; genus Papaver; species Papaver armeniacum. The sequence goes on along the minus strand of JAJJWW010012403.1, from coordinate 522,027 downwards.
ACAATGTTTGATTTAGGTTTGGGGGTGCATTTGCATTTAGAGTTTTTAGTTTTTATTTTGCATTTAGAGTTTTTAGTCTTTTATTTTATCTTTTATTTCCAAAAAAAAAAAAAAAAAAAAAAAAAAAAAAATCAAAATCAAAAATTCAAAAATTAATTAAACTCTTTTTGTAAAAACCTCCAACTTTTAGAGATTTTAGAGTCACTAGCATGCTTCTAGCTATGTTTACATAGAGATTCTGACCGAACTAACAGAACTTGGAAGTACCGGAGAATGCAATCGGGTTCCTTAGTTGATTAGAGCGTTAAAGTCGGATTTAACCATACTGGGAGGGCGAATTAGGTCTTTGTTTAGATATTCGGTAGTAGAATTGTGATCACCCATAGTGGAGACTACCCATTTTACATCAAGTGAGGCACCAACCTTCATTTTTGCAACTTTCTAGAAAAGCTTTGTTAGAGTGTGTGTCACCTTACGTAAATTCCGGTAGGAATGGTGAGCTACCCAACTTCGCACCATTTTCAGCACTACTTTTGATCTCTTGAGTGCTAGTTTTTGTCAATCATGAGGGTGACGTCTAAAGATGAAAACTCCTTCTAAATACCGATTTGTAGTTAGCATCACTCTCTCTCTCAATCAGCAAGACCCATAGAAACACATCATCGTCAGCAAACGGAGCAGAATCAGAATATGGAAAGAAAAATTGATATAGTCCAAGGTTTATGTGCAACAAACGAAAAGAAAATAGGATGAGAATTAATAAAATTTATAAAATCAAGACAATACAAGTTGTGGAAAAATTGAGTGATAAAGTCCTTTGTCCATGGAGTTAGTTGTTTCATTATTTGTATTTGTATTTTTATTTTCACTTATTATAAAAAAAAAAAAAAAAAAAAAAAAAAAAAAAAAAAAAATCAAAAGTCAAAAAAATATTGTAGTTTATTTTCTTATTTTTGCTACCACCATGGTAAAGAAGAGTTCAAAAAGAAAAATCCAAACAACAAGGAATTTGAGTAGAAAAGTTAAAAATTGTCAAGTTTTGTGAAGTTTAGAAGTTCGTCATCAACAAGTGAAGACCGAAGACCGAAGATTGAAGACGTTTCTATGGTTTCTTATGAGAGAGTGATATTAATTGCCGATCGGGTGAGAAGGTAGTGAGTACTCCCACCCTTGCTAATGGTTGATTTCCTTTCTTAGAGATCATCGAGGAAAAGATTCTTTTTGTCCACACTTCGTGGAGTCTCCAGATTTTATTTCGGAAGGTTATCCTTCTTACCTACAACGTGTGCGGGATTTCTCTCTTTATTCCTGCCTGCACACATGAGAGACTAAAAGCGATCTTTTTGAGTGCAATTATCATAAAACCTAATGGTGAGGCGAAGTCGAGGCTTATGATCACTATCGAATCCGAATTCTTTCATATGGTATGGTTACTTCTCGCTCAAGACTTAAGGATGAGAATGCGTTCTTTGGTAGTTCTAACTTCTTGTTACTAGCATGCGTAAACTCTATGTCCTCATAGCTCCTTGGATGCTTGAGACTCTTTTACACTCAAAGTTGGAGAAGGTTTTGTGGGTACACCTCTCGGTAAACCCTCACGAGACTACAACTCGTCCACTAGGGACACCTAGGGGTTTAAAGGCTTAGTGCATACGCTAAATGCATTCGAGAGACCCGCGACAGGTGGTATAGTTAGGATTTCTTAATTTCGTTTCACTTGAGGACAAGTAAAATTCAGGTTTGGGGGTATTTGATGAGTGCCAAATAGTGCATATTTATACACCTTTTTATTGGCATTTTACTCATCTTTTGCACTTAGAAATCGAGATATTATCCCATATTCTCGTATTTTCCTTGTTTTCAAGAATAAATATTTGTATTAATTAATTTTGTGTTTTTAGGTAATAAATAAAGTCCGGAGAAACTGAGGAGCTAAAGAGCGAAGAATTGAAGTCAAACATCTATGGAGCAGGTTAGCCAAAGCCCGCGCGCAAATCGATTTGCAACCCAACAAGGAAGACTTGGGCTAGAGCTACCCATGACCCGGATCCGAGCCCGCTCAATCCGAGCCATTGAGATCTCCTCGGCTACATCCAACGGTCGCTCCATCACTATACATCATCTCTTGATGCTCCGTGCAACACCCGGATCGCTCCAAAACCGCTCACCTCCCTCGGCCGTTCAGATCATAGCCACCCCATCCTACGCTCGCTAGGCCCTTCTCATCAGTCCCTTGCTGCACCTGCGTTACACCGAATCAACCTAACCCTATACCCCCATCGACAAACCCATTCTTCACTCCATCTTCTCTTTCTTCTCCTCTGCTCTCTCCCGTCTCCATCAGAGCAGAGCTCTGCTCCGCCACCTCCTTCTTCACCCATACCTCCACCAGAGACAACACCACCTCACCTCCCCTATCAAACACCATCATTCAACCACTCCATCATTACATACCATCACTCTCTCTCTGTTTATCTCTTTCACACTTCTTTACAAACCTAGAAGCTAGGTTAAAGATAAATAGAGTTTAGGGTTTTCACCAACTCCGTGGCATGTTCGATTCGGAGGTCGAGAAGCATGAGTAGAGCCAACAACCGCGAATCAGAGTATGGGTTGAATTGTTTTTCAATTAATTTCTATTTTTAATTGAACTAGGGTTTGGGAATTTTGGGGCTGATGCATGTATAAATAGAACCGAATGGGGTTGATAGAAGGCACGCCTGGATTAGCCAAATCTTTGTCAATTAGGTTTAATTTCATTTTTCATGTTTTAATTTAGTTGCTAGGGTTTGAGATGAAACCTAATTCACGGTTGTGTTTAAACTCGATTGAAATGTTCTTGCATGCTTAATAGTATTAGATAACTTCAATTCTAACACCTCAATGTTTTTCTCTCACGGTTCATGCCAAGTATGGATTGTAGTTAGGTTCTATGTTGAGTGTGTTACAACTTTTGTTTCAATTATTAAATGCTAATTCCTTTGATTAGTTATACTTGATTAGATAACTAATGCTCTGGGTTAGTACCCTTAGCTGGTATTTGAAGTTTTACATGGAGAAACTCCTTAGTTAAGTGGCGAGAATTGACACCGCCCTTAGCTACTATAGGAACAAGACTTTTAACTTAGTTGAAAGCACATACTAGGAATTTAGTGGTGGAATTGATAACCCAAGCATACTTTAGTCTCACTGTTTACCTTAGCTTAGGTTCACACCATTACATATCAGCCGTTTCGGCACAAAATATCTTTTGTTACACTCTGTCACTTGTTACTTGCTAGGAAACTCAGTTTAGCATAGCCAAAGATCATTGAAAGCACCCCTCGTCTCTGTGGATCGACCCGTACTTGCCGCGTCTCCGATAGACGCCGTGCACTTGCGGTTATTACCGTAGGCCCAATAATATACACTTCTCGAGGCCTACCTGGTGGGTCACTAACATCGAATAGTTATCACTGTTAGATGAAATAGAGTGATTGAGTTACTAAAAAAAAAAAAAAAAAAAGACCAGACCAATTACCAATTAGACCAATCGGAGTATATATGAAAAAAAAATGAAAAAAAAAATGAAAATGAAAAAAGAAAATGACACTTGGATAGCAATATGTGTGTGTTCTCCTTGTCTCCGTCGCCTAAACAAGCGTGGAATGCAGGATCCACGGGAATTACCATGTAATCTGCTGACAAGAAGCATGCGCTTGGATCCAAAAGATCTAATCATGTTGTCAATTCAAAAAGAAAAAAAAAATTATTATTATTATTGTTCAATAAAATCGACTGCTGGTTCCCTTGTATATGCCAGTTGAGTTGATCTAAATTAAGATTGTTGACTACTGGTTCCCGTGTATATGCCAGCTGAGTTGATATTAGAATTCAGACCAGTATCTCAATCCTTTAGGATTCAAAGGTTCATCTTGGCGGTGACCTTCAGACAGATATGGGAAACACCGTTCACTTTAGTCAACATCGCAAACATCGATCTCTATATCCATCTTCTTAATCTATTCATGTGTGATTGTGGTTAGTTAGATTTCAAGTATTGTGGTTTGTTCAACTTTCTAAGTAGAGCTTTGTCACCTATATATGAATTTGATTCGCATCTGGGTACCTCCTCCTGTAGTCATTTTGGATTCATTCATAGATTCTTCACAGGTAGTTGGAATTTGGAGTAAAAGGTTTTGTAGGGACACCTCTTGTAAACCTTCACGAGACTATAACTCGTCCACTAGGGACACCTAGGGGTTTAAAGGCTTGTTATTTATGATAAGAGTAACCGCAACCTCGACGAAACGGAGTTGTTGTATTTTAGTTTTGTTTTGTTTGCTCGAGGACTAGCAAAGATTAAGTGTGGGGGAATTTGATAAGTGCCTAAATTACATCTTTTGAGTATCAATTTCGTATACTTTTCTTAGCTATTTCTCTTGTATTTTTGTATATTACGCTTCTTTTGCATTTTGTAGGTGTTTTGGAGTCATGTGGTGTGAAAGAAGAGAAAAAGATGCTTAATACATTGCTTGGGAAGCTTAGATGTCATTTACACTAAAGCAGTTGTTTATGTTCTATATGTGTAGATGGTGGATTTTCGACAAAGGCTAAAATCGTAAACCCATAATTATATGTATTCCTGATCCAGCAATCAGATGAATATCGAGGCTCATGTCTCTTATCGAAAGCATGAAAGATCATGCTATGAGAATCTCTGACTGAGAATACTGTCTCTTAGAGTATATATAGATATGTAGTCTCTCAGCTGAGGCAACGACATATCTCATGAATACTGAGCAATTCAGTAATTACTTCTATATAGAATCGAAAGATTAGACGGCTCCTAGACAACTTGCCTGCTAGTATAGAGCAATAACGTCTTCAGGGTGTAACAATGTTTTCACTGACTATATGAAAGAAGTATGACGCTTCAACAAGCTCATATTACTCAATTCCTGAATAATTAACGCTCCTAGACGATCGTACTAGTATTGAGCCATTAATTAATTATTCTCAAAATCAATAGATTCAAATCCCTGAAAAATATTCAATATTTTCATAATATTTCGTTACTTCAATTTATGGTTCTTCCCAGCATAATTCCATGGGTTAGTAATAAATATTCAACACACGGGCATCTGAGTCACCTTCGAGTAAGCCCCAACCAAATGGTGTAAATGTATTCGACAAATAATGCATTAACAAACACCTGAATGAACAAACAAGTATTTCAAAATACGACGAGACGATGAACCTATGCAAATAGGAAAGAAAATAATAAAATAATAGTCAAGGCGCTAGGGACCGGCTCACCGACCAAACCAGTCATGCCGTGATCGGTCCACGCCCAAATTCTATATTTTATTATATTTTATTATTCTCCTTGACCTCATGAAAATCCTTTCATTTAAACAAATATCCTTCGTTTTGAGGAAACTCCTCGCCCATGGTTTTTCCTTCACACCGAGGAAATAATATAAAATTATGGAAAATATTGTGGGGCCGTGATTATTGGCCAACCGCCATGCCTTGATCCCTACGTACGGCCCCACACCTCATGGTTCCTCATTATTTTATTATTATTTTCCTAATCTCATGAAAACTCCTTAATCTCATGATATTTCCTTGATCCCATGAAAAATAATATAAAATTAGGGAAACCCGTGGGACCGGGCCATAGCCGTCCGGTCATGCCCTAGCTGGCCCCACACACCCTATTTTATTATTATTATTATATTTTTCATGTTTCCTTAATCCCGTGAAATTCCTTGATTTCATGATGTTTCTTTCAAATTATGAAATTCCTTCAAATTATGGGAAAATACACAAAAATACATAAAATTAAGGAAACTTGTGGGACCGGGCCCAAGCTGTCCGGTCATGCCCTAGCCGGTCCCAAAAACCCCTTATTCTATTATTATTATTTTTATATTTCCTTGATTTTATGAAATTCCTTGATTTCATGATATTTCCTTCAAATTATGAAAATTCTTTCAAATTATGAAAACTCCTTCAAATCATGAAATAATACATAAAATAAGGGAAAACTCACGGGACCGGGCCCTAGCCGGCCAACCATGCTCAAGCCGGTCCCACACGCCCTTATTTTATTATTATTAATATTTTTGTTTCCTTCATCTCATGGAAACTCCTTGATTTCAACAAAAACTCCTTGGTTTTAACAAATTCCTTGGTTTTATCATATTTCCCTAAAATCATGAAAATATTATGAAAATTGGGAAAAACGTGTGGGACCAAGCTCCTTGGCCGGCCAGCCATGTCGTGGCCATGGCCGGTCCCACACGTTATGATTCCCTCACTTTTTATTATTTTTCCTTCATCTCATGAAGTTTTGACGGTTTCGTCAAAAACCCTGATTTTTTCATATTTTCTCAAATGATTGCTCAAATGCACACCAGAAAATATCAAAATTCTCAGAATTGACATACGGACACTTTGGTAACGTGAGCATGTTACCTTGACCGACCAAGGTTGGCTCTTTGGCTTGCAAGAAGCCGGTCCCACGTATTCTCATGATTTGACCTAATTTGCACAATTGCACGTATTAGGTCCAAAACTCTTCCAAACAACTTGGAACTAGATGGAACGATCATCAATTGATCCCGTGAACACCCAGGGCCGGTTTCATGACCCCTTGGTCGGTCCCTCATCTCTTCATAATTAATTGGGTTTTATCACCTAAGGTTTAGCATTATTTTAATAAATTATTAAACTAGCATTTAATCATCCTTTCATCAACAAATTAACTGGTCTTCAGGAGATCTTGATATTTGCTCACGTGAGCATCTACATGGTCGACCCATAATCCCATGTAGCCGGTCCCTCCTTTTCTGCGGTTAATTCTCAATAAACCATCAATAAATCATCAATTGACCAAATTCGGGTTTTGAGTCCAAGGTTAATGATTCCAGATTCAAACGCTAATAATTTTACGTTGATCCCGTGATCAACATTTTATTTATCATACTCGGTTCAATTGCCAGTATTCTGATTTAATATTTTATTTGGTCATGCTACCATAATTCATCAAACGAGTAATATTTGCTCACGTTAACTTATTCACACATCATATCTCTGTTTCAACAGACATGTTCAATTCATGAGTCTCAGAACATTTCCAAACCACGTTCGACTCAAAAATACAAGGACTCATCGTCCCATGAAGTCATGAAGTCAGCAACTGACTAACTAAATACACGGCTGCCTTGCAGATTTCACAATCACACGAGACATCAATCGTGTCACATGGTGGATATTAACTAGGGTTTTGGTCAGATGGTCTACGACACGTGTGTACATACACACGATGAGAATGTGAGCAAGTCGTGCAATCAGTTGAAGGAGTTAACAAAATAGTGGATGGAAAATCAACCAAGTCTCCGCACGTTGAGCAAACTGGTTTTAACACGATTTCCACTTCCCCATTCTTTGATTCCATCAACTGTCACACTTCATGAGATCATGGTGTTTTCAATTCCAACAATATAAATAAGTCTCTGAATCATGATTGAAACAAGGACAATCTCAGGTCAAACCGACAACACGAGATTAACAATCCAACTCTCAACAGAGCAAATACAATCATTCAGAATTTATCTTATTTTCAGAATACACAACTGTTTATAGGTAAAAATCGTTTCCGCCGATTTTGGTAAATTCGGTAGGTGAGTGAGAAACTGAACCCTAAACAAATGTGCTGCACGTGAGCACTTTCTAGATTCGAGAGATCAATCTGTACAAGTCCGGCCTAAACCAAGAAATGGCCGTTCCAGACTTGCTTTGGTCACAAAGTGGAGGAGAAGGGTTGATTTGGGGAGGGAAGCAAAGAAAGGTGTTGAGACCAGAAATAGTGCAGGAGAGTAGTGTCTCGACTTGTATCATAAAGTGAAAGCTTAGGAAGCTTGCAAGAGATGAAAGCTTTTTGGAGAGTTTGCAAAGTTGCCTTTTCTGAGAGTGTTGTACTTTTCTCCTAACCGAGACTTGTCGTCTGGTGGAAATAGGTAGGACCTATTTATACAAGTCGAGATTGAAACGCCACTGGCCTCATGAAGGAAGAGAGTAAAGGGTGAAATAATGGGAGGAGGTGGTAACCGCAAGGTGTTTATGGGTGAAAACGTTTTCACCATTATTTCCTCATTTATTTGACCGCTTTATTCCTATTCACGCTTTCTTAATGTGAGCGTAGTGTACGGCCGCATCTTGTGACCGCCAAACCAAGACCACGGAAAGCATCCCCGGTTGTGTTGATGTCTCGAGTGTTGGTTGCACCTTGAGTGCAAGTGGCGCTGCTAGGGGCGCGTGTGGCATGTGCGGAATGCCTTTGTTGCGGGTTGCACCTCGAGCGCAAGTGGCAATGACAGAGCTGCTAGTGGTGTGTGTGGCATGTGCCAATGGCATGTGTGGAATGCCTTGGTGGTAGGTTGTACGTTGAGTGTAAGTGGCAATGCTAGAGATTCTAGTGGCGTGTGTGGCATGTGCCAATGGAATGTGCGGAATGCCTTGGCGGTAGGTTGCACGGTTTGCAAGTTAGGCTACCAGCGTGGGTTTTGGCATGTGCCAATGACGCGTACGGCCAAGTTGGCCTTGGTTGCACGGCTTGCAAGTTGGGCTACCAGCGTGCGTGTTTGGCATGTGCCAATGGCATGCGTGGCCAATTTGGATCACGGCCTGGTAAGAAAAGCTACCAGCGATGCGTGTTGGCATGTGTGGCCATTAGGACCACGGCTTGGTAAGAAAAGCTACCAGCGAGCGTGTTGGCATGTGCCAATGGCATGCTCGGCCATTAGGGCCACGACCTGGTAAGAAAAGCTACCAGCGATGCGTGTTGGCATGTGCCAATGGCATGCTTGGCCATTAGGGCCACGGCTTGGTAAGAAAAGCTACCAGCGAGCGTGTTGGCATGTGCCAATGGCATGCTCGGCCATTAGGGCCACGGTTTGGTAAGAAAAGCTACCAGCGAGCGTGTTGGCATGTGCCAATGGCATGCTCGGCCATTAGGGCCACGTCCTGGTGAGAAAAGCTACCAGCGAGCATGTTGGCATGTGCCAATGGCATGCTCGTCCATTAGGGCCACGTCCTGGTGAGAAAAGCTACCAGCGAGCGTGTTGGCATGTGCCAATGGTATGCTCGGCCATTAGGGCCACGGTTTTGGTATTTGTCTTGGCGTGGCGTGACCAGCGTAACTAGGGCCAAGGCAGAGTGCGTTTGGTATGGCGCGACTAGCTTGGGCTAGGTGTGGCTAGCATGATTTGCCATTGGCACGGAGGTGCGGCTAGCATGGTTGGCATGCTTTGGCGCGTTTGGTGTGACTTGCATAGCTAGGGCCAAGGCATAGTGCGTTTGGCATGGCGCGGCTAGCTTGGGCTAGGTGTGGCTGGCATGATTTGCCATTGGCACGGAGGTGCGGCTAGCATGGTTGGCATGCTTTGGCGCGTTTGGTGTGGCTGGCATGATTTGCCATTGGCATAGAGGTGCGGCTAGGGCCAAGGTAAGGGTGTTTGGCTTGGCGTGGTGTGACTAGCGTAGCTAGGGCCAAGGCAGAGTGCGTTTGGCATGACGCGACTAGCTTGGGCTAGGTGTGGCTGACATGATTTTCCATTGGCACAGAGGTGCGGCTAGCATGGTTGGTATGCTTTGGCGCGTTTGGTGTGGCTAGCATGATTTGCCATTGGCACAGGGGTGCGGCTAGCATGGTTGGCATGCTTTGGCGCGTTTGGTGTGGCTGGCATGATTTGCCATTGGCACAGAGGTGCGGCCAGCTTGGGCTAAGTGTGGCTGGCATGATTTGCCATTGACACGGAGGGGAATTAGGGTTTTGTTTGTTGTAACCCTAATTTAAAAAAATACCCCCTATTAATTACTGACAACATGCATTAAATGTTCTAATAAATGTGTCACCGGTGACATTAGGTTATTTGGGGGTTTACGATTTTACCCTTTGTTTAAAAACCACCATCAACATTAAGTCCCCTGCTTAGCTCGGAGCAGGAGCTTTGTTGCGAGGTAAGCATAAGATGGTGACAAACTATCAGCAGCGAATCGTAAAGAGAATTGAGGAGGCTTGTCTGACCTTTTTATAAGTAGGATTTGGAATCCTTGCCTCTGGCAGTTTTGCACAAATCGGGAGGCTGGCACAATTGGGAAGTCAGCGTCATTGAGAGACAGGAAGATGGGCGGCATTGAGAAGTTGACGCGAGTTGAGAAACTGAGCGTGCTAGCTGGCGGGACCGGCGTAAATTGGGAAGCTGATCGCGCTAGCTGGCGGGACCGGCGCAAGGTGGGGAAGCTGAGCGTGCTAGCTGGCGTGACTTGGGCGGTCGTTGGGAAATTGGGCGCAATTGGTGGGACCGGTGCAACTTGGGCGACGTTGGGAAGTTGGGCGCAATTGGTGGGACCGGTGCAACTTGGGCGACGTTGGGAAGTTGGGCGCCCTTGTGGGCCCGTTCCTTATATGCACGATTTTTGGTATAGGGAAATCCTTCCCTATTTCAGAATCTCCACGCCCATATATATAAAATCCCTTTCTCTCATCTTTGTTCTTTCATCTTTTCATACTAGCAGCAGAGTCACAAAGAAAAACCGGCTTCCAGGTATGTCTTCCAGTACTTCTCTTGTTTCCCTTTTCATGTAGGTGCAAACCCTAAAAGTAGGCGTTTTTTCTTTTATAATCCTTGCAATGATATTGCGCATATGATTTCTTGGCGTGCTTCTTGTAGAAAATATTGTATATATGTACCTAAGGGAAATACTGCATATATGATTCGAACCCGTAGAAAAACGCTCCATATATAATTTTGAACCCGAAGAAGGATACCATAGACGCATTCAAGCCCGTAGAAAATACTGCGTATATAGTTTTGAACCCGAAGAAGGATACTGCAGACGCACTTGAGCCCGTATAAAATATTGTGTATATAATTTTGAACCCTGAGGAAGATACTGCGTGTGAATTTTCGAACCCGTAGAGAATACTGTATATGTGCTTCATATGACTTCGAACCCATAGGAAAAATTGCATATATGAATTTCGGACCTGAAGAAAATACTGCGCGTGCAGTTTTGAACCCGTAGAAAAATGATCCATGTATAATTTTGAACCCGAAGAAGGATACCATAGACGCATTCAAGCCCGTAGAAAATAATGCATATATAATTTTGAACCCTGAAGAAAATACTGCGTGTGTAGTTTTGAACCCGTAGAGAATACACCCTCTTTTTTTGTTTTCCAGGTTTTCCTTTTGTTGGGTGAGGTTATGTGTCAGGGAGATAATTTCGTCTTTCTCCGTGTGCAGATATCTTGTTACTAAGTTGTTATGATGAAATCCGACAAGATGTTACCTGAACAAAATTTCGCCTCATCGAAGGATGTTCATAGTTCCAAACCAAACACGGATGATGAATTCTTTGCCAAACCCCTCGCCCCTGCTCGGAAGAATCACCCAGGTTTCGTGCCAATTTTGTTAACCGGTTGTGAAGATGAAAAGAAGACACGTTCGGTTCGCCCAGAGAACACCATACGGTTCTGTCTTCATAAAGGGGTATATTCTTCTTCCAACATTGATTTCAGGATGTGTCAAAGCCCATTGCGTTCTTTTGATAGATGGGTTGAGTTCATGGTGAGTAAGGAGCACATAAATACCAACTTGACTCGAGCGCAGATTATTGATCTTTGTCGAGCTTGATAAATCTCCAGTTAGGAAGGATATCCGGGCTTGGTTGCTTTCATCTCCGGATGGTGTTCGGAAACCCATACGATCATATGTAGATGGGGTGAAATAACTTTCTCCTTGGAGAGTGTGGCTCTCTTCTTTGAATCTTCCGGTAGAATCGGAATCTTAATATACGATTGTCTGAAGGTGAGGAGAAGATGCGGGATGACCTTGCCGCTAAGTTGGGAGATTTCGCCCGAAAAGACTCCACTGCGAAGTCGAAGGATTCTGTCCGGAAAGAGGATGAAAGGTGCTTTTACAAACAAGTGGATATCTCAATGGTTTCCGGACGAGTGGAACCTAAACAAAAGCAGTGATCTTCATGTTGCGGCATTTTTGGCTCTCTGGTTGTCTAGAGACATTTTTGATGACGGTTACGGCAAGAAGGAAATAAGACCCGAGTTGCTAGTGATTCTTTGTGAAGTTAGCAAAGGTGAAGTTCTTCCCATTGGCAAGCTATTCCTTGGTTCCTGTATGTGCATCTAGATCACCTAGCTGCGAACATGCGAGTTTCGAATGGTTTCATGAAAGTGGATTCATATGTGCACGTTGCTTTTCTGCAAGCCTGGTTATGGGAGCACTTTGAGAAGTATGCTCTGAAACCGTTGTCTTCGATTCTGCGAGTTGGGGCGGCTCTCGAATTCTTCGATGGGTGAACAAAGGCGTCCAAGAGTTGGCATGAGCTTGGTTAGTCTTCTCGATAAGTCGCATGAAATCGCGCCCATGGGAGCCGGTCCATAGGTCGGTGATTCAAATTGACACATTTGCTTCGCTCCGATCATGTCTTTGTCTTCCGACGGCAACTTGAGTGTTGGTGAAAACTTGTTTATTCAAAGCTGCATGTCCTAGGTTATATGCCGTCTTTCTTCATGGGGTCTTTCTGAATAGCTGCTTAAAATATTGACCGTTCTGCTCGTCACATGGGTTTCTATCAAGGGGTGCCTCTTGCTTACTAGCTGGTGGTTCCTAAGGATTCATTGCGTGCCGCCATCAATGCCAGTGCCCTTGAGCCGGGTATCCTCCTTCCCTTATTTCAAACGGGAAGAGTAACTTCGACGACTTTTGGCTATAATGAGTTCTGGTACGATGAGTTCATTATGATCCATGATTTTGTAAATAACGTGGTGGAGAATGTTCGTTGTAAACCTTCCCCAGCAGTTTTGAATAAGTATCCAATGTTGAGATATCCCAAGCGAAAGTTGCACGGCAACTCGGAAAGTCCCGAGCAAAGGAACAGAGAACGAAGAATCGTCTTTGGCGGGTTCCGGCGGTTTCAAAAGATCCTCCCGCAGCTCTCGTGTCTTTCGGTTCTTCCAATAACCGGTAGGTGTCGCCTCCTTGTTGGTTTGTCTCAAAACACGTGAATTTCTGCTGAAAACATGTGTCTTGTTTCTTCCGGGGTTTCGGTAGTGTTAATGCTTTCACGCTGCCCTTGCACGTTGCCGAGAGACGGCAATTTCTTCAAAGAATTCGGCACTGAGCCTTCTCATAGCGGTGATGAGTCAGAGAAAGAAGAAAGTTCGACAAGTGAGAGTGATTCCTCTGGCAGCACTAGTTCTTTTTCGGGAAGTGGTTCGGTGAGTTTCGCGCTTCTTTTTCTTTTTCTTCCGTTTCTTCTTTTGAAAAATGTCTAACTCAAGTTCGCAGGAGGAATCCGGTTCGGAGGACGATTCTGGGGTAGAGCCACATGAAAACTTGTCTTTGGTGACCACCGCCGGTGACTTGGAGATGGGAGTTAGCCAATTGCCGGGCACAAATGTGGTTCAAACGGTGGATGATTCCCTGATGGTTGCTGCCGTAGACATGGAAAAAGACCCTCTGCGAGTCGGGAGGCCAGTTGCGGCGCCATTTTCGATCCCAGTACTTGGTTCCTTATCCGGGTCATGTCTTTGGTTGGCGGTTTCAGCGTCTTTGGCTAAGTATGAGGCGTTGTACACCAGAATCGGGGAGAAGTATGGACATATGGCCACAACCAAGAAAATCACTAGTCGATTTGCGCTTGGTTAAGCGTGTGGAAGAGGCTTTATCTTCCATCGAGGACATGCGTGAGGTGACCGGCCACACCGTTTCGAAGACGTTATTGCCGATTTGGGAGCACCATCGCGACGTGTGTGTAGAAAAGGAGTTCAACGCTTCGTGGTTTGTCGAAGGCCTTCTTTGAGATCCGAGTCGAAAGATGCAATGGTCGAAAGCCTTTGCAGAGGAGATTGCACGACGGGAGGTAGAACTCGAAAAGCTTTCCAAGATGTTGATTATGAAGAGAGCGGCTCTTGAAGATGCAAAGTTGACTTTCTCCAAGAAGAGCGGACCTCTGTTGGATGATTTTCCTTGAATGTTTCTCTGTTAAACTTTCATTTAGGTTCTTCTTCTTTTCTTTTTTTTTGAAAAAAATACTGGATGTCTGGTTCAAAATTCGACCGGTTTTGATAGACATCTGGTAGCTTTTGAGGATATTGGATTATTTCTTGGATGAATGGTTTTGATAATATAACTCTGATTATGTTTTGTGAAAGGAATATTGCTTTTATGAAAGTGTGTGCTAGCAATAGGCACAAGACGTAGTAGTATGACGGTTTTATTAAGAACCTAAAAACAGATCGTATATCTTGCCCAGTCTAAATTTACTCACTTCATAGGTTTTTGCGAACACGCCCCTCTCTATGTAAAAGGCGGCTTTGCTGGTAGCATCGCCAGCAAGTCCCCAATCGCTGGTAGCATCTTCGGTGAGTCCCAGGTTTTTACGGTGTAGTTTTTACAACCGGTAACCGGGTTGTCTGGCAGTTGAGTCGGATTGAGTCACTTTCCCCTACCATCTTGACATCTGGGTCGAAGAACGATATCGACGGTCTGACATTGTAGCTGATAGATCAATCCTCCCGCTGTGGTCGCCAATTGTTTATGGGTAATAATCGTTTTTACCGATTTTGGTAAATTCGGTAGGTGAGTGAGAAACTGGTTTAAACCTTAAACAAATGTGCTGCACGTGAGCGCTTTCTAGATTCGAGAGATCAATCTGTACAAGTCCGGCCTAAACCAAGAAATGGTTGTTCCAGACTTGCTTCGGTCACAAAGTGGAGGAGAAGGGTTGATTTTGGGAGGAAGCAAAGAAAGGTGTTGAGACCGAGAATAGTGCAGGAGAGTAGTGTCTCGACTTGTATCATAAAGTGAAAGCTTAGGAAGCTTGCAAGAGATGAAAGCTTTTTGGAGAGCTTGCAAAGTTGCCTTTTCTGAGAGTGTTGTACTTTTCTCCTAACCGAGACTTGTCGTCTGATGGAAATAGGTAGGACCTATTTATACAAGTCGAGATTGAAACGTACCCTGGCCTCATGAAGGAAGAGAGTAAAGGGTGAAATAATGGGAGGAGGTGGTAACCGCAAGGTGTTTATGGGTGAAAACGTTGTCACCATTATTTCCTCATTTATTTGACCGCTTTATTCCTATTCACGCTTTCTTAATGTGAGCGTAGTGTACGCCGCATCTTGTGACCGCCAAACCAAGACCACGGAAAGCACCCCCAGTTTGTGTTGATGTCTCGAGTGTTGGTTGCACCTTGAGTGCAAGTGGCGCTGCTAGGGGCGCGTGTGGCATGTGCGGAATGCCTTTGTTGCGGGTTGCACCTCGAGCGCAAGTGGCAATGACAGAGCTGCTAGTGGTGTGTGTGGCATGTGCCAATGGCATGTGTGGAATGCCTTGGTGGTAGGTTGTACGTTGAGTGTAAGTGGCAATGCTAGAGCTGCTAGTGGCGTGTGTGGCATGTGCCAATGGAATGTGCGGAATGCCTTGGCGGTAGGTTGCACGGTTTGCAAGTTAGGCTACCAGCGTGGGTTTTGGCATGTGCCAATGGCGCGTACGGCCAAGTTGGCCTAGGTTGCATGGCTTGCAAGTTGGGCTACCAGCGTGCGTGTTTGGCATGTGCCAATGGCATGCGTGGCCAATTTGGATCACGACCTGGTAAGAAAAGCTACCAGCGATGCATGTTGGCATGTGCCAATGGCATGTGTGGCCATTAGGACCACGGCTTGGTAAGAATAGCTACCAGCGAGCGTGTTGGCATGTGCCAATGGCATGCTTGGCCATTAGGGCCACGACCTGGTAAGAAAAGCTACCAGCGATGCGTGTTGGCATGTGCCAATGGCATGCTTGGCCATTAGGGCCACGGCTTGGTAAGAAAAGCTACCAGCGAGCGTGTTGGCATGTGCCAATGGCATGCTCGGCCATTAGGGCCACGGTTTGGTAAGAAAAGCTATCATCGAGCGTGTTGGCATGTGACAATGGCATGCTCGGCCATTAGGGCCACATCCTGGTGAGAAAAGCTACCAACGAGCATGTTGGCATGTGCCAATGGCATGCTCGGCCATTAGGGCCACGTCCTGGTGATAAAAGCTACCAGCGAGCGTGTTGGCATGTGCCAATGGCATGCTCGGCTATAGGGCCACGGTTTGGGTGTTTGGCTTGGCGTGGCGTGACTAGCGTAGCTAGGGCCAAGGCAGAGTGCGTTTGGTATGGCGCGGCTAGCTAGGGCTAGGTGTGGCTGGCATGATTTGCCATTGGCACGGAGGTGCGGCTAGCATGGTTGGCATGCTTTCGCGCGTTTGGTGTGACTAGCATAGCTAGGTCCAAGGCATAGTGCGTTTGGCATGGCGCGGCTAGCTTGGGCTAGGTGTGGCTGGCATGATTTTCCATTGGCACAGAGGTGCGGCTAGCATGGTTGGCATGCTTTGGCGCGTTTGGTGTGGCTGGCATGATTTGCCATTGGCACAGGGGTGCGGCTAGCATGGTTGGCATGCTTTGGCGCATTTGGTGTGGCTGGTATGATTTGACATTGGCACAGAGGTGCGGCTGGCTTGGGCTAGGTGTGGCTGGCATGATTTTCCATTGGCACGGAGGGGAATTAGGGTTTTGTTCGTTGTAACCCTAATTTGAAAAAATACCCCCTATTAATTACTGACTACATGCATTAAATGTTCTAATAAATGTGTCACCGGTGACATTAGGTTATTTGGGATTTTACGATTTTACCCTTTGTTTAAAAACCACCATCAACAACAACACACCTACAATCTTCGATCACCATTGATCCAACACATTTCTCAGCTTCCCTCCTACAGACCGACCCATCCTCTCTTGTGACCGAATTTACTCTAGAACGACCATTGTTTTGGTTTAGGCCGGAGTACTACAGATTGATCCCTCGAATTCAAAGCACTCCCTTCTTGCAGTGCATCTTTGTGAGGCTGAACATTTCGCTCGGTTCAAGGAGTCTCCTCCGTACGGTCGTTTCCTCAATTCCGTAAAAAACCAGCAAATCGTTTTGCCCCATCTACAATATGGAAATTACTGAAGCACCCTCAGGGCAGCCTACTGATGTCAGTGCTAAAGGCAGACGACATTCTATCTGGTCCACCATCATCTTTAGAGTTAAAAGGAGAAACCTAGCCACGTCCAGTTCTCCCTTTCCACTTCCCAGTTGATGAACCAGTTTCTACCAACTTCTTTGCCAAGGTTCACTTCCTTGTGCTGCACCGCGTTCTTTCTATCGGCAAGCCCATGACGCAAATGGTGGTTATGTGCTAAGTTAAAGAAGTTGTTAGGGTCACGAATTGTTTTGGGTTCAGGCAAGAGTTCAAACTGAGAATACAAGTCTGAAAGATGAGCTCTCTGCCATTGAATGATGAATGGAGGAGACTAAGAAGAGATTCGAGTCTGTCACAGAATGAAGACATGGGTTGGCATCGAATTGTGAACACGGAAATCGGGCAAGGTGTGCGTGATCACAAACAATCTTAATACGAATTGAATACGTGCATTGAGGTGTGAGAAGAGTATAATATGCCTAGGTAGATGGTGATTCATAGATTCCAAACCCCTTTAGTTTGTCATGATCTCGTCATCATCCCCCAAGGTGATAGGTCTGAGATATCGGAATGTTAAATGAAACTATCAGTACTAAAGGTAAAAGAGACGATGGTTTACGTGGTTCAGCACTAAGGCCTACATCCACGGATCTGAGGAGATTTACTATAGGATAAACAGTTACAAAAATGATCACAAGATCTTGTGATCATTGACCACTTAAGTTGAAGTTCTCACTTACTTCTTACTATTCTCTCTCTTCCTCTCGATCCCCCTCTCAGTGGAGGGGGTATACATATTTATAGCTAAATTGGGTGGGTCCACTGACAATGAGCTGTTGAGATCTTATCTTCTTGTGTTCTGTGCATGGTCCGCGGACTTCTATGTCACCCCGCGGCTTCTACTGTATCCCGGTTCATCACGCTGACCAACCCTCGTTTCCTCCGTTGGTCGTTCGACACGTGTTCTCTGAGCCGCATTAAATGTGGGTGGTTGGGGCGGTCCAGTCCGCGCCGAGTGGTGTCAGTCCTCTTGTCACGTCTGTGTCAGTTGGACTACCCCTGACCGTTGATCATATCTTACCTCGTGATGGGTTAAAGCCATCCTTTGGTGTTACGCGGGATCACCTATCTCGGGTGCTCCTTCATCTCTGACCGTTGGTCTTGACAGATAGCACGTTGTCTAAGTGCCACGGATGCCCCTATGTGTCATCCTTCTTTGAGAAATGGCCTCCACGTGGACTCTGCTAGTACACGTGGCAATGGAGATAAATAAGTGTACTTACAATTTGCCCCTCTTCTTGCGACTGGGCGTTTGGCCTTTGTTGGAAGAAGAACCGTGCGGTACGTTTTTTATCTCCCTCATAACTTCTCCTAAAAAGGTGCTACCTGCATTTATTGTGCACGTTTCCCATGTCCGGCCATAACTGCCCTTTGGGTAGTGGACGGTTTCTTTTGGTTATATATATATAAAAAAGAGAAGAGTGAGAGAATGTGACTTTAATTCACATTCTCTGTTCTTTTGTCTTCATCTTCTTAACTTCCTCTGACACCATTGCTGCTGTTGTTGCTGCTACTGTGGTCGTTGTTGTTGCTGCTACTGTGGTCGCTGCTGTTGCTGCTACTGTGGTCGCTATTGTTGCTGCTACCTTCGTTGCTGCTGTTGATTTATTCTTCGTGGTTCAGGTATGATCTTTTATTCCGTTTAATCACCATGCCTAAGCCTGTCGAGTTTCTGATCTTCTGGTGATGCGTTGATGATGAGTTTAAATTTAAATATACCCTGGGATTTGAGAGTTGACGCCACTGAGTCGGGTGTTTCATCGGCCATGCTTTGATTTTATTTCTTCTTTTGAGTTTGGATAATAGTCTGAGAGTTTAAGCAACTGTTAGAGGAAATCTAGGGTTTTCTTCTTTTGTACTGCTGTTCTTGAGATTTTCTTGATTTTTGATCTTCCCTGCCTCCGATTTGAATTCCTATTCGTGTTTGTGCTTGTAGACATGTCCGATCATCCGCGGGTTCCTTACCAAACTCCTCCGTCAAGTCCTCACCGATCTCCCCGGAGTGATCCCAATGTTAGGGGTGGAACTTCGCCTTCACTTACCCAGGGTAATCCTCGGGATGGACGAACATCCTCATCCTCTGGTCAGAGGCCTTCGCTTAAAAGGGGTGATCCTCCGCAGGGATCTAGATATGCCGTGAATCGTCCTAGAGGTGGGTCTCCTAAGAAGCGGCCAGAATCCGCGCAATGAACCTTTGGATGTGCAGCCTCTCCGCACTAAGCCTCCACCGCGGACTAACCCACCCGTGCCTAGTTCAAGTAAGTCAACTAAAACTCTTACTTCAAGAGAAAGGTCAGTGGAGATAGAATCCTCGGGGATGTAATTCCTCCTAAGAGGAAGACAAGTGGGTTACGTGGAGGATACTACGGGAGATGCTTTTGAGGATGATTCTATCACTTTTCGTCCTTTACCTTTGGGTAATAAGAAGTTTACTTTCAGCACATTGATCTTGAGGCCTTCAAGTTAAAACACGGTCTTGAGACTTCCAAGTGCGTTTTTATGCCTCCGACAAAGATATCACTTATGAGATGGTTAACAATTATCAGTATGATGCCTTTCATTTGCTGACGACCGTGGGTGCTTTCGAGGCTGGTTTGATGTTGCCTTTGTATAAAGCCGGTGATGATTTCTACTATCGGGTCTTGTCTAGCCGCGATACTGCCAAGAAAAGTCATAATCGCGGGGTGCAACAGTTGACAGGAAACTATCTTCGCCATCTCCGAGAATGCTATCTTCGTAGCAAGGGGCGAACGATGATGACCTGCTATGCTCCTAAATTAGAAAAAGAGCAAGGGTGGTATACTCCGGAAAATTTCAATAAATCCTTTGGAGATTACGTTAACAGGAATACTCGTAAGCCGTGGTCTGTGAGTCTGCGAAACATTGCTCTGTTAAGGGGAAGTTCGCCTTTTGAGCGAGGTAAGTGATTCCAAGATGGCGAGGGTTCCCGGTGCCGAAGGTCTTCCTATTCCTGGCGATGAAAGAATCAAACGTGATCATGACTATGAGTGGTCTCGCCATTTATTGAAGTCGTTGGTCCGTGGGCCTATGGTTGGGTCCCCGGCCCCCATGGTTGGCAGCCTCACATTGGGATGAGTCTTCCTCGCGAAGCTTCTCCCACTCGTTACGCTCATTATCGCCCGGCGGATGAGTTTTGCCGGTATGGACTTTGCTTATAGTCGCGATGTTGATGACGCAGAAGACGAAGATATCCCTGATGGTAACCTTCTTCCGCGGAATACTGACGTTGTTAAGGTGTGTTGTTTGTTTTCTACGTATCTATGCCCCTACGTTTTCTTAAATAATGTTGATTATGCCAAGGAAAGGTGATGCCAATGGCTCTTTTATCATTACGTGTTGTAGGTGCGTAGAAGTAAGAAGATTAATCCCAAGCAATCGTCGAATTCTCCCACCGAGGGTTCCTCACACTTCGAGGATGTGAATAGTCCCGTGGATGGTGATGAGGACTTTTCCGATAGGGAAGAGCGAATTGAGACTTCTCCGCCTGTTCAAGAAGGTGATGGTGATCAGGCCGTTGGTGGTGGAGGTGGTGATCCGGTCACTGGTGGCGGTCAAGGTGATCCGGCCACTGGTGGTGGTCAGGGTGATCCGGCCATTGGTGGTGGTCAGGGTGATCCAGCCACTGGTGGTGGTCAAGGTGATCCGGCCACTGGTGGTGGTCAAGGTGATCCGGCCACTACCACTGGTGGTGGTGAAGGTGATTCGGACGCTGGTGATATTGGTGGTGGCAACTCGTCTATTGGTGGTGGTGGAGATCAGGCCGGGGGGGCTACTAAGTCCAGTGGGGATGTTATAGACAAAGGTAAGGGAATTGTTCTTAGTAGTGGTGACAAGGATGGGGATGCTTGTTGTGAGTTCTCCTTTGGTAAGGTTTTATCCGGGGAACAATCACTTGACATGGCCACAATTATGGGGCTTGTTTTTCGGACTTCACTCTGCTTCCAGCTGGTGATGACTGGAGTGTTCTCGAGGATAGCTGCGTTGGTGGCCCATCCCGCAGGTCTGATGCTGGGGTTTTGGTAGTGCCTTCCGAGGGTTTTGCTGGTACCTCCTCCACTGTTGGTGGGGCTTTGGTGCAAAGTAATGTTGGTGCTTCTCATGGTGGGAATACCTCGGACTCTCCCTTAGATGATTTCTCGCGATCCTTAGCCGCGGATGGCGATGATCTTTGTTTTTAGCGTAGGCTGCGAAAGAAAAACTTGCTGGTTGTACCTCATCCTGCCCCTGTGATTGAAGGGGAAAAGAGTTCGGATGCTTTTACTCGTAGGCACATGGAGTTAACCTCTGAGGAGGCGGTAGATCGAGGGTGGGGCAAGAATCTCGTAGTCAGCGGGCTTGACCTTGTGGTGGATCCTCCCCTACCGTTCTTGACATGATGGCTATTCTTGATGGGTATCGATACGCTTACCCCAAAGCGGTTATTGGAGGTTTGTCCTGTTCTTTTATCCCCGATTTCGTTCAACTATGATGTGAGCTAATTTCCCTCGTTTCTTTGATAGATGATGAGAAGTGAGTATTGTAACCACCATCTTTACCGGCTCTTCAAGGCCAAATCTCTCAAGCTAGAAGGGAAGCTTCGACATTGCGAAGAGACGCTTACGAGTGTCGAGGCTTCGGTCTCCGCTAAGGATGAAGAAATAACCGAGCTAAAGAGTCTGCTTAGCGTAAGGAGCAGCAGGGGCACGGAAGAGTCTCGGCTACGTTCCGAGCTGGCTCTGTTAAGGCCAAGTTAGCTGTTGCCGAGAAGAACTCCTCGTCTATTTCAGTCTGTGCTTCTTCTTCTTTGGTAGTTTCCTTTTCTTTATTTGTTCTGAGTTTTCTCTTTCTTCCCTCCTCCCGCTGTACTGTCTTCAGTGGGCGGAGTCCCCGAATTGTTGTGGCTTCGGAGTGAGAGGGCTCGTCAAAAGGGTCGCATTGCTGAGTTAGTTGAAAAACTTAAGAGTGAGTCGGCGAAATGGAATGCCCGTGCGGATGTTCATAACGCTATGGCCGAAGAATGGCGTAAGAAAAAGCATTGCTTGGTAGATTTGCAAAATCGAAATAACCATGACCGCCACTTGTTCAATGGGGCTCTTTTATGGACGCGGGATAATCTTGAGCAAGCCCGTGGGCAGATTTCCTCCTTAGAAATTAAACTTAATGTTATGGAAGACGAGCTGCGGCGGCGCGGTCTTCTCATCCCTCGGATGTGCGGACCTATATGCAATGTCTTGCCAAGGAAAGAGACGATGCTAGGGCGTAATGTAGTGCTCTCAGTAGTGCTTTATCCGCGTCTCGAGCTGATGTGGCTCGTCAGGTTGAGCGTGAGAGAGACTTAGAGGTGACTATGTATCGTCTTAACAAGGGGTTGGAATCGAAGAATGATGAGGTTAATCGACATCGTCATTCGGGCTCGATGCTTCGAAATGACCTAAGCGCAAGTCAGTATGCTCATAATCTTCTGCAGGTAGATCACGATAAGTTATCAAATGAATATGATTATGCCGCAGAAGCGAGGGATTCCGCGGTTGATCATTGTGAAGGTATACGTTTTCGTCATCGAGTGTGCTTTGTATTGTATCTGTTATAACTCACTGTCTTCTTCTACTGTCCGCAGAGCTCCAAGTACAGCTTAAAGCTGCGGATGAAAAGTTTGCCGAAGCTCAGGCTAAGGTAGTTCAACTGGAGGGTCAAGCTAACTATCATCGCGGTCTAGCCTCGTCTCAGGAGGAAATGTTGAAGCAAGCTAATCAAAGGATAGACCAGCTTTCTACTTCCTTGAATCAGGCTGAGATGAGGAGCGTAGCCATAGGTTTCATGGCCCGCAAACAACTGGCCGAAGGGATTAATAAGATTCTTGGTGAGATTGAGCTGGATCTCAAGAAAAACCATGGGCTAACCAAGAATTATACTCGGCGTCCCGTGCCTGTGCTCCCATCAAGTTCTTCTGGACCCTCCTCGGGTGGTAGCGTTCCTTCATCGCTGAAGGATAAACCTGCGGATAACGCTCCTACTCAGTAGACCGTAGCTAGTATGCTAGGGATTGATCTCGGTTGCTTATCCTTTTTTGGCGTTTTTGTTATTTTGCCTGCTGGGCTTGTAATCAACTGCCATGCATTAGATCAAACTTTGGTGTTCAAATCTGATTTTGAATTTTGTTGAATTTACATCTACCATCTTTACACATTAAACATAATGAAAAATTCCGCAGTATTTGTAACCCGCGGATATCAATCTTTGAATTTGATAAAGTGTATTGTTCGTGCAACTCCGTAGGTTGGTATCCCCGGAATTGTCTTGTGACCTTGCACCCGTCCGGCTAACTCCTTGGCGAGGGATCTCTCGGACGGTGGGGGTCTGGCCGACGTTCAAGGATGTACTCCATTAAGTTCGCGGCTTGTAATATTGCACGGATATCTCATTCTGTAAGAAGTCGCCTCCTGGTCATACACTTATAGACACTTACGGAGGAGTTCTGAGAGATTGCATGTGTATGCTCCGATATATTGCGTGTGTGTGCTTTGCACGGGATATTACCCGGTATATTGTAGTGGGTATGATCCACGCTTTGTGCAGGATATCCCTCTTACTAAGTATAATGTCAATTCTCAATAATAGTAATTGTACAACGATTTACGTGGTTCGGCCTTAAGGCCTACATCCACGGGGTAACAATAGCATCGATATTTTATTAAGGTGTGACATGGTTTTCACTTTGTACATTGTGTAAGTAGTATATACATGTGGTTCATATGGTATGTGTTTCATATAGGTTGTGGGTTTTGAATAAATTGAAATGTGCGTGGGTAATGAATGGGATATGATACTTGAAAATGAAAACTTGGATTGATTGAAAAGTTAAGGTGCGTTACTCCTTTGTCAGAGATAGAAACATGTGGACTAGCAAGTCCATTTTCTTCTTCTCGAAATGCACACGCAGTGGTTGGTCATGGGTAGTATGGCTTGAGGTATTTGGCATTCCACGGATGCATGAGGATTTCCCCTTTCATATTGCGCAGATAGTAAGAGCCATTTCCTGCGATGTCGTGTATTATGTAGGGTCCTCCCCAAGTTGGTGCTAATTTTCCCCACTTCTTTTCTCGCCGGGTATTGGGGAATGGTCTTCAACACATACCGCCCTTCTACAAAATTCCTAAATTTCACTTTTTGTTATATTCTCCGCCACTGCGTTGGTAGTTTTCCATTCTTTGCGGTCTTGCTTCTCTCCTTTCTTCGAGGTCGTCGAGCTTTTCCAACATCATGTCCGTGGTGAGATTTTTTTTCCCATGCTTCTGTCTTTGTAGTTGGAAGTAGAATTTCTGCAGGGATTACTGCTTCTGTTCCGTAGGTGAGTAGAAATGGGGATTCTCCGTAGCCGATCTTCGAGTCGTCCCCATATGCCCATAGAACGTTATGCGATTGTTCACACCATCGTCCCTTGTACTCATCTAGCTTGTTTTTTTAAGAATGAGTGCCAAAGTTTTGTTCGTGGCTTCGCTTGTCCATTGCTTTGTGGGTATATGGGGGTGGATTTGTTTTTTCGAATCTTGAAGGTGTCGAACAGACAAGTCAATATTCTTTCCTTGTAGTCATTTTACCGTTGTCGGAGACTATCTCTGCATGGGGATGCCAAACCTGCGAGATGATATTTTGAAAAATAAAAGTGAAGACGTCTGAATCCCGAATTCTTGCCGTGCCTTTGCTTCTACCCATTTGTTTGAAATAATCCGTTGCCACTATTAGGAATCTTCTTTTCCCCGTCCCTGATACGAGTGGGCCTACTATGTCGATACCCCATTTCCCAAAGGGCCAAGGACTGTCAACCGAGTTCAACTTTGTAGCTGGGGCGTGGATTCGTTTACCAAATCTTTGACATTCTTCGCATCTTTTCGCCATTCTGGCTGCATCTCGGGTCATGGTTGGCCAGTAATAGCCCTGCGTCTTTGCCTTATCTGCTAGGGATCTCATTCCACTGTGATTACCTGCGTCTCCTCTGTGTATATCTTTTAGAATGATATGTCCCTCTGATCGGGATAGGCAGCGACGAAGTGGTCCGAGGAATGATTTTACGTATAAGGTTTGGTCTCTTAGCTCGTACCTCCCTCTCTGACTCGCACTTTCCTAGCCTGTTTGGTGTCCTGGGGAGTTTCCTTCCTTGAGGAAGGAGTGGATTTCTGCTCTCCAATCTGCTTTCGACTATAATCGTGCGTCTTCCTCCGCTTGTCGTATAATGTCATCGTTACGAAAAATCGTCGAATATGTATTCTCCGACATCCTCATCGAGATATCTTTCTACTTAGGTTTGCGTTGGTTAGCCGCGCATGTTTCTTGGAGTTTGATGGATGGTTCGTACACTCTTGTTACCTTGATTGCTTTGACATCCTCGTTTTTAAGCATAGACGATATATATGCCAGGGCATCTGCGTGTCTAAGCTCCTTTCTGTGTAGATGTCGGAAATTGATTTTTGGTACTTGGGAGGCCAATGTTTGCACTAGAGCCATGTATGCCATCAGTGTTTCGTCATACACATTGTATTCGTAGCCTATCCGCCGTATGATCAGTTGTGAGTCGCTTGTTAACCGCACTTCTTGTATCCCTAATTCAATTATCAAAGGAGAGCATGGATCACTCCTTCATATTCTACGATGTTATTAGTATGGCCTTCGAATTCCAATCAATGCGTGCACGATTCTCCCCCCGTGGGTGTGGTGATGACGATGCCTATCCCCGCGCCCTCTCTATTTTTGGAGCCATCAACAAAGACCTCCCATTGCCGTGGGTTCACTGGTTCAAGGATATTATTTGGCTCTGGTTTTTCTATTTCGGGCGCCCATAGCCTTCCATCCTTGTATGCGTACTTCTTCTTCGTTGTCCAAAGGCGGAGTGTCTGCTAGAAAGTCCGCTAATACCTGCGATTTCGGGAGTGTTGGAGCTCATAGTGGATGTTGAATTGGTCGAGGTACGTGCTCCATTTTGCTATACGTCCTACCTTTCCCGCCCCTTTGAGGATGGTCTCTAAGGGTGCCCGACATGGGATACGTATGTCATGCGTTAAGAAGTACGTCCTCAGCTTTAAAGTAGACCATACGATGGCTAGGATTAGCTGTTCAATTCTCGTGTAGTTTCGTTCTGCGGAATTCAGGGTCTTGCTGACATAGTAGATCGGTTGCTCCTCCTTTGTATGGGTTCTGACGAGCACTGCGCTTCTTTGCATCGTGCATTGCCGCAATGTAGAGTGCCAAAACCTCATCAGGGTCCGGTTTCTGAAGGATGGGGATTTCTGCTAGGTATTGTTTAATGCCCAAAAAAGTTTCTTCGCATTCTGTCGTCCATTCAAATTTAGTCCCTTTTTTTAGTATGTTGAAGAAGAGTTTGCACCTATCCGAGGATCTTGAGATGAATCTTCCCGAGGCGCTAGGGATCCATTGAGCTTTTGTACCTCTTTTAGGTTCTTCGGAGATGGCATGTTTGCTATGGCTCGGATTTTTGCGGGATCTACCTCAATGCCTCTTTTTGTCACCAGTATCCAAGGAATTTTCCCGAGGTCACCCCGAAAGTGCATTTTTCCGGTTTACCTTCATGTTGTGCTCTCTCATAGCTCCGAAGATGTCCTTCGATCCTGGTGGTGGTTCTTCCTTAATCTGCTTTTTTTACGAGCATATCGTCGACATAGACCTCTAAAGTCCCGCCGATCCATGGCTTGAAAATAGCATCGACCATCCTTTGGTACGTTGCTCCGCGTTTCGGAGCCCGAAAGGCATTCTTACGTAACAATAAAGACCATGGGGTGTGTAAAATGCAGATGTTGCTGGTCTTCTTCTGCCAAAAATAGTTGGTTGTATCCTAATATCCATCCATGAACGACAACTCTTCATATCCTTCTCATCAAGCGTCGACTAGTCGGTCAATCTTTGGTAATGGATAACTATCCTTGGGGCATGCTTTGTTCGGGTTGGTGAAGTCGATGCATTCCCGACCCTCCATTTTTCTTTGGTACTATTACCATGTTGGAGATCCAAGTGGGGTATTTGACTTCTTTTATAAAACCGGCTTCCAATAGCTTTCGTAGTCTGTTTCTCTTTGCTTTGTGATGCTCTGTGGCCACCTTTCATATCTTTTGTCGTCTCGGGTGTGCCGGGTTTAATGCGCAGCTCATCTTTATCTTGTCTTTGGGTCTATTCCCAGCATATCGAGATAGTTTCCATGCGAAGATGTCCGCGTATTCCTTTAGTAGTTTTATTAGCGAAGCTTCGCGTTCTCCGTCCATTAGAGTTCGTATCTTGATCTTTCTTGGATTCTGCTCCGTCCCTATGTTGATTTCTTTCACTGCCTCCAAGGATGTGAAAGTGGGCTTTGGTTCCCCAAGGTGGGGGATTTTCTTTAATTGCTATTTGGTAGTCTCAGATTCTTTGTTTGCGAGGACGCCCTGGTTAACCTTTGATGTTGATGCCTCCGTGTTTCCTAAAGAGTTCCCTTTAGGCAAGCTTTTCCCCGAGATCCCCTCCAAATATTCATCGATGGCTTTGTCTTTGGATATCGCCTTGCTCCGAGCCTTGCGGGTTTTCCTTTTCTCATCTTCTTCGTTGTTGAGTTGTATTTGCATCGCGTGGCATTCTTTTACGGAAGCTTGATCACCCTTTATCTCCATTATTCCTTGGGGAGTGGGAAACCTAAGGTATTGATGGTAGGTAGCTGCGACTCCCTTAAGCTTGTGGACCCATCTTCGTCCAATAATGGCATTGTAGGGCGAAGGCGTGTTCACCACACTAAAGCGAGTGTCGACTTTCATGGGGCCTGCATCCACCTGTAAGATAATATCCCCAGGGGCTTCGTAGGCGTGCCATTGAACCCGTAGATGGTGTAGTGTGAAGTCAGGAGTTGCTCATCGTTAAGCTCCATGCGTTTGAATGTATCGTAAAACAAGACATTTACGGAGCTTCCTCCATCGATGAGGATTTTCCTTATGTTGCATCCTGCGATTGGCAATGTGAGGATTAATGGGTCGTTGTGATCTTCCATGTCGTCCTCAATATCCTCGGCTTCAAAAGTCAGAGGTGCGTTCATCCACTCCTCGTGCTCTTCCACTTCCTTCCCATTTACACTGTAAAGCTCACAGTAATCTTCAAATTGCTTTCTCAGTCGTTTCCCTATTTGTGCCGTTAGGGTTGGCTCTTTGCTTTCTGAGCAGGATATAGCGTTGAATGTGCGATTACCCTCGGGTAGTTGGACCCGTTTGCTTGCGTTTGGCTCATCTTCCATTCCACCTTTTCCACATATTTTTTAAGATCCCCCGCATCTATCGCCTTTTGTACTTGCTATCTTGAGATTTTTGCATTTCTCTGTTGTGTGTCCGTAGAAAGCGGTGGAAATCGCAAAGACTCTTTGGATTCTCGCCGAGGTCGGTGGTTGTTTCCCTTTAGACCAGGGGGCGCCTAAGTCTTCGCGATCCTTGATCTCCTTTAGTATGCGCGGATAGCTGGTATTGAGTTTCGTATAGACCCGGTCTTCAAACTTTCTGCCACTCCTTTTGTGATCGTCTTTTCGATCCTTTTGGTGTTAGCTGGGCCTGTCTACTAGTTCCGCGGAATTTGTCCGTGGGGTTCGTTGTGCTCTGCGCTCGGGGTTATCTTTTGAATTTCTTCCAACCTCGCATGTTTTTCAATGATTATCCTCAAATCTCCCTCGGTGGTTGGGGAGGTACCGTGGATTTCAACAAACAACGGGCTCATCCCGTCAAGCCCCCATTTGTAACAAGTTAATACTCACCACGGGATCCACATGTCCAATGGCCCGACATACCTTGTGCCATCTATCCGTGTATTCTCGAACGGACTCCCGTACTTAATTGCAAGTGAGAAGATCTTGTCCATCCCCGTGTTCACAACTTTGTTATACATGTAGGTGGCCAAGAACTTTTCGGTGAGTGATCATATGAATCAATGCATCCCGGCTTGAGGTTATCAAACCAAGATAACGCGGACCCTTTCGGGCTTGAAGGGAAATATCTCGCATAGTATAGCCTCGTCGTAGTCCCACCCGGCCATTACCCCTGTTGTAATATCGTAGATGAGCCGAGGGGTCCGCGGACCCGTCGCAACATTCAAAGGTCGGGACCGGACATTTCGCGAATGGTAGCCGTAGCCAACCGTCGTGCAAGGGGGTAG
The DNA here is from genome assembly GCA_023531295.1 of Papaver armeniacum. Classification (NCBI taxonomy): domain Eukaryota; kingdom Viridiplantae; phylum Streptophyta; class Magnoliopsida; order Ranunculales; family Papaveraceae; genus Papaver; species Papaver armeniacum. Next base: position 492,734 of record JAJJWW010012403.1, on the reverse strand, counting down.
TGTTGGCCTCCTTCATAATCTGTTCTAGTCTTCCACCTCCTTGCCCGGTCTTGAGTTGATTGATCTCTGCCAAAGATCTCCGCGCGGAGGTTCTCCATTGCCAAACAAAGGTGCTCGTCTGAATGGAAGACCGTGTCTTTCTTGTGGGTTGTGATGTTGTGGCCTCCTCCGTGTCGTAGTAGTCCCAATTTCGGTCGGTAGTCTGGGTCAGACCTTCTACTGTTCCGCGCATCTCTTTGGGGTATTCTTCTTCGGTTAGTTGTTGCAGGGATATTTTCGAAGATCGTCCCACGGTCCCTGTTCTGTACCGCTGAGTTAGCTTCGTCGTGCTGATTCTCTAGTTCGGAGCTTCGGAGGATCTTCTCTCTTAGTTGCTGGTTTTCCTGAGCTAACAAGGCCACCGCATCCGCGTACGTTAGCTGATTCCTCTTTAGCTCCTCCATGTGCGCCAATATTTGCGCTGTTTGGTTCGACGCTTGATTGGGGATTCCTTCCCGTAGTTGAGCTTGTCCCTCGGGGATCGTGGTATTGATTTCCCCATTAATGGTATGTCCTACTCGATTATTCCGTTGGATCCCGCCGGTAGTTGTTCGTCTTGTTCATTGTCCCGGCATCCCGTAGGGATGGTTCTGGATTACCGATTCGGCTATAGCTTCCCGAGGCTCTACTGGCCCGGTTGCAATGTTACTTTGGAAGCAATCACTTGGGAAACCCCCTCGTTTGGTGCAGCAGCTCTTGCGGCCGCAGCCTTCTTTGCTTCCATTGCGATGATGCCCGCATCTAAGAGCCATGTGCTTTCCGCCCCGGTCTGCATATTATCCATGGCGTGTCGTCCTTCGCCCTTTTCTGCGCTCCTTGTTACTCTTTGGTGTGGTCCTGGGGCATCTCTTGAAGTTATCTTTGTCTTCCCAAAGATCTTTGTTCCTTTCCATTGCAATAATCTGCGCAAAGAACATGGGAGGTAATCCGAGACCCAAAAGTCCACGGGTTGGCTGTTAGTTCAACTTTGATTTCATAAGCTCGATTTCTAGTGGTAATGAGTGTACTGGGGTTGTTAGTTTGGCGAATAGTACGAAAGACATGGACGGATGCGGATTTAACCGGGATAAAGTCCATGGGTCGTTGTTTGCAAAAAGCCCAAATCTTTTGGTGGAAACTGTGTTTGAAATTCTAGTTAAAACCCATGATCTGTTGGTTTAAAGGTTATATAATGCCCAGATCTCATTGGTAGAAAACACAATAGACATAAATATGTGCGAAAAACGAGTCTAAGAACAGATCTGTTTGCTAAAACCCAGATCTGTTGGTTTAAAGGTTATATAATGCCCAGATCTGTTGGTAGAAAACACAATAGACATAAATATGTGCGAAAAACGAGTTTAAGAACAGATCTGTTTTCGTTTTTAAGTAAAATTTTTGAGGTTGAGGCTGTGAAGTCACAGGAAAAGATAAATCTTTTTACCGGGACAAGGTCCCTGTTTCTAGCGCCAAATTGTGAACACGGAAATCGGGCAAGGTGTGCGTGATCACAAACAATCTTAATACGAATTGAATACGTGCATTGAGGTGTGAGAAGAGTATAATATGCCTAGGTAGATGGTGATTCATAGATTCCAAACCCCTTTAGTTTGTCATGATCTCGTCATCATCCCCCAAGGTGATAGGTCTGAGATATCGGAATGTTAAATGAAACTATCAGTACTAAAGGTAAAAGAGACGATGGTTTACGTGGTTCAGCACTAAGGCCTACATCCACGGATCTGAGGAGATTTACTATAGGATAAACAGTTACAAAGATGATCACAAGATCTTGTGATCATTGACCACTTAAGTTGAAGTTCTCACTTACTTCTTACTATTCTCTCTCTTCCTCTCGATCCCCCTCTCAGTGGAGGGGGTATACATATTTATAGCTAAATTGGGTGGGTCCACTGACAATGAGCTGTTGAGATCTTATCTTCTTGTGTTCTGTGCATGGTCCGCGGACTTCTATGTCACCCCGCGGCTTCTACTGTATCCCGGTTCATCACGCTGACCAACCCTCGTTTCCTCCGTTGGTCGTTCGACACGTGTTCTCTGAGCCGCATTAAATGTGGGTGGTTGGGGCGGTCCATCCGCGCCGAGTGGTGTCGATCCTCTTGTCACGTCTCGTGTCGGTTGGACTACCCCCGACCGTTGATCATATCTTACCTCGTGATGGGTTAAAGCCATCCTTTGGTGTTACGCGGGATCACCTATCTCGGGTGCTCCTTCATCTCTGACCGTTGGTCTTGACAGATAGCACGTTGTCTAAGTGCCACGGATGCCCCTATGTGTCATCCTTCTTTGAGAAATGGCCTCCACGTGGACTCTGCTAGTACACGTGGCAATGGAGATAAATAAGTGTACTTACAGGTTGGCATCGAATTTTTCTTCACAACAAGGATTGATAGTGGACAGTTTCAGAAGAAATCAGCCAGGGAAGAAAGGAAGTTGCTTTTGTTGTTAACTTCAGTGAATAGTTGCAATTGAATGAATATTTAGAGTCTGTGAATGATTAACAGCCATGGGTTTATCTTGAATGAAATGTCTTTCAGGGAAGGATTTGATGTGTGATACCCAATATACAACTAAATCTTAACCATCATCAGTTTGCGAGTCACACACCAGATGTTCGATAAAATGCCTAAGCCAGCTTTGCAGTCAGTTAGGCCGTGTTCTGGTGGGTTTTGGTCGAGTTTGGTTGTTGAATTTAGCCGTGAAGTTCAGTGAAAGAACAAAGAAGACTCTGAAGCTGATTGGCCTGTGACTTATGCGGGTTGTTTGGCAGCATCTAGGACCCAAGTTAAAAACTGGGCATGTGACAGAAACCAACAGGAAACTGAATTGTTTGTGCTACTAGCTAGCGATAATTTGATGGCAGGTAATAAGGCATATTGGTTCATGGGTCTCTTGTGAAAGTTTAAAGACAGGAGCTCGAAGTCAAGAAGCAATTGAAGATTGGGCAAGAGTTTTGTGCGAGAAAAATCAGCTCAAAAGGATAGAGCTTTGCCGCCACATAATGAAGTTGCCGCCGTTGTTTGAAATCGATAAACAGTGTAGATTGAGACCTGTTTTTAGAAGTCGAGAGAACAAAGGAGTTGAGTCTCTACCATAATTGTAGAATAAGAAAACAGAAAGTTATAAACGAAAACCTAACCCTGCGGAGATCAGCTCATACCCTCTCACGCCTGTTTTTGCATCACCAACAGAGAGGATCTCTCTGTTCCTCTCCAGTCATCACCATCTCCATTCATATAACCTGCATCTCTCCATCCGCATACACCATCTCGTCTGCATATCACCAGCATTCATAAACTTCCGTGTCTGCAGTTCAGTCCACCTACCACCATCAGCATATTAACAGCAGCATATCATTGCCTCCTCCGCCAGCTGTTGTTACATCTTTTCCACCTGCAGTTCACGAGTTACGACTACATCAGCAGCAGAATACCACCTCAACAGCATTAGTTTTGTTGCAAACTACAGCACCAAGCAAGCAGCAAGCATTCGTACCTCCAGTTCATACGCCACCGCCGTATTGCCAGTCCACAACATCATTCCACTACCACCTGCTGCTGCTTGGGTTTGCTAATTTGGTTTCAAAGTCGTAGTTTCTGTTTGTTGTTGTTATTATTTTATCATGAACTCCAGTAGCTAATTGCATCCTGATTAGGTACGATTTTGATGTCTGAAACATGAACTCCAATTGATATTTAAACTGCTTTGCTTTCTTGCAATTATTGTGTTATTGCTCATTATCTACCGTGCCAAAAGTGTTTATGAATTGTTCTTGAACCGTTTAAGTTGCAAATTGAATGGTTGATGGATGATTCTATTGCTAATTGATAACTCTTCGACCCGTAATTGTCTAGAGACTCTTAATACAAGTAGCGCTATATGAATATTGATGATGGGATTTTGTTAAATATCCATGTGTAGAGAATGACACTAGTAGATGAGTCGATCTATGTATTTGTCACTAGGAATAGCCTATCTCATGGAACTTAAAGCACTTGTTTAAGTCATACCTAGAGAGCGTACTTCTATGAAACTTGATGAGTAGAATCCGGTAGTCGAGCGCTTCCGTGTTTGGTGAACTTAAGAGATAATAACGGAATAGTTGAGCGTACTAACTATTCTAGGGTTATTAGTAATGTGTATATTGCAGAAACATAGCTATATTGATAAGATTCTTGTTTCGTGGCTAAGAAAGAGTCCCTGATTATTCTCATCCTCATATTTTGCATTAATATTCAGAAATTGAATTGACAACTTTAGCTCAACTCTCCCTTAGGAACGAACCTGCTTGTCATTGTACTACTAATTAATGTAAGAGAAGTAAGGAATTTATTTTTGCGAGTTCGACACCTCGTCAATGTGTATAATCGAAGTCTATATAGCAATACGACTTTTGTCTCAAGATAGGAGATAGAGTAGATAGACTTTTGAGTGATAGATAAGTTCAAGTCTCCACATAAATTTTAGTCGATGAGGTTCCACCAGTTCCTTCAGTAGTTCTTCGTCCTTGCATGATGAACGTCGTGGAGTCTTTAAGTAGACTAGAAATCAAGACTTATAGTTTTGGCAAATAAACTTGACAAACAAGTTTGAGATAGCAACACTTGCGAGTTCGACCGAGCAGTGCTCTAACATACTCATATATGTCATTAAAAATTGACAGCGTATACTTTATCAATGTGCACCCTGATCAGTATTTATTATATACGATAGTTATAAGCTCTTGTATTGGTACGTCTACCAAAACTTGAACGAGCAATTCCTCTTGATTGGTACTAATCAATCATTATGTCGGAAACGTTTAATGATGTAACAATTTTACTCTTGTAGTAAGGAATATGACATATATTTTGAGTTTGAACTCTAAATTCCCTTTTGTGAGAAGCAATTTGGTATTTATTGAAAAACTACCATTGACACAACTCAATTCCAATTATGTTGTGTTCTTAAAGTATTTACAGTACTATGATTATGTCTTTTACACCATAGTCAACTTGTGTCTCCATATGCTTCGCAATATGAGGCAGTTGAAGAAATGAATTTATTCAAATCTTGCAAGCACAAAAATGCATCAACTCAACTCAACCAACTAATAAATAAATATCATATTGGTCCATTGGATATTCCACCACTAAATTAAACATATATTTTTTTTCTAAAAAAAAAATCATGGTAATATGTGATAAAAATTTCTCCCCATGGTTAGAGTAGGAGAAACTCAAAGGTAATCAACCTTACTAGCGCCAACTTCTGGTGACAGGTTGTCGTGTCAATGGCTGGTAGCATTATCATCTCATTCCTGGAAATGTCATGAGCCTTATAAATGGAACCAAGAACCTTTTGCAAGAATATTGGTAATTCAACATCATGTGCCATCACGATGGTTTTGTTAATGATGGTTTTATAACAAAAAAAAAATAAATCTAAAGGAACAAACAACAAAAATTTACATCATTCAACGACAGAAACTTCAGGTTCTGTATATGATATCCATGAACATTTTGTATCATTTACTCATCTTGGTATCCAAGCTGACCATGCCTAAGCATGAATACTCCTAGACCATTAAACTTCTGGTTAATCCCTACAAGAAAATCGATCGTTCGAATTCTCTATGGCACACCACATAAAAGAGAGCCTTAACCTTCTTTACAACGTGCTTCTGGCACAAAATAAATGTTGTAATAAATACTCCATAAAGTGCTCAGTGGTAGTTCACTAATATTTTCAAAAATTCACAGATTCCTCAGGAACCCGGAATAATATTAGGCTTAAGTAGTAGTAACTTTTACACCACCAGAAAGATACACGCTCTTCCAGAGTCATCTATCATATTATTCGAACCCGAAATGATATTTTAACATTTCCCAAAACCCTTACAAGGTTATAAAATGGTTCAAAAAAAATGTGTTTGTTTTTCCGTTGTTTCTGAGACGATTATCTCTATCATCTATATCAATGATGGATAGATTACTTCTGGAACCATATCCTTTAGTATAGATCGATGAGAGAAAAATAATAAAACTATTAACAAATTAAAGTAATTAGTAAATATAGCCTACTTCGGGAACCCAAAATTTATGGATGTCTTAAACTTTTATTATTATTGTTATTATTTTCTACTCAGCTTGGTAAAACTTGGGTGTCCAAACTAACCATGCATAAGCATTAAAAATTGAAGGTAATTAAACTTCTGTTTAATGATAACATAAGATTCGACCGTTCGAATTCTCGTATGGAACACCACGCAAAATAAAGCCTTAAGCTCCTTTACAACGTGCTTTTGGCACAAAACTAATAAAGTAATAAATACCTCACAAAAATGTTCACTTATCATTTCAAGGTGGTAACGCCAAATATTTTCAAAACTCGATAGATTCTTCTAGAATCCGTAATAATATAAGTCGCCCATAGTAATAACTATCGTACCAAAATGTATAATGATACACGCTATTTTGGATCCCTATCATATTATTCGAACCAGAAATGATATTCCACATTTCCAAAAACCTCTAAAAGGTTATAAATATTATTGGTTCGAAAAATTGTGATTTTCGTTCCGTTGTGTATGAGACAGATTTCTCTATCAATAACCAAGAACCAAAGCCCTGTAGTCCCGAGAAATTCGGGGTAGGGCAGAGATAATATCTCATAAAAGTGTTGCTAAGTTTCTACACCGGCTCGCTATCCTGTCAACCTGTCCAGAGACAGTATTCAATCCTTGGCACATCTCGTGACGCAGGTGGAACAGGGAGAGGGCACACTATTCTATTAGGGTTTACGCATTCGCGATCGTTAGAGTAGTATACTCACTTTATCCCTGCCAAGGACTGCATGGCTATAAGGAGGAGTCCCCCCTTTAAAGATCTTGCTGCCTGCTGTTTATGGGTAAAAATCGTTTCCGCCGATTTTGGTAAATTCGGTAGGTGAGTGAGAAACTGGTTTAAACCCTAAACAAATGTGCTGCACGTGAGCACTTTCTAGATTCGAGAGATCAATCTGTACAAGTCCGTCCTAAACCAAGAAATGGCCGTTCCAGACTTGCTTCGGTCACAAAGTGGAGGAGAAGGGTTTATTTGGGGAGGGAAGCAAAGAAAGGTGTTGAGACCAGTTTAATTCTGGGAGAGTAGTGTCTCGACTTGTATCATAAAGTGAAAGCTTAGGAAGCTTGCAAGAGATGAAAGCTTTTTGGAGAGCTTGCAAAGTTGCCTTTTCTGAGAGTGTTGTATTTTACTCCTGACCGAGACTTGTTGTCTGTTGGAAATAGGTAAGACCTATTTATACAAGTCGAGATTGAAACGTACCCTGGCCTCATGAAGGAAGAGAGTAAAGGGTGAAATAATGGGAGAAGGTGGTAACCGCATGGTGTTTATGGGTGAAAACGTTTTCACCATTATTTCCTCATTTATTTGATCGCTTTATTCCTATTCACAATTTCTTAATGTGAGCGTAGTGTACGCTGCATGCTGTGACCGCCAAACCAAGACCATGGAAAGCATCCCCCAGGTTGTGTTGATGTCTCGAGTGTTGGTTGCACCTTGAGTGCAAGTGGCGCTGCTAGTGGCGCGTGTGGCATGCGCCAATGGCATGTACGGAATGCCTTTGTTGCGGGTTGCACCTTGAGTGCAAGTGGCAATGCCAGAGCTGCTAGTGGCGTGTGTGGCATGTGCCAATGGCATGTGCGGAATGCCTTGGTAGTAGGTTGTACGTTGAGTGTTAGTGGAAATGCCAGAGCTGCTAGTGGCGTGTTTGGCATGTGCCAATGGCGTGTGCGGAATGCCTTGGTGGTAGGTTGCACGGTTTGCAAGTTAGGCTACCAGCGTGGGTTTTGGCATGTGTCAATGGCACGTATGGCCAAGTTGGCCTAGGTTGCACGGCTTGCAAGTTAGGATACCAGCGTGCGTGTTTGGCATGTGTCAATGGCACGCATGGCCATTAGGGCTACGTCCTGGTATGAAAAGCTACCAGCGAGCGTGTTGGCATGTGCCAATGGCATGCGTGGCCAATTTGGGTCACGACCTGGTAGGAAAAGCTACCAGCGAGCGTGTTGGCATGTGCCAATGGCATGTGTGGCCAATTTGGGTCACGGCCTGGTAGGAAAAGCTACCAGCGAGCGTGTTGGCATGTGCCAATGGCATGCGTGGACAATTTGGGTCACGGCCTGGTAGGAAAAGCTACCAGCGAGCGTGTTGGCATGTGCCAATGGCATGCGTGGCCAATTTGGTCACGGCCTGGTAGGAAAAGCTACCAGCGATGCGTGTTGGCATGTGCCAATGGCATGCGTGGCCAATTAGGGCCACGCTCTGGTGATAAAAGCTACCAGCGAGCGTGTTGGCATGTGCCAATGGCATGCTCGGCCATTAGGGCCACACCCTGGTGAGAAAAGCTACCAAATGAGCGTGTTGGCATGTGCCAATGGCATGCTCGGCCATTAGGGCCACACCACTGGTGAGAAAAGCTACCAAACGAGCGTGTTGGCATGTGCCAATGGCATGCTCGGCCATTAGGGCCACGCCCTGGTGAGAAAAGCTACCAGCGAGCGTGTTGGCATGTGCCAATGGCATGCTCGGCCATTAGGGCCACGCCCTGGTGAGAAAAGCTACCATCGAGCGTGTTGGCATGTGCCAATGGCATGCGTGGCCAATTTGGCCTAGGTTGCACGGTTTGCAAGCTTAGGTGCGGGCGCTACTTTGGCATGGCGCGGCTAGGGCCAAGGTAAGGGTGTTTGGCTTGGCGTGGCGTGACCAGCGTAGCTAGGGCCAAGGCAGAGTGTGTTTGGCATGTCGCGGCTAGTTTGGGCTAGGTGCGGCTGGCATGATTTTCCATTGGCACGGAGGTGCGGCTAGCATGGTTGGCATGCTTTGGCGCGTTTGGTGTGACTAGCATAGCTAGGGCCATGGCAGAGTGCGTTTGGCATGGCGCGGCTAGCTTGGGCTAGGTGTGGCTGGCATGATTTGCCATTGGCACGGAGGTGCGGCTAGCATGGTTGGCATGCTTTGGCGCGTTTGGTGTGACTAGCATAGCTAGGGCCAAGGCAGAGTGCGTTTGGCATGGCGCGGCTAGCTTGGGCTAGGTGTGGCTGGCATGATTTGCCATTGGCAAGGAGGTTCGGCTAGCATGGTTGGCATGCTTTGGCTCGTTTTGGTGTGGCTGGCATGATTTGCCATTGGCACAGAGGTGCGGCTAGCTTGGGCTAGGTGTGGCTGGCATGATTTGCCATTGGCACGGAGGTGCGGCTAGCATGGTTGGCATGCTTTGGCGCGTTTGGTGTGGCTAGCATGATTTGCCATTGGCACAGAGGTGCGGCTAGCTTGGTCTAGGTGTGGCTGGCATGATTTGCCATTGGCACGGAGGGGAATTATGGTTTTGTTCGTTGTAACCCTAATTTGAAAAAATACCCCCATTAATTACTGACTATATGCATTAAATGTTCTAATAAATGTGTCACCGGTGACATTAGGTTATTTGTGGTTTTACGATTTTACCCTTTGTTTAAAAACCACCATCAACATTAAGTCTCCTGCTTAGCTCGGAACAGGAGCTTTGTTGCGAGGTAAGCATAAGATGGTGACAAACTATCAACAACAAATCGTAAAGAGAATTGAGGAGGCTTGTCTGACCTTTTTATAAATAGGATTTGGAATCCTTGCCTCTGGCAGTTTTGCACAAATCTGGAGGCTGGCACAATTGGGAAGTCAGCGTCATTGAGAGACAGGAAGCTGGGCGGCATTGAGAAGTTGACGCGAGTTGGGAAACGGAGCGTGCTAGCTAGCGGGACCGGCGCAAAGTGGGAAGCTGATCGCGCTAGCTGGCGGGACTGGTGCAAGGTGGGGAAGCTGAGCGTGTTAGCTGGCGTGACTTGGGCGACGTTGGGAAGTTGGGCGTGACAGACACATTTTTGTGTCTAATTTGATCTCAATACTATATATTGTTGGCACTCGATTTTGTATTAATTTTGGTGTTTTATGTATTTGTAGGTATTTTTGGGCGATAAACATTTTTGGAAAAATCGGCTCGAAAAGTTGTCTAAAGCACCCGGAGGACACGTGTTTTTCGGACTTTCACTTTTGGATAAGGGGAACCTCAATTGATAAGGGGCACCCACCTGATATTCGGCATCTACTGATTTGGTTAAGGGGCACCTTCTTCTTCATTTCAAACTTAAGTTTCGGCGGGAAAACTTTGCAGGCGACTGGCAGAATTAGGTTTCACCATTTGGAGGAGTTTTAGAGAGACTCAACGGCTGAATTTGATTGGGTTTCTTCCTATGGGCTTAACAGACGTGGTGTGATAGTAGAAATCAATCCAGTTGGACCAGATAATCGTTGAGAAGGAAACAGAGTTCACGGGAAGAATATTATGAAACTGCGGGATTTTTTGGATTCGGTTTGGAGAGATTCTGGTGAGACTCGATCGAAGATTTAGCTTGGTATGGTCATGGTTTGACTAAACAGGACTGGTAAGTCAATTTGATTCGATAAACTTGGGCTGTATACGTGGATGCTACAAAACAGAGAGGGAGACTTGCTCGGGATTTTCTGAGATATTCCGGGAAGATTTTATGTGCACGTAGCGTGTTTAACTTCTTCTAGGATGTGTAAGAATATTTGCAAAAATCGTTATATCCGCAAGAATACGCGTGAAAGAGGAGAAAAGGGAAATTATTTCCTTAACTGGCAGAGGAGAATAATGTGATTGATGACGGATTATTTGGAGTTATTACGCAGGATATGTGGTGTTGTGGGATATAAAAAGAGTTCTGGTGAAGCATAGAGAGGTACGGAGAGTTTGGGGCCAAAAGATAGAGTGGAGAGTGAAGAAAAATCAGAGTTGCAGAGCTCGTCTCTGCTGCTGCCATTGAAGACGAAGAACACGAAGAACAGATCGCCAAAGACAAATCGTTCTTCAACGGTGTCAACGATGTGAGTCGTGGGTCGTAGTTAAGAAGTCGATCGTTTTTGAACAGTTCCAAGAACACATCATATGTATCGTTCCTCGTAGTGATTTGGTTTGTAACAAATATAATTGTTACAAACCCGGTTTTCAATATTCATTCCATTTTCACCTCTTGTAAACACTTTTGAGCAATGAAAAATTATTACGAGTGTGTTTCCAATATGCGGAGCTAGAACCCATCACCGGGACGACGGAGGAAGCAACTTTTCATGATTGTGGTAAATGAATTAATTCTGTATATGACTTTTTGCATAGATTTAATTGTTTTATGATTTCTATTAATTATCTGTAAATCGTAAGCATGCTTAGTTTAAATTACTTTTGATGCGTCATGCTTACGATTTACAGATAATGTTTTATGAAATCTATTTTTGGCAAGGAATTAGAGTCACAACTTCTTTTGTTTGAGCTATATTGTCTCGAGTTAATGATCGAACCACAAGAATATGAAAAGTAGTGAAATCCTGCGTCCTAGTAACTCTTCATCCTGTGACAATATTTGTATATATATTTTCTTTATCTTTAGTATTTTCTTTTATTAAAACTTAAAATCAATCCAACAAAGTCCGAGTGAACGACAACCCTTTTTATTACTACAACATCATTGAAAAATACCATCAGGGCGCCCTTGTGGGCCCGTTCCTTATATGCACGATTTTTGGTATAGGGAAATCCTTCCCTATTTCAGAATCTCCACGCCCATATATATAAAATCCCTTTCTCTCATCTTTGTTCTTTCATCTTTTCATATTAGCGGCAGAGTCATAAAGAAAAACCGGCTTCCAGGTATGTCTTCCAGTACTTCTCTTGTTTCCCTTTTCATGTAGGTGCAAACCCTAAAAGTAGGCGTTTTTTATTTCATAATCCTTGCAATGATATTGCGCATATGATTTCTTGGCGTGCTTCTTGTAGAAAATATTGTATATATGCACCCAAGGGAAATACTGTATATATGATTCGAACCCGTAGAAAAACGCTCCATATATAATTTTGAACCCGAAGAAGGATACCATAGACGCATTCGAGCCCGTAGAAAATACTGCGTATATAGTTTTGAACCCGAAGAAGGATACTTCAGACGCACTTGAGCCCGTATAAAATACTGCGTATATAATTTTGAACCACGAAGAAGATATCACGTGTGCATTTTCGAACCCGTAGAGAATACTCGTATATGTGCTTCATATGACTTCGAACCCATAGGAAATATTGCATATATGAATTTCGGACCAAAGAAAATATCTGCGCGGGCAGTTTTGAACCCGTAGAAAAATGCTCCATATGTAATTTTGAACCCGAAGAAGGATACCATAGACGCATTCGCGCCCGTAGAAAATACTGCGTATATAATTTTGAACCCTGAAGAAAATACTGCGTGTGCAGTTTTGAACCCGTAGAGAATACACCCTCTTTTTTTTTTGTTTTCCAGGTTTTCCTTTTGTTGGGTGCGGTTATGTGTCAGGGAGATAATTTCGTCTTTCTCCGTGTGCATATATCTTGTTACTAAGTTGTTATGAAGAAATCCGACAAGATGTTACCTGAACAAAATTTCGCCTCATCGAAGGACGTTCATAGTTCCATACCAAACACGGATGATGAATTATTTGCTAAACCCCTCGCCCTGCTCGGAAGAATCACCCGTGTTTCGTGCCAATTTTTTAACCGGTGGTGAAGATGAAAAGAAGACACGTTCGGTTCACCCGAGAGAACACCATACGGTTATGTCTTCATAAAGGGGTATATTCTTCTTCCAACATTGATTTCGGGATGTTTCAAAGCCCATTGCGTTCTTTTGATAGATGGTTGAGTTCATGGTGAGTAAGGAGCACATAAATACCAACTTGACTCGAGCGCAGATTATTGATGCTATCGAGCTTCATAGAAATCTCTAGATTAGGAAGGATATCCCGGCTTGGTTGCTTTTATCTCCGGATGGTGTTCGGACACCCATACAATCATATGTAGATGGGGTGAAATAACTTTCTCCTTGGAGAGTGTGGCTCTCTTCTTTGAATCTTCCCAGAATCGGGAATCTTAATATCCGATTGTCCGAAGGTGAGGCGAAGATGCGGGATGACCTTGCCGCTAAGTTGGGAGATTACGCTCGAAAAGACTCCACCGCGAAGTCGAAGGATTCTCATCCGGAAAGAGGATGAAAGGTGCTTTTACAAATTGGTGGATATCTCAATGGTTTCCGGACGAGCTGGAACCTAAACAAAAAAGCAGTGATCTTCATGTTGCAGCATTTTGGCTCTCTCGGTTGTCTAGAAACATTTTTGATGACGGTTGGTAAGAAGGAAATAAGACCGAGTTGCTAGTGATTGTTGTGAAGTTAGCAAAAGGTGAAGTTCTTCCCATTGGCAAGCTATTCCTTGGTTCCCCGTATGTGCATCCGGATCACCTAGTTGCGAACATGCGAGTTTCGAATGGTTTCATGAAAGTGGATTCATATGTGCACGTTGCTTTTCCGCAAGCTTTGGTTATGGGAGCACTTTGAGAAGTATGCTCCGAAACCATTGCCTTCGATTCCCGCGAGTTGGGGCGGCTCCGAATTCTTCGATGGGTGAACAAAGGCCCAAGAGTTGGCATGAGCTTGGTTAGTCTTCTCGATAAGTCGCATGAAATCGAGTTTTCGCCCATGGGAGCCGGTCCATAGGTCGGTGACTCAAATTGACACCTTTGCTTCCTGCTCCGATCATGTCTTTATCTTCCGATGGCAATTTGAGTGTTGGTGAAAACTTGTTTATTCAAAGCTGCATATCCGCTATATGTCGTCTTTCTTCATGGGGTCTTTCCGAATAGCCGCTTACAATATTGATCGTCTTTTGCTCGTCACATGGGTTTCGATCAAGGGGTGCCTCTTGCTTACCAAATTTGGTGGTTCCTAAGGATTCATTGCATGCCGCCCTCAATGCCAGTGCCCTTTAGCCGGGTATCCGCCTTCCCTTATTTCAAACGGGAAGAGTAACATCGACGACTTTCGGCTATAATGAGTTCTGGTACGATGAGTTCGTTATGATCCAAGATTTTGAAAATAACATGGTGGAGAATGTTCGTTGTAAACCTTCCCCAGCAGTTTTGAAGAAGTATCCAATGTTGAGAGATCCCAAAGCGAAATTTGCACGGCAACTCGGAAAGTCCCTGTGCAAAGGAACAGAGAACGAAGAATCGTGCTGGCGGTTTCCGGGCGGTTTCAAAAGATCCTCCCGCAGCTCTCGTGTATTTCAGTTCTTCCAATAACCAGGTGTGTGTCGCCTCCTTGTTGGTTTGTCTCAAAACACGTGAATTCCTGCTGAAAACATGTGTCTTGTTTCTTCCAGGGCTTCGGTAGTGTTAATGCTTTCGCTGCCCTTGCACGTTGCCAGGAGATGGCAATTTCTTCGAAGAATTCCGGCGGCACTGAGCCTTCTCATAGCGGTGATGAGTCAGATAAAAAAGAAAGTTCGACAAGTGAGAGTGATTCCTCGGGCAGCACTAGTTCTTTTTCGGGAAGTGGTTCGGTGAGTTTCGCGCTTCTTTTTCTTTCTTTTTTCGTTTCTTCTTTTGAAAAATATCTAACTCAAGTTCGCAGGAGGAATCCGGTTCGGAGGAAGATTCTGGGGTGGAGCCACACGAAAACTTGCCTTTGGTGACCACCGCCGGTGACTTGGAGATGGGAGTTAGCCAATTACCGGGCACAAATGTGGTTCAAACGGTGGATGATTCTCTGATGGTTGCTGCCGTAGACATGGAAAAAGACCCTTTGCGAGTCGTGAGACCGATTCTGAGCGCCATTTTCGATCCCCCGTACTTGGTTCCTTATCCAGGTCATGTCTTTGGTTGGCGGTTTCAGCGTCTTTGGCTAAGTATGAGGCGTTGTACACCGAATCTGGGAGAAGTATGGACATATGGACACAACCAAGAAGGTCACTAGTCGATTTGCGCTGGTTAAGCGTGCGGAAGAGGCTTTATCTTCCATCGAGGACATGCGTGAGGTGACCGCCACACCGTTCAAAGACGTTATTGCCGACCGGGAGCACCATCGCGACGTGTGTGTAGAAAAGGAGTTCAACGCTTTGTGGTTTGTCAAAAGCCTTCTTTGAGATCCGAAGTCGAAAGATGCAAAGATCGAAAGCCTTTCCGCAGAGGAGATTGCACGACAGGAGGTAGAACTCGAAAAGCTTTCCAAGATGTTAACTATGAAGAGAGCGGCTCTTGAAGATGCAAAGTTGACTTTCTCCAAGAAGAGCAGACCTCTCTTGGATGATTTTCCTTGAATGTTTCTCCGTTAAACTATCATTTAGGTTCTTCTTCTTTTTTTTTTCTTTTTTTTTTGAAAAACATACTAGATGTCTAGTTCAAAGTTCGACCGGTTTTGATAGACAGCTGGTATCTTTTGAGGATATTGGATTATTTCTGGGATGAATGGTTTTGATAATATAACTCTGATTATGTTTTGTGAAAGGAATATTGCTTTTATGAAAGTGTGTGCTAGCAATAGGCACAAGACGCAGTAGTATGACGGTTTTATTAAGAACCTAAAAACAGATCGTATATCTTGCCCAGTCTAAATTTACTCACTCCATAGGTTTTTGCGAACACGCCCCTCTCCATGTAAAATGCGGCTTTGTTTGGTAGCATCGCCAAAGAAGTCCCCAATCGCTGGTAGCATCTTCTTGCGAGTCCCCGTTTACGGTGTAGTTTTTACAACTGGCAACCCGGGTTGTCTGGCGGTTGAGTCGATTGAGTCGCCTTCCCCTACCATCTTGACATCCGGGTCGAAGAACGAGATCGACAGTCGACATTGTAGCCGATAGATCAATCCTCCCGCCGTGGTCGCCAATTGTTTATGTGTAAAAATCGTTTCCGCCGATTTTGGTAAATTGATAGGTGAGTGAGAAACTGGGTTTAAACCCTAAACAAATGTGCTTGCACGTGAGCACTTTCTAGATTCGAGAGATCAATACGTACAAGTCCGGCCTAAACCAAGAAATGGCCGTTCCAGACTTGCTTCGGTCACAAAGTAGAGGAGAAGGGTTGATTTGGGGAGGGAAGCAAAGAAAGGTGTTGAGACCAGAATAATTATGGGAGAGTAGTGTCTCGACTTGTATCAGAAAGTAAAAGCTTAGGAAGCTTGCAAGAGATGAAAGCTTTTGGAGAGCTTGCAAAGTTGCCTTTTCTGAGAGTGTTGTATTTTTCTCCTAACCGAGACTTGTTGTCTGGTGGAAATAGGTAAGACCTATTTATACAAGTCGAGATTGAAACGTACCCTGGCCTCATGAAGGAAGAGAGTAAAGGGTGAAATAATGGGAGGAGGTGGTAACCGCATGGTGTTTATGGGTGAAAACGTTTTCACCATTATTTTCTTATTTATTTGACCGCTTTATTCCTATTCACGCTTTCTTAATGTGAGCGTAGTGTACGCTGCATGCTGTGACCGACAAACCAAGACCCTGGAAAGCATCCCCCAGTTTGTGTTGATGTCTCGAGTGTTGGTTGCACCTTGAGTGCAAGTGGCGCTGCTAGTGGCGCGTGTGGCATGCGCCAATGGCATGTATGGAATGCCTTTGTTGCGGGTTGCACCTTGAGTGCAAGTGGCAATGCCAGAGCTGCTAGTGGCGTGTGTGGCATGTGCGGAATTCCTTGGTGGTAGGTTGTACGTTGAGTGTTAGAGGCAATGCCTGAGCTGCTAGTGGCGTGTTTGGCATGTGCCAATGGCGTGTGCGGAATTCCTTGGTGGTAGGTTGCACGGTTTGCAAGTTAGGCTACCAGCGTGGGTTTTGGCATGTGTCAATGGCACGTACGGCCAAGTTGGCCTAGGTTGCACGGCTTGCAAGTTAGGCTACCAGTGTGCGTGTTTGGCATGTGTCAATGGCACGCATGGCCATTAGGGGTACGTCCTGGTAAGAAAAGCTACCAGCGATGAATGTTGGCATGTGCCAATGGCATGCGTGGCCAATTTGGGTCACGACCTTATAGTAAAAGCTACCAGCGAGCGTGTTGGCATGTGCCAATGGCATGCATGGCCAATTTGGGTCACGACCTGGTAGGAAAAGCTACCAGCAAGCGTGTTGGCATGTGTGGCCAATTTGGGTCACGTCCTGGTAGAAAAAGCTACCAGCGTGCGTGTTGGCATGTGCCAATGGCATGCGTGGCCAATTTGGGTCACGGCCTGGTAGGAAAAGCCACCAGCGAGCGTGTTGGCATGTGCCAATGGCATGCGTGGCCAATTTGGTCACGGCCTGGTAGGAAAAGCTACTAGCGATGCGTGTTGGCATGTGCCAATGGCATGCGTGGCCAATTAGGGCCACGCCCTGGTGAGAAAAGCTACCAGCGAGCGTGTTGGCATGTGCCAATGGCATGCGTGGCCAATTTGGCCTAGGTTGCACGGTTTGCAAGCTTAGGTGCGGGCGCTACTTTGGCATGGCGCGGCTAGGGCCAAGGTAAGGGTGTTTGGCTTGGCGTGGCGTGACCAGCGTAGCTAGGGCCAAGGCAGAGTGTGTTTGGCATGGCGCGGCTAGTTTGGGCTAGGTGTGGCTGGCATGATTTGGCATTGGCACGGAGGTGCGGCTAGCATGGTTGGCATGCTTTGGCGCGTTTGGTGTGACTAGCATAGCTAGGGCCAAGGCAGAGTGCGTTTGGCATGGCGCGGCTAGCTTGGGCTAGGTGTGGCTGGCATGATTTGCCATTGGCACGGAGGTGTGGCTAGCATGGTTGGCATGCTTTGGCGCGTTTGGTGTGACTAGCATAGCTAGGGCCAAGGCAGAGTGCGTTTGGCATGGCGCGGCTAGCTTGGGCTAGGTGTGGCTGGCATGATTTGCCATTGGCACGGAGGTGCGGCTAGCATGGTTGGAATGCTTTGGCGCGTTTTGGTGTGGCTGGCATGATTTGCCATTGGCACAGAGGTGCGGCTAGCTTGGGCTAGGTATGGCTAGTATGATTTGCCATTGGCATGCACGGAGGTGCGGCTAGCATGGTTGGCATGCTTTAGCGCGTTTGGTGTGGCATGCACGATTTGCCATTGGCACAGAGGTGTGGCTAGCTTGGGCTTGGTGTGGCTGGCATGATTTGCCATTGGCACGGAGGGGAATTAGGGTTTTGTTCGTTGTAACCCTAATTTGAAAAAATACCCCCTATTAATTACTGACTATATGCATTAAATGTTCTAATAAATGTGTCACCGGTGACATTAGGTTATTTGGGGTTTTACGATTTTACCCTTTGTTTAAAAACCACCATCAACATTAAGTCCCCTGCTTAGCTCGGAACATGAGCTTTGTTGCGAGGTAAGCATAAGATGGTGACAAACTATCATCAGCAAATCGTAAAGAGAATTGAGGAGGCTTGTCTGACCTTTTTATAAATAGGATTTGGAATCCTTGCCTCTGGCAGTTTTGCACAAATCTGGAGGCTGGCACAATTGGGAAGTTAGTGTCATTGAGAGACAGGAAGCTTGGCGGCATTGAGAAGTTGACGCGAGTTGGGAAACGGAGCGTGCTAGCTGGCGGGACCGGCGCAAAGTGGGAAGCTGATCGCGCTAGCTGGCGGGACTGGTGCAAGGTGGCGAAGCTGAGCGTGTTAGCTGGCGTGACTTGGGCGATGTTGGGAAGTTGGGCGCCCTTGTGGGCCCGTTCCTTATATGCACGATTTTTGGTATAGGGAAATCCTTCCCTATTTCAGAATCTCCACGCCCATATATATAAAATCCCTTTCTCTCATCTTTGTTCTTTCATCTTTTCATACTAGCGGCGAGTCATAAAGAAAAAACCTAGGCTTCCGTGTATGTCTTCCAGTACTTCTCTTGTTTCCCTTTTCATGTAGGTGCAAACCCTAAAAGTAGGCGTTTTTCTTTCATAATCCTTGCAATGATATTGCGCATATGATTTCTTGGCGTGCTTCTTGTAGAAAATATTGTATATATGCACCCAAAAGAAATACTGTTAATATGATTCGAACCCGTAGAAAAACGCTCCATATATAATTTTGAACCCGAAGAAGGATACTATAGACGCATTCGAGCCCGTAGAAAATACTGCGTATATAGTTTTGAACCCGAAGAAGGATACTGCAGACGCACTTGAGCCCGTATAAAATACTGCGTATATAATTTTGAACCCTGAAGAAGATACTGCGTGTGCATTTTCGAACCCGTAGAGAATATTGTATATGTGCTTCATATGACTTCGAACCCATAGGAAATATTGCATATATGAATTTCGGACCTGAAGAAAATATCACGGGCAGTTTTGAACCCGTAGAAAAATGCTCCATATGTAATTTTGAACCCGAAGAAGGATACCATAGACGCATTCGCGCCGTAGAAAATACTCACGTATATAATTTTGAACCACAGAAGAAAATATTGCGTGTGCAGTTTTGAACCCGTAGAGAATACACCCTCTTTTTTTTGTTTTCCAGGTTTTCCTTTTGTTGGGTGCGGTTATGTGTCAGGGAGATAATTTCGTCTTTCTCCGTGTGCATATATCTTGTTACTAAGTTGTTATGAAGAAATCCGACAAGATGTTACCTGAACAAAATTTCGCCTCATCGAAGGACGTTCATAGTTCCATACCAAACACGGATGATGAATTCTTTGCTAAACCCCTCGCCCCTGCTCGGAAGAATCACCCAGGTTTCGTGCCAATTTTTTTAACCGGTGGTGAAGATGAAAAGAAGACACGTTCGGTTCACCCAGAGAACACCATACAGTTCTGTCTTCATAAAGGGGTATATTCTTCTTCCAACATTGATTTCAGGATGTTTCAAAGCCCATTGCGTTCTTTTGATAGATGGTTGAGTTCATGGTGAGTAAGGAGCACATAAATACCAACTTGACTCGAGCGCAGATTATTGATGCTATCAGAGCTTCAGTAAATCTCTAGATTAGGAAGGATATCCCGGGCTTGGTTGCTTTTATCTCCAGATGGTGTTCGGACACCCATACAATCATATGTAGATGGGGTGAAATAACTTTCTCCTTGGAGAGTGTGGCTCTCTTGTCAATCTTCCAGAACCGGAATCTTAATATCCGATTGTCTGAAGGTGAGGCGAAGATGCGGGATGACCTTGCCGCTAAGTTGGGAGATTACGCTCGAAAAGACTCCACTGCGAAGTCGAAGGATTCTGTCCGGAAAGAGGATGAAAGGTGCTTTTACAACTGGTGGATATCTCAATGGTTTCCGGACGAGATGGAACCTAAACAGAAAAGCAGTGATCTTCATGTTGCAAAGCATTTTTGGCTCTCTAGTTGTCTAGAAACATTTTTGATGACGGTTACTGCAAGAAGGAAATAAGACCCGAGTTGCTAGTGATTGTTTGTGAAGTTAGCAAAAGGTGAAGTTCTTCCCATTGGCAAGCTATTCCTTGGTTCCCCGTATGTGCATCTGGATCACCTAGTTGCGAACATGCGAGTTTCGAATGGTTTCATGAAAGTGGATTCATATGTGCACGTTGCTTTTCTGCAAGCCTAGTTATGGGAGCACTTTGAGAAGTATGCTCCGAAACCATTGCCTTCGATTCCCGCGAGTTGGGGCGGCTCCCGAATTCTTCGATGGGTGAACAGGCGTCCAAGAGTTGGCATGAGCTTGGTTAGTCTTCTCGATAAGTCGCATGAAATCAGTTTTCGCCCATGGGAGCCGGTCCATAGGTCGGTGACTCAAATTGACACCTTTGCTTCTGCTCCGATCATGTCTTTATCTTCTGATGGCAATTTGAGTGTTGGTGAAAACTTGTTTATTCAAAGCTGCATATCCGGCTATATGTCGTCTTTCTTCATGGGGTCTTTCCGAATAGCTGCTTACAATATTGATCGTGCTGCTCGTCACATGGGTTTCGATCAAGGGGTGCCTCTTGCTTACCAGCTGGTGGTTCCTAAGGATTCATTGCATGCCGCCCTCAATGCCAGTGCCCTTTAGCCGGGTATCCGCCTTCCCTTATTTCAAACGGGAAGAGTAACATCGACGACTTTCGGCTATAATGAGTTCTGGTACGATGAGTTCGTTATGATCCAAGATTTTGAAAATAACATGGTGGAGAATGTTCGTTGTAAACCTTCCCCAGCAGTTTTGAAGAAGTATCCAATGTTGAGAGATCCCAAGCGAAATTTGCCTGGCAACTCGGAAAGTCCCCAGGCAAAGGAACAGAGAACGAAGAATCGTGCTGGCGGTTTCCGGGCGGTTTCAAAAGATCCTCCCGCAGCTCTCGTGTATTTCAGTTCTTCCAATAACCAGGTGTGTGTCGCCTCCTTGTTGGTTTGTCTCAAAACACGTGAATTCCTGCTGAAAACATGTGTCTTGTTTCTTCCAGGGCTTCGGTAGTGTTAATGCTTTCGCTGCCCTTGCACGTTGCCAGGAGATGGAAATTTCTTCGAAGAATTCCGGCGGCACTGAGCCTTCTCATAGCGGTGATGAGTCAGATAAAGAAGAAAGTTCGACAAGTGAGAGTGATTCCTCGGGCAGCACTAGTTCTTTTTCGGGAAGTGGTTCGGTGAGTTTCGCGCTTCTTTTTCTTTCTTTTTTCGTTTCTTCTTTTGAAAAATATCTAACTCAAGTTCGCAGGAGGAATCCGGTTCGGAGGAAGATTCAGGGGTGGAGCCACACGAAAACTTGCCTTTGGTGACCACCGCCGGTGACTTGGAGATGGGAGTTAGCCAATTACCGGGCACAAATGTGGTTCAAACGGTGGATGATTCTCTGATGGTTGCTGCCGTAGACATGGAAAAAGACCCTTTGCGAGTCGTGAGACCAGTTACAGGCGCCATTTTCGATCCCCCGTACTTGGTTCCTTATCCAGGTCATGTGCTGGTTGGCGGTTTCAGTGCGCTGGTTAAGTATGAGGCGTTGTACACCAGAATCTGGGAGAAGTATGGACATATGGACACAACCAAGAAGGTCACTAGTCGATTTGCGCTGGTTAAGCGTGCGGAAGAGGCTTTATCTTCCATCGAGGACATGCGTGAGGTGACTGGCCACACCGTTTCTGAAGACGTTATTGCCGACTGGGAGCACCATCGCGACGTGTGTGTAGAAAAGGAGTTCAACGCTTTGTGGTTTGTCAAAAGCCTTGCTGAGATCCAGAAGTCGAAAGATGCAGCAATCGAAAGCCTTTCCGCAGAGGAGATTGCACGACAGGAGGTAGAACTCGAAAAGCTTTCCAAGATGTTAACTATGAAGAGAGCGGCTCTTGAAGATGCAAAGTTGACTTTCTCCAAGAAGAGCAGACCTCTCTTGGATGATTTTCCTTGAATGTTTCTCTGTTAAACTATCATTTAGGTTCTTCTTCTTTTTTTTTTCTTTTTTTTTTGAAAAACATACTAGATGTCTAGTTCAAAGTTCGACCGGTTTTGATAGACAGCTGGTATCTTTTGAGGATATTGGATTATTTCTGGGATGAATGGTTTTGATAATATAACTCTGATTATGTTTTGTGAAAGGAATATTGCTTTTATGAAAGTGTGTGCTAGCAATAGGCACAAGACGCAGTAGTATGACGGTTTTATTAAGAACCTAAAAAACAGATCGTATATCTTGCCCAGTCTAAATTTACTCACTCCATAGGTTTTTGCGAACACGCCCCTCTCCATGTAAAATGTGGCTTTGCTGGTAGCATCGCCAACAAGTCCCCAATCGCTGGTAGCATCTTCAGCGAGTCCCCAGTTTTCTGGTGTAGTTTTTACAACCGGTAACCGGGTTGTCTGGCAGTTGAGTCGGATTGAGTCGCCTTCCCCTACCATCTTGACATCTGGGTCGAAGAACGAGATCGACAGTCTGACATTGTAGCCGATAGATCAATCCTCCCGCTGTGGTCGCCAATTGTTTATGTGTAAAAATCGTTTCCGCCGATTTTGGTAAATTCGGTAGGTGAGTGAGAAACTGGTTTAAACCCTAAACAAATGTGCTGCACGTGAGCACTTTCTAGATTCGAGAGATCAATCCATAAAGTCCGGCCTAAACCAAGAAATGGCCGTTCCGGACTTGCTTCGGTCACAAAGTAGAGGAGAAGGGTTGATTTGGGGAGGGAAGCAAAGAAAGGTGTTGAGACCAATACTGCTGGGAGAGTAGTGTCTCGACTTGTATCAGAAAGTAAAAGCTTAGGAAGCTTGCAAGAGATGAAAGCTTTTTGGAGAGCTTGCAAAGTTGCCTTTTCTGAGAGTGTTGTATTTTTCTCCTAACCGAGACTTGTTGTCTAGTGGAAATAGGTAAGACCTATTTATACAAGTCGAGATTGAAACGTACCCTGGCCTCATGAAGGAAGAGAGTAAAGGGTGAAATAATGGGAGGAGGTGGTAACCGCATGGTGTTTATGGGTGAAAACGTTTTCACCATTATTTTCTTATTTATTTGACCGCTTTATTCCTATTCACGCTTTCTTAATGTGAGCGTAGTGTACGCTGCATGCTGTGACCGACAAACCAAGACCCTGGAAAGCATCCCCCAGTTTGTGTTGATGTCTCGAGTGTTGGTTGCACCTTGAGTGCAAGTGGCGCTGCTAGTGGCGCGTGTGGCATGCGCCAATGGCATGTATGGAATGCCTTTGTTGCGGGTTGCACCTTGAGTGCAAGTGGCAATGCCAGAGCTAGTGGTGGCGTGTGGCATGGCATGTGCGGAATTCCTTGGTGGTAGGTTGTACGTTGAGTGTTAGAGGCAATGCCTGAGCTGCTAGTGGCGTGTTTGGCATGTGCCAATGGCGTGTGCGGAATGCCTTGGTGGTAGGTTGCACGGTTTGCAAGTTAGGCTACCAGCGTGGGTTTTGGCATGTGTCAATGGCACGTACGGCCAAGTTGGCCTAGGTTGCACGGCTTGCAAGTTAGGCTACCAGTGTGCGTGTTTGGCATGTGTCAATGGCACGCATGGCCATTAGGGCTACGTCCTGGTAAGAAAAGCTACCAAATGATGAATGTTGGCATGTGCCAATGGCATGCGTGGCCAATTTGGGTCACGACCTTATAGTAAAAGCTACCAAATGAGCGTGTTGGCATGTGCCAATGGCATGCATGGCCAATTTGGGTCACGACACTGGTAGGAAAAGCTACCAAAGAAGCGTGTTGGCATGTGTGGCCAATTTGGGTCACGTCTGGTAGAAAAAGCTACCGGCGTGCGTGTTGGCATGTGCCAATGGCATGCGTGGCCAATTTGGGTCACGGCACAGGTAGGAAAAGCCACCGTGAGCGTGTTGGCATGTGCCAATGGCATGCGTGGCCAATTTGGTCACGGCCGGTAGGAAAAGCTACCAGCGATGCGTGTTGGCATGTGCCAATGGCATGCGTGGCCAATTAGGGCCACGCCCTGGTGAGAAAAGCTACCAGCGAGCGTGTTGGCATGTGCCAATGGCATGCGTGGCCAATTTGGCCTAGGTTGCACGGTTTGCAAGCTTAGGTGCGGGCGCTACTTTGGCATGGCGCGGCTAGGGCCAAGGTAAGGGTGTTTGGCTTGGCGTGGCGTGACCCGGCGTAGCTAGGGCCAAGGCGAGTGTGTTTGGCATGGCGCGGCTAGTTTGGGCTAGGTGTGGCTGGCATGATTTGCCATTGGCACGGAGGTGCGGCTAGCATGGTTGGCATGCTTTGGCGCGTTTGGTGTGACTAGCATAGCTAGGGCCAAGGCATGAGTGCGTTTGGCATGGCGCGGCTAGCTTGGGCTAGGTGTGGTCGGCATGATTTGCCATTGGCACGGAGGTGTGGCTAGCATGGTTGGCATGCTTTGGCGCGTTTGGTGTGACTAGCATAGCTAGGGCCAAGGCAGAGTGCGTTTGGCATGGCGCGGCTAGCTTGGGCTAGGTGTGGCTGGCATGATTTGCCATTGGCACGGAGGTGCGGCTAGCATGGTTGGAATGCTTTGGCGCGTTTTGGTGTGGCCGGCATGATTTGCCATTGGCACAGAGGTGCGGCTAGCTTGGGCTAGGTGTGGCTAGTATGATTTGCCATTGGCACGGAGGTGCGGCTAGCATGGTTGGCATGCTTTAGCGCGTTTGGTGTGGCATGCACGATTTGCCATTGGCACAGAGGTGTGGCTAGCTTGGGCTTGGTGTGGCTGGCATGATTTGCCATTGGCACGGAGGGGAATTAGGGTTTTGTTCGTTGTAACCCTAATTTGAAAAAATACCCCCTATTAATTACTGACTATATGCATTAAATGTTCTAATAAATGTGTCACCGGTGACATTAGGTTATTTGGGGTTTTACGATTTTACCCTTTGTTTAAAAACCACCATCAACATTAAGTCCCCTGCTTAGCTCGGAACATGAGCTTTGTTGCGAGGTAAGCATAAGATGGTGACAAACTATCATCAGCAAATCGTAAAGAGAATTGAGGAGGCTTGTCTGACCTTTTTATAAATAGGATTTGGAATCCTTGCCTCTGGCAGTTTTGCACAAATCTGGAGGCTGGCACAATTGGGAAGTTAGTGTCATTGAGAGACAGGAAGCTTGGCGGCATTGAGAAGTTGACGCGAGTTGGGAAACGGAGCGTGCTAGCTGGCGGGACCGGCGCAAAGTGGGAAGCTGATCGCGCTAGCTGGCGGGACTGGTGCAAGGTGGCGAAGCTGAGCGTGTTAGCTGGCGTGACTTGGGCGATGTTGGGAAGTTGGGCGCCCTTGTGGGCCCGTTCCTTATATGCACGATTTTTGGTATAGGGAAATCCTTCCCTATTTCAGAATCTCCACGCCCATATATATAAAATCCCTTTCTCTCATCTTTGTTCTTTCATCTTTTCATACTAGCGGCAGAGTCATAAAGAAAAACCGGCTTCCAGGTATGTCTTCCAGTACTTCTCTTGTTTCCCTTTTCATGTAGGTGCAAACCCTAAAAGTAGGCGTTTTCTTTCATAATCCTTGCAATGATATTGCGCATATGATTTCTTGGCGTGCTTCTTGTAGAAAATATTGTATATATGCACCCAAAAGAAATACTGTTAATATGATTCGAACCCGTAGAAAAACGCTCCATATATAATTTTGAACCCGAAGAAGGATACTATAGACGCATTCGAGCCCGTAGAAAATACTGCGTATATAGTTTTGAACCCGAAGAAGGATACCGCAGACGCACTTGAGCCCGTATAAAATACGTATATAATTTTGAACCCTGAAGAAGATACTGCGTGTGCATTTTCGAACCCGTAGAGAATATTGTATATGTGCTTCATATGACTTCGAACCCATAGGAAATATTGCATATATGAATTTCGGACCTGAAGAAAATACTGCGCGGGCAGTTTTGAACCCGTAGAAAAATGCTCCATATGTAATTTTGAACCCGAAGAAGGATACCATAGACGCATTCGCGCCCGTAGAAAATACTGCGTATATAATTTTGAACCACTCAAGAAAATATCGCGTGTGCGCTTTTGAACCCGTAGAGAATACACCCTCTTTTTTTTTTTGTTTTCCGGTTTTTCCTTTTGTTGGGTGCGGTTATGTGTCGGGAGATAATTTCGTCTTTCTCCGTGTGCATATATCTTGTTACTAAGTTGTTATGAAGAAATCCGACAAGATGTTACCTGAACAAAATTTCGCCTCATCGAAGGACGTTCATAGTTCCATACCAAACACGGATGATGAATTCTTTGCTAAACCCCTCGCCCCGCTCGGAAGAATCACCCCGGGTTTCGTGCCAATTTTTTTAACCGGTGGTGAAGATGAAAAGAAGACACGTTCGGTTCACCCGAGAGAACACCATACGGTTCTTTCTCTTCATAAAGGGGTATATTCTTCTTCCAACATTGATTTCGGGATGTTTCAAAGCCCATTGCGTTCTTTTGATAGATGGTTGAGTTCATGGTGAGTAAGGAGCACATAAATACCAACTTGACTCGAGCGCAGATTATTGATGCTATCGAGCTTCAGAAATCTCTAGATTAGGAAGGATATCCCGGGCTTGGTTGCTTTTATCTCCAGATGGTGTTCGGACACCCATACAATCATATGTAGATGGGGTGAAATAACTTTCTCCTTGGAGAGTGTGGCTCTCTTGTCAATCTTCCGAATGGGAATCTTAATATTCGATTGTCTGAAGGTGAGGCGAAGATGCGGGATGACCTTGCCGCTAAGTTGGGAGATTACGCTCGAAGACTCCACTGTGAAGTCGAAGGATTCTGTCCGGAAAGAGGATGAAAGGTGCTTTTACAGCTGGTGGATATCTCAATGGTTTCCGGACGAGATGGAACCTAAACAGAAAAGCAATGATCTTCATGTTGCAGCATTTTTGGCTCTCTAGTTGTCTAGAGACATTTTTGATGACGGTTCTGGCAAGAAGGAAATAAGACCAGAGTTGCTAGTGATTGCTTTGTGAAGTTAGCAAAGGTGAAGTTCTTCCCATTGGCAAGCTATTCCTTGGTTCCCTGTATGTGCATCTGGATCACCTAGTTGCGAACATGCGAGTTTCGAATGGTTTCATGAAAGTGGATTCATATGTGCACGTTGCTTTTCTGCAAGCCTGGTTATGGGAGCACTTTGAGAAGTATGATCCGAAACCGTTGCCTTCGATTCCCGCGAGTTGGGGCGGCTCTCGAATTCTTCGATGGGTGAACAGGCGTCCAAGAGTTGGCATGAGCTTGTTTAGTCTTCTCGATAAGTCGCATGAAATTAATTTTCGCCCATGGGAGCCGGTCCATAGGTTGGTGACTCAAATTGACACCTTTGCTTCTGCTCCGATCATGTCTTTATCTTCTGACGACAATTTGAGTGTTGGTGAAAACTTGTTTATTCAAAGCTGCATATCCGGCTATATGTCGTCTTTCTTCATGGGGTCTTTCCGAATAGCTGCTTACAATATTGACCGTGCTGCTCGTCACATGGATTTCGATCAAGGGGTGCCTCTTGCTTACCAGCTGGTGGTTCCTAAGGATTCATTGCGTGCCGCCCTCAATGCCAGTGCCCTTGAGCCGGGTATCCGCCTTCCCTTCTTTCAAACGGGAAGAGTAACTTGACGACTTTTTTGGCTATAATGAGTTACTGTACGATGAGTTCGTTATGATCCAAGATTTTGTAAATAACATGGTGGAGAATGTTCGTTGTAAACCTTCCCAGCAGTTTTGAAGAAGTATCCAATGTTGAGAGATCCCAGCGAAAGTTGCACTGGCAACTCGGAAAGTCCCCAGACAAAGGAACAGAGAACGAAGAATCGTGCTGGCGGGTTCCGGGCGGTTTCAAAAGATCCTCCCGCAGCTCTCGTGTCTTTAAGTTTTTCCAATAACCAGGTGTGTGTCGCCTCCTTATTGGTTTGTCTCAAAACACGTGAATTCCTGCTGAAAACATGTGTCTTGTTTCTTCCAAGGCTTCGGTAGTGTTAATGCTTTCGCTGCCCTTGCACGTTGCCAGGAGACGGCAATTTCTTCGAAGAATTCCGGCGGCACTGAGCCTTCTCATAGCGGTGATGAGTCAGAGAAAGAAGAAAGTTCGACAAGTAAGAGTGATTCCTCGGGCAACACTGGTTCTTTTTCGGGAAGTGGTTCGGTGAGTTTCGCGCTTCTTTTTCTTTCTTCTTTCGTTTATTCTTTTGAAAAATGTCTAACTAAAGTTCACAGGAGGAATCCGGTTCGGAGGACGATTCTGGGGTGGAGCCACACGAAAACTTGCCTTTGGTGACCACCGCCGGTGACTTGGAGATGGGAGTTAGCCAATTGCCGGGCACAGATGTGGTTCAAACGGTGGATGATTCTCTGATGGTTGCTGCCGTAGACATGGAAAAAGACCCTTTGCGAGTCGTGAGACCAATTCGAGCGCCATTTTCGATCCCCGTATTTGGTTCCTTATCCAGGTCATGTCTTTGGTTGGCGGTTTCAAACGTGCTTTGCTAAGTATGAGGCGTTGTACACCAGAATCTGGGAGAAGTATGGACATATGGCCACAACCAAGAAGGTCACTAGTCGATTTGCGCTGGTTAAGCGTGCGGAAGAGGCTTTAACTTCCATCGAGGACATGCGTGAGGTGACTGGCCACACCGTTTCTGAAGACGTTATTGCCGACTGGGAGCACCATCGCGACGTGTGTGTAGAAAAGGAGTTCAATGCTTCGTGGTTTGTCAAAGGCCTTGCTGAGATCCAGAAGTCGAAAGATGTTGCAATCGAAAGCCTTTCTGCAGAAGAGATTGCACGACAGGAGGTAGAACTCGAAAAGCTTTCCAAGATGTTAACTATGAAGAGAGCGGCTCTTGAAGATGCAAAGTTGACTTTCTCCAAGAAGAGCAGACCTCTCTTGGATGATTTTCCTTGAATGTTTCTCTGTTAAACTATCATTTAGGTTCTTCTTATTTTTTTTTTCTTTTTTTTTTTGAAAAACATACTAGATGTCTGGTTCAAAGTTCGACCGGTTTTGATAGACAATGGGTATCTTTTGAGGATATTGGATTATTTAAGGATGAATTGTTTTGATAATATAACTCTGATTATGTTTTGTGAAAGGAATATTGCTTTTATGAAAGTGTGTGCTAGCAATAGGCACAAGACGCAGTAGTATGACGGTTTTATTAAGAACCTAAAAATAGGTCGTATATCTTTTCCAGTCTAAATTTACTCACTCCATAGGTTTTTGCGAACACGCCCCTCACCATGTAAAAGGCGGCTTTGCTGGTAGCATCGCCAGCAAGTCCCCAATCGCTGGTAGCATCTTCAGCGAGTCCCAGGTTTTCTGGTGTAGTTTTTACAACTGGTAACCGGTTTGTCTGGCAGTTGAGTCGGATTGAGTCGCCTTCCCTACCATCTTGACATCCGGGTCAAGAACGAGATCGACAGATCGACATTGTAGCCGATAGATCAATCCTCCCGCCGTGGTCGCCAATTGTTTATGGGTAAAAATCGTTTCCGCCGATTTTGGTAAATTCGGTAGGTGAGTGAGAAAGTGGTTTAAACCCTAAACAAATGTGCTGCACGTGAGCACTTTCTAGATTCGAGAGATCAATCTGTACAAGTCCGGCCTAAACCAAGAAATGGTCGTTCCAGACTTGCTTCGGTAACAAAGTGGAGGAGAAGGGTTGATTTGGGGAGGGAAGCAAAGAAAGGTGTTGAGACCGAGAATAGTGCAGGAGAGTACCTTTGTCTTGACTTGTATCAGAAAGTGAAAGCTTAGGAAGCTTGCAAGAGATGAAAGCTTTTTGGAGAGCTTGCAAAGTTGCCTTTTCTGAGAGTGTTTTATTTTTCTCCTCACCGAGACTTGTTGTCTGGTGGAAATAGGTAAGACCTATTTATACAAGTCGAGATTGAAACATACCCTGGCCTCATGAAGGAAGAGAGTAAAGGGTGAAATAATGGGAGGAGGTGGTAACCGCATGGTGTTTATGGTTGAAAACGTTTTCACCATTATTTCCTCATTTATTTGACCGCTTTATTCCTATTCACGCTTTCTTAATGTGAGCGTAGTGTACGCCGCATGCTTTGTGACCGCCAAACCAAGACCCCGGAAAGCATCCCCCAGTTTGTGTTGATGTCTCGAGTGTTGGTTGCACCTTGAGTGCAAGTGGCGTTACTAGTGGCGCGTGTGGCATGTACGGAATGCCTTTGTTGCGGGTTGCACCTTGAGTGCAAGTGGCAATGCCAGAGCTGCTAGTGGCGTGTGTGTCATGTGCCAATGGCATGTGCGGAATGCCTTGGTGGTAGGTTGTACGTTGAGTGTTAGTGGCAATGCCAGAGCTGCTAGTGGCGTGTTTGGCATGTGCCAATGGCGTGTGCGGAATGCCCTGGTGGTAGGTTGCACGGTTTGCAAGTTAGGCTACCAGCGTGGGTTTTGGCATGTGTCAATGGCACGTAGTCCAAGTTTGCCTAGGTTGCATGGCTTGCAAGTTAGGCTACCAGCGTGCGTGTTTGGCATGTGTCAATGGCACGCATGGCCATTAGGGCTACGTCCTGGTAAGAAAAGCTACCAGCGATGCATGTTGGCATGTGCCAATGGCATGTGTGGCCAATTTGGGTCACGACCTGGTAGGAAAAGCTACCTGCGAGCGTGTTGGCATGTGCCAATGGCATGCGTGGCCAATTTGGGTCACGACCTGGTAGGAAAAGCTACCAGCGAGCGTGTTGGCATGTGTGGCCAATTTGGGTCACGGCCTGGTAGGAAAAGCTACCAGCGAGCGTGTTGGCATGTGCCAATGGCATGCGTGGCCAATTTGGGTCACGGCCTGGTAGGAAAAGCCACCAGCGAGCGTGTTGGCATGTGCCAATGGCATGCGTGGCCAATTTGGTCACGGCCTGGTAGGAAAAGCTACCAGCGATGCGTTTTGGCATGTGCCAATGGCATGCGTGGCCAATTAGGTCCACGCCCTGGTGAGAAAAGCTACCAGCGAGCGTGTTGGCATGTGCCAATGGCATGCTTGGCCATTAGGGCCACGCCCAGTGAGAAAAGCTACCAAAAGCGTGTTGGCATGTGCCAATGGCATGCTCGGCCATTAGGGCCACGCCACGGTGAGAAAAGCTACCAAAGAAGCGTGTTGGCATGTGCCAATGGCATGCTCGGCCATTAGTGGCCACGCCCGGTGAGAAAAGATACCAGCGAGCGTGTTGGCATGTGCCAATGGCATGCTCGGCCATTAGGGCCACACCCTGGTGAGAAAAGCTACCAGCGAGCGTGTTGGCATGTGCCAATGGCATGCGTGGCCAATTTGGCCTAGGTTGCACGGTTTGCAAGCTTAGGTGCGGGCGCGGCTAGGGCCAAGGTAAGGGTGTTTGGCTTGGCGTGGCGTGACCAGCGTAGCTAGGGCCAAGGCAGAGTGTGTTTGGCATGGCGCGTCTAGTTTGGGCTAGGTGTGGCTGGCATGATTTGCCATTGGCACGGAGGTACGGCTAGCATGGTTGGCATGCTTTGGCGCGTTTGGTGTGACTAGCATAGCTAGGGCCAAGGCAGAGTGCGTTTGGCATGGCGCGGCTAGCTTGG
Organism: Papaver armeniacum; assembly: GCA_023531295.1. NCBI lineage: Eukaryota > Viridiplantae > Streptophyta > Magnoliopsida > Ranunculales > Papaveraceae > Papaver > Papaver armeniacum. The sequence goes on along the minus strand of JAJJWW010012403.1, from coordinate 460,907 downwards.
GCTAGGTGTGGCTGGCATGATTTGCCATTGGCACGGAGGTGCGGCTAGCATGGTTGGCATGCTTTGGCGCGTTTGGTGTGACTAGCATAGCTAGGGCCAAGGCAGAGTGCGTTTGGCATGGCGCGGCTAGCTTGGGCTAGGTGTAGCTTGCATGATTTTCCATTGGCACGGAGGTGCGGCTAGCATGGTTGGCATGCTTTGGCGCGTTTTGGTGTGGGCGGCATGATTTGCCATTGGCACAGAGGTGCGGCTATCTTGGGCTAGGTGTGGCTGACATGATTTGCCATTGGCACGGAGGTGCGGCTAGCATGGTTGGCATGCTTTGGCGCGTTTGGTGTGGCTGGCATGATTTACCATTGGCACATAGGTGCGGCTAGCTTGGGCTAGGTGTGGCTGGCATGATTTGCCATTGACACGGAGGGGAATTAGGGTTTTTTTCGTTGTAACCCTAATTTGAAAAAATACCCCCTCTTAATTACTGACTATATGCATTAAATGTTCTAATAAATGTATCACCGGTGACATTTGGTTATTTGGGGTTTTACGATTTTACCCTTTGTTTAAAAACCACCATCAACACCTGCATATCCGGGGGGGGTACCCTTCTCAATATGCCAGTATTGTTTCACTTGTTCACGAATTCGAGGGACAATTGACGATACCCCCTCGGTAAGATGCTGAGGAGGTAATCGGGCATGTTGTTTGACTTGCGGGGCGGAGAGCCAACATGTACCCAAGAACCAAACACCACTCAAACGCCAACACGTATTGTCCAACAAGAAACGACCGTCTCTAGTAGAACAAACCCGCCAAGCCTTTTAAGGCCAGGCGAACACGAACACTAGGTACAAGTAGTTCGAGGCTGACACGCTGTGCGCGAAGATCGAAAGATCTATCTTACCAACGAATAGTTAAGACTAGGCCACAAACGGGGGGACACCATTGATATTTCGTCAAATAGGCAACACAGAAACCAAAAGGGGCCACGATACGGGCATGAAGAGGTAATCGGGCTTGTCGTTCGCCGCTAGGGGCGGAGAGCCAACAAGCACCCAAGAACCAAACACCACTCATACGCCAACACGTATTGTCCATCGAGCAACAACAGCCTCGGAAAGAACTAGCCACTCATGTCGGTGATGACAAGAAGGACACGATCTCTCGAGACAGATCATTCCAAATGGACACGATGTGCGCGAATGTACTATCGTAGACGGGCCAACTCAAATCGGGAACGAAAATCCTACCTCTTTCACGCGGGTCGTTGCTTTCCACTTCCGTCTATCCAACGCATCTTCCTCCGTTAAACTCTATTTCTCCAAGTCACGCTTCACAGACTCATCCCACGTAAGTTTAAGTCGGCCTCTATGTTTCATCCGAACCTCATCTCGCAAAATGCGTCCTACTCGAACCGGTGCATCAGGGGGTCTTCGACGTATGTGCCCAAACCAGCGCAACTGATGATGGGTGAGCATCTCCTTGATTGGTGCAATCTTCAGCTTCTTGCGAATGTATTTATTCCTGATACGATCATGCCTTGTGTGTCCGTACACCCATTTCAGCATACGCATCTCAGTTGTGCTTAGATGTCTGCATGGTGTCCCGGTTTCATCCGACAGATTTCTTTATCGTCTATTTAAAATGGATAGATTACTACATGAATCCATATTCGTTAACACAAATAGACGAGAGACCGATATTAAGAAGCCATTAACAAAAATATTTGATAAGCATGGGCTACTTCGGGAACCATAATTTTTATGTTCGACTGCTTCTGGGGTCAACAACATCTCATGGATTACATCTGGAATCCTGTATTTACAAAAAAAAAAAAATAATAATAATCAAAAAACAAAAGAGGTATTATATTGTTCTTTACATACCATTTTTTTTAAATCAACAATATACGTACCATTTCTTTTTTTAAAATGGTACGTATATTGTTCTTTGCATTTTACACAACTAATCACCCACTTGTGTGAAACTAATACCCTGTTCATAAGAAGAAGACATAAACAATCAGTATTAGTTTAATTCAATGCTAAATTAAATTTCTTAGAAACGAAGTATGAGGAATCGAAAAAGAAAAGTAATAATCTCTTATGATCGTCGACGTCGTTGTATCTCCATTGCTGATTTTCTTCTTAGAAATTCTGAAGCTCGGTGTAGAGCGTGCTGATGACGTGTTATAAACTAAAGAATTAGGAAATGCTAAACATAAACAAGTAGAAATAAAATATATGAGAGAGCATTTCATTCATGGAATTAGTGTATCCAATACAATTGTGTAAGGACCTCTATTTATAGGTCATACAATAGAGTGGGTGGTTAATGGCATTAAGTATTAGAGGTAATGGCATGCAACCATTACTAGCCATTAACATGCACTTAAGATGGATATTACAAGAGAAATAAGAATGTGTAAGGGTGATGAAGGAGATGTAAAAGTGGTGGTGTAAGTGTGGTGTAAATCCACCAATTAATTATCCTGGGGTCTTTAGGGGCGACCCCAAAAGAATTAGGGGTGACACAAAACGACAAAAAATGTCATAATCGGGAGGTTAATCCAGAATCGGTAGATAACTTCCGGGGCATTTTTTTTAATGGCCAAACTACCCTTTACAATCGGTAGATAACTATACAATCGGTAGTTAATAAACAATCGGGAGTAAGTTTAGTTTGTATAACTTCCGAATATAAAGTATCCCCAAAATAAAATCCTTTATCTTTTGAATTTTGATTATCCTATAATCGGTAGTAAATAAGGTTATCTTGACTCCCGATTAAAGTAGACCTTTGGCAAAAATGCTACCATAATCGGTAGGGAATTTAGGTTATTTAACTCCCGAATATAGAGTAGCCCCAAAATGAGATTTTGCAAAAATCCTTTTTTTTTTGAATTTTGGTTGAGCCTATAATCGGTAAGAAAGGAAGAGTTATCATGACTTCCGATTATACAGTGGCTCTCTTGCAAATATCCTACCATAATCGGTAGCCAAGATAGTTCATATAACTACCGAATATAGAGTAGCCCCAAAATCAGATTTTGCAAAAACCCTTTTTTTTTTTTGGAATTTTGGTTGAGCCTATAATCGGTAAGAAAGGAAGAGTTATCATGACTTCCGATTATACAGTGGCTCTCTTTGCAAATATCCTACCATAATCGGTAGTCAAGATAGTTCATATAACTACCGAATATATAGTAGCCCCAAAATCAGATTTTGTAAAAATCCTATTTTTTTGGAATTTTGGTTGAGCCTATAATCGGTAAGAAAGGAAGAGTTATCGTGACTTCCGATTATACAGTGGCTCTCTTTGCAAATATCCTACCATAATCGGTAGTCAAGATAGTTCATATAACTACCGAATATAGAGTAGCCCCAAAATCAGATTTTGCAAAAACGGATTGAAATTCAATTTTCTCGTAGAAAAAAAGCCGGGAAGGCTACGCCCCCCGGACCCCCCCAGACCCCCTGTATAGCGTACCGACATTGTATTCATACCACGTCCATGCCCGCACCGAGCTTTTTCAACTGCATTGGTTGAGCCTATAATCGGTAGTAAATGAAGGTATCCTGACTTAGAATATAGAGTTGCCCCAAAATGAGATTTTGCAAAAATCCTCTATTTTTCTAATTTGGTTGAGCCTATAATCGGTAGTCAAAATAGTTCATATAACTACCGAATATAGAGTTTCCCCAAAAATGAGATTTTGCAATCGGTAGCTAAAAAAAAACCTAAACTACCGATTATGAAGGGGCATATAAGTATTTTCAACCTATTTTGTCTTTTGTGTCGCCCCTAATTTTTTTGGGATCGCCCCTAAAGACGCCAGGTTAATTATTTACAACAAATAATCAATTTATCGTTTATCCATACAAGGGCCACAAGTTAAACCAAAATTAACTAAAAGACGACCGTTGTCCCTTTCTGAAACGTCTCATTTTTAACAAGAAAAATTTTAAGCAATTATAGCCGTTTCAAAATTTTCCTTTCCCACAACGGCTAGTTCTTTCATCTTCTCTCTCCCTTCCCCCTTTGTCTCCATTTTGTTCTCCAGAGTAAAGAACCTGATTGATAGTACAGAAATCAAAATCCAATTTTCTCTCTACCTCCATTAAAATCTTGGGTTCCGCATCTCTGAATCTAGGGTTTTCAGATTCTCCATAGCGGAACAATATCAACAGCAGCAGCAGCACACCAAGTATGTTTCTAATTTAAAATTAGGGCAAGAATATTGGTTCAGTACAGTATCAGAAAGATTAATTGATTGGAGATGGATATTAACCAATCAATTTTCTTCTGATTCCCCAAAAATATCAGATCTGATTCACATCGTAGTGATATCAAAATTAGGTCAGATATTTGGGTGAAATTTAAAAATCGAAAAATGACGGAAGTTTCTTCGTTTTCTCAAGAACAACAGAAGCAACAGCAGAATGTTGTCACGGCACCTCATCCACCACGTAGACCTAGAGTAAGGGAAGTAAACTCTAGATTCATGTCTCCAATGGTTTCTACGTCTTCTTCTTCTGGTGATCTTCATCTTCCATCTTCTGCAAAATGTCCTCTTCCGAAACACTCTGGTGAATTTCAATCCAAATACCATCATCAAAATCAAAATCACAGTAATCAAAATCAGCAACGTTCGTTATCAGCGCAGAGACGGCAACAAGAAACGGAGCCTTTATCTTCTGCGGATGAGAATAGACTCGATGTTATGCGAAATACTCCACATAGTAAATTAGTCATATCTACACAGCAGAGGAAACCCCAGAGAAGTTTGAAGCTTTTTAAGGAAAATAATGGCGGCGGTGGTGGAGAAGATACAGTCAATTTGAGAGCATCTGTTAATGGTAAGTTACCTGGTAGATCAACTGTTGTTCGATCGAGATCAGACACTCCAATTGTACATGGTAATGATAGGATAAACCCTAGGTCAGCAATTTCAACTCAAATTTCTCATCGGTCAAACACAAGTATGGTCTCAGCTGCTGCTAAACTTGTTCAATCTCAGGTTTCTAGTTCAGTTTCTTCAGATGATAACGATGATAAATTTTCAGATACCCTGCCAGAAAGTTCTGCATCTAGTGATTGTTCTGAATCAGGATCATGTTGTAGTTCTCCAATGATAATCCAGAAGTCTAAGATTCGATCATTTCCAGAATGTCGATCCTCGATGCCTGAAGCTGATCAATTGCCAACAATATCCAATAGATTGTTAACTAATAGAGGAAACAGTGGAATGGGTGATAGCTCAAAAATTGGATTGTCGCCTATTTACCGTTCTCTGAGCTTTGAACAACCCTTGACTAGTCCGTCCAAGACTCTTTACAGGACGACAACTGGTTTTGCAAAACCACATCAAAGTTCTGCAAAGCCACCTGGTAGTGTTGTTAACCTACCGCCCCATCCGTCAACCACAGTTGCTTGGGCAGATACCAAAAAGGGAAGGAAGATTTTAAGTCAGCAGGAAAATGTACATTCTCTTAAGATGCTTCATAACCGTTATCTTCAATGGCGATATGCTAACGCAAGAGCTGCAATCAGTGTGAATGCTCAAACAACCGCTGCAGAGGTTAGTCAATAATGAAGATTGGAATTGTTCTGTGTTGAATTGTAGTATATCGATATGTTATCTTTACCTCACAGGTCACAGTTCCATGTCATGATTAGATTAAATATATCTGCTATTAGGTCTTTTGTTATTGTAATTTAACAATGTGACCTTTCAATTTCCCCTACACAAAAAATGATTGAAGTTTGCAGGAGAATTTTGGAAGTGGAGTGACTAGAGTGTGGATGATTGTGTGAACTTTTCTTTGTAACGGCTTACCTTTTCTATCTGTTATAAAGTTTGTCGCTATTTATGCAGCAATCACTTTATGGCCTTGCGAGCCAGGTATCAGAAATGCGTGATTCTATCAAAGCGAAGCGTGCTGATTTTGAAAATTTGAAGAGGAGAGAAGCCCTATCTGCTATCCTCGAAGCTCAAGTAAGACTGATCACTTGATTAATGCATTTCTCTTGATGGACGTCTGCTATGCCTTTGGCTTTGACATATTAGCATTCATTAAGTCGCAAGTTATGAAATACTTTATGTTGTAGTAGAACGCATATACCGTACCTTGACATATACATTTCCACTTTTAGATTCCACATTTGGATGAATGGTCTGCACTGGAAGGTGATTATTTGACCTCTCTTGTTGGAGCAATCAAAGCTTTGCAAGATGCATCACTTCGACTTCCAATTGGTGGGAACGTAAGGGTAAGAAACAACCCACTTTTATCAATCTATGGATTGGACTGCCTTCGGAGACTTGGTGCAGAGAGCTCCATTTTAAGACCATAACCTTGCTGTTATTTGGCACATTTCTCTCTCACTTTCTCTCGCTTTCTCAAGAAATGTGATGCTAATGAGATTTGTATATTTGCAGGCCGACTTAAAAGAGTTGGATGGAGCTTTGAACTCGGCTTCCAACATGATGGAGTCTATCTCCTCTAATTTTGAAAGCTTTGTACCCAAGGTAAAAAATAGATGAAATATGTATCCCTCAAAGGTTTTCACTTAAAATCACTACTGAATGGTTACGGCAAATAAATGCTCACAGCTGAGAATTTAATTGCAGGCGGAACAGATGGATTCTTTAGTTTCAGAATTAGCTGCAGTTGCAAGCGAAGAAAGGGCGCTGATAGAAGAATGTGGAGATTTATTATCTCATACACAAAATTTGCAGGTCAGTTCTTATTCTCTAGCCCTGCCATGTGTATGCTTTTTGGTCTGAATAATGCTACAACAACTTAAGATTTCATATAACAAGGAAGGCCACATATTTAAGAACTCCTCTATGATGATTAAGTACCAAGAGATCAGGCATCTAGGTAAAACGTGAAGGAAAAAGTAGTTAGTTGAAAATGGAAGATGTTGTTTCTTTCTAAGCTTAAATGAAAATCAGGAACAAATATGATGCAATGCTTTAGGAATCAATTTTATGGAATACAAAATGAAGGATGATAATACTAGGCCTTCAGTGGCGGTAGTTCACATGCTCATGTATGTCGGTGTATAAAAAACGGTGAGGAAAGTAAATGTGAATAGATAGAATAAGAAAACAAACACAATACTCCAAACACTTTAAGTTTTTAAGAGCTCTTCTATGATGATTAAGTCTAATGGATCAGGCATCTAGATAAAATGCTAAGGAAAAAGTAGTTAGTTGAAAATGGAATACGTTGTTTCTTTCTAAGCACAGTACTCCAAACACTTTTAAGTGTTTAAGAGCTCTTCTATGATGATTAAGTCTAATGGATCAGGCATCTAGATAAAATGCTAAGGAAAAAGTAGTTAGTTGAAAATGGAATACGTTGTTTCTTTCTAAGCTTAAATGAATAGTAGGAACAAATCTCAGTTTGCTTTTCTTTAGAAATCAATTTTTATGGAAAATAAAATGAAGGATGATAATACTAGGCCACCAGGGGTGGATGTTCATACACTCATCTATGTAGGCGTATAAGAAAACAGAGAGGAAAATAAATGTGAATAGCTAGAACAAGAAAACCAACACAACACTCCAAACACATTAAGTTTCTGATTGGTGCATTAACTTATTATATTATCAACTGTGGTTGCTCAAATTACTTCTATGGCTTCTTTAGGTGGAGGAGTGCAGCTTAAGAGGCCAACTAATGCAACTGAAGAAAAACAGCAGCTTGAATCAAGCAAAGGAAGAATGAGTATAAGGTTTCTGGCATGCTGATACTTTAGGTGGAGGAGTTCATTATAAGAGGCCAACTAATGCAGCTGAAAACAGCAGTCTCAATCAAGAAATGGAAGGAATGAGCAGAATGTTTATGACATGCTAATATGTTCTTGCACAATTCTTGTCTCAAGGGACAGATGGAGAGTTCTCAAGGCGTGGAAATCATTATTTCCCCCAAGTATACTCACATCGGTGATAAGCATAATGACATGATTCGTCGCCTGAAAAAGAAGTGAATGAGAAGAGCTGCGACATTTATTTGTCTCTCCCAGCATGGATGAGGTCCCCATACATCTACAATGCGACGGTTTAAAAAAAAAAAATCTCTAGGAATTTTCCCTTCATTTGGGGTAATAACAAACATTCTTGTTATTGTACATTCTGGATTCTTGTACCCTTTAAACATTCTGTTGTAAAATTGTACGTGTTTAAGAAGATTGTGAATTCTTTGTATCGGAAGCAATAAAAAAGGGTTCCATTATACCCTGGTATTTTTTTCTTTTGTTTAGCGAGCTTTTTCTGTAGGAACCAACATCCTTGTATGCCAGTATGCCTGCATACCTGACTTACCTTGAACAACATTCACGTCATACTTGAGAGAGCATGGGCGATTTTACATCTGTTGTTCAAGTACAAGTAAAGGGACAGTTTGAGACACCACCACACACATTTGGTACCAGGTATGTTAGCCTAACTACACCTGATTCACCGAGAATCACATATTTGACCTTTTACTTTGCTTCTTTAGCTACATTGTTGTTTACCAATTAAAGATCCTGATCAACATAAACTTTTTGCTCAACTCTTGTTAGAACATTAACAAAAAATGAAGATTTGAGTCGTAAACAATACTTGATTCTTTATTGATCATTTTAGAGACCGAACTGTTAATTATCAGCATGAGACAGCCACTAGTACATTGCAGAAGGTAGAATTCTTTTTAGCTCCTCAGATTGTATTAATTAAACAGAAAGCAAATACATACGACTGCATGTCAACCAATTGAAGACTTCAAGGTTGGCAAAGTAGAACCTATTTTACTTGACTGCTTAAACGATTATCGTTCCAAATTCATATTGTAGATTTATATATACTAATTAATCACCATATCTAAATTAATGATGAGCTAAATTCAACTACTACAACCACCTGGTATAAATCCTAGCTTCTTCCCTGCAACATTATAAATAACTTTGATAGTCTGTTGTTGCCTATTCCCAAGAATTGCCACATCGGTATCATCTTGATTTCCAGCGAAAGCCAGACATATCTGATCAATTGGACCAACTAGGAGTCCATAAAAATTTACGTCAAGATCCACTCCACCTCTAAAATTCAAAATTATCTTTGGAACACTCACTACGTCATAACTAGTTAGATTATAACAGGTATCAAGTAATCTAGTAGGTGTAGTTAATGGATATTGAGACATGAAACTTCGGAAGCTTGATCGTAATGCTGCATAAGCTGAAGAAGGTAAGCGACTGATTACTGTTCCAGAATCAATAATAGTTCCAGATGATGCAAAAACAGATGCCGGTATTGCCAGTTTGGTTCCTCCAACTGTTATCGATGTCATATCAAGGAAGTAAAATGATGGGCCTTTAGAGTTTGTCAGTAAAGGTGTGAATTTGGTGGAAGATATCTTATCCTTTTTATCATTTCCAAGTTTAAGGTATCCAGTTGAGCTTACTGAAGATGGAAGACAATATGAAAAAACTTGACGATATTGTTTAGCGGTTTGAGAGATCAGAGAAAGCCTGTCTCTTCCAAGTCCAAGCAAACCAGCAGTTTTACCAAATAAACCACGATTGTTTTGGCCACAACCGAAGCGAAAATTTCGAAAAACATCTCTTGATGTTAAAGTTATTGTTTCAGAACCAAAGTATCCAACTGAGTAAGACTGATCACCATATTGAATTCCATAGACGCAGGTAGAAGGAGAACTGCATTTAGGTGTAATTGAAGTGGCTGACCGAAGTTGGGCACATTCACTTGAATTACAGGAAATATTTGAATAAGTTTTTGATTGTGAAGGATCAAATATTGGTTGTTCTTGCTCATGGCATGAAACCACGCACGGCTTACACTGAATCCAACTGAAATCACTACCGGTATCGAAGATAAGTGAGAGATCTGTCTTGGGTGTTCCAAATCCAACATTTACATAGTAATTACCAATGCTTAATGGTATACCTGATTTTGCTGGGATTGAAGAAACTTTAGAGTCTTTTCTACTTGGGAAGTATTCAGAGTTGTTCTCATTTTTAGAAAATATTGACTGAATATGGTTTACCCTTATTTGGTCTTGAAGGAGGTAATTTTCTAGAACTTTGCCATCAGATTTTGGTTTATCTTCTGCATTCTGGTTGAGTTGATGAGAATTTGAGCAGTGATGCTGTCTGTGAACTATTCTCATTGAAGATTTATCACTTTGAGCACCTGATGATATATAAAGGAAAGTCATTAGTACCGCATATGTTCAAATACTTTTATAGTTGTGTTAACGTGCAAACCCCTAAGTGGACACTCTAAATAATCATTCTTGAATTCGTACAGTAAAATGCAAGCTAACTAAGTGTGTGAGCGGTAAAAATATTTTACGTCGCCATCGGCGAGCAAGTAGCTCAAGTAGTGAGTTTACTAAAATTCTCAATAACTGGATTTTGCTTCCAAGTTGGGGACCACTTTTTCCGTTCAAGTCTCACCACTCCCTATTTACCATCTATACTTGTCTGCGGAACTAGCATGGAGATGAAATTTTAAGAGAGAAGATGAGAAGATCTCCACACAACACAATGGATTTGAAATGTGCATTAACATAAGTATTTTTACTAAAACAACACTGTAAGCTTAACTTCGACTGAAAAAGTGGGAAAAGAATAATTAAGAGGGAAGTATGTATATAACCTTGCATGGAAGAAGAAGCATCAGATGAACAATCAAGCAATGCATCATTCAAAAGTGAGCTTCCTTTCATAACATGGAAATGACTTTGTTCAGACATTACTCTTTCCTTCTCATGAGTTGAAATCTCTGAAGAACTACAGCAAATGATACATAAAAGAAGTAAGGTAATACTTCTTGAGAGAAGAAATAATCTCAAAGCACAAAACATACTCATTTCTCCCTAAAATTTTAGTGCCTCTAAATGTATCTATCCATATATATTGTGTGGCGTTCTATTTATAGATGAGGATAATACTCATATGGACTACAGTTAAAACGCATATTATAAACTTGAGGAATTTTTAGAAACAAGTTTGTTAGGAGTTTTAGATGCCCACTTTGAGAAGCAACAGAGCTAGATGATTGAATCCCCCACTAAAATCAGACCAAAAAGTAAGGAAACAAAGAAACTAAGACAGAAAAAAAGATCCCCACTATAAAAAATAAAAAGTCCACTAAAAGTTGACTTTATAATGAGAGGTATTCGGGTTTTAAGGCAGTCATTGACCCGATTCATTGGCTGCTCCTTGTTTTTGTTACAGCTTACAGGAATCTCACCGTGACCATAGAATGTGTCACGCTCGTCAGCTGTTTTTGTATCAAATTATTATACAGTCTTCATCGATTTTTTATCACAGTTTTTCGAGTCCGATTTTGCGCACACTCTAGTTTGCATGCGATATTTCAATAATTTCGTATTTTTATTTGATTTTTTGAATTATATAACATATCATATTAACACTTGTTCAAATAGAGGATAAGATTAAAGGGAAAGATAGAGAATTATTATTAATTAAGACATGTATGGTGATGAGTAATGTGTTAACCACTTAACAAATTATTTGAACATATCATATTAACACTAGTTCAAATAGTATGGTATGCTTCAAAAAAAAAAAAATTAATTTTAAAGACCCGGGTTATGTTTCACTTAAACGGATACCCATGTCATTTTGGCTGGATCAATAATTCATTCGGGTCCACTTGGGTGGAAAGTGCGGATTCCATGATAACCAATTGACCCTTGTGTGACCCTCTGATCTAACATCATTATCAGCGAAATGGTCCTCTAAAACCTCACCTCAGGATGAAATTTTTTGAATCTTGTACCACCACATTTTTCACCATCTTACATACTTTTAAAAAATCCATTTTTTTGTACCACGGCTTGATGAGTACTCATCAAGATCAAGGGCTGTGTATATTATCCGGTTTCCAAAAATCAAAAACATACAGTATCAGGATGAAATTAACACCACCACATTTTGTTACCCCCACTCAGATCAAACACTTAACTCCTCCTTGAAAGAAAAGAAGCCTAGCCAATTTGGCACTTAAAACTTTTTCGCCATTTGCAAATAAGTTTTAATTATTACATGCTGTGAATATGTATATTTACATTTAGAAGAAAAATCAGCCTTCATATGGTGGAGACATGGAGTATTATTATATTTTGAAATTCAGAGGTACAAATGAGGTCGTACAGGACCTAGGGTCAAATGATCCTTGCCCCTATATATACCTGTAGAAAAACTTTGAGTGGATTTTAAGCATTAGACTAAAGAAGGTTTGCGTCATGGACTCATGGGTGTTTAGTGTTACCAAAAGGAGTTAAGTCAAAAGAGTGTCGGTCGAGATTGGAGAATGGCTTCATAACAGCATGACGAAATACAAGTAAACAAAAAACATGATGAAACAACGTACAAAAAGTACTACTTGTTAATTGGGTGTTTAGCATTTACTAATCCAGTTTAATCGTTAAGTATGGAAATAAAACTGTTTGACAGACTACTGATTGTGCAATTAGTGGAATGTGGCCACAGCCACATGCATGAGAAATATTGGGGCCGAACCCAATAATTCTTGCAGTGTCCAACACTCATTAGAAAATCTAGCGGTCGTACCCGTGCAGTATGATTGGGACTACATGATGTTGTAGATAAGCTTCATGATCAAAGGGGAGAAAAACAGGGAAAGAGATGTGGATATGGATTGGGTTCCTACCTGATACATGGATGGCACAACATAATAAAACAATTATGCAGACTTACAAATGCCAAATAGAGCTTAACAGGGATCCGGGGAAGTCTTTAGGTGCATGATCCGTGATTGGCTTAATGTGTACAATGTTTAATGTGGAAATAAGACTCCAATAAGTCGTCCACACCAAGTGGAATACATGAACCTTACAGGTTGTTCCCCACCATGTGCTTCATGAGGACTTTTCTGCCCCTGCTTTAAAGACTCCCTTCATTTACGTTATGCCAATTTTTTCCTTTTATGATCAGTCGTGCATAGTGCTAGTTTTAGTTTTTTTATTCTTTTATGAAGGTTCATGGATGAATCATGGCTAACGGCTAAGGCAGAACATATATTTACCAAGACCCAAGCTAGAGGCCATCCGAAACATAGTTCTGAATCGTTTGCTTAGTTAAATTTTTGTGGCGGAGCAAGAAAATACTCCGGAGGGGGGCTGAAAAAAATTCTAAAGAAATATGGGGGGCTAAATGCTAGATATTGGTGGACTAAACATTAAATATGGGATAAAATAAAGGGTTTTTTACATGACTAAAATTATTTTCGGGGGGCTAGAACCAGGGTTAGTCAACCCCTGGCTCCGCCACTAAATTGGTTTTGCACATTTTATGCAATTATATCAAGTGAAGGAAACCTAAGAAAAGGATAAGAAACTCCAATGAGTGTAGATATAAAACTGATTATTATTTTATTTTTTATTTTTTTTTGTGTTTTTATGCAAAGAAGAATGTATTACTAACTGAATTGAGATACAAAGTTTTCGTCATCTTCTAGTGCCGAAGCAATGAAATTAGGAGGACTTATCAGGCAAGTACTAGAATTTTTAAAAACTCTCGCATGCCTAGCCAATTTATCGGCTGACTTATTACAATCTCTACTAATAGACTTGCAGGACCATAATGGTTGTCTGCATAACAAGGACTTAATATCTATGATAATTGATTGGTTCTCCCAAGCAACTTTATGGTGATCTCCATTGACTGCTTCGACTACAGTTTGCGCATCGAGCTCAAAGCATGCCTGATGTATTCCTATTTCTTGTGCCCATTCCATAGTCATTAAAAGACCTCCACATTCCGCTTGTTCTGCATTCACATATTGATTTGCATAGGCACATCTCCCACGTTCAAAGGATTCTGCAAAATTACGTAAAATTAGTCGTATACCTGTATGGTGGATATTATGCAGTTTTTTATAAGATGCATCACAATAAATTGAAGTAAATGGAGCAGTAGGTGGGTTCTAAGACAATGAGATTCTGGTTTTTTGTTGGGCTTGAACTGATTTCTTGTGTTTTAATCTCATGGCTTTCCCTGTCCCCAAATTCAACAGTTGAGCACACAATACTACTCCAACTGCATTAGGTTGTATGTCTTGGAAAGTATGATTGCATCAAGCCTTCTAAATTTCTTACGCTGTATTTGCCATTCTAACTTCTGATCCAATCTTCAACATCACCGCCATTTATTTTTGTTAGAGCACTGCTCGGTCGAACTCGCAAGCGTTGCTATCTCAAGCTTGTTTGTCAATATTAGTGATCAAAACTATAAGTCTTGATTTCTAGTCTACTTATAGTAATGTCTCGGACTAGGATAAATTGTGTAGTTGAGCATTAGACTCCACGTCGTTCATCATTTGAAGACAAAGAACTACTAAGGAGAGCTTGTGAAACTTCATCAACAAAAGGTATGTGGAGACTAAAACTCATCTATCACTTGGAAAGTCTATTTCTACTCTATCTCTTATATTGAGACAAAAGTCGTATTACTATATAGTATTCGATTATGCAAATTTGAGATTTCGAGCTGAGTTTAACTCGCTTACACATTTCTCGAAATATGTGTTGGTAAGCTTTCGCTTCAACCAAGTTCATCTTATATTAATTCTTGACGAAAGTCAAAAGATAATCATGTGAAAATTGCCGAGTAACATCTTACATGGTTTGTGTGATACAATCATTTGATGTAGACTTGGAATATTTCGTTATGATTATTTCAATAACATGAAAATTGCTTTGATGCTAATAGTTCGTGAAAACAGCTATTGTCATCCTCTAAGAAAGTTTCAATGATTGAAATAGAGTTTAGAACACTTAACCATCATTGGATTATGAGCATAGTATGCGTTCTTGCATATATGTGATCCATGACCGGAACTATAGTATGCATACCCGTATGCGTACCTGTTAGTTGTGAAATTCCGAGTACCTAAGCACACATACCCGTACGCGTACTGGCGAAGGGTTTGGGTCCGGAAATTTCTGTTGTGTTTGGAAGTATGCGTACCCGTTTGCATACTGGCGAACCCAAACTCAGACCGGCTACTTAAGTATGCGTACCCTTATGCATACTTGAGTGTTTAAAGTTCTAAAATCGGGTTGTTCATGAACTAATACATTTATATAATAAGGAATGCATTCTTTGAAAACCGTGGCTATAATGTTTGTAGGATCAGAATATCGCAACACCAAGATTCTCGCGGAATCCATAAACGACACACTGCGAAGATATCGCGGGCTGGAAGTAAAAACGACGTAACGGATGACGACAGCCAAAACACGAGAAAGATGTGAAGATGTAGCGAGATCGAGGAGTGTCGCGAGATTTGACATTTGTACATTTGCGAGACTTCGCAAGACATACCCGAAAATAAAGGACAGCTTAGCTGTTATCCACTATATAATGACCTATATAAAGAGCCGAATAGGCTTACGAAGAGAGAGATCTTTTTCGAGTGTTGAGCAAGTCATTAAGAGAGAGAAAGTTTAGAGTGGTTGTAATTCTTTGGTTTATCTCATGTTCATCTTGTAATATTTTTGGAATTTGATCAATAAAACTTATAGTTATTCATCTTAAAATGATTTGATTGTGTGAATTCTTGTGAGGGGTGTAGTGTGGGATTTCCTTCAACTACATTTTTGGCGCTAGAAACAGGGATTGATTGAAGGAAAAGATTGAAGATTATTATCAAGGTTGTTCAAAACAAGAAAATGATAAAACAAGTGGATAAATCAATAAAAATAGAGAAATCTAACAAAAGGTTGGAGTGTAAATCGATCACAAAAACAATGATCAATGAATTCCATGAGAACGTCAGAGAGAGAATACATAAACGAGACTTTGAAGGAAAGAAAATTGTAGCAGTTGAGAAGACATCACCTTTGAGAGATTGGGAAAAACAGAAAATTACGTTTACAGCAGCAGAAATACCAAAAGAAAATTTGGGACACACATCTCCTTTAGTAATCACAATAACTGCGCAGAAAGATAAGGTGAACACAACAAAAATTATGGAAGAATGGACAATAAACAGAACTTTGGTGGATACAGGGAGTTCGGTGGATGTAATGTTCTACCATACATACAAAGAAATGGGGTACAAAAATGAAGAAATGTCTCCTTCAACTTATCATATTCATGGCTTTAGCAAATCTGTAACGAAACCAAAAGGAGAAATAGAGTTGCGAATTTTACTAGGAGAAATCTAAACACGAGTAATATTCTGTGTAGTGGATATGGAATCACCAGACAACATGTTGTTGGGAAGACCATGGATACATGCGATTAAAGCTGTAGCGTCGACATTACATCAATGCATTAAATTTCCTATACCAAGTGGGATTGGTGAAATTAGAGGAGATGTGGATAAAGCGAGATTATGTTATCAAGTTGAAGTGAAGCAATACGAAGGACGTGCGGAAAAGCGGAAAAATCGCAGGAAAATGGCGAAGGAAGCAAAGAAAGAAGGAGAATTTAAAATTTACATGATAAAAGCAGAGGAAGGAAAAGGCATACCTGGCGAAATTTCGGAAGAAGGGAATGGACCTGCGAAGGAGATAAAAGAACCGACACCTATGCGAGAACACGAGGCCGGTTACACTGCGGCAGAACCAACAAAGGAAGTGAATTTTGGGACCAAAGAAGCACCCAAAATACTAAAGATTGGAACTAAGATGGAGGAGGATGAGGAAGAAAGAACTGTTAATCTGCTGCGAGAATATAAAGACATTTTCGCATGGGATATGGATGAGATACCGGGAATAGATCCGTCTGTGGCATGTCATAAATTGGAGATTGATAAAAATGTAAGGCCATTCAAACAAAGAATCGAAAAATCGCAACAACATATCATCCTCAAATAGAAGAAGAGTTACGAGAAGATGCTTGATGCGGGAATTATAAGACAAGCAAAATATCCGGAGTGGATAGCAAACATGGTAGTAGTTCCAAAGAAGAATAAAGGGATAAGAATCTGTATAGATTTCACTGATCTAAATAAAGCTTGCCCAAAAGATAGTTTAACATTACCAGATATCCCACAATTGGTAGAATCGGCAGCAGGGAATGATAGAATATCTTCTTTAGATGGATACAAAGGATATAATCAAATCCCTCTCGCTGAAGAAGATCAAGAACACACTTTGCTTTTTCGCCCCAAGAGGATTATATTGTTATACAAAAATGTCATTTGGTTTGCGAAATGCTGGAGCAACATACCAAAGAATGGTAGAGAAAGTGTTTGCGAATTGGATACATAAGACACTAGAGGTGTATGTGGATGACATGTTAATAAAAAGTAAAGAAGCAAAAAATCATGTCCAAGATCTGAGAGAAATTTTTGAACAAATGAGACAGTTTAACATCAAAGTAAATCAAGAGAAGTGTATTTTTAGGGTTGCGCCAGGGAAATTTTTAGGCTACATTGTATCAAAAGAGGGTATACAAGTTGATCCGGCGAAGGTGCAAGCAGTTCGCAACATGCCAACTCCAGCAACAATAAAAGATGTACATAAGTTAAACGGACTCTTAGCTTCACTAGGGAGATTTGTTTCGCGATCATCAGATAAATGCAAACACTTTTTCAACATACTCAAAAAGGGGACAAAATTTAAATGGACGGATGAATGCGAGAAAGCCTTGCATGGAATAAAAGATTATCTGATGAATATATCTATTTTGCAAAAAGCAGAACCAGGAGAAGAACTATTACTATATCTTGCGACAACATCGCACGTATTAAAATCTTTGTGTTGTTGCGAGTAGATGCAGGAATTGAGAAACCAATCTATTACATCAGTAAAACCTTCAATGCCGCAGAGAAAAATTATTCAAAAATCGAAAAGTTAATTTTGGCGCTAGTTTATGCAGCATTCAAACTTCGCATATATTTTCAAGCACATACAGTAAAGGTATTGACAAAGGTACCCATTGAATCAGTAATGAAGAATTCAAAAAGATCAGCCAGAGTTGAGAGATGGAATGCACAAATAGGACACTTCAAAATCAAGTACGAAGTACTATCTTCACCCAAATCACAAGTTGTCGCGGAATTTTTAGCAGAATTTCCTTTAGAAGATGATGAAGCAGTGGAAGAAATGATGGATATAGAAGAAGAATATGGAAACCCAAAGGACCTACTGACAGATCCGGATAGATGGGAAGTGTTGGTAGATGGATCATCAAATGGAGAAGGTAACAAAATTGGAATTGTTTTGATTTCGCCAGAGGGCACTAAAATGGCTTTTTCTTTCAGACTGGAGTTTACATCCACCAATAATGAAACGGAATATGAAGTTGTAATACATGCTTTGAAATTCGTAATAGAAATGCAGTTGGAAAATGTGAGAATCACCAGTGACTCGCAGCTAGTCATTCGACAAATAAAAGGAGAATACACTACAAATGAACCATCTTTAAAGAAATACAAGAAACTTGTTGGAGAACTGTCAGCGAAAATCCCAAAAACAAAATGGAGACACATATCAAGAAAAGATAATAGACTCACAGATGCTTTTGCTTTTATCTCAAGTATGATGACGAATCCAACTGCGAGATGCATAAAGATACAGACACTTTTATCACCGTCGATCAATAAGGAAAAAGAAGGAGAGGTAGACGTGATGATCATAGAAGATGGGGAGTAAACACCTGTTATTGAAGATTGGAGAGCCGAACTTCATGCATATTTGATGAGAGGAGAAACACCGAGAAATAGACTGGAGGCGCACAAATTTAAAAGTCGTGCTACAAATTATGAACTAAGAGATGGGATACTATACCGGAGATCTTTTAATGGACCTTCACTCAGGTGTTTGACACGAGAAGAAGGAGAAGCAGTATTAAAGATGTTGCATAGTATGGATGTTGGCAATCATAGCGGCGGAAGATCTTTGGCATACAGAGCGAAAATACAAGGCTATTACTGGCCATATATGCATGAAGATGCGAAACGTGTATCAAGACGTTGCGAAGATCGCGCAAAGGCATGGAAAGAAAATACATGCACCTGGAGCACTATTAACATCTTCAACAAATGTGTGGCCCTTTGGAAAATGGGGTTTAGATATTGTTGGACCGTTTTTACCAGGGTTTGGACAAAGAAGATATCTGATTGTCGCTACGGACTATTTCACAAAATAGGCAGAAGTAAAGGCAGTACAACACATTCGCGACAAAGATATTTTTATATTCATATTTGAGAATATCATATGCAGATTTGGAATTCCCGCACAATTGGTATCTGATAATGGGAAGCAGTTCGAAGGACATAATATAGAATTATTACTAAATGCATTTAAGATAAAATGTGGAAAGTCAACCCCATTATACCCTCAGGAAAATGGGCAGGCAGAAGCAACAAATAAGACAATCGCAGATATATTGAAGAAGAAATTAGAAGGGTACAATAAAGCATGGTACATAATGCAGTATGGGCTTACAACACAACCAGGCGAGAAGCCACGGGAATGTCACCTTTCTGTTTAACATATGGGGTTGAGGCTGTGCTACCAACAGAAGTTGTTATCCCAACAACAAAGAAAGAAGCTTGGGAGAAAAATCTTAGTGCGTGTATTATTCTAACTAAACTGGATGAACTAGAAGAAAAAAGAGAAAGGGCTTTGCAGCATATGGAAAATTACCAGCGAAGATTAGCCCGAGAATATAATAAACGAGTTAAAACACGCGAATTTCAACCAGGCGATTTGGTGCTGCGAGAAACACCGATATATCAGCGAGAAAGTGATGGAAAGCTTGCGAAAAAATGGGATGGACCTTATATCATCAAGGAGATAGTAGGAACAGGGGTATATAGATTGATGGACCCTGAGGGTAGAGATGTGGGACGTATACTTGATAAACCATGGAATAGTCTATACTTAAAGAGATATTACCCATAAAAATTATGGTGAAGAAGTAGACTGCGGAATGGTACATGATTGAGGCAATAAGAATTAAATATTTCAGTTTTATTCTCGAAAAACATGTGAATATTTCACACAGAAAACGACAAAAAATTATCAAAGATCGGCGAAATTACAAAAGAGCTTACATATACAGAAGAATCAACAAAATAATCAGAAAGTGGCGAACTTACTATGGCGTACACCCTAGTTCGCGAACACAATTTCGCAAGAGGCAAAAGAACCTAAAGTGCGTCATAGTAGGCGGTACCTATTACATATAAAGCAAAATTGACAAAATACTCAGAATTGGACGAACCTTCATGGCGTACACCCTAGTTCGCGAATAAAATTTCGTAAGAGGCAAAGTACCTAAAGTGCGTCATATAAGGGGGTATCTATAACGTGGCTCAGGGAAAAGGTTACACCGCCCCTGGAACCTGAGTCATGGAGATTGGGGGTAATAAAACCCATCCAGGAGAGGTACCTTGGATTTTCAATCTAAGCTAGTGACTTAGATTGGACGACCGGAGGTCTCTTCTAAGGAGTCAGCATTTGACCAAGGCGCCGAGGTACACGGTTGAGCAAAGGGTGCCTGGGGCATTTGAAGTGTCTCGGCCATTCTTGGCAAGTCTCGGCTTATCTTTTCACTCGGCCAAGAAAACTCCACTTAGGGTGCGATCTCGTAACCATAAGCCCTATAGGAAAAAGGGATAAGAGGCTGCGAAAACAACTGGTTGTTGTTAATACCGGATGGGAGGAGCTAGCCTTGTATGGCAGAAGTACACCTCCTTGAAGGGGCAACCAGGGGGAAGATAAGGGCGGCACCCTCCATTAGGGAGCTGATAGTGTCAAAAAAGACGTAAATGTCATGAGGCTTCTTACTCACGGGAGTATCAAGACTTTTCATATTTATGCAACAATCCTGAAGAGGCAAAAATACAAAAGAGTAGATAAGACGAGATCAATGGGTCCTTACATGCAAATGTAAAGACGTCCTGCGATTTCGTCGCAAAGACGGCAATGTCATTGGGCTTTATGATCGCAAGGATATTTAGGCCTGTCATATTGTCGCAAGAAAAATATCCTGCAGAGGCAATAATACTAAAGAAATGATAAGACAAGATCAATGGGTTATTACATGAAAGTGTAAATACGTCCTGCGATTTTGTCGCAATAATGAGAGGTGGCAAAATAAGACCTTTAACTAGGAAGGCAAAATAAGACCACACAAGAGAAATGATAAGGCAAGATCAATGGGTCATCACATGAAAATGTAAGGACGTCCTGCGATCTTGTCGCAATGAAAAAATTCACATAAACAGTTTGAATATAGATGACAGAGATTTTTCATCGCAAAAAAGATAATGGAAAACAAGATGGGAATTGTTAAACATCAAAGATTGTCTTCCATGCAAGAAAGAAGAATAATAAATGAGTAAATACTTCTCAAAAGTGAATGAAGTACATAAAGAAGTAACAATGCAAGAAGTAAAATTACAAGAGAAGTTCAATTCTCAATATCAATTTTTTCGCCAGAAGGAGATACTGGATGTTCTTCAACAATTTTGTTAGCCTCACCAACTTCCGCGCTTTCGCCAGATTTTGCATTCTCACCAGACCCTTCTTCAACTAAATTTTTATTGACGGCTTCATTAGGTGGAATCACCTCTTCATCTGCGGAATCTTCGCCACTTTCATAATCATAATCACTATCAGGAGGGTTAGGAACTTCATCATCACCTAATTCCAGAGGTTCGACAGATACAGGATCAAGAGATTTGGACAATAAGAAATCATTCACAATAACTTCAGCTTTAAGGTGAAATTGGCGAAGGAGTGCTTTCTGATGATTCCTACTCTCTATATCTTTAGAGTAAGTGAGATAGTCGAATCTTCTTTCTGCCCGATCGCGAGAACGAGCAAGAGAAGCGTGAGCGATCCATTTTCTTTGCGAATTTTGGCATAGTCGATTTCAAAGTGGAAATAGAGGAGTGAAGATTTTTCTCGGATTCTCGCAAAAATAAAGAGTATAGAAAATAATTCGGATATTTCTCGAATTATGAAGGAAAATACCATAAATTCCAGAAAATAAATTGATTAAGGTAGTCAAATATCATGACTACCTTCCTTTTGCGAGATAAGATATTGGGTTAAAGCCAAACAACTATTCTCCAAATGATTCATGGCACTGTCAAAATTATCTCCAACCAAACCTCTTAGTCGAGAACGCAAGCCTTTTTCGTTAGAAACAAGTAAGGCGTTTTCCTTCGCAAGAGAAGAGTGGGATTCTTCTAACTTGGAATATTGATCCTTGAGTTGGCTTGTTTTTACACTTAAAGTTATTCTACCTTGGATAAGTTTATCCCTCTCAACAGTAACTTCTTCGAGTTTACTTCTCGGCGAATAAGAGAGAGATCGTTCTTGTTCTTTATATATTTTTTGACAGACGTCAAGTTGTTGCGAGGAAATCGCCACCTTATTTAACAGAGCTCGCTTCTCTTGAGAAAGAGTTCCATTTTCATCTGATAAAGTTTCCAACTTCAAATTAGCTATAGTTAAAGAGTAAGAGAGGCGAGATAATTCGCTACTTAATGAGCCCTCTTACGAACTAAGTCGGCATTTTCTTTAGAAAGATTATCTATTTGATCAACATAAATATGTATGAAGATTATCTAATTGGTTATATTGCTCCATCCAAACGTCTCTATCCATTCGAGTTTCTTCAACAACAGATTCCAACTGATATATCTCCATTTTTCGCTTATGGTTCAAAGCTTGAAGGGCGAACAAGGGCTTGAAGATTAAAAAAAAAAAAAAAAAAAAAAAAAAATTAGAGAGGGGAGGGGAGTTGTACCTTTTAATTCTTCGTTCTTCTTGCGAAGATTATCACGATCCAGTGAGACATTTTGAAGTTTTGATTCTCAAGACGGAGAGTGTCACACTTTGCAGTCATGGCTTGGAGATTGTTCTTCAAAATTATAACTTCTTGCTCTAAAGATGTTTGCGAAATTCTGTCAGAACCAAAGTATTTACTCAAAATCTCGCAGACATTAGACTTGATGGGATCGACGGAGGTCTTCTTGGCGTCATTCATGATATCTGATAAAACTTTGAAAGCCACGTCCATTCCCTCCAAATTTTCCTTAGTAAGAGGGATAGACTCGGATGAAGAGGTAGTGACGACAGAAGAGAGGAGAGTTGAATCGTCTTTGGTCGCAGGAATGTCATGAGAAGATGAAATCTGATGAAGGTTAATGACTGGGGAAAAGGCAGAGGCATCGATAGTAGGAGAAGAAAATGGTTCATTCACAATAGGACTATCATGAGGAACTTCATCTATGGAAAACTCAGATATAGGAGGAAAATCAGCATCGACATTTTCGCAGACGGTATGGGTAGATTTATCTTGCGACGATATCGCAGGAGGAGTTGTAAGCTTAAATATAGGAAAAGGAACAGAGGTTTCAACATTTTTAGAACGACGAGATCTTTTGGGGGATCTATCGACGTTTTTGTCATCCTGCGAATCACAAGTTAAATAAGAAACAGAGGCAACAATATTGGTATTAGAAGAGTAAATGTTTCTTAATACCTTGCTATTCGCAGGCTTTCTCTTGTGTGCAACGGATTTTGGTTGCAAACCCTTGGATGTTTTAGGATTTTGGACTGTGAATTTGGTAACAGGGACGTTCTTACTAAAACAGAAACAATAAGGGAATTAATCAGAGATGGACAAAATCAAATAAAGTAATTTCAGTAGAAGAGTTCAAATGGATCACATGCAGTATGATCTACAAACCTTGATGGCTCCATAAGAACAGTAGCATAGAAGATTTACAACAAGATGAACAACAGCAAAAGTTGCAGACGATAAAGAATTCACAAAGAATGAAGAGATGAAGAAGATGAAGTAAAAGAAAAGAAAGATATTCTTGATAGATCTCTTCTTAAATAGACAAGAAAAGGATGACCGGTTAGCATTTAATGTGCCAGTAAAGAGGGGAATATGTAACACGTGTAAGCGGTTTCTTTTGGATTTACTAAGCTTGTCGGCGAAAAAATAAAGGAAAGAAATGAACGGTAGCGGAATTTTGAAAATACTAATTCTCATGACGTTCTCTTCTTCGCAGAGAAGACATGAGAAGAGGCAAGATGTAGGATCAGAATATCGCAACACCAAGATTCTCGCGGAATCCATAAACAACACATTGCGAAGATATCGCGGGCTGGAAGTAAAAACGACGTAACGGATGACGACAGCCAAAACACGAGAAAGATGTGAAGATGTAGCGAGATCGAGGAGTTTCGCGAGATTTGACATTTGTACATTTGCGAGACTTCGCAAGACATACCCGAAAATAAAGGACAGCTTAGCTGTCATCCACTATGTAATGACCTATATAAAGAGCCGAATAGGCTTACGAAGGGAGAGATCTTTTTCGAGTGTTGAGCAAGTCATTAAGAGAAGAGAAAGTTTAGAGTGGTTGTAATTCTTTGGTTTATCTCCTGTTCATCTTGTAATATTTCTGGAATTTGATCAATAAAACTTATAGTTATTCATCTTAAAATGATTTGATTGTGTGAATTCTTGTGAGGGGTGTATTGTGGGATTTCCTGCAACTATAATGTTCATGAATTGATTCGAGTGAATCAAACCAATTTTGCTTCAATTGTGTTCTTGTATACTTCTATGAGAATATAGCAATTGAACAACTCTATAACTAGTTTCATTTGAGTCATTTGAACTAGTTGTGGTTAAGATGAATAAGGTTGATATGAGAGTGTTCATATAGCTAACCTCGGTTAACTACTGTTGAGCCAACCTAGAGTACACGTTTAGGTACGGTTACTCAAACCTAAATGAAGGTACATTTCATTTGTGTATAACAAGCTAAGTTCGATCTAATGGTTGAAAGATATTAGCTTGAGTCTAATCAGGTTTTCATCTAACGGTGAATATTGAATGCTTTGTTACCAAGGTAACTTAGATGACAAACCCTGATTTGAAAACTATATAAGGGAGAACTCTAACAACTTGGAAACCTAATCCCCACGCCTTCTGTGTGATACTATTTGCGACTAGAGTCGATTCTCCTTTAACCTTAGGTTTTTCATAAAACCTTGTAAGTTAACGAATTGAAGACTTCATTGGGATTGTGAATCCAGACCCAACTATTTTCTTCGTAGTTGTGTGTTCTGATCTTACTTTTACTATCGTGATTGAGTATTATCTTTGCTAAGATTTGCTTGAGATTTATGTCCGATAGGTAAGATTAAAAGTAGTCACAAACATCTTCGTCTCATCGTTTGTGATTCCACGATATCTTGTTTCGCTTCCATACGATTAAGATTATTGTGAGGTGATTGATAATACTAGGTTGTTCTTCGGGAATATAAGTCTGGTTTATCAATTGGTTCCTGTGCACCTTGATTTATCAAAAGACGGAACAAAACTCATAGGTATTTCTGTGGGAGGCGATTTATCTATTCCAATAGAATTTTAAATGAGACAGATTTGTTTATCAAGTCTTCGACTTTGGGTCGTAGCAACTCTTGGTTGTGGGTGAGATCAGCTAAGGGAATCAAGTGCGTAGAATCCTGCTGGGGTTCAGAGACGGTAAGGAGCGCAACTGTACCTTGATCAATGTGAGATTGATTAGGTCTCAACTACATTCCAGTTCGAAGTTCATTGGTAGTAGGCTAATGTTTGTAGCGGCTTAATACAGTGTGGTGTTCAAAGCTGGACTAGGTCCCGGGGTTTTTCTGTATTTGCGGTTTCCTCGTTAACAAAATCTCTGGTGTCTGTGTTATTTCTTTTCCGCATTATATTTGGTTATATAATAGAAATATCATAGGTTGTGCGTTAAGTTCAATCAGTTCTTGAATCCGATCTTTGGGTTGTTGATTGAATTGATTGACACTTGGATATTGGTTTGTGATACCGTCCAAGTTATTTCTCTAATTCAATCGGGCTCGCAAATTCCTATTTGTTTGATTGCAGATTGAATTGAGAAATTGAGATATATAGCTCTTTGATATACTTTTCTATAGATTGAGTCTGACTGTCTAGTTGATTCTCTTGAAAGTATATTGAAGTTTGTCTATTCAGATTGCCAAACGAAATATTGGGTGTGGTTCTTAGACCCTGGTAGGCCTCTAAAGATGTTTATATTTGAGACTACGGGTAATACCGCAAGTGCACGGTGTCTTGGTTGTAGAACTGGGCACGTACGAGTCGAACCACAGAGACTTGTGGTGCTCTTGTATTGATCAAAGGCTTGCTAACCTGAATTTCTAGTGTGAGTAACAAAAGGCAACAGGATGTGACAAAGATGTTTTGGTTGCCGAAACGGCTGAGTTGTGATGGTATGAACCTAAGCTAAGGTATAAGACAGTGATAGAGGTGTTGCTAGGGTCTTAAATCCACCGCTAACCTATCTTTGTGTCTTTAACTCATGACATTGTTCTTATTCTTATGCTAGATAAAGGCAAGGTGTCAAGTCTGCCTTAACCTAAAGTGTTTCTCCGCTTGACAAAGTTAATCACAACTAAAGTATATCTCCCAAGTATTACTTGTCTAATTACAGTACAAATAATCGAGGAACATAATAATCAATTTAAACTTGGGTTGTAGCATAAATAACACGAGTGAATCAAACTACAAAGGCATCCATGGTATTGGCATGCACTTTGAGAGCAAAGTGTTATCACACCGAAATTAATTCCATCTAGAAAATATTCAATCATTCAAGAACAATACATGAGCATGAAGAACACGGTTGCAAGTTAGGGTTTCATCTCAAACCCTAGCAACTAAATTAAAACATGAAAAATGAAATTAAACCTAATTGATCGCACTTTGGCTAATCCGGGCGTGCTCTCTATCAACACCCATCACTCATATTTATACATGCACAAATCAAAATATCTAACCCTAATTCTCAAAACAAAAATTAAAGATAAAATAAACCAAAAGCAATCGCACCCATACTATGATTGCGCTCCCTCTTCTGTCTAATCGCCTCAGAGATGCCATGCATCGGTTGTTGGCTAACCCTATCTCTAGTTTTCTCTAGGTTAGCTTCTAAGGTTGAGAGAAGCTAAGGGAGAGAAAACTAGCTCTAGAGAGGTGGTGCGGGCAGAGATGGTGTAGGCGAGAGTTGTTGATGGAGGTGAGAGTGGGGATGATGGTGACGAAAGAGGAGAAGGAGAGATGGTGGCGGAGGTGGTGTTGCGGAGCGAGCTGCGTGTCGGGGTGAGGTGAAGAAAGAGAAGATGGAGAAGAGAATGGGTAGGTCGATTAGGGTATAGGTATAGAGGTCTTCAGTGTTGAGCGGGTGCATCATGGGAATGATGAGACTGGCCTAGCGAGCGTTGGATGGAGCTGATGGAGATCTGAACGGCTCGGAAAGGTAAGCGGTTTTGGCTGATCTGGTGTTGCACGGGAGCAGCGATCTATGATGCACGTGGAGGCAGCGACCATTGGATGTGGAAGATAGAAATCTCAACGGCTCGGGATGAGCGGGTTCGGATCCGGGTCGTGGATAGCTCTAGCCCAAGTCTTCCTTGTTGGGTTGCAACTGATTTGCGCGCGGGCTTTGGCTATCTGCTCCATAGATGTTTGACTCAAATTCTTCGCTCTTTAGTTCCTCAGATTCTCCAAGCTTTATTTATTGCCTAAAAACACAAAATTAATTAATACAAATATTTATTCTTGAAAACAAAGAAAACACAGAATGGGGATAATATCGATTTCTAAGCGCAAAAGATGAGTAAAATGCCAATAAAAAGGTGTATAAATATGCACTATTTGGCACTCATCAAATACCCCCAAACCTGAATTTTACTTGTCCTCAAGTGAAACAGAAATGAAGAAATCCTAACTATACCACTGTCGTAGGTCTCTCGAATGCATTTAGCGTATGCACTAAGCCTTTAAACCCCTAGGTGTCCCTAGTGGACGAGTTGTAGTCTCGTGAGGGTTTACCAGAGGTGTACCCACAAAACCTTCTCCAACTTCAGAGTGTAAAAGAGTCTCAAGCCTCCAAGAAGCTATGAGGACATAGAGTTTCTGCATGCTAGTAATAGAAGTTAGAACTATCGAAGAACGCCTTCTCATCCTTAAGTGCTGAGCGAGAAGTAACCATACCATATGAAAGAATTCGGATTCGATTGTGATCATAAGTCTCAACTTCTGCCTCACCATTAGGGTTTTATGATAATTGCACTCAAAAAGATCGCTTTTTAGTCTCTCATGTGTGCAGGCAGGAATAAAGAGAGAAATCCTGCACACGTTGTAGGTAAGAAGGATAACCTTCCGAAATAAAATCTGGAGATTCCACAGAAGTGTGGACAAAAAGAATCTTTTTCTGATGATCTCTAAGAAAGGAAATCAACCATTAGCAAGGGTGGGAGTACTCACTCACTTCTCACCCGATCGGCAACTAACATCAATCTCTCATAGGAACCATAGAAACGTCTTCAATCTTCGGTCTTCGGTCTTCAAATGTTGATGACGAACTTCTAAACTTCACAAAACTTGACAAATTTTAATTTTTCTACTCAATTTCCTTGTTGTTTGGATTTTTCTTTTTGAACTCTTCTTTACCATGGTGGTAGCAAAAATAAGAAAATAAACTACAATATTTTTTTGACTTTTGATTTTTTGAATTTTTTTTTTTTTTTTTTTTTTTTTTTTTTATAATAAGTGAAAATAAAAATACAAATACAAATAATGAAACAACTAACTCCATGGACAAAGGACTTTATCACTCAATTTTTCCACAACTTGTATTGTCTTGATTTTATAAATTTTATTAATTCTCATCCTATTTTCTTTTCTTTGTTGCACATAAACCTTGGACTATATCAATTTTTCTTTCAATATTCCGATTAACTGCTCCTAGGTTCTTGTGATGATGTGTTTCTATGGGTCTTGCTGATTGAGAGAGAGTGATGCTAACGGCAAATCGGTATTTAGAAGGAGTTTTCATCTTTAGACGTCACCCTCATGATTGACAAAAACTAGCACTCAAGAGATCAAAAGTAGTCTTTGAAATTGGTGCGAAGTTGGGTAGCTCACCATTCCTACCCTAATTTACGTAAGGTGACATACACTCTAACAGACTTTTCTAGAAAGTTGCAAAAATTGAAGGTTGGTGCCTCACTTGATGTAAAATGGGTAGTCTCCACTATGGGTGATCACAATTCTACTACCGAATATCTAAACAAAGACACCTAATTCGCCCTCCCAAGTATGGTTAAATCCAACTTTAACGCTCTAATCAACTAAGGAACCCGATTGCGTTTTCCGGTACTTCCAATTTCTGTTATTTCGGTCAGAACTCTCTATGTAAACGTAGCTAAAAGCATGCTAGTGACTCTAAAATCTCTAAAAGTTGGAGGTTTTTACAAAAAGAGTTTTGAATTTTTTTTTTTTTTTTTTTTTTTTTTTTTTTTTTTTACACTGAAATAAAAGGTTAAAAAGACTAAAAACTCTAAATACAAAAATATGCAAATGCACCCCCAAACCTAAATCAAACATTGTCCTCAATGTGTCGACATATAGAAAAATTTTAAACAGTCACATACCGAGAGAACTATGCTGATAAGAGAAAAAGGGAAGAGATTACCGGATGTTGGCAGGAGCAAGGTTGAGCTTCATTAATCAAGGCAAAATCCAACATTCTCAGTGGAGATCATATCGGATTAGCATAATAAAAATGCACAAGAAGACTCAACCGATTCAAGAAAGAAAAAAAATAACAAGTCCTACAAAAATTTACTAACAGTCTAAAGAGTTGAGGGTCAACCCAATAGAAAATATGTGCAAACATTAACAAATATAACATGAAAATGGGCTTTGGTTTATGTGGGAATTTGGTTTATTGGGATTTTGGTTTGTTGGGAAAGTTTGGTTTATGTGGGTTTTGGTTTGTTTGGGATTTGTTGTTGAAGCCCAGGATTTGTGAAACGCACAGCCCAGATGTCTAGCTTATGTGGGCTGAAGGTTGTGTGGTTGCAGCCCAAGTGGTTGTGTTTGAAAAAGTATAGCCCAGAAATGAATTGAGTTGGGCTGAGTTTTGGTGTAAGCCCAAGTTAGGTTAACATGTGCGGCCAAATGAGAAAGCTCGGCCAATGAACTGGGCTTGATTGAAAGTGCACAACCAAGAACTTGGTTTAAGTGGGCTGATTTATTTTACAACCCATGTTTGGGTTACTCGCCTAGATGGTCTGCCCGGTTGGCCACAGCCAGATTATTATGTATACGACCAGTGAAAAGGGGTACAGCCAAACAGACTATGGGCTCGGTTTGGTTGCAGCCCGTTGGGTTCGATTAGCCTGACTATGAAGGCTTGATTTTGGGTACAACCCGAGATGAGTTGATAATGCACATCCTTAAGTGAGTTGATAATGCACGGCCAGAAGTGAGTTGAGTGGGCTAGAAGTCAATGGTTTGTTTCACCCACTATCCGGCATAGGGTTACGTTGGTGCGAGTTTGGCAAACTCGCACACGGTCATGTGTGCACGACTGGCAAGGCACGAGCTTGAGTGCTCGGTTCTTGCACACAGTTGTGTGTAGAGACACGGCTCAATGAGGAGCAATCACAAACTCACACAGAATTGACACGGCTTATAGATGCTAGTTCACAAATGCATAATGGCAAGGGATGCAATAGCGAGATGGTCACTTAAGCATTACACAACAGTTTGATATGCCACAGTGTCAAATGGCTTGGTGGACCTCAAGTTTTCGGGGCTCATGCACAAATATGCGGGGTCAACAGTTATACCCTTCACAGCATCATCTACTCATCACAGATTAGCACAAGTTGAAGCTAACACAATTGATGTCAACTGGTTCAGTTGACTTCAGTTCTCAAAGTTCAGGCATACAAGTATTCATGAATTAGCATGGCAGATGGTGACTAAGCTCAGAGCATGCAATCGACTCAGGGGTGATTAGTCATGCAAGGTAACTAAGTTATCATGCAATCAGAGTTGTGCTCAGGTTATCACAGGATTGACAGTGTAGATCATGCATAGGGGGGCTCAGGTGAGTTATGCTCAGGTTGTTGTGCACGGGGCCTGCAGATGCATTTTTCGCATAAATGGCAATGACAGTGAGTCCGCGATTAAAGCTCACTCAAGGTCTCACACGGGCCGGGGGTTGAGTCAAGAGTTATGCTCGAGGTGATGGCAGAGTTAAACATGCAAAGGGCATCACAGTTTAGAAATACAATGCTACGAGGGCTGATAAAGAGTTATGCTCAACTCGATGGCAGCCTCACAAGGTTTCCCACAAGGTGCACGTGTCGAGCTCGGGGTATGCCAAATGGGTTAAAAAGTAACTCGGGGTTGATGGCACTAAGGTTTGCAACCTCTAGCTCACTCAAGGTCTCGGGGTTACACACAACTCAAGTCAACGAGTCTCAACAAGGTTTGCAGGCCGAGGTTCAACGACTTGGGTGGAGCTCGGGCGGCGTATATCATGTCATCATTCATCCAATCATACATGCTTTCATTCATTCAATCATTCAAGGCTGAGCATGCTTATCAATCAATAAGTAGAAAGGTGTTTAACAGAGAAGGGAATGCTAGCGCACAGAGCAACTTAACTTAACAATTGCTCGTCCTTGCCTCAGCTTTCCCAGCAACTTGCAGGTACCTGACTCCTATAAGTTGCAGGGGTTGCTCAGTTGCAACACAAGCACAGCAGCACGACAGCAAGCTCAACAGCTCAGCAAACACAGCATGTACCTCAAGGCCTGCACTGTTCCTTGCTTTCCTTGGGTTAGTTCAAGAAACTCACAAGCACAAAGAAGACAACAAGCATGGCAGGTACACCTTAACTCAACAAACCATTCTCGGTTCCAAGAAATGAGCCACGGGATAATAATACGACACGGGTGGAAAGTGATTTGGGTGACACGGGAGTTAAAAGTGACAAGTGACACTAAGCTACAGCTACAGAGGCTTATGGCTCAGGTCAAGAAGCCAAGATGCAGAAATAAAAAAATTTACAGCTGATTTATACTAATGCAGGGTTAAGTTATACTAAGTGCACTAACGATGCAAGACGAGATGCGGAATGTAAAGTCGGAAAAAGGTAAAGGATAAAAATAGAAAAACTTTAACTAAATTATAGTAATACAGTAGTGAAAACAAAACCGTAAAGTGAGTATGTACAATGGAGGATTGGAACTCGAGTAAAACAAGCCAACAAATCAACGGGGCACACGCCAAGTCCCCGGCAGCGCGCCAAAAACTTGGTAGGCCTCTAAAGATGTTTATATTTGAGCCTACGGGTAATACCGCAAGTGCACGGTGTCTTGGTTGTAGAACTGGCACGTCTGAGTCGAACCACGAGACTTGTGGTGCTCTTGTATTGATCAAAGGCTTGCTAATGAATTTCTAGTGTGACAGTAACAAAAGGCAACAGATGTGACAAAGATGTTTTGGTTGCCGAAAACGGGCCGAGTTGTGATGGTATGAACCTAAGCTAAGGTATAAGACAGTGATAGAGGTGTTGCTAGGGTCTTAAATCCACCGCTAACCTATGCTTTGTGTCTTTAACTCATGACATTGTTCTTATTCTTATGCTAGATAAAGGCAAGGTGTCAAGTCCGCCTTAACCTAAAGTGTTTCTCCGCTTGACGGGTTAATCGCAACTAAAGTATATCTCCCAAGTATTACTTGTCTAATTACAGTACAAATAATCGAGGAACATAATAATCAATTTAAACTTGGGTTGTAGCATAAATAACACGAGAGTGAATCAAACTACGGTGCATCCATGGTATTGGCATGCATTTGTGAGAGCAAAGTGTTATCACACTTTGAAATTAATTCCATCTAGAAAATATTCAATCATTCAAGAACAATACATGAGCATGAAGAACACAGTTGCAAGTTAGGGTTTCATCTCAAACCCTAGCAACTAAATTAAAACATGAAAAACAGAAATTAAACTCCGATTGATCGACCGGCTAATCCAGGCGTGCTCTCTATCAACACCCATCACTCATATTTATACATGCACAGCTCAAAATATCTAACCCTAATTCTCAAAACAAAAATTAAAGATAAAATAAACCAAAAGCAATCGCACCCATACTCTGATTGCGCTCCCTCTTCTGTCTAATCGCCTCAGAGATGCCATGCATCGGTTGTTGGCTAACCCTAGCTCTAGTTTTCTCTAGGTTAGCTTCTAAGGTTGAGAGAAGCTAAGGGAGAGAAAACTAGCTCTAGAGAGGTGGTGCGGGCAGAGATGGTGTAGGACGTGAGTTGTTGATGGAGGTGAGAGTGGGGATGATGGTGACAGAAGAGGAGAAGGAGAGATGGTGGCGGAGGTGGTGTTGCAGAGCAGAGCTCTGTGTCGGGGTGAAGTGAAGAAAGATAAGATGGAGAAGAGAATGGGTAGGTCGATTAGGGTATAGGTATAGAGGTCTTCAGTGTTGAGCGGGTGCATCATGGGAATGATGAGACTGGCCTAGCGAGCGTTGGATGGAGCTGATGGAGATCTGAACGGCTCGGAAAGGTAAGCGGTTTTGGCTGATCTGGTGTTGCACGGGAGCAGCGATCTATGATGCACGTGGAGGCAGCGACCATTGGATGTGGAAGATAGAAATCTCAACGGCTCGGGATGAGCGGGTTCGGATCCGGGTCGTGGGTAGCTCTAGCCCAAGTCTTCCTTGTTGGGTTGCAACTGATTTGCGCGCGGGCTTTGGCTATCTGCTCCATAGATGTTTGACTCAATTCTTCGCTCTTTAGCTCCTCGGATTCTCCAATCTTTATTTATTGCCTAAAAACACAAAATTAATTAATACAAATATTTATTCTTGAAAACAAAGAAAACACAGAATCTGGGATAATATCTGATTTCTAAGCGCAAAAGATGAGTAAAATGCCAATAAAAAGGTGTATAAATATGCACTATTTGGCACTCATCAGACCCCCACTTTTTCAATTTGTATCAGAGTAGGCAAACACATTTAAGACCTCATAAGTCTGTGTTTGAAGCATTCTGATTTTTATGGACGAGTCTATCTCTAATAACGTACCAGTTCATAAATTTCCATATGATTTTCAAAGATTGGATTCACCTGAGAGAACTGTCACATCTAAGTCAGTATCTAATCATTCTCTTAATGTACAACCTGTTGAAGTCTGGGAAACACGCCTAGAAGAACAGTTGGATGAACTTTCTGATGAAGGTGATTCAGATATTGATAGAGATGTTGATGAGGAAGTCTCGGAGTATGTTAAGCTATTGGATTTGGTGGAAAAGAAGAAGATGAGAACTTCTCATATCACACCTCTTATGATTCCTCTCTGTCGAGAAAACAAGAAATTGAGAAGATGTTACACAGGTGTTTATGTTTCGAATCGTTCCAATGAATCAATCCTCAAGGATTATGAGGAAAACCTACGTATGAAGTCACTTGAATGTGATAATCTTTATCAAAAGTACTTTTCATTGGAAGAGAAACTTGCAGAATCTGAAGCAAGGATTAACTCTCAACAAATTAGTTTTGATGACAGAGAAAGAGCTTATCTCGCTCGAGAAAAACGCCTGGAGGCTGATTTAACTTCTGTGCTTGATAAAATCAAGATGTTGGAAGATGACTTGAAAAAGTTCAACACTAGTTCAAGCAGATTAACCACTATGCTAGGAGCAAGTAAAAATCATCATGATACACGAGGATTGGGCTATAAGGGAATAGATGCCCCAAGTATTAGCAAAGAGGTAAAATTTGTCAAGGCTAGTGATTCTTCTCAACAAAGACCGTAACTTTCCAACCTTTAGGCAAAGGAATTAGTGTTGTAATGAATCTAGATTTGCGTATAAACGTCGTACGAATCCTTTTCACAATCATAATGGTTATCAAAAGGATAACTTCTTAAAGACGAAGACAAGATCCAATGCTCCCAATTGGAGAAAGACTAACTTGCAAAAGAATAGTCAATCCAATTATCTTTCGAGAAATCTTGAAGATAGTAATGGGAAGAAGGTTCTGGTTATTCCCTAACACACTCAGAAGTGGGTACCAAAGAAAGACAATGATGCTTTGAGTGTGAAAAGGAATGATCTTCCAGAAAATTCCATGACTATGGAGAAGGCAGTATCCATGATGTTGGAACTTAGCAAGTTCTTTGGAAAAATGGATTTGGATGTGAAAGATTCTAAAAGCGATCTCTTTCATGATAATCCAAAAGTGAAACAGAATAAGCCAAAAACTATAGATGGTGAAAAATCCATAGTTACGGAAAAGTCTGTTTCAGTCACTTATGGTGAGCAAAACATTGTTCACCTCAAAAAAACTTGATTGTGTTGTAAGTGCATCCTCACCAAGGAATGCCCTGTTATGTATACGATGAGGGAAGCACGAGAATTGGGGCGCACAGATTATGTTTGGTAAGGCTGTAGAATTCGACTGGATTCATCTAAAAAGGTATGTCTATAAACTTGAGCAAGAGTTGTGCTTTTATTTATTTGTTTAGAGTACTTATATGATGCATGTACCTTGCTTATCGTTCATTTCTACCTAACTTGATTTGTGTTTAAGGTTCTTAAATGTTTAGGTTTGAAAATAGTAGTTCGGGATATCTGGAATTCATGGTACACTTACCAGGTATGCGATTTTAGTACGCAACCCCATATGCATATTGGCATGTAGACGTCGATGTTCGGTAAACTTGTTTTGGCCGTAACTTCATCGTCCGAACTCGGAATGACCTCATTCTTTTTTAATTCTCTTCCTTTTTGATTTCTCTTCAAATTGGAGATGAGAGTTATTGAATTTGGTTGAGTTAAGATTGGTCATTGTCCTATCTCTTGTTCTTTGAGTGTTGTGCTCCGTTTTGGCGCACTTGTTCTACTTCTCTTGGACTTGGGCATTTGGATTATTGGAGTAATCCTCTTCTAAGCTCATTTATAGCTTTTACAAGAATGATGTTGGTGAATCACAAAGAAGGAAGTTCAAGAATGGGTAGTAGTACGCATTGCTATGAAATTCTTGAATGTTCACAATCATCTTATGTGAACTATGGTGCATGGTCGTTAATGACTTTGTATGTTCTTCTTTGTTAAGGAAATCTTTTTATACGCCTTTGGTAGCTATTCTTGGTGTAAATCCAGGCGAAAAAGATTGATTCTACCCTCTAAGGACAAATCATCTTATATGTGCATTACGAGTTTGGAAGATGATTTTTGCAGTATTAATCCTTATTGATTTTATAATTTTATGGGATATGTGTGTTTGTGTCCGTGAACTATGATTGTCCCATATACGACAAAAGTTAAGTCTATTACATGTCTCTATGCAAATAGTGATGAAAAATAGAATGAATCTTTGAATATTCCGCATTATTGATCTTTCCTTGATCCATATCTTTGTGTTATTACTGTGTAGCTTCGTAAGTTTTATTATGTGAGCATTTCCGATTAAATTAATCGTGGGTCTCTTGTGGTTAATTTAATTGAGTATTTTTGGATACAAATTCATGTTTCATGTGATTTGTTAATGTCCAAAGAAATCCTTATTTTCTTGTGAAAGTAAGGTCGCTCTTGTTGTTCCCTTGGGAATGACATTATATGGGGGAGAGTTCTTAATTGAACTTGTGCTTAATTGCCAAATCTTTGTGGGGAGTGCGGCTGTGGAATATTGTAGGAGTTATCTTGTATCTTTATAAACTCCTTGATGAATACACTAAGTTTCGACTATGTGAAATCATCGAAACAAGTTGGTATGTAGTTCTGTTTTGGTCATGAAGTATCTCTATGAAAATTTTATGATGATTCCACTAGTTTCGTACCTTTGCCAATTTATACTGACAAAAAGGGGGAGAATTAATGTGTAGTTTCACACTACAAATACATATGGTTTACGGATCATTATGTAAGGGGGAGTGGTTTTCATGTGAGATGAAGTATTGACTAAAGGGGAGTGATACATATCACCATAGTGTTGTTGTCAAAGTTGTGATACAATTGAACTTTGATGTTGTGTAATAATACTATTGTTTGAGGGTAAAAACTGATTCTGCGGTTTTTGGTAATTTGGGGTGTGTTGATGAGAAACGAATTCAAACCCTAAACAAATGCACTACACGGGAGTACTTTTAGATTCAAGAGATCAATTTGTAAGACTCTGGCCTAAACCAAGAAATGGCTGTTCCAGATTCAATTCGGTTACAAGGTGAAGGAGAAGGGTTGATCTTAGGGAGGGAAGCGGAGAAGGTGTTTGAGATTATGAAGGTGTGGCTGTTTTATGACTTGTATCAGAAAATAGTTTCTGGTTACTTGTGTTGATAACGCTTGTGTCCTCTTGAAATAGGTTGAAAACCTATTTATATAAGTCATTGAGCGCACCCTGATCTCATAGGAAGTGGAGGAAGTTAAGTAGTGGAGTCGTGCGGAAGGTGGTGATCATCGTGTTTCCATTATGAGGGAATACTAGTCACACTTTCACCCACTACTCTCATTACTATTAACTATCCGTCCTTTCCTGACACTTTCTCGTAATGGGCGCGTTGCACGCCACACGCTGTAAACCGCCAGACCAATAACCCAGTGAGCATCCCCCAGTGACTGTTTTGATGTCTCGAATGAGTGGGTCAAGTCGTGGGACTTGCCGCGGAGAGTAGCACATGATGCTATTAGGTGAAACAACTAAGTTTTTTATGAGGCCTACATAAAATATCGTATGTATTTGATGCATGTGAAGCATCGCATTTAAGCAGCTCAATTTAATCGATGTGTATGAAGCATCATTGTTTTAGAGCCTGATTGAATAAGTCGCAGATAAGCGTCTTAAAAGGATAGCGGGGTCGACCACTTTGGGTGATCGTTCGAGTGTCTTATGGGCAAACTACCATCTGGTCGATCACTCCATGTGGAGGAGTGATGGTCGGTGTTCATAACGCCACTTTGTTAATTTTCTGAGAATAAATCTACACTGCCCGACTAAGCTGGCGAAGTTGGATGGTCGTGATTGATTTGCGGCAGTTGTTCAATGCCGTTGACGCGATTTTTAGGGTTTGGAGGCCGATCGACCAACTCCCTTTTGAGCGAGCGATTCGAGGTGTTGTGTTTGGGTTTGAGTAGGTCGATCGACCAAGTACAAAGGTGGGTTTCCAACGAGCACACTGACATCCCCTGGGTCACCTAAAATTAAATCTAAGCCACTCAATTTGGCTGGCGAAGTTGGATGGTTGTGATCGATTTGCGGCAGTAGTGTGTTGCCGCAAATGTAATTTAGGGTTTCTAAAGCAGCGCGTTCACCCTACTTTGGGTGAACGATTCTATACGTTCTCGGCTTGCCGTGAGCAAGTCGATCGACCATGGGTGTAGATGGGTCGCTGGTGGACACGCCAGTACTTCTTTGATCGCTCAAGATGCGATCTAAGCCGTCCAACTAGGCTGGCTAAGTTATACGGACGTGATGCGTTTTGAGGCCGTCTTTGCCGGTCTCAATTCGTTTGAGCAGCGTGAACGCCCATGTTTGGGTAAGCGATTGAGCACTCTATAGGTTTTCCGCATGCAAGTCGGTCGACTAGGGCACTAATGGGCCCGCTGATGATCATGCTTGCGCTTCCTTAACTGTTCATAAGAGGATCCAAGCTGTCCAATCAGGCTGGCAAAGTTGGACGTTCGTGATGCTTCTAAGACCGTTTTGAACAGTCTAGCTCGTTTAAGCTTTCTTTCGACAGCGTGATCATTCATACTCGGGGTTGGCGTTTGACAACGCTGGGATGCGTTTAGGCATGGTCCGATCGGTGGGAGAGTTGGTGGGCCCGCCGACAGTCGTCATGATGGTTGCCTATTTCCGCCAAGGTTTGGCTAGGCTTGTTAAATTGTGCAGCCAAATTGTGTGGCCGTGATCGTTTCTGAGACTGACATGTACAATCTAGATTTCCCTTAAGGAAATTAAACATATTTGATCGCGCAACTTTTAATTAAAAGGTATGCGAACGCGCTGATTGATAGACACATTTTGTGTCTAAGTTGTCCTCAATTTTTATAGTGTTGGAACTCGATTTTTGTACTAATATTGTGTTTTTGTGTATTTTTAGGTATTTTTGGAAATAAACTTTGTTGGAAAATTCGGCTCGAAAAGTTGATTTTTACACCCGGAGGACACGTGTTATTCGGACTCTCACTATTAGTTAAGGGACACTCAATTGATAAGGGGTGCCTTCCTGCTATTCGCACCCCAGTTGTTGGATAAAGGGAAACCCTTTCTTCTTCGTTTGAAAACATTTTTGGCGGGAAATTATTCTTTGTGTAATTGCAGGAAATCCTACAATACACACCTCACAAGAATTCATGATATTTAATACATCTTTAAGATCAACAATCAATCTCTTTATTAATTCAGTTAGAAATTTTACAAGAAGGGAATGAAATCAAGAATATAATTGCTACTCTAGACTTTCTCTCTCCTATAAACTTTCTCTCCACTCTAAAAAGATCTCTCTCTTTCTTAAGCCTGTTCGGCTCTTTATATAGGACATTACATAGTGGATGACAAATAAGTCATCCTTTTATTTTCGGATCGACTTGCGACACTCTCGCAAGTATTCAAATGTTAAATCTCGCAACACTCCTAAATCTCGCTAGGTCTTCACATCTTTCTCGTGTTCAGGCTGTCGTCATCCGTTGCGTCATTTTTATTACCAATCTTCGTAGTGTGTCGTTTATGGATTTCGCAAGGGTCTTGGCATTGCGATATTCTGATCCTACATCTTGCCTCTTCTCATGTCTTCTCTGCGAAGGAGAGAATGTCATGAGAACTAGTATTTTCAAAATGCCGCAGTTGTTCATTTTTTCATATTTTTCTGTATTGACATGATTCTGTACTTTTACGCAGAATTTATTACACGTATCTCTTCCTCCATCCATTTCTTGACACGTCTTTTTCAACTGCTATTTCTCAACCGTTCATGTCTACTCTTCGCATTAAATGTGTTTATCTTTTCAAGAATTCTTCTCTTTATATATACTTTTCTTATTCCTCTCTTCTTTTTTTTTTACTTTCTTTCTTATTTTCTCTGCAACTTTTCTTTAACCCCTCTCCGTAACTTCCGCTTCTGCTGCTGTAAATCTTCTTCTTTCTACTTCTCTTGATCTTCGATTTTATCTTCATTCCCATACTCTGAAAATGCCTCTAGTTGGTCGTAAATATGAAACTTCTCTGGACAAAGTTCAGAAAGATTTCGAAGAGAAAGGTTTCGTATTAACCACCATTCCCAATCAAGAATCTAAATCCATTCTTTCTACCAAACTGTTTGCTGATCATCATTGTGATGATAAGGAAATCATAATTTCGCTAGGCCAAATTCTCGCTGGCCTTCCCATTCCTCTCTATGATCCCGATCTTCCCTTATTTTATGAAATTCTTGCTCATGCGAAATTCTCGCGAGCTATCTACCAATTGAGTGGAGATTGTATCCGCTTAATGCTTGAGTTCACCAACCGTGGTGCTGGTAAAGGGTCTCTTTACCCAAAAGAAGTCAGAGATCCTAAATTCGAGGACTTAGAGATATTTGCCGAAAAATATACAGTGGAAAGCTTCTTCGAAAACTATGAAGTAATAAATATGAAGGATGATAGAACTCGCTGGGATGCTCGCTTGAAGAGAAGAGAAAATGTCGCCAGCGATAAAATACTTATGCAGGATATCGACTGGCATTCTGGCAAGAACAATGTTCCTCGTCACTCTAAAGACGACAGATGGTGCGTCTTTCCGCTAGTTTTGAAAGGTCCTTATATTTCAGGTTCAAACGTGCTCCCTGCGAATCTCGCTAATTATCAACCTTGGGTTTTTAACTGGCCTGAGAAAGCAAAAGAGGTATACTTCCTAAATTTCGCTCAGTTTATAATCTCCACTCCTTTTTATACTTATTAATCTTGCGAAATTTTCAGATTATCAAGTTGAGAAAAAGCTACAAAAGAACTGCTAAGGAAAGTACCCTAGCGGTGCTCCGTTCGATCACGGATGAAGTAAGAAATACTTTTCTATATTATTTTTAACAATATTGTTGCCTCTGTTTCTTATCTTCATTCGTGTGCGAAGGTTGGTGTTGAAGTTGCTGAAGAAGAAGAAAGTTCTATGGTTGCGAAGACCAAAGGCAAGGGTAAAGGTTCTCTTCGCAGGGAGAAGTCCACTGCCCCACCTTCAAAGAAACGAAAGATTCAGTCCATCGAAAGCTCTGATGATGAAGATAATGATGATGTTGATACTTTTCTCGCAAAGGAGGATTTTCCAACTGAATCTTCTATGGCACAACTGTCCAGCATCTTCTCTGACTCCATGCAAGGGATTGGAGATGATCATCTTTCTAGTACATGTAAAGCTATCGCGAGTATCTGCGATGCTCCTTTGCTAGAGGGTGATGATTCTCTTCATGGGGTTTCCAG
Organism: Papaver armeniacum; assembly: GCA_023531295.1. NCBI lineage: Eukaryota > Viridiplantae > Streptophyta > Magnoliopsida > Ranunculales > Papaveraceae > Papaver > Papaver armeniacum. The sequence goes on along the minus strand of JAJJWW010012403.1, from coordinate 419,551 downwards.
ATCAGTGACTCCCAGCTTTTTAAATTCGCTTGGTGTCTTGGTATGTCTTCCTTCCCCTATTTCTTCATAATTTTGATTTTAAGTTATATCTTGATAATTTCTTCACTTTCCTTTACAGACCGGGAGAGCTTCCTTTGTTGTTGCCTCAAATCTTGAGAAAAGGCGCAGTATTCTTGAAAAGAAAAATCTTCAACTTCGCAAGAAAAATGAAGAACTGGAAGCTTAAGCTACTACTCTTCGCGAGAAAAATGAAGAACTGGAAACTGAAGCTACTACTCTTCGCGAGAAGACTAAGCAATTAGAAGCTGATTCTTCCACTCAGAAGAATAAGATATCTAGTCTTCAAAGTGCCAACCAACAACTTTATGGTATGAGACTTTTCTCTTTTCCTTTGTTTTGTTCTCTCATTATCTTCCCTCATCTGATTTACCATTTTCGCAGACGTCTATAACCTTTCTAACGAAACCATTCTTCTTCACTCATTCCCTGACCCTATGGATAACAATGCCCTTCTTGATCACCTCAACAATTCTTTGAATAGCTTTTCCAATGACAAGATTAAATCTCTTCCTCTAAACGAACTTCAATCCAAATTTCGCCTCTTAGAAATTGATCATAGATCTAGTTTAGGCTTAGCTAACCAATTTAAGCGTCTCTATCTTAATTCTAAAGAGAAAATTAATACTTTAAGAACCAAAATCAGTGATCTCATAGATGATAAAGATCGCATCGCTAGACAAGGTGCTCAAGCATTAGCGAAATTCCAAAAGACTCTTCTTGAAGTTCAAATTGAACGAGATGAATCTATCCGCAAAAATGATATACTTAGCGAAAGAGAGAATCAAATTCGCTCCCTTCTTCTCATAAATAATGACGATGAATTCGCTTGGGCTGAGAAAGTTCTAGATGATGCTAGGAATAATTTAGGTGTTAACGTTAGTCTTCAAGATGATCATACAACCTTGGTTAGGGATATGATCTCTGACAGTGAAGGTTGTTAATTGTTCTTCTTTATTTAATTGTTCGTCTTTCATAAAATTGTCGTTGAGTTGCTGATTCATTGTCACATGTTCGCAGAAGCTGAGGAGAGATTTCGTAAAAGAATTGAAGAACTTGAGTCTGAAAAGGAGCAGCTCGCAAAGAACCTTTCTTCTCGAGATGATAAATATTCTAGATTGAAGAGTCAACTACAGATTACCGTTGCGAATTTTAAGAATGATGCTACTCTTTTTCGCAATCAGACTATTAAGATGGTCTGCGACGACAATATTATCCCTCATTCCGCATATCCTTGCCTTATTTAAGAAATCCCCAAGAATGTGCCTTCTCTGGATATCTCTGACAGCGATGCTAGCGAAGAAGAGGAATCTGATGGAGATGAAGAAGTAGAAGGATCTGATGAAGATGATGAAGAAGAAGAATCAAACGAGAAATAGTTCTATTTTCTTCCTTCTCTTTTTGTAATATTTGTACATTCATTCTTTTAATCTTCTATTTTTGTAATCTTTTGCTGCGAATTTCTTGGATCTTCAAATACAAGCTCTACCTTTGTTGTTCCTTTCTGCACATGTTAAAAGAGCAATTCTTTTTTGCAATATAATTAATCAATATATTATCAACCTTTCATTTTATGAGCGCGTAAATCTATCATATGAAGACAAATAACATGTTTTTATTCTATGCATTCCCATACTTTCCTCTGTTATTTGCATTCAAATGAGAGATTAAGCAAGTTATTTTCGAATAGTAATATGTATTCATGCCTCAATCTCACAGCTGTTGCTGCTGGATTTTCGCAAGTAAGGAAATCTTGGTTTCTTCCAAGATTTCCTTTTTTCTTTTTCTCTTATGTGGTCTTATTTTGCCTTCCTAGTTAAAGGTCTTATTGCGCCACCTCTTGTCATTGCGACAAAATCGCAGGACATCTTTGCATTTGCATGCAAAAACCCATTGATCTTGCCTTAACTCTTTCTTTGAAATTTTTGTTGCGACAATATGACAGGCCTAAAATTTCTTGCGAAAATAAAGCCCCATGACATCGCCGTCTTGCGACGAAATCGCAGGACGTCCTTACACTTTCATGTACTGACCCATTGATCTCGTCTTATCTTTGTCTTTTGTATTATTGCCTCTTCTGGATTGTTGCACAAATATGACAAGCCTTGATACTCCCGTGAGTAAAAAGCCTCATGACATTTGCGTCTTAAGACACTTATCAGCTCCCTAATGGAGGGTGCCGCCCTTATCTCCCCCCTGGTTGCCCCTTCAAGGAGGCGTACTTCTGCCATACAAGGCTAGCTCCTCCCATCCGGTCTTAACAACAACCAATTGTTTTCGCAGCCTCTTATCCCTTTTGCCTATAGGGCTTATGGTTACGAGACTGCACCCTAAGTGGAGTTTTCTTCGGGCTGAGTGCAGCATAAGCAAGACTTTCCAAGAATGGCCGAGACACTTCAAATGCCCCACGCACTCTTGGCTCAACCGTGTACCTCGACGCCTTGATCAAATGCTGACTCCTTAGAAGAGACCCTCGGTCGTCCAATCTAAGTCATAAGCTTAGATTGAAAATCCAAGGTACCTCTCCTGGATGGGCTTTATTGACCCCAAATCTCCATGACTCGGTTCCGGGGTGGTGTAACCTTTTCCCGAGCCATGCAATAGGTACCCCTTCTATGACGCACTTTAGGTCTTACATTTGCCTCTTGCGAAATTTTGATTTCGCGAACTAGGTGTACGCCATAGTTGGTTCGCCTTTCTGCGATTATTTTGTTGATTCTTCTGCATATAAGTTCTTTTGTAATTTCGCAATCTCATCTTTATCATTCATAAAATATATTTTCTTCTTCTGCATATCAGCTCTCTTTCGCAATCTCATCTCTGTTATTTTTTTTATTTTTTTTATTTTTTTATTTTTTTTAAGATCAAATCAATCATACATTTTTCTTTCACCTCCCCATTTCTACTTCGATAGTCAACAAGTACATTCATTCTTTAAGTCTCTTAATTCTGCTACTTTCTGCCTCTGCATTTTTGAATTTTTCTGTCATTTTTTTTGTCTGTTGCGAGATTTTCGCCGCTTCTTATCTTCAAAATGCCTTGGCTTCACAGAGTTTCTTCTTCTCTCTGTTTTATTGTATCTACCATAAATCTTTCACTCTTTTGTTTATCTTTGATGTTGTATTTCCAATTCTTCTTCTTCGCAGCTCTTTCTTCACAAGATTCTACATCAATTTCATAACACTTCTTTCCTTCAACCCAATCTCCTTTTATGATGCCAACACCACTAGGATGAGGAAATTTGATACATTGATGGAAAGTAGATGCCACACCTAGAATCTCATGTAACCAAGGTCGTCCAATCAATGTGTTGTATGGTGATTCCACATCGACTACACAGAATAAAATTTCAGAGGATAATCCTTTCAGTGGAATTCGCATATGAGCTTCTCCTTTAGGCTTATTTGCAAAGACCGTTAAAACCATAGATTTTGTAAGTTGAAGGTATTAGATCTTCATCTTTCCCTCCCATAGTTTTATAAGTGTGATAAAAAAGGATATTCACGGAACTTCCAGTATCGATCAAAATTCTGTTGATTTCCCATGAATTCTCAGCGTCATCATCCTCATCCTCGTTAGGTTTTGGGTTAATCTCCAATCTTACCACTAATGGGTTGTTGTGCATTTCTCCACCCTCAGGCTTCTTCTGCGGTAAAAGAGATAGTATGCTTTTGCCATTCTTCCAGTTGTGATGTCTTCGCAATGTTCATTATTTCTCTATTATCGGCATCTCTTGCGAAAACCCTGCTGAGAGTGTTATCGTGAAAATCTTCAATTGTCTTGTAAGAGTGTACGATAGAGTTACAAAACAGATTCTTTACCTTTGCGCAAACTTCAATCACAAATGTTTCTCTTTCTTTTGCTGTGTTTGCCTTGCGAATATCTGGAGGAGGTGGTAATGCTTGAGTTTGCGTTTATCCTACTAGAAAGTGATTTAATTTTCCCTGATCTATCATCCTGAGAATGATTCTCTTTATGTTTTTGCAGTCATTTGTTGTATGTCCATGGAAATGATGATAAGAGCAAAATTCATTACTTCTGTAGCTTGGAGGTGGTTCACTCCCCATGTTCCATGGTGCGGGTATGTTTTCCATTAGGATTATAGCTTCCCATATCTTCTCCACACTAGCATTCAAAGGTGGCATTTTGATTTCTTCCCATATTATCTTGTGACTTCGCTGTCCTCTGTGATAGTTTTGCCTCTGACCTCCATAAGTTTCTTGCGGCTGATCAAGTCTTTGGATTTTGTTATTTCCACCACGGCTATAAAAGTTTCTCTCTCTCTCTCGAATTCTTCTTGATCACGACTCCCCATAGCTACTAGATTTTGCTGATTATCACCCATTATCCTCTCTTGTTTCCCTTGCGAGGTGCTCGCCACTGTATTTATCAACTTGGGTAACAAGCTTGCATTCGCTGCTTTTGAACTTGTGTTCGCAATGGGGTATGATTCCATCTCATTTTGCTTTTCCTCAAGAGCAATATACTCCTCCTGAATTTCTCGCAACTCAGTCATTGTGATCATATTCTTGATTCTGAAAATTTGAATGTATAACAGATTGGTTGCGAACATAGCGTTAATGAATGACAGAATGAGATATCTTTCGTCCAGACGACCAGCCATATCACTATACATTGTCTTCCACCTCACGGTTAGATGCTTCAAGCTTTCGCCAACCCTTTGTTTTAACCCAAATACATCTTCACTTTCAGGTCGTGAGGAATTGTTACTTATATACGCCCCTAAAAATATAGCTTGCAAATGGTTGAAAGATGTTATAATATTCTTTGGCAAACCGTCAAACCATTTTAAGGCCTCTCCTGTTAAACTTGATGCAAAATATTTGCACAATATTGCATCATGGTTCTCCCATTGTAGCATACATCTCACATAAGCTTTGATGTGTTGTACTGCACAAGTTGTTCCATCAAAAATGCTGGTTAACGCAGGTAAATTGCACTTTGGGGGTATTCCTCCTGATTGTACTTCTTGTGTGAATGGAGTTTTCGTAGCTTCCTCTATGGATTCATCCAGTTGTCTCTTACCTCCTTCTCTTTTATTATTTATCATTCCTCTCATTTCCGCTAACTCTCTCAAAATTTGTTCATTTATACCAGAATTTGGATCCATTGGTCTTTTTAACTCCGCCTCTCTTCTTCTGCGTTCATGTCTGTTTTGACTTTCTTGTTCATCATTTTCTTCTCGTCTTTCTCTGCGATCTTCTCTTTCACTTCTTTCATGAATTCGCACACCGTTATATCTCTCATTTTCTCCTCTTTGCCGCCTTTCAGTTCTCCTTTGTATTCTATCATATTCTTCATTGATATTAACATTATTGCGATTTCGCTCACGCATCCTTTCTCGATTATCATGATTGTTCTGTCGAATTGCCTCTTGTAGTTCTTGTTCCTCCACTTCTGCTCTTAGTCTTTCCCTCTCGCGAGCTAGATGTGCTTGTTCAGTATAGTGTCTTTCAATTTTATCTCCAATTACTCGTTCATTTCTTTGTATTTCTCTCCCATGTAATATTCTCCTTCCTTCTTCCTGATTTTCTTCGCCATCTTGATTATTTCGCCCCTGACGGTATCTATTTCCCTGATTTCTATCATTTTGCCCGTTTTGAAGAGTTTCAGCACGTTTGATATACGATCTTCCATTATTTCTCTTCCTTCGCGACGTTCTTCGCCTGGATTTTGTATTCCCTCTCGAGTTTCTTCATTAGCATTTTCTATAGGCAAATTTTGTCTTATTTCTTCTCTAACTGATCTTGAACTTGATCTTGTAGACCTTCTATTTTGTAATCTCATGTTTTCCATCCTCAATTCATGATTTTGCCTTGTCAAATTCGCACGTTCTTCTGTTTCTAACCGCCTTTCTTCATGTATTGTTTGCCTCAATGCCTCTAATGCTGCAATCTCTTCATTTCCATGAATTATTCCTCCAATTACTTCTTGGCCTCTCTCCTCTTGTCCATTGCCTCCTAATTGCTGCTCTTCTCCTATTTCATCTACAGAATTTGATCGCCAAGTATGTACACTCACTCTGTCATAATCCACAGTTCTATTTTGTATTGGTGTACGTTGAATTGGCGGTTGAACTCGATTTTCTCCATTGTTCCTTGTGTTCATTCTTGAAGATTCCTCCATTTCGTCTCTCCCTTGTCCAGCAAGTCTCCTACTCCTTCTAACAGTTGTTGGTTGTTTTGATGCATGTCTTCTTCTAGCCATTTTTCAATCTTGATGAGTTTTTTTGAAAATTATATGAAATACTTTATCTATTATTCTAAATTCTTTCCAATCACAATATAAATCTTCAGTCCCTGTTTCTAGCGCCATATGTAATTGCAGGAAATCCTACAATACACACCTCACAAGAATTCATGATATTTAATACATCTTTAAGATCAACAATCAATCTCTTTATTAATTCAGTTAGAAATTTTACAAGAAGGAAATGAAATCAAGAATATAATTGCTACTCTAGACTTTCTCTCTCCTCTAAACTTTCTCTCCACTCTAAAAAGATCTCTCTCTTTCTTAAGCCTGTTCGGCTCTTTATATAGGACATTACATAGTGGATGACAGCTAAGTTGTCCTTTATTTTCGGATCTGACTTGCGACACTCTCGCAAGTATTCAAATGTTAAATCTCGCAACACTCCTAAATCTCGCTAGGTCTTCACATCTTTCTCATGTTCAGGCTGTCATCATCCGTTGCGTCATTTTTATTACCAATCTGTGATATCTTCGTAGTGTGTCGTTTATGGATTTCGCAAGGGTCTTGGCGTTGCGATATTCTGATCCTACACTTTGAAAACCCGTCATACTTGTAGGATCAGAATATTGCAACACCAAGATTCTCGCAAAAAACATAAACGACACACTGCGAAGACATCGCGAGCTGGAAGTAAAAACGACGTAACGGATGACGACAGCCAAAACACGAAAAAGATGTGAAGATGTAGCGAGATCGAGGAGTGTCGCGAGATTTGACATTTGTACATTTGTGATGCTTCGCAAGTCATACCCGAAAATAAAGGACAGCTTAGCTGTCATCCACTATGTAATGTCCCATATAAAGAGCCGAATAGGCTTATAGAGGAGAGAGATCTTTTTCGAGTGTTGAGCAAGTCATTAAGAGAGAGAAAGTTTAGAGTGGTTATAATTCTTTAGTTTATCTCCTTTTCATCTTGTAATATTTCTGGAGTTTGATCAATAAGAATTATAATTGTTCATCTTAAAATGATTTGATTGTGTGGATTCTTGTGAGGGGTGTAGTGTGGGATTTCCTGCAACTATATAATGGCGCTAGAAACAGGGATGAGTGAAGATTGATATTGTGATTTGGAAGGATTTGAAGTAGTAGATAAAGAATTTCATATAATTTTCAACAATTTGTTAAGATAAAAGAATGGCAAGAAGAAGACATACATCAAAACAACCAACGACTGTTAGAAGGAGTAGGAGACTTGCTGGAGAAGAAACAAATGAAATGGGAGAATCTTCAAGAGCAAACACAAGAAACAATGGAGAAAATCGAGTTCAATCGCCAATTCGGCATACACCAATACAAAATAGAACTGAGGATTATGACAGAGTAAGCGTACACACTTGGCGATCGGATTCTGTAGATGAAATAGGGGAAGAGCAGCAATTAAGAGGTAATGGAGAAGAAGAGAGAGATCAAGAAATGGTTGGAGGAATAATTCATGGAAACAAAGAGATTACAGCGTTAGAGGCATTGATACAAACAATACGCGAAGAAAGGCGATTAGAAACAGAAGAACGTGCAAATTTGACAAGGCCAAATCATGAGCTAAGGATGGAAAACATAAGATTACAGAACAGAAGGTCAAAAAGCACTACAAGATCAAGATCAGTAAGGGAAGAAGTAAGACGAAATATGCCTGTAGAAAATGCTAATGAAGAAATTCAAGAAGAAATACAAAATTCAGATGAGGAACGCCGCGAAAGAAGAGAAGTAAGGGAAGATCATTATATCCAACATGGGGAAACTCTCCAAGATGGGCAAAACGATGGAAATCAGAGAGATAGACACCGACGGAGGCGAAATAATCAAGAGGATGGAGAAAATCAGGAAGAAGGAAGGAGAATATTACATGTGAGAGAAGTACAAAGAAATCACCAAGCAATTCAGGATGAAATTGAAAGGCATTATACTGAACAAGCACATCTAGCTCGCGAGAGGGAAAGACTAAGAGCAGAAATGGAAGAACAAGAATTACAAGAGGCAATTCGCCAAAACAATCATGATAATCGAGAAAGGAGGCGTGAGCGTAATCGCAATAATGTTAATATCAATGAAGAATACGATAGAGTACTAAGGAGAATTGAAAGACGGCAAAGAGGAGAAAGTGAGAGATATAATGGTATGCGAATTCATGAAAGTAATGAAAGAGAAGATCGCAGAGAAAGACGAGAAGAAAATGATGATCAAGAGAATCAAAACGGATATGAACGCAGAAAAGAGAGGCGGAGTTAAAAAGGCCAGTGGAAGATAATTCTAGTATAAATGAACAAATTTTGAAAGAGCTAGCGGAAATGAGAGGAATGTTAAATAATAAGAAAGAAGGAGGTAGGAGACAATTGGATGAAGCTATAGAAGAAGCTGCGAAAACCCCATTCACACGGAAATACAATTAGAAGGAATACCCCTAAAATGCAATTTGCCTACATTAACCAAAGATTTTTGATGGATCAACTTGTGCAATACAACATATCAAAGCTTATTTGAGATGTATGTTACAATGGGAAAATCATGACGCTATATTGTGCAAATACTTTGCATCAAGTTTAACAGAGAAGCTCAAATGGTTTGAAGGCCTGCCAAAAATACTATAGCATCCTTGAATCATTTACATGGCTATATTTTTAGGGGCGTACATAAGTAACAATTTCTCGCGACCTGGCATTGAAGATGTATTTGGATTAAAGCAAAGGGTTGGTGAAAGTTTGAAACATTTGACCATGAGATGGAAGACAATGTGTATCGACATGGCGGGTCGTGTTGATGAGAGATATCTCATTTTATCATTCATTAATGCTATGTTCGCAACCAATCTGTTATACATTCAAATTTTCAGAGTTAAGAACACAATCACAATGACCGAGTCACGAGAATTACATGAGGAATATATTGCTCTCGAGGAAAAACAAAATGAGATGGAATCATACCCAGCTTGCGAACACGAGTTAAAATGCAGCAATGCAATGCAAGTTACCTAAGTTGATAAATACAAAGGGCGAGCAATTCGCAAGGACAACCGAGTTGATAATGGGTGTTAATCAGCCAAGCTAGTAGCTATGGGGAGTCGTGACCAAGAAGAATACGAGAGAGAAAGAAATTTCTATAACCGCGGTGGAAATAACAAAATTCAAAGACTTGATCAGCCGCAAGAAAATTATGGAGGTCAAAGGCAAAATTATCATAGGGGACAAGGAAGCCGCAGGATAGTATGGGAAGAAATTGAGATGCCACCTCTGAATGCTAGCGTGGAGAAAATATGGGAAGCTATAATCTTGATGGAAAATATACCAACACCATGGAACATGGGAAAGGAGCCACCTCCAAGTGAGATAAGCCATGAATTTTGTTCTTATCACCATTTCCATGGACATACAACAAATGACTGCAGAAATATAAAGAGAATCATTCTCAGGATGATAGATCAGGGAAAATTAAATCATTTTCTAGTAAGGAAAGCTCAACCTCAAGCATTACCACCTCCTCTAGAAATTCCCAGGGCGAACACAACAAAAGAACGTGAAACATTTGTGATAGAAGTTGGGGCAAAAGCAAAAAATCTGTTTGGTAACTCTATTGTACATTCGTACAAGACAATTGAAGATTTCCACGATATTACTCTCAGCAGGGTTTTCGCAAGGGATGCCAATGATAAAGAAATAATGAACACCGCGAAGACGTCGCAACTGGAAGAATGGCAAAAGCAGATCATTTCTTTTACCGCGGAAGAAGTACCTGAAGGTGGAGGAATGCATGATAACCCATTGGTGGTGAGATTGGAGATTAACCCAAAACCTAATGATGATGAAGATGATGAAGCGGAAAACTCATGGGCAATTAATAGAATTTTAATTGATACCGGGAGTTCTGTGAATATCCTTTTTTATCATACCTACAAAACTATGGGAGGAAAAGATGCGGATTTGATACCTTCAACCTATAAAATTTATGGTTTTAATGGTACCGCAAATAAGACAAAAGGAGAAGTTCATATGCGAATTCCACTGAAAGTGTAGGATCAGAATATCGCGACATCAATACTTCGCGAGATCAATAAACGACAGCATTGCGAAAGTGTCGCAAATGAGTATAATAAATGACGCAATGCATGACGACAGCTAAAACACGAGAAAGATGTGAAGACTTAGCGAGATTTAGAAGAGTTGCGAGATTATATATTTGTACACTTGCGATATTTCGCAAGTCATTCCCGAAAATAAAGGACAGCTTAGCTGTCATCTATTGTGTACTACCCTATATAAAGAGTCGAGCAAGTCTGTTGAAGGAGAGATCTTTTCCGAGTGTTAGACAAGTCATTAGGGGAGAGAAAGTTTGTGGTGATTGTAATTTCTTTAGCTCTTTTCTATTTTATCTTGTAAACATTCAAGGAATTAATCAATAAAATCATAGTTGTTCATCTTCAAATGTCTTAGTTGTGTGGATTATTGTGAGGGGTGTAGTGTAGGATTTCCTGCAACTACATATTGGCGCTAGAAAGGGCTGTTTGAGTAAGGATTGACATCGTGATTTGAAAGAATTTGGAGTGGTAGGGAAGGAATTTCTTATAATTTTCAAAAGTTTACCAAAATTAAGAAATGGCTAGAAGAAGAAATGCATCCGAGCAACCAACAACTGTTAGAAGGAGTAGGAGAATTGCTGGAGAAGGGAGAAATGAAATGGGAGAATCCTCCAGAATGAACATAAGGAATAATGAAGAAAATCAAATTCAATCACCAATTCAACCAGTAGCAAATAGAACTGTGGATTATGATAGAGTAAGCGTGCATACTTGGAGATCAGACTCTGTGGAAGAAAGGGGAGAAGAACAACAATTGGAAAACAATGGACAAGAGGAGAGAAACCAAGAAGACACTGGAGAAATAATTCATGGAAATGAAGAAATCGCAGCATTAGAGGCGTTGAGACAAACAATACATGAAGAAAGGCGATTAAAAGCTGAGAAACGTGCAAATTTGACAAGACAGAATCATGAATTGAGGATGGAAAACATGAGATTACAAAACAGAAGGTCGAGAAGCACTACAAGGTCAAGCTCAAGATCAGTTAGAGAGGAAAGAAGGAGAATTTTACCTACAGAAAATGCTGATAAAGAAAACCAAGAAGAAGCGCAAAATCGAGGCACAGAACATTGCGAGAGAAGAGAAATGATGGAAGATCTTTACATCCCACGTCCCGAGACTCTTCAAAATGAGCAGAATGGTGGAAATCAAGGAAATAGGCAGCGTCAGGGGCGGAATAATCCAGTTGATGAAGAAAATCAAGAAGAAGGAAGAAGAATATTGCATGGGAGAGAAGCACGGAGGAAGCAAAAAGAGATTGAAGATGAAATTGAAAGACACTATGCTGAACAAGCACGTCTAGCCTGCGAAAGGGAAAGATTAAGAACAGAAATGGAAAATCAAGAATTGGAAGAGGCAATTCGCTAGAATAATCATGATAATCGAGAAAGAAGGCGAGAACAAAATCGAAACAATGATAATATTAATGAAGAATATGAAAGAGCACAAAAGAGAGCTGATAGGCAACAAAGAAAAGACATTGATAGATATAACGATGTGCGAATTCGTGAAAGAAATGAAGGAGAAGATCGCAGAGAAAGACGAGAATAGAATGATGAACAAGAAAGTCAAAGTAGACATGAACGCAGGAGAAGAGAAGCGGAACTAAAAAGACCAATGGATTCAAATTCTGATGTAAATGAACAAATTTTGAGAGAATTGGCGAAAATGAGAGGAATGATGAACAAAAAAAAGGGGAGGAGGAAAGAGACAGGTTGGATGAAGCCATAGAAGAAGTGCGCGAAAACTCCATTCACACAAGAGATACAATTAGGGGAATACCACCGAAGTGCAACTTACCTACATTAACCAAAGATTTTCGATGGAACAACTTGTGCGATACAACATATCAAAGCTTATATGAGATGTATGTTACAATGGGAGAATCATGATGCTATATTGTGCAAATATTTTGCATCAAGTTTGATAGGAGAAGCTTTGAAATTGTTTGAAGGACTACCAAAGAATACAATAACATTTTTCAATCACTTGCAGGCTATATTTTTAGGGGCATATATAAGTAATAATTCCTCGCGACCAGGTATTGAAGATGTATTTGGGTTAAAACAAAGGGTTGGTGAAAGCTTGAAACATCTAACCGTGAGATGGAAGACAATGTGTAGCGAAATGGCTGGTCGTGTGGAGGAGAGATATCTCATCTTATCATTCATTAATGCTATGTTCGCAACAAATCTGTTATATATTTAAATTTTTAGAGTCAAGAATACAATCACAATGACTGAGTTGCGAGAGATTCAGGAGGAGTATATTGCTCTAGAAGAAAAGCAAAATGAGATGGAATCATACCCCGTCGCGAATACAAGTTCAGGAGCTGCGAATGCAAGTTTGTTACCCAAATTGATAAACACTGTGGCGAGTACCTCGCAAGGTCCACAAGGAATGATGATACCGGATGATGGTCAGCAAAAGTTGGTAGCCATGGGAAGTCGCGATCAGGAAGAATTTGAAAGAGAAAGAAATTTCTACAACCGTGGAGGAAATAATAAAATTCAAAGACTTGATCAGCCGCAAGAAAACTATGGAGGACAGAGGCATAATTATCATAGAGGGCAGCGAGGTCATAGAGTCGTATGGGAAGAAATCAAGATGCCTCCACTAAACGCTAGCGTGGAGAAAATATGGGAAGCTATAATCCTGATGGAAAACATACCTGCACCATGGAACATGGGGAATGAACCGCCTCCAGTGACAGAGTCATGAATTCTGTTCCTATCACCATTTTCATGGACACCTAACGAATGATTGTCGGAATGTAAAAAGAATCATCCTCAGAATGATAGACCAAGGGAAGCTAAATCATTTCTTAAAATGTGAAGAGAAGACTCAACCATTACCAAGACCTCCAGAAATTCACAGAGTAAATACAACAAAAGGGAAAGAAACGTTTGTAGTAGAAGTTGGGGCGAAGGCCAAAAACTTGTTCTGCAACTCTATCGTACATTCGTACATGTCAATTGAAGATTTTCATGATAGTGTTCTCAGTAGGGTTTTCGCAAGAGATGCTGACAATAGAGAAGTAATGAACATCGCGAAGACATCACCACTAAAAGAATGGCAAACGCAGATTATTTCTTTTACCGCAGAAGAGGTCCCTGAGGGTGGCGAGATGCATGACAGTCCATTAGTGGTAAGATTGGAGATTAACCCAAAACCTGTTGGTGATGAAGATGATGGGGCAGAAAATTCATGGGCAATAAATAGAATCTTAATTGATACTTTGGAAGCTCAGAAACATCCTTTTTACCACACTTACAAGACTATGGGAGGGAAAGACGAAGACTTGATACCTTCAACCTATAAGATTTATGGTTTTAATGGCACTGCCAATAAACCTAAAGGAGAAACTCGTATGCGAATACCATTGAAAGGATTATCAACTGAAATCTTGTTTTGCATAGTCGATGTGGAATCCCCCTATAATGCATTAATTGGGCGACCTTGGTTACATGAGATCTTGGGTGTAGCTTCGACTTACCACCAGTGCATCAAATTTCCTCATCCCAGTGGGGTTGAAGTTATTAAAGGAGATTGGGTTGAGAGAAAAAACTGCTATGAAGTTGATGTGGAATCTTGCGAGGAAAGGGCTGCTCAAAAGAAGAACTGGAAACAGAACATTAAAGAAGCACAAAGAAGGGACAGACTGATGGTGGACGCAATAGAAGTGAGAGCTGAAGATACATTGCGAAACCAATGTCTGAATACAGTTGGAAATTGCGATGACTTCGCAAAAGGGAAGGAAATATCAGGAAATTTAAATGAAGAGGCAGAGAGCAACAAAAGTAAGAAGTGTAAGAAATGAATAATTGATTTTAGATTTGTGTAAAAAAAAAAATGTTTTGAAGGAAAAAGACTTGTCAAAAATACAAAGAATATGACGATTGAAGAAGGAGTACGCGAAGGTCTCGCGAGATAGAACATATGAAAATCTGGTAAAATAATTAGAGCGAGATTGCAGAAAATGAAGCAGGACTATGCGATAATTTCGCAAAGATAATTAATCAAAAATCAATGAAAGATTGAACGAATTGACAAAAATGAAAGAATGAGTGAATGGGACGAACCTTTATGGCGTACACCCTAGTTCGCGAATAATATTTCGTAAGAGGCAAATGTAAGACCTAAAGTGCATCATATAAGGGGGTATCTCTTGACATGGCTCGGGGAAAAGGTTACACCGCCCCTGGAACCCGAGTCATGGAAATTTGGGGTCAATAAAGCCCATCCTGGAGAGATACCTTGGATTTCCAACTATATAAGGTTATACCCTGGTTGGACGACCGAGGGTCTCTTCCAAGGAGTCAGTGTATGACCAAGGCGCCGAGGTACACGGTTGATCCAAGAGTGCCTGGGGCATTTGAAGTGTCTCGGCCATTCTTGGCAAGTCTTGGCACATGCTGCACTCGGCCCGAAGAAAACTCCACTTAGGGTGCAGTCTCGTAACCATAAGCCCTATAGGTATAAGGGATAAGAGGCTCGCGAAAACAACCTGGTTGTTGTTAAGACCGGATGGGAGGAGCTAGTCTTGTATGGCCGATGTACGCCTCCTTGAAGGGGCAACCGGGGAGATGATAAGGGCGGCACCCTCCATTAGGGAGCCGATAAGTGTCTTAAGACGCAAATGTCATGAGGCTCTATTTTCGCAAGAAAATTTAGGCTTGTCATATTTGTGCGATGATCCTGAAGAGGCAATAATACTAACGCGAGGTTAAGACAAGATCAAGGGGTCGTTACATGAAAGTGTAAAGACGTCCTGCGATTTTGTTGCAAGACGGCAATGTCATGGGACTTTATGTTCGTAAGAATATTTAGGCCTGTCATATTGTCACAAGAAAAATATCCTGCAGAGGCAAAAATACTAAAGAAATGATAAGACAAGATCAAGGGGTCGTTACATGAAAGTGTAAAGACGTCCTGCGATTTTGTCGCAAGACGGCAATGTCATGGGACTTTATGTTCGTAAGAATATTTAGGACTGTCACATTGACGCAAAAATAAGGGGTGGCAAAATAAGACCTTTAACTAGGAAGGCAAAATAAGACCACACAAGAGCAATGATAAGGCAAGATCAATGGGTCATTACATGAAAATGTAAAGACGTCCTGCGATCTTGTCGCAATGATGAATTTCAACATAAATGAAGATAAGACCACACAAGAAATTGTGTAAACAAATAAACTTGCGAAAATGACTATATTTCTTCATTTATTTGTGAAGAGTTAGCAACAGCAGTTGCGAAACTAAAAAGTATTATTAATTTAAAGATTAGCGATTTAATCTCTCATGTGAAAATAAATAACAGAGGCAAGTATGGGAATGATTAGAGTAAAAACTTGTTATTTATTTTCATATGATAGATTTACAGTAAGAGATTACAAAAATGGAAGGCTAGAAGGATAAATGTACAAGTATCACAAGAAGAGAAAATGGAAAATGGAGTAATCTCTTAGTTCATTCTTCTTTTTCATCAGACTCTTTGTCGGATTCCTCTTCTTCGATAGCATCACTATCAGAGACATCCGAGGAAGGCATATTTTCAGGAACCTCATCAAGAAGACAAGGATATGAAGAAAGAGGAATGCGGTGGTCATCACAAACTATCTCAATAGTTTGATTGCGAAAACGAACAACGTCATTATTGAAATTCGCTACTGTAGTTTGTAATTGCTTATTCAACCTGGAATACTTGTTGTTGCGAAGAGAGAGGTCCTTTGCAAATTGTTCTTTTTCAGATTCAAGTTCTTCAATCCTTGTTTGATACCTCTTCTCAGCTTCTGCGAACATATGATAATGAGTCAGTAACTTAATAGCAGTTTCACAAATAAGAAGTGGTAAAGTAAAGAAGAACAGTTAACAACCTTCTCTGTCAGAAATCATATCTTTAACCAAGGCAGTATGCTCAGTATGAAGGCTGATGTTAACACCTAAGTTATTTCTGGCATTATCTAGAACTTTCGCAGCCCAAGCGAATTCATCGTCACTATTTATGACAAGAAGTGAACGAATTTGGTTTTCTCGCTCATTAAGCATGGCATTTTGGCGAAAAGATTCATCTCGTTCAACTTTAACTTCAAGAAGAGTTTTTTGGAATTTCGCTAATGCCTGTGCACCTTGATTAGCAATGCGATCCTTGTCATCTATAAGGCTACTAATTTTCTTCCTAAGAATGTCATTTTTTTCTTGGGAGCTAAGGTATAAACGTTTAAATCGGTTGGCTAAACCTAAACTAGATCTATGCTCAATTTCTAAGAGATGAAATTTGGTTTGAAGTTCATTTAATGAAAGAGAGTTAATTTTGTTTGACGAACTACTTAAAGATTCGTTGAGATGAGCGAGAAGAACATCATTATCCATAGGCTCAGGAAATGAATGGAGAAGGATGGCTTCCTCAGAGAGATTATAAATGTCTTCGAAAATGATGAGTCAGGCAAAAGAAAATAAATGACAAAGTAAAAATGAGGAAAATAGAAGAGTTTTATACCATAAAGTTGCTGATTAGCACTTTGAAGGGTAGATATTTTATTCTTACGGGTAGAAGATTCAACTTCCCAATTGTTGAATTCTTTCGCGAAGAGCAGCAATCTCATTTTCACTCTTCTTGCGAGATGTCGCAACTTCAACTTCTAGTTCTTCGTTCTTTTTGTGAAGCTGAATATTTTTCTTTTCAAAGTTGTTGCGCCTCTTCTCAAGATCTGAGGCAACAGCAAAAGAAGCTCTTCCAGACTATAAAGAAAGATAAAGCAACTATTAATATATGATTTAAAATTAAAATTATGAAGGAATAGAGAAACATAGACATACCAAGGCACCGAGTGCATTCAAGAAGCCGAGAGTCAATGATCCGGAGATCCCCGAAGAGACTCATTACCCTCCAATAAAGAAGCATCACATATACTAGCGAGAGCTTCGCATATACCGTAGAGGTGGTCATCTCCAAGTCCCCGCATGGAGTCCGAAAAGATATTAGACAATAGCGTCATTGGAGATTCAGTTGGATGATCCTCCTTCGCAAAAGAAATGTCTACACCATCATCTTCTTCATCGAACTCTCACTAGATTGAGGACTTGAGCGAGAAGAAGAATGGGTCTTTTGTTTTTTAGAAGATGGGGCAGCAGATTTTTTCTTGCCGAGAGGGCCTTTACCCTTTCTTTTGTTCTTCGCAGCATTTGAAGTTTCTTCCTCTCCGGCAATTTCAACACCAATCTACATACACGAATTAAGATAAGAAATTGAGGCAACAATATTGTGGATAACAAGAGAAAATATTTCTTACTTCATCCGTGATTGAGCGAAGTATCGCCAAAGTACTTGGCTTTGGATTTCTTTCATAACTTTTTCTCAATTTAGCAATCTGAAAATTTTGCAAGCTTAGTAGATATAAAAGGAAGAAAACATCGCAAAGCGAATGAAAATTAGAGAATGTACCTCTTTTGCTTTCTCGGGCCAATTAAATACCCAAGGATGATAATTTGCGATATTCGCAGGGAGTACATTGGAACCTGAAATGTAAGGTCCGTTCAAAAATAGCGGAAAGACACACCACTTCTCATCTTTAGAGTAGCGAGGGACATTGTTCTTGCCAGAGTGCCAATCAATATCTAACATGAGTATCTTATCGTCGGGAACGTTCTCTTTTCTTTTCAATCGAGCACCCCAGCGAGATTTATCATTCTTCATATTTATCACTTCATAATTTTCAAAAAAGTTTTTTTTCCGTGTACTTTTCAGCGACTATCTCTAAGTTTGCGAATTTAGGATCTCGACGTTATCGGATATATAGAGACCCCTTACCAGCGCCACGATTGGCGAATTCAAGCATTAGACGGATGCAATCACCACTTAATTGATAAATAGCTCGCGAGAATTTTTCATGAGCAAGAATTTCATAGAACAAGGGCAGTTCGGGATTATAGAGAGGAATGGGAAGACCTGCGAGGAGTTGACCTAGCGAGATTATGATTTTCTGATCATCACAATGATGATCAGTAAACAATTTTGCAGAAAGAATAGACGAAGATTCTTGATTGGGAATAGTAGACAAGGTGAAACCCTTCTCTTGTAAATTCTTTTGAGTCTCACCCAAAAGGGTTTCGTATCTACGACCAGGTGGAGCCATTCTCAGAATATGGGAATGATTAGAGAATTGAAGATCAAGAGAAAGAAGAAAAGGAAGATTTACAGTAGCAGAAACGTAAATTGCGGAGGAGGAGAATCGAAGAAAATTGCAGAGAGAAAGTAAAAAAAAAAAGAGGAGGGTGAGAAAACTATATATAGAGAAGAATTCTCGAGAAGATAAATACATTTAATGCGAGAGGGGACGTGAATGGTCAAGAAAAAACGGTTGAAAGAGACGTGTCAAAAAAAGAGTGGAAGAAGAAACATGTGTAATAAATTACGTGTAAAAGTACGGGATCGTAATGTATAAATATGAACAGTTGCGGCATTTTAAAATACTAATTCTCATGACATTCTCTTCTTCGCAGAGAAGACATGAGAAGAGGCAAGATGTAGGATCAGAATATCGCGACATCAATACTTCGCTAGATCAATAAACGACAGCATTGCGAAAGTGTCACAAATGAGTAATATAAATGACGCAATGGATGACGACAGCTAAAACACGAGAAAGATGTGAAGACTTAGCGAGATTTAGAATAGTTGCGAGATTATATATTTGTACACTTGCGATATTTCGCAAGTCATTCCCGAAAATAAAGGACAGCTTAGCTGTCATCCATTGTGTACTACCCTATATAAAGAGTCGAGCAAGTCTCATTGAAGAGAGATCTTTTTCCGAGTGTTAGACAAGTCATTAGGGGAGAGAAAGTTTGTGGTGATTGTAATTTCTTTAGCTCTTTTCTATTTTATCTTGTAAACATTCAAGGAATTAATCAATAAAATCATAGTTGTTCATCTTCAAATGTCTTAGTTGTGTGGATTATTGTGAGGGATGTAGTGTAGGATTTCCTGCAACTACAGAAAGGATTATCTTCTGGAATTTTATTCTACGTAGTTGATGTGGAATCACCATACAACGCGCTGATCGGACGACCATGGTTACATGAGATCTTAGGTGTCGCATCAACTTTCCATCAATGTATCAAGTTCCCTCATCCCACTGGTATTGGCATCATAAAGGGAGATTGGGTTGAAGGAAAGAAGTGTTATGAGGTTGATATAGAATCCTGCGAAGAAAGAGCTGCGAAACAGAGGAGTTGGAAAAACAACATTAAAGAAAAACAAAGAGGTGAAAGATTAATGGTAGATGTAATAGAGCAAAGAGAGGAAGAAATGCTGCAAAATCAAAAAATGATGAAGACAGGAAGTGGCGAAGGTTTCGCAATGGACAAGAAAATGACAGGAAACTTCAAAAATATAGAGGCAGAAAGTAGCAGAAGGAAGAGGCTTAAAGAATAACTGTAATTGTTGATTGTCAGAGAAAAAATGGGGAGGAAGACGACAAATGTAAGTTGTTAAAAAAAAAAAAAAAAAAAAAAAAAAAAAAAAAAAATTGCGAATGGCGAAAATGGAGTTGTGTAAGAGTTGATATAAAGAAGAAGAAAATATATTTTACAAATGGCAAATACGTTGCGAAAGTACAAAAGAGCTTACATATGCAGAAGAATCAACAAAATAGTCAGAAAGAGGCGAACTTACTATGGCGTACACCCTAGTTCGCGAACACAATTTTGCAAGAGGCAAAGTACCTAAAGTGCGTCATAGTAGGCGGTACCAATATTACATATAACAAAGAATTAACAAAATAATCAGAATGGGACGAACTTCATGGCGTACACCCTAGTTCGCGAATAAAATTTCGTAAGAGGCAAAGTACCTAAAGTGCGTCATGTAAGGGGGTATCTGTAACGTGGCTCAGGGAAAAGGTTACACCGCCCCTGGAACCTGAATCATGAAGATTGGGGGTAATAAAACCCATCCAGGAGAGGTACCTTGGATTTTCAATCTAAGCTAGTGACTTAGATTGGACGACCGGGGTCTCTTCTAAGGAGTCAAGCATTTGACCAAGGCGCCGAGGTACACGGTTGAGCCAAGGGTGCCTGGGACATTTGAAGTGTCTCGGCCATTCTTGGCAAGTCTCGGCTTATGCTGCACTCGGCCCGAAGAAAACTCCACTTAGGATGCAGTCTCGTAACCATAAGCCTTATAGGCAAAAGGGATAAGAGGCTGCGAAACAACCGGTTGTTGTTAAGACCGGATGGGAGGAGCTAGCCTTGTATGGCATAAGTACGCCTCCTTGAAGGGGCAACCAGGGGGAAGATAAGGGCGGCACCCTCCATTAGGGAGCTGATAGTGTCAAAAAAGACGCAAATGTCATGAGGCTTTATGTTCGCAAGAATATTTAGGCTTGTCATATTTGTGCAACAATCCTGAAGAGGCAAAAATACAAAAGAGTAGATAAGACGAGATCACTGAGTCCTTACATGAAAGTGTAAAGACGTCCTGCGATTTCGTCGCAAAGACGGCAATGTCATGGGGCTTTACGTTCGCAAGGATATTTAGGCCTGTCATATTGTCGCAAGAAAAATATCCTTCAGAGTCAATAATACTAAAGAGATGATAAGACAAGATCAATGGGTCGTTACATAAAAGTGTAAAGACGTCCTGCGATCTTGTCGCAAAAATGAGAGGTGGCAAAATAAGACCTTTAACTAGAAAGGCAAAATAAGACCACACAAGAGATATGATAAGGCAAGATCAATGGGTCATTACATGAAAATGTAAGGACGTCCTGCGATCTTGTCGCAATGATAAAGTTCAAAGAAAAATATCATGAAACTATGCTCAATCTCCCATTCAAATACAAATAACAGAGGCAAGTATGGGAATGAACAAGAACGTGTTATTTGTCTTCATATGACAGATTTACGCATATATTGATTGACCATATTGCAAAAAAGAATTGCTCTTTATGTGCAGGAAGAAACAAGAAAGATAGAAATTGTATTCAAAGACTCAAGAAATTCGCAGTAAAAGAATACACCCAAAGATGGGAGATTGAAAAAATGATTGTACAAATATTACAAAGGAAGAAAAAGAAAAATAAAATTATTTCTCATTTGATCCTTCCTCTTCATTATCTTCATCAGATCCTTCAACTTCTTCATCTTCATTAGATTCCTCTTCTTCTTCACTAGCATCGCTATCAGAAATATCCAGAGAAGACATATTTTGGGGAACTTCATCAAGAAGGCAAGGGTACTTAGACTGAGGGATGTTATTGTCATCGCAGACCATCTCAATAGTTTGATTGCGAAAAAGAATAGCATCATTCTTAAAATTCTCGACAGTGATCTTTAGTTGGTTCTTGACTGGGAATATTTATCATCCAGAGAAGAAAGATTTTTGGCAAGTTGCTCTTTCTCGAGATTCAAGTTCTTCAATTCTTTTTAACCTTGCTTCAAATCGCGAACATATAACATTGAATCAAAGAACTTGATGACAATTTTATGCAAACAATTAAATAAAGAAGAATAATTAACAACCTTCTCTCATCGAAACCATATTTCTAACCAAGGCCGTATGCTCACTTGAAGACTAATGTTAACACCTAAATTATTTCTGAATCATCTAGAACCTTCGCAGCCCAAGCAAATTCATCATCATTGTTTATGAGAAGAAGGAACGAATTTGATTCTCTCTTTCGCTAAGAATAGCATTTTGACGGATGGATTCATCCCGTTCAATTTGAACTTCAAGAAGAGTCTTTTGGAATTTCGCTAATGCTTGAGCACCTTGTCTAGCAATGCGATCTTTATCATCTATGAGATCACTAATTTTCTTCCTTAAAATACTAATTTTCTCTTTAGAACTAAGATACGTACGTTTAAGTTGGTTGGCTAAGCTTAAGCTAGATCTATGATCAAGTTCTAAGAGGCGAAATCTGGATTGAAGTTCATTTAGAGGAAGAGATTTAATTTTGTTATTTGAAAAACTATCCAAAGAATCGTTGAGATGAGCAAGAAGAGCATCATCATCCATAGGTTCGGAAATGAATGAAGAAGAATGGCTTCCTCGAAAGGTTATAAACGTCTGCATGAAAATGATAAGTCGGATGAGGGAAGATAACAAGAGAACAAAACAAAGGAAAAGGGAAAAGTTTCATACCATAAAGCCGTTGGTTGGAGCTTTGAAGGCTAGAAATCTTATTCTTCTGAGTGGCAGAGTCAGCTTCTAATTGCTTGTTCTTCTCGCGAAGAATGGCAGCTTCAGTTTCCAATTCTTCATTTCTCTTGCGAAGATCAGTAGCTTCAACTCCCAAATCTTCATTTTTCTTGCGAAACTGAAGATTCTTCTTTTCGAGAATACTGCGCCTCTTTTCAAGATCTGAGGCAACAGCAAAGGAAGCTCTCCCGGACTACAAAAGAAAACAAAGAAATTAAAAAGATATGATTTAAAATTAAAACTATTAAAAAATAAGAGAATGAAAACATACCAAGACACTAAGTGAATTTAAGAAGCTTGGAGTCACTGATCTGGAGACCCCATGAAGAGAACTATCACCCTCAAGTAAAGGTGAATCGCAAATACTCGCGAGAGCCTTGCATGTACTAGAAAGGCGATCGTCACCCATCCCTTGCATAGAATCAGAAAAGATGCTAGACAGCTGTGCCATAGAAGATCCAGCTGGAGAATTTGAAGAAGGGATATCCACATCATCATATTCCTCATCACCAGAATTTTCACCTGACTGAGTATTCGAAGGAGAGGGGCGGTGAAGTTTTCGCTTCTTCAGAGGCGGAGTAACAGACTTCTCCTTGCGAAGAGGATTTTTACCTCTACCTTTGGCCTTCGCAGCCTCAGGGTTTTCTTCTTCTCCAACAGCTTCAACACCAACCTTCGCGCACAAATGAAGATAAGAAACAGAGGCAACAATATTGTTAAAAAAATATATATATAAAGTGTTTCTTACTTCATCCATGACGGAGCGAAGAGCAGCTAAAGTGCTAGCCTTCCCAGTCCGATTGTAGCTCGATCTTAACTTTTCGATCTAAAAATTTTCACGAGAATCAAAGGATAAGGGAATAAGCAACCAATGAAAGATTACGAAGTACGCGAAGTTGGAAGACATACCTCTTTATTCTTCTTGGGCCAATTAAATACCTAAGGTCGATAAGTAGCGAAGTTCGCAGGAAGTACATTCGAGCCTGCGATATAAGGCCCCTTTAACACCAATGGAAAAACACACCATCTATCGTCTTTAGAGTGACGCGGGACGTTGTTTTTACCAGAATGCCAATCAATGTCTTGCATAAGGAGTTTATCGTCAGCAATATCATCCTTTATTTTCAGACGGACACCCCAGCGAGTATTATCTTTCCTCATAGGAATGAATTCATAATTCTCGTAGAAACTCTCGACTGTGTATCTTTCAGCGAGTATCGCCAATTCCTTAAATTTTGGGTCTCTAACTTCAATTGGGTAAAGAGACCCCTTACCAGCGCTACGATTGGCGAACTCAAGTATTAAGCGAATGCAATCCCCGCTTAGTTGATAGATAGCTCGCGAGAAGTTCGCATGAGCAAGAATTCCATAGAATAACAGAAGATTAGGGTTATAAAGAGGAATGGGAAGACCGGCGAGAATTTGACCAAGCGAAATTATGATTTCATGATCATCACAATGATGATCAGTGAACAACTTGGCAGAAAGAATGGATTTAGGTTCCTGACCGGGAATGGTGGTTAATGTAAAACCTTTTCCTTGAAGATCTATTTGAATTTCTTCAAAAGAAGTTTCGTATTTGCGACCGATTGGAGCCATATTCAGTATGGGAATGAATGAAGAACTGAAGATCAAAAGAAAGAAGAAGAAGAAGATTTACAGTAGTAGAAACGGAAATTACGAAGGAGAATTGAAGAAAAATTGTAGAGAGAAAGTAAAAAAGAAGAAGAGGAAGGTGAGAAAACTATATAAAGAGAAGAATTCTCGAGAAGATAAACGCATTTAATGCGAGAAGGGACGTGAACGGTTGAAAAATAATGGTTGAAAGAGACGTGTCAAGAAATGGGTGGAAGAAGAGACACGTGTAATAAATTCTGCGTAATAGTACGGAATCATGCAAATACAGAAAAATATGAAGATAGGAACAGCTGCGGCATTTTGAAAATACTAGTTCTCATGACGTTCTCTTCTTCGCAGAGAAGACATGAGAAGAGGCAAGATGTAGGATCAGAATATCACAACACCAAGATTCTCGCGAAAACTATAAACGACACACTACGAAGACATCGCGGGCTGGAAGTAAAAACGACGTAACGGATGACGACAGCCAAAACACGAGAAAGATGTGAAGATGTAGCGAGATCGAGGAGTGTCGCGAGATTTGACATTTGTACATTTGCGATACTTCGCAAGTCATACCTGAAAATAAAGGACAACTTAGCTGTCATCCACTATGTAATGTCCTATATAAAGAGCCGAATAGGCTTACGGAGGAGAGAGATCTTTTTCGAGTGTTGAGCAAGTCATTAAGAGAGAGAAAGTTTAGAGTGGTTATAATTCTTTAGTTTATCTCCTTTTCATCTTGTAATATTTCTGGAGTTTGATCAATAAGAATTATAATTGTTCATCTTAAAATGATTTGATTGTGTGGATTCTTGTGAGGGGTGTATTGTGGAATTTCCTGCAACTACAATACTCTGATTTGATTTTGGAGGAATTGCAGTGAGACTCAATCACTATTTTCGATTGGGATGAACTTTTTAGGCCCAAACATGGTTGGTATGGGCTTTTGGTTCGATTAGTATTGGCTGAATCGTCGGAAGTAAAGAAAACAGAGACGTGAACTTTTTCCCGGGAAATAATCTTGGGGATTTTCTTATCTTTGGAAGGTGGCGTGTGTCTTCTGCGAGTTGTACATACTCTAAAACACGTATTCTGCATGATTGGAGTTTTTCAGCGACAAAATAACGCGTGAAGGAACTGAAAAGAAAATTATTCTCGTGACTGGCAAATGAGAATAATCGAATTCAATGAAGGATATCTGGAGTTATGGAGAGGATTTTCGATGCTGTTGACTATATATAGGGTACCAAGGTGTTTCATAGGGGTCACAGAGAGTTTGGGGAGAATTTAGAACATCACAGAGTCGAGAAACTCAAGTTGCAGCGATACACCATTTTCTGCTGCTACCAAGAACACCAAGAACATTAGACGCACAGTGACTGTAGGATTCAAATATCGCACAACATATTTTCTTAGCGTGCGAGATTCAATTATTTCATTAACTCGCGAGAAGAGCTTGCGAGATTCATTATTTTCCATAACTCGCGAGAAGGTAGCGAGAGCCTACGAAATTATTAAAGGGTTCGCGAGAAGGTAGCGAGAGCCTGCGAAATTATTAAAGGGCTCGCGAGAATTTGAGCTGTATGTGAGCTGTCATCTATTATGTAAACACCTATATAAAGAGGAGAGCAGGAGAGAGAAAGAGGACACTTTTTAGGAGGACATTTTTTAGAGAGAGAAATATTTTGGAGAGAGATATTTTTGGAGAGAGATTTATTTTCTTTATCATCTTCTTCCCCAAATAATTAGATCTAGAGCTCTACAAAATATCCATTAATGGAGATTGTAAATCTAATTCTTATGTAACCTCAAAAATCATAGTGAAGAATCGTGGATGTAGATCACATTGATCGAACCACGTAAAAAATCCTTGTGTCCATTTTACAATTTTAGCATTTTTATCTTCATTTTCATATCAAATAAGTTTAGATCTAGAAATTATTATCAAGATATAGTGAGGGGTGTAGTGTGGGATTTCCTGCAACTACATATTGGCGCTAGAAACAGGGACCTAATCTTGTTGGTTCAAGAAAGTTTAGAAAAATCGGCTACTGTTGGTGATGGACTCAATTGGATCTATAAAATTTAAAGGAGAAATTGAGAAGAAAAGTGGAAATTTCAAGCAAACATCGACAACACAGTTAACAAAAATAAAAGAAGAAAGGTACAGAAATACAGAAGCAGATTGGGAGAAATCTTCTACAGGGAGCGAAGTTATCGTGTAAGGCAGGGAATTCAGGGAAAAGAAAGGATATATAAGGAGAATATTTAGAAAGAGGTTCTCCCAAAGATCAATTTTGAGATCACCAGTGAAGTAAGGAAATTAAGAGCTCACTTTATCACCAGCTATTTAAATTACTTAGGCGAGGGCAAAATAAGCAACACGATGCACGGAATAAAAAGAATGAGACCATTTCATTTCGTTAATAAACAAAATTATCACCAAGAGTTACTGACCAACGAGGACATGAGTTTGACTAGTACGCGAAAATGAAAAGAACGGCAGCACGCAAACATGATGACAAGAAAAGGGACACGGATGCGGCTGAAATCAAGAATACCATCATTCACCAGCGACGTTTGCTTCGACAATTACATGAAGAATAAAGTAGTAGAGATATCTTCGCAGAATCCGGAAAGATACACCAACTAATTTACGAATAATACAAGAGAAGTAGCACAATGGGTCATTAGCAAAGACAATGAGCATGATGTCGTGGATTCAAATATCTTCAAACCTTCGCAAGCAAACGAACTTCAAAAGTTTTAAAGACTCGCAAAGAAATAAATCCAGCTATTCAAAGAAAGGCATTCACTAAGGCATACAATTTAGTACAAAGTGCAGAATAACATTCTCAGGTTTAGGTCAACGAATCAAACTAGCTCGTAACTCTTGGCGAAGAGAAAGTATGCAGAATCGAGTTAGGCCGAAAAGAAGATATCAGCCATTAATAAAAAAGAAGAAGAAGTAGATGATACCAAAGAAAGGATCTTATCATTCTGTTGTGTGAAGTAAGGAAGTAGAAGAAGTTCAGCAAAGTATTTGGAAGAAGTTTACAAAGGAATCCAGAAGATGATGCCAGCGAAACATTTAGTAGAAATTGCTTCGCAAAGAGGAAGTTTAACTCTGTAGGGGATGAGCAGAAAGAAGAAACTTGTATGATACCGGCGAAGTAGCTCACTTAGTACTTTGGAGAAACGGGAAGAAAATGAGAGCTTAGTTCACTTTGTCATCAACTTCAGAGAGTTGCCAGCCTAGTCACGAGCATAAGCTCTACTTGAGAAGGGAAAAGAAAATAATATAATCTCATTATTCAGGAGAGAGTGATCAGCACCACAGCTAAAAGGGGAAAACAACATAACCTCCATGAAAATTTCTTAAATTTCTACCATCGTCAACAAGGAAGTATGAAAACCTCCTATACAACTACAAACAAAGATCTGTAGCAGACATCTTACTACTTCGTCAACCAGCCATTTCAACGAGGACAAAAGAAGTTCGTGATAACTTTGACAAACTTACTTCGTCAACCATCCATTCTAGCGAAAACAAAGAAGATCGGAGAACGTCCATAATCATGAGGTTAATAGTTTCGCGAAGGGAAGAAGAACAGAGAAGTTCGCAGCGGCAAGAAATAATCAACAAAGAAGTCTTACCGATCAGTGAATGAACAACATATCAAAAGGGAATGTTCTTAACTTTGATCTCATAGACTTAAATATTAAATTTTTAGAATTATAGCTTAATTTGCGAATACATCAACACGCTTAAAATAATAGCTTTCACAATCAATTGCTAACTTGAAACATGAGTCCCAGGTACATATAATCGTCTCAAGAAATGCAACTTGCAAACAAAAGATGAAACGGGACAGTAATGAATGCATCTCGCAAAGAGATAAACCAGCTGGAACGTTAGCAAAGAGACAAACCCAATGGAGGTCAATGACAGGAGCCAGTAAATCACGGATGATCAAAGCTCCAACAATATCAACTTGACAGCAGTAGTTCGCAACAACAACATGAAGATATTTGCTACGAAATCATAAAGAAATACAACAGCTCAATGGAACCAGCAAGCCAACACAACGAAATAATAGATCACTTCGCCAACACGGTCAGGCTTGCGAGTATAACAAAGCAATAAGTCACTTCGCCAGGATCTCATAAGTAAGCTGCGAATCCACAACTTGACAAGACACGATCAGAAATCATTGCTATGTGCGAAGTAAGAATGAGTTTCACAGAGCATTGATGATACTCCGTCAACGATTCAAAATAAAGCCAATTCTTATGATAATTCTTCAACAACAACTTCAAGCACATGTGATTACTTGCACGTTTATCAACTAATATCAAGCTCAGCTATTGTTCTCAGCAAGAAAGTGAAAAAACAAGATACAATGCACAAATTTACTTCGTCAACAACATTCAAAAGGTTACACATGCCAAGCTCACATCATCAATTCCAGGGACGATAACATAACTCGAAACCAAATTAAAGCAGAGAAGCAATCAAGAAAAGAAAAGAAGCAATACTGAAATTTTACGTGAAGAAAACTTCAGGGAGCAATTACTTAATGATTGCAATTACTTAATGACGAAGGGAAAAGCTAGGCGAAGTTGGCAGAATATGTGAAGAAGAATTAGGTTCATTAACGTTGCGAAGAGAACAATGATGTTGCGAAGAGAACACATCTAACCACTATGCGGAGCAAGCAAAAATGTGATGCAGGGGGTTACTTCATTAAAGGTTCCAGCGAAAGTTAACTTTATGGTAAAAAGAAAGTATTCTTCGCAGAGATATTTTGAACTTATATAGACCATAGACATTTCATTTCGCAAACAACAATACACACGATTGGTCTGGGCGGTAGAATACAAACATGAGGACACGGGTTCAAGTCTCGCCTTTAGCCTATTTATTTTTGCTGCGGCATCTATTCATTCAAGAGGAACTGTTAAAGAGTGTTGGGCGGCGTCGGAACTGTTAAAGAGTGTTGGGCGGCGTCTATACACTTCAAGAGATATTTTCGCGCAAGAATTTCGTCCAAGCCCAGTTTGCCCAAACCCACTAAAGCTCACCCAATAGTAAACGAGCCATCAATGTTTAAGTTCGCACAATAGCTATGTAGTTGCGAATTTCTAGTGCAATTAATCGGTCAGAGGCATGAATTTGGTATTTCATTACTTCGCAAGATCTTTGATTATTTCGCAAACAATGAAGAAAAGAATGATTATTTCGTTAAGAATGAGTGAAGGAAGTGACAGAAATGAAGAAATGAAAGAAAGGATGAATGAAAGAATGAAGACATGCGATAATTTCGCAAAGATAATGAGAAGAGAAAATCAAAAATGAATGAATGAATAAACATGATTGAATGAATGGGACGAACCTTTATGGCGTACACCCTAGTTCGCGAATGATATTTCGTAAGAGGCAAATGTAAGACCTAAAGTGCGTCATATAAGGGGGTATCTCTTAACATGGCCCAGGGGGAAGGTTACACCGCTCCTGAAGCCTGGGTCATGAAGATTTGGGGCCCATGAAAGCCTATCCGGAAGAGGTACCTTGGATTCCCAACTATATATGTAGGTTATACCCTGGTTGGGCGACCGAAGGTCTCTTTCAAGGAGTCAGCGTATGATCAAGGCGCCGAGGTACATGGTTGAGTCAAGAGTGCGGGGAGCATGGAACTTCCTTACCACTCTTGACAAGTCTTGGCGCATGCTGCACTCGGCCCGAAGAAAACTCCACTTAGGGTGCAGCCTTGTAACCATAAACCCTATAGGTATAAGGGATAAGAGGCTGCGAAAACAACTGGTTGTTGTTAAGACCGGATGGGAGGAGCTAGCCTTGTATGGCCGATGTACGCCTCCTTGAAGGGGAAACCAGGGAGATGATAAGGGCGGCACCCTCCATTAGGGAGCTGATAAGTGCCAAAGACGCAAATGTCATGAGGCTCTATTTTCGCAAGGAAACTTAGGCTTGTCATATTTGTGCAATGATCCTGCAGAGGCAATAATACTAACGCGAGGGTAAGACGAGATCAATGGGTCTTTACACGAAAGTGTACGGACGTCCTGCGATTTCGTCGCAAGACGGCAATGTCATGGGGCTTTATGTTCGCAAGGATATTTAGGCCTGTCATATTGTCGCAAATAAAATATCCTATGAGGCAATAATACTAAAGAAATGATAAGACAAGATCAATGGGTTTTTACATGCAAGTGTAAAGACGTCCTGCGATCTTGTCGCAATAACGGGTGGCAGAGTAAGGCCTTTAATTAGGAAGGTCAAACTTAGAAGACCACCAAAGATGATAAGGCATGATCAATGGGTCATTACGTGAAAATGTAAAGACGTCCTGCGATCTTGTCGCAATGATAAAATTCAACGTAAAGCAATGAAGATATTATACTATCGCATGAGCACAACACATGAGATAGAGGCAAGATAAGAATGAAGAAATAACTCACTCATTCAACACTTTTTCAACAATTCTACTTTCGCAGATGAAGAACAGAGGCAACTATGGATAACCAAGAAAACATTTTATGTTTTTCATCTTCTCAGCAAGAATCATTTCCAAAGTGGATGTTCACTAGTTAATAGCAAGAATCTTCATCAAAAATGGAGTAATAATTTCGCATGAATAGAGGCAATACTTACTACTCTTATTCAAGGATTAATACTTCTTATACTTCATACTTCTAATTTCGCATGATTAGTTCGCAATACTTCTTATTATCAATCAAGGACGGATATTTCTTATACTTCTTTAAAGATACTTCATACTTCGCATACTTCAAGAGATGATACTTCATATATACTTCTCAAAGCTTCAACTTCGCAAAAGAATAGAGGCAAGTACGTACTTTTCAAGTCCAAGATTCTTTCGCTCGCTCCTTCATCAACAAAGATCAAGGATTACTACAACAACAGATTTTTCCTTAAAGATCGCTCTTCAAGCAATATTCAAGGAAAAAGAGGCAAGATGTAGGATTCAAATATCGCACAACATATTTTCTTAGCGTGCGAGATTCAATTATTTCATTAACTCGCGAGAAGAGCTTGCGAGATTCATTATTTTCCATAACTCGCGAGAAGGTAGCGAGAGCCTACGAAATTATTAAAGGGTTCGCGAGAATGTCTCGCGAGAAGGTAGCGAGAGCCTGCGAAATTATTAAAGGGCTCGCGAGAATTTGAGCTGTATGTGAGCTGTCATCTATTATGTAAACACCTATATAAAGAGGAGAGCAGGAGAGAGAAAGAGGACACTTTTTAGGAGGACATTTTTTAGAGAGAGAAATATTTTGGAGAGAGATATTTTTGGAGAGAGATTTATTTTCTTTATCATCTTCTTCCCCAAATAATTAGATCTAGAGCTCTACAAAATATCCATTAATGGAGATTGTAAATCTAATTCTTATGTAACCTCAAAAATCATAGTGAAGAATCGTGGATGTAGATCACATTGATCGAACCACGTAAAAAATCCTTGTGTCCATTTTACAATTTTAGCATTTTTATCTTCATTTTCATATCAAATAAGTTTAGATCTAGAAATTATTATCAAGATATAGTGAGGGGTGTAGTGTGGGATTTCCTGCAACTACAGTGACTGTCGTTTTCGCTACAGTGAATGCGATAGTTTTGAAGACAATCTTATATGCTACAGTGACTACGACAATTAGTTTTTATCGTTCTCTGTAACAGTTCAGTTTGTAACAAATAAAACTGTTACAAACCCGGTTTTATAATTTCTTCTCCCTTTTCATCTTTGTAAACACCCTTTGAGCAATAAAAATGATTTTTGAGCATGTTTCCAACATGATGAGCGGATAATTCTCTCACAACCAAGGCAATGAGGAAGCTATTTACGCATGAATAATTGGTAATTATTTATTTTCTCTGATTTATAATTTATAATTCACTCAATCAATCTTTGCTTTTGCGAGTTTTTAATTGTTTGCAAAATTTTCTTCATTAGTTGTGATTCAATTAGATAGGTTATGCTTTGTTTAGATAATCTATGCTTAGGGGATACAATTAATTTTTGAGAATTTGCCTGATTATTTGTGAATTAAGAAATAAGGGACTTAAAAGATAATTAGAGTTTTGGATTATTTACCATCATTCATTCATGTGTAATAGTGGAATCAGTGTCTTGGTTATTTTAATATCTTGCAATCAAATTTTGAGCTAAGTTTTGTTTGTTTTTAAGTTTTATAAGTCTAAAATCTATTGCTTTCACAAGTCTCAACGAACCTATTTACTACAACTCAATTGAAAATCACATCAATTTTTGGCGCCGCCGACGCGGACTTGTCTTTAGGCTATAGTTTTTAGATTTTTTTTCTTTTTTAGGTTTTTATTTGTTTTTGTTCTTCTTTACGTTTTTGGGTTTTTGTCTTTTCCTTACAGAATTTGGAATTTGGAGTGAAAGAAAATTTTGCCAAAAGCTTTTGGTGAATACTTAAAGACTTGAAGTAAAAGGCAAAGCGAAAGGAGCAAAAGAAGAAGATTTTTTTATTTTTTTAAAAAAAAAAGAGAGACATTTTTATTTTATTTTTTAGATATTTTTTTTTTCTTAGACTTTCCTTTTCTTTTGCACTTTATTTTTGGACTTTGGACTTTAAACTTTGGGACATTATTTTTAAACCCTACGGAAGGGTAGTTTAAATATAAACTGTGTGCAGAGAAGGACGGCGATTACGATATCGCCTCGGCCCCTTGGGTTCGTACATGACACAGGAGTCGTGGCCCGAGTCGACTACAACGGTTCATCCCCCGTCTGAAACGGGAGGTAAGTTTGTCGAAACACTTGCGAATCCCCTGTCAGTGAGTTACTGTATTCCTTCGTTTGTATATATGCTGAGGAATTAAAAATGGCTGCTTTAATTTCCTAGTAAAGGGCAAGGCGTGGCCATACAAGATAAGGGTTCGGATTTCATCACCATTCTCTTCTTTCCCGCCTTAGGAAAACGATACTTAACGCGAACCTAAGCTTTAAAATTTGGAATAGAACGAGACCGATAGGGTAACGAGCTTAATATGAAAGTCGTTCGAAAAATATTGGTTACTCTTTTAAGCATACTTCGAAGTTCATGATGGTTTCTGTGAGTTGAATGCGTGACTGCGCCACCTTTTAATGTGGTGAGGCCTTGGGTATCAAAGCTCCACGCAGCTTCCCTCGCCTCTATTCAACTTACTTCAACTCGGATTGATTCCAGAGAGGTTTGCTCAGATTGTAACGAGTTCCTTTTCGAAAGATTAGAAGCTGGTCTAGAAACAATCTAAGTGGAGCCATCATGATTTTTATTTGCTAGAAATCATTAGGTTTGATGTGGTGGAGTCAGCCTTGTTTGTGTTTGCATAGAACTTCCCTTCCTTTTAGGATTTTTCTTTTTCTTTTGTTTTTCTAGTGTATGCCCGAGGTCATTATAGAACGGGCTTGGAAAAGAAACACTCTAGGTCGTTTGATTAGTGACAAACCTAGTAATTCTTCTTGTGGAAGCGGGGAAATCGAAGACTCTTCTTTTGAGAGCCCTGTTTTTGGAAACTTCAGTTTTGAGAATCTGTCTCTTCGTGAGGAAAGTACCCCTAGTACTTGTTTGCCAACCGATGGCAACTTTGAAAGATTACATGTTCCCAACTATGACCAACCGAGCTTCGTGCATTAAATTGCCAGCCAATACGGCTAATTTCGAGATAAAACCTAGTATTCTTCAGATGATCCCTACATTCTTAGGAAAAGATGATGAGAACCCTTATTTTCATATTAGGGACTTTGAGGAAATTTGTGGGACAGTTAGAATAAAAGACCTTACGGATGAAGTTTTGAAACTTAAGATGTTCCCCTTTTCCTTGAAAGATAAAGCCAAGACCTGGCTAAACAACCTACCATCTGAATCCATTGAAACATGGCAGGAACTTATTGTCGCTTTCTATATGAAATTCTACCCTAAGCATAAAACTCAGCTGAAAATTAAAGGCGTAAAATTAGTTCTAGTGTGCAACAAGAGGGAGAGTCTCTTTATAGGTTTTTAGAGAGATTCAATGATCTCCTATCCCAGTGTCCTCACCATGGATTTGATAAGATGAAACTCGTAGAGATTATTTACGATGGTTTAGACTATTCGACCAAAGCCATGGTCGAGTCTATGTGCGCTGGTGAGTTCACTAGTAAAAGTGCTGAGGATGCCTTTACCTTCTTAGGAGTTGTTGCTGAGAAATCCCAACAATGGGAGTCTTGCGTTGAACCCCCTAAAATACTCTTGGTTAATAGAGGTAGCACCAATATGGTAGATACGAGTTTTGCGTCAGATGCTAAGTTTGCTGCTTTGTCTAGAAGGTTAAAAGCTTTGGAGATGGGTCAGTCTAAACATAGGTCCCTTGTTGAACCTAATAGAACCTCTCAAGTCTCTAGTTGTGGAATAGAGCCCGATAACTCATTTTGGGAAGGACAGGTTAGTGAAGAGCAAGCTCATGCTGTCTATAACAATGCTAGGTTTGAGAACCGTCAGAAGTTTAACCCATACTCAGAGACCTACAATCCTGGTTGGAGGAACCATCCTAATTTCTCTTGGTCTAAGGGCCAGAATCAAGGCCATCTAGTAATTCTCACCTCCCCAGGTTTTGGTTATATTAAGAACTCTTCAGGTCAGGCCCAGAACCCATATGAGAATAGAATAACTAGCTTAGAGGAATCTCTTAGTATATTAAGAAAGAGCCAGGATATGCTATCTCAAAGCCAGGAAATGTTAGTAAAGAGCCAGGGTAATTTTCAAGAGGAAACCAAGCAGAATTTTAAGAATAATTCTCAGTTTCTTGCTAAATTAGAACTTCAAGTCGGCCAAATAGCTAAATTTATTAGTGAGAGAGAAGATGGAAGGTTCCCTAGTCATACTGATCCTAACCCTAAAGGAGAGAAATCGTACAATCATGTGAATTCTATTACAACCCTTAGGAGTGGAAAGAAAGTTGACAATAAGGTCGCCATGCCTGAAAGTGAACATGCTGTAGTTCACCCTACTAAGCTAGAAAATGATGAGGAGACTGATAGAGTCTCTAATGAGACCAATGAGGGTCATATTGAGCCAGGCTTTGTTCCCAGAGCCCCGTTCCCCCAGCTGCTAGTTACAACTAAGAGGGAGTCCAACTTTAATGATATATTGGAGGTTTTTAAGCAGGTTACTATCAACCTCCCATTGTTGGATGCGATTAAGCAGATTCCCGCTTATGCCAAGTTTCTTAAGGACTTGTGTACACGAAAGCGTAAGCTTAGTGTTCAAAAGAAATCTTTCCTAGCTAGTCACGTGAGATCTATTATTCAGAATACCACTACTCCTAAGTATAAAGACCCAGGGTCCCCTACTATTTCTTGCACAATAGGTAAATACCGTGTTGAGAAAGCTTTGCTTGACTTAGGAGCCAGTGTGAACTTACTCCCATACCATGTGTACTTTAATCTAGGACTTGGTGAGATGAAACCTACCCGATGACTCTTCGCTTAGGCGATAGGTCCGTCCTTCCTGGTGTGATCGAAATCATAGAGGTCCTCGGGATGTGATCGAGGATGTTCTCATAGATCATTAATCGGTTTAACCTGTAGGTCGACAAGTTTATTTATCCTAGTGTGGATTTTGTTATCCTAGATACCCAACCTATCCTAACCCGAAGCATAAAGGGCGAACCGGGAAAGTGCTATTGATACACCTTCTTGCTAAAGGCAGTAATTTTAGGGAGTCCGGTCATTTACAAAGCCCATTTTTAGCTACATCCAATGCGATCATTAATTGTCGAAGTCTGGCATTCTTTTGGTAATATGACTATTGAAATAACTATTAGTAAGCTACCCTCGATAATGAAGTTTCGAACTAGATGACTCGAGCATAGAAGAGGTAAACATGATAGGAACATTAGTCGAGTCATTACCAAACACTTTGTTAGAAGATCCATTAGAGAAATACCTAGCTCACTTTGGATTTCTTAATCCATATCTTAGATGATGATTAATGAGGTTAATGCTTTGTTAGATTCAACCCCTTTGTTAGATCGAGGATGTTCTCATTTTGAGAGGTCGACAAGTTTATTTATCCTATTTTGCATATATTTAGTGTTGAATCCATGCTAGTAATTGCTATATTTTCTTGCAAATTATTGTATATTACGCATGTTTTCTTTTATTTGTGTTTTATTAGATGAATCATCCAAAGAAGTGATTGTGCGGGAAAGAAGTTGGCTACAAGTGGAGAAGGGCCAAAGACCAATTGAACTCGTTCAAATACAAGATTTCTACTTTTCATTGTGTAG
This sequence comes from Papaver armeniacum, assembly GCA_023531295.1. Lineage (NCBI taxonomy): Eukaryota > Viridiplantae > Streptophyta > Magnoliopsida > Ranunculales > Papaveraceae > Papaver > Papaver armeniacum. The sequence goes on along the minus strand of JAJJWW010012403.1, from coordinate 383,007 downwards.
AGGACGAGAAGACTAAGACAATGGAGAAAGAACCATTCTCGAATGAAGAAGTTATGAGCAAAACAAGAACTAGAAGCATAAAGGCGTGGATTTTGTTATCCTAGATACCCAACCTATCCCTAACCCATCGTGGGAAGGAGGAGCTCGAGAGAACCGTGATTGATAGGCAGAAGTCCAAAGGCCGTACGATCTGTAATTTTTAGGTCGCCCATTTTTAGCTACATCCAATGCGATCATTAATTGTCGAAATCATCATCGCATTATGAATTTGTCTTTTGGTAATATGACTATTGAGCATCTCCTACACATGAACGTCTTTCATATTAGTAAGCTACCCTCTGAACTAGATGACTCGAGCATAGAAGAGGTAAACATGATAGGAACATTAGTCGAGGAGTCATTACCAAACACTTTGTTAGAAGATCCATTAGAGAAATACCTAGCTCACTTTGGGATTGATTTCGATGATGATAATGTGATTAATGAGGTTAATGCTTTGTTAGATTCAACCCCTTTGTTAGACACTAGTAATGGATGGAAACCTAAGTTCGAACCACTACCAGTTTCTAAGTCTACCCTAGTTCCTTCGTTAGAAGAGCCTCCTAAGTTGGACCTAAAACCATTGCCAGATACCCTGAAGTATGTGTTTTTAGGCCCGTCTGAGACTTTACCTGTGATTGTTGCTTTCGACTTGGATAGTGATCAGGAAAGTATGCTAGTGACCGTCCTTCAAAATAACAAGGAAGCTTTAGGGTGGACCATAGCAGACATTAAGGGTATAAGTCCTACTGTTTGTATGCATCATATCTATTTAGAGGAAGATACCAAACCTTCTAGGGAGATGCAATGAAGACTAAACCCTAATATGAAAGAAGTAGTTCGAACCGAGGTTCTTAAGCTGTTAGATGCAGGCATTATCTACCCCATTTCAGACGGTAAGTGGGTCAACCCCGTTCAGGTTGTTCCCAATAAATCCGGTATTACTGTAGTCCAGAATGATAACAATGAGTTGATCCCAACCCGGGTGACCACAGGTTTGCGTGTTTGTATTGACTATAGGAAGTTGAACAAGGTCACTAGGAAGGACCACTTTCCCCTTCCCTTCATCGACCAGATGCTAGAGAGATTATCAGGACATAGTCACTATTGCTTGTTAGATGGCGACTCTGGCTATAATCAGATCGTTATTGCCCCAGAAGACCAGGAGAAAATCACTTTTACCTGTCCTTTTGGTACTTTTGCGTATAGACGCATGCCTTTCGGGCTATGTAACGCCCCTGCGACTTTTCAGCGTTGCATGATGAGCATATTTTCAGATATGGTAGAACGGTTCTTAGAGGTCTTTATGGATGACTTTTCAGTGTTTGGTTCATCTTTCGATGAGTGCTTGCATCATTTGTCATTAGTGTTGACTAGGTGTAAGGAAAAGAATCTAGGCTTAATTGGGAGAAATGTCATTTCATGGTTCGATCAGGAATTATTTTAGGGGATATCGTATCTTCTAAGGGTATAGAGGTAGATAAAGCCAAAGTTGACCTTATCAAGACTTTACAGGTCCCAAAAACCGTAAGAGATATTAGGTCATTCTTAGGGCATGCAGGTTTTTATCGTCGATTCATTAAGGATTTTAGCTTGATTTCTAGACCTCTTTGCAATTTGCTTGCAAAAGATATTAAGTTTATCTTTGATGATGCTTGTTTAGAGTCTTTTGAGAAGCTTAAGACTTTACTTACTACCGCCCCCATAGTCCAGGCACCCAATTGGAACCTACCCTTTGAGATCATGTGCGATGCTTCAGATTATGCTATTGGTGTTGTGCTAGGTCAGCGAAAAAACAAATTACTTCATGTGATTTACTATGCTAGAAAAACTCTGAATGATGCCCAGTTGAACTATACCACTACGGAGAAGGAACTGTTAGCCATTGTGTTTTCCTTAGACAAGTTTAGACCCTATCTCTTAGGTTCTAAGGTCATAATCTTCACCGATCATCTTTGCTTTGAAGTATCTTCTTTCCAAGAAGGATACTAAACCTAGATTGATTAGATGGATCCTCTTGTTATAGGAATTTTCCTTAGACATTAGAAACAAAAAAGGTGCAGAAAATGTAGTAGCAGACCACTTGTCTAGGCTTGTTGTGGATACCCCTGATAATTCTCCTCCTGTTAGGTATAGTTTTCCTGATGAACAACTGTTCTTTGTTACCCAATTACCTTGGTATGCGAATATAGTGAACTATCTTGTTACTGGTCGAATGCCCCAACATTGGGGTAAACAAGATCGTTCTAGGTTTTTAGCCGAGGTTAAGCATTTATTTTTGGATGATCCTTATTTATTTAAGTATTGTCCAGACCAGATTATTATGAGATGTATACCTGAGAATGACCAGTCCAGTATTATTTCCTTTTGTCATGATCATGCTTGTGGGGGTCACTTTAGTGCTAAGAAGACTGCTGCTAAGATATTGCAGTGTGGATTCTATTGGCCTCCGTTGTTTAAAGACTCACATAGTTACTGTGTTACTTGTGAACGTTGCCAGAAATTAGGAACCATTTCCCGAAGGAACATGATGCCCTTGAACCCTATTTTAGTTGTCGAGGTCTTTGATGTGTGGGGTATTGACTTTATGGGTCCGTTTCCTAATTCTTTTGGTAACCTATACATCCTTGTCGATGTAGACTATGTCTCTAAGTGGATTGAGGCGGTTGCGTGTAAAACCAATGACCATAGGGTTGTGATTGAGTTCTTGAAAAATAATATACTTACACGTTTTGGTACACAACGAGCTATAATTAGTGATGGAGGGTCGCACTTTTGTAATGGACCTTTTAAGCTTTTGATGAAGAAATATGGTATTACACATAAGGTAGCCACCCCATATCATCCTATCATCCACAGACTAGTGGTCAGATAGAGGTTTCCAATAGGGAGATAAAACGCATATTAGAGAAAACAGATAATCCTAATCGGAAAGACTGGTCGTCTAGGCTCACCGATGCCTTATGGGCTTACCGTACTACGTTTAAGACCCCCATTGGAATGTCGCCTTATCGTCTTGTGTATGGCAAGGCACGTCATTTACCTGTTGAGTTAGAACATAGAGCTTATTGGGTTGTTAAGCAGCTAAATTTTTTCACTTGACAAGGCAGGAGCCCAGAGAAAACTTCAGCTCAATGAGTTGGAAGAGATTCGTATAAATGCTTACGATAGTGCTAAAGAGTATAAGAACAAAATGAAACTTGTGCATGATAGAAATATTTTAAGGAAGTCATTTTCTCCAGGTCAAAAAGTTCTTCTGTATGATACCCGCTTGCATCTTTTCCCTGGGAAGTTACGTTCTCGGTGGACGGGTCCTTTCATTGTTCGCACTGTCTTTCCTCATGGAGCTGTTGAGATCGAGACACCGGATGGTAGTAGTTCTTCGAAGGTTAACGGTCAGAGATTGAAACCCTTTTTAGAGCCCTTTCCTACAGGTGATGTTGAGGAGGTCCCTCTGGAGGACCATGTTTACCCTTGATTGACCATCGAGGCGATTGTATGTTGTATATTAGTTTTTGATTTCTCTCTTCACAAGGTACTATCTTTCCGACTTATCTCTTTACTGATTCCTCATGTTACTTTACTTTTTGGTATTGCTCTTTCATTAGAAACATTGAGGACAATCTTAGATTAAAGTTTGGGGGTGGGGTGGAAACTTTTTATTACCTTTGTGTTAGAATAAATAAACTCCAGAGCCTAGAAATTTATGTTTATTAAGGATTGCACTAACCAATCTAAGTGGATGGAAGCATCTTGGTTGTAGGAGTTGAGGAACCAATCTGATTAGATGGAAACATCTAAAGAGTCTATTCATAAAAGCACAGAGCTCAGGTGTTAGAATTAAAGAAGAAAAAAACATGGTAGTTTCGCCATATCTTGTGACGGAAACATCGAAAGAATCTTGATCACTTTTTTTTTTTTTACCTTTGCTAGGGTGAAATAGAGTGACTGAGATATTAAAAAAAAAATAAAAAAAAATAGACCACCAGACCAACCGGAATAAATACAATAAAGTCGACCACTGGTACCCTTGTATATGCCAGCTGAGTTGACCTAGAGTTAGGATTATCGACCACTGGTTCCCTTGTATATGCCAGCTGTGTTGATATTAGTCAGACCTGTATCTCAGTCCATTAGGATAGGTTCACCTTAGTCAACATCATCTACGTTTTTTCTCTACATCCATCTTCTTAATCTATCCATGTGATTGGTTGACTCCGGTTTATGATGTCTAGAAACTATCTGAGTAGAGCTCTGTCACTTTATATGAATTTTAGTATGCTTGAGTGCAAACTCGTGTACAACAATTGGAATTTCGCATCAGGGTACTTCCTCCTGTAGTCAATGAGAGTATGCCAACCAAGGAGATTCTTTAGTGCCGTCCAAGGTTCTGCGTAGATAGTTAGGGTCTGGAGTAAAGGTTTTGTGGGTACACCTCTGGTAAACCCTCCGGAGACAACACTCCGTCGCTAGGGCCACCTAGCGGTTTAACGGCTTGTTGCACGTGTAGTTGCAGGAAATCCTACACTACACCCCTCATAATATTTTGTAGATCTAAATCTTATTAATCACCTAAATTTCAAATATAAGTGCTAGAAATATAAATTGACACAAGGATTTTTTACATGGTTCGATCAATATGATCTACATCCATGGTTCTTCACTATGAATTTTGAGGTTACATAAGAATTACATTTACAATCTCCATTAATGGATATTTTGTAGAGCTCTAGATCTAATTATTTGGGGAAGAAGATGATAAAGAAAATAAATCTCTCCCTAAAAATATCTCTCTCCAAAATATCTCTCTCTCCCCCCCAGTTATCCTCCTTTTCTCTCTCTGCTCTCCTCTTTATATAGTATTTACATAGTGGATGACAACTCATGTACAACTAATATTTCCTTAATTTCGGATTTACCTTGCGACATTCTCGCGAGAGTATAAATGTTAAATCTCATGCAGACATTATAGTTTTCGTAAGATCTTCGCACTTTCTTCATGTTTACGTTATCGTCATTTGTTATGTTATTTCGAAATCACTTTGCACGGTTTCGCGACGTTGTTAATGAAGATTCCGCAAGTGTGTTGTTGTTGCGATATTTGGATCCTACATCTTGCCTCTTTTTTCTTGAATATTGCTTGAAGAGCGATCTTTAAGAAAAAAATCTGTTGTTGTAGTAGTCTTTGATCTTTGTTGATGAAGGAACGAGCGAAAGAATCTTTGGACTTGAAAAGTACGTACTTGCCTCTATTCTTTTGCGAAGTTCAAGCTTTGCGAAAATAAGAAGTATTATCTCTTGAAGTATGCGAAGTATAAAGTATCTTTGAAGAGGTATATGAAGTATGAAGTATCCTTGAAGAAATATAAGAAGTATCCATCCTTAATTGCGAATAAGAAGTATTGCGAAATTATTACTCCATGCTCTCTCATCTCATGCAATGCTCTATTCTTTTGCGAAGTTCAAACTTTGCGAAGTGAATAAGAAGTATTAATCATTGAAGTATAAGAAGTATTGCCTCTGTTCATGCGAAGTTATTATTCCATTTTTGGTGAGGATTCTTGTTGTTCATTGGTGAATATCTTCTTTGGAAGTGATTCTTGCCGAGAAGATAAAGAACATAAAATGTTTTCTTGGTTATCCATAATTGCCTCTGTTCTTTATCTATGAGGGTATAATCATTGAAAAAGTGTTGAATGAGCGAGTTATTTCTTCATTCTTATCTTGCCTCTGTCTCATACTTTGTTCTCATGCGATAGTATAATCTCTTCAAGTTGCTTATAATTGTGAGAAATAATTTGGCGAAATAATCACATTCTGCGAAACTCTGAATAACTTTGCGAATTTTTGTAAAATACTTGTGCGAATATAATGCTTATGTAATGATTATGTTATGAAATGTGTATGCGATGTTTATGCCATGAAATGCTTATGCGATGCTTTCATGATGCGAGTATAATGCTTGTATGATGAGAATGCTTATCTACTGCAATGTATAGCTAATGTTTGTGTTATTTAGCTCATTTTGCCGTTCTAAAATTGATGTAGCTTTAAATCGCTTCCATTCTTCATTTCTCTGATTTTGTCTCTAGTATATGCATTCCTCTTTGTGTATTTATTGTTCCTCGCAAGTTCTTTCTAGTGCTTCATATTTTCTTATTCCTGCATCATTAGTATCGCATAATAATATGATCATAATATCAATTGTGCGGCGTTTGCATTGCCTCGGCCTCATTATCATGTATATGTTCGCAAGCTTATCATTTAATCATTTTCTCAAGCTCGCAAGCTTATCATGTAATCTTTTTTGCGATAAAAGAACTGTATTACCTGGATCCAAACTGTTTATGTTGAATTTTGTCATTGCGACAAGATCGCAGGACGTCTTTACATTTTCATGTAATAACCCATTGATCTTGCCTTATCATTTATCTTGTGTGGTCTTATTTTGCCTTCCTAGTTAAAGGTCTTATTTTGCCACCCCTCATTATTGCGACAATATGATAGGCCTAAATATGCTTGCGAACATAAAGCCCCATGACATTGCCGTCTTGCGACGAAATCGCAGGACGTCTTTACACTTTCATGTAAAGACCCATTGATCTCGTCTTATCTTTGTCTTTTGTATTATTGCCTCTTCAGGATCATTGCACAAATATGACAAGCCTAAATTTCCTTGCGAAAGTAAAGTCTCATGACATTTGCGTCTTTTGACACTTATCAGCTCCCTAATGGAGGGTGCCGCCCTATCATCTCCCCTGGTTGCCCCTTCAAGGAGGCGTACATCGGCCATACAAGACTAGCTCCTCCCATCCTGGTCTTAACAAACAAGCGGTTGTTTTCGCGACCTCTTATCCCTTATACCTATAGGGCTTATGGTTACGAGACTTCACCCTAAGTGGAGTTTTCTTCGGTCGAGTGCAGATGTGCCAAGACTTGTCAAGAGTGGTAAGGAAGTTCCATGCTCCCCGCACTCTTGACTCAACCGTGTACCTCGGCGCCTTGGTCATACGGCGACTCCTTGAAGAGACCCTCGGTCGTCCAACCAGGGTATAACCTTATATATATAGTTGGAAATCCAAGGTATCTCTCCCGGATAGGCTTTCATGGGCCCCAAATCTCCATGACTCGGAGTTCCGGAGCGGTGTAACCTTTTCCCTGAGCCATGTCAAGAGATACCCCCTTATATGACGCACTTTAGGTCTTACATTTGCCTCTTACGAAATATTATTCGCGAACTAGGGTGTACGCCATAAAGGTTCGTCCCATTCACTCACTCATTCATTTTTGTCAATTCATTCAATCATTCATTTTTTATTATCTCTTCTCATTATCTTTGCGAAATTATCGCATTTCCATTATCTCTGCGAAATTATCGCATGTCTTCATTCTTTCATTCATCCTTTCATTCATTCCTTCATTTCTTTCATTTCCTTCACTTATTCTTTCATTTCTGTCATTTCTTTCATTCATTCTCACAATATCATATCATTTGAAGTAAAGTAAATATTCAAGAGAAATATATAAATTAATCTGCGAGATTTTTCTCGAATCTTTGAAATCTTTAAGATCTTTGTAATTTAGAAACCTTTGAAATCTTTGTAATTCTTTATAATTTTGAAATCTTTGAGATCTTGAAATCTTTGTTATTTTTTATTTTCTTTCTTTTTTCTTAAAGCCCCATGACATTGCCGTCTTGCGACGAAATCGCAGGACGTCTTTACACTTTCATGTAAAGACCCATTGATCTCGTCTTATCTTTGTCTTTTGTATTATTGCCTCTTCAGGATCATTGCACAAATATGACAAGCCTAAATTTCCTTGCGAAAGTAAAGTCTCATGACATTTGCGTCTTTTGACACTTATCAGCTCCCTAATGGAGGGTGCCGCCCTTATCATCTCCCTGGTTGCCCCTTCAAGGAGGCGTACATCGGCCATACAAGACTAGCTCCTCCCATCCGGTCTTAACAAAGAAGCGGTTGTTTTCGCAGCCTCTTATCCCTTATACCTATAGGGCTTATGGTTACGAGACTGCACCCTAAGTGGAGTTTTCTTTGGGCCGAGTGCAGCATGTGCCAAGACTTGTCAAGAGTGGTAAGGAAGTTCCATGCTCCCCGCACTCTTGACTCAACCGTGTACCTCGGCGCCTTGGTCATACGACTCCTTGGAAGAGACCCTCGGTCGTCCAACCAGTATAACCTTATATATATAGTTGGAAATCCAAGGTATCTCTCCCGGATAGGCTTTCATGGGCCCCAAATCTCCATGACTCGGGTTCCGGGAGCGGTGTAACCTTTTCCCCGAGCCATGTCAAGAGATACCCCTTATATGACGCGCACTTTAGGTCTTACATTTGCCTCTTACGAAATATTATTCGCGAACTAGGGTGTACGCCATAAAGGTTCGTCCCATTCACTCACTCATTCATTTTTGTCAATTCATTCAATCATTCATTTTTTATTATCTCTTCTCATTATCTTTGCGAAATTATCGCATTTCCATTATCTCTGCGAAATTATCGCATGTCTTCATTCTTTCATTCATCCTTTCATTCATTCCTTCATTTCTGTCATTTCCTTCACTTATTCTTTCATTTCTGTCATTTCTTTCATTCATTCTCACAATATCATATCATTTGAAGTAAAGTAAATATTCAAGAGAAATATATAAATTAATCTGCGATTTTTCTCGAATCTTTGAAATCTTTAAGATCTTTGTAATTTAGAAACCTTTGAAATCTTTGTAATTCTTTATAATTTTGAAATCTTTGAGATCTTGAAATCTTTGTTATTTTTTATTTTTTTTCTTTTTTTCTTAAAGCCCCATGACATTGCCGTCTTGCGACGAAATCGCAGGACGTCTTTACACTTTCATGTAAAGACCCATTGATCTCGTCTTATCTTTGTCTTTTGTATTATTGCCTCTTCAGATCATTGCACAAATATGACAAGCCTAAATTTCCTTGCGAAAGTAAAGTCTCATGACATTTGCGTCTTTTGACACTTATCGGCTCCCTAATGGAGGGTGCCGCCTTATCATCTCCCCGGTTGCCCCTTCAAGGAGGCGTACATCGGCCATACAAGACTAGCTCCTCCCATCCGGTCTTAACAAAAGCGGTTGTTTTCGCAGCCTCTTATCCCTTATACCTATAGGGCTTATGGTTACGAGACTTCACCCTAAGTTGAGTTTTCTTCGGGCCGAGTGCAGATGTGCCAAGACTTGTCAAGAGTGGTAAGGAAGTTCCATGCTCCCCGCACTCTTGACTCAACCGTGTACCTCGGCGCCTTGGTCATACGCCGACTCCTTGGAAGAGACCCTCGGTCGTCCAACCAGGTATAACCTTATATATATAGTTGGAAATCCAAGGTATCTCTCCCGGGATAGGCTTTCATGGGCCCCAAATCTCCATGACTCGAGTTCCGGGAGCGGTGTAACCTTTTCCCTGAGCCATGTCAAGAGATACCCCCTTATATGACGCACTTTAGGTCTTACATTTTCCTCTTACGAAATATTATTCGCGAACTAGGGTGTACGCCATAAAGGTTCGTCCCATTCACTCACTCATTCATTTTTGTCAATTCATTCAATCATTCATTTTTTATTATCTCTTCTCATTATCTTTGCGAAATTATCGCATTTCCATTATCTCTTCGAAATTATCGCATGTCTTCATTCTTTCATTCATCCTTTCATTCATTCCTTCATTTCTTTCATTTCCTTCACTTATTCTTTCATTTCTCATTTCTTTCATTCATTCTCACAATATCATATCATTTGAAGTAAAGTAAATATTCAAGAGAAATATATAAATTAATCTGCGAGATTTTTCTCGAATCTTTGAAATCTTTAAGATCTTTGTAATTTAGAAACCTTTGAAATCTTTGTAATTCTTTATAATTTTGAAATCTTTGAGATCTTGAAATCTTTGTTATTTTTTATTTTCTTTCTTTTTTCTTAAAGCCCCATGACATTGCCGTCTTGCGACGAAATCGCAGGACGTCTTTACACTTTCATGTAAAGACCCATTGATCTCGTCTTATCTTTGTCTTTTGTATTATTGCCTCTTCAGGATCATTGCACAAATATGACAAGCCTAAATTTCCTTGCGAAAGTAAAGTCTCATGACATTTGCGTCTTTTGACACTTATCAGCTCCTAATGGAGGGTGCCGCCTTATCATCTCCTGGTTGCCCCTTCAAGGAGGCGTACATCGGCCATACAAGACTAGCTCCTCCCATCCTAGTCTTAACAAAGAAGCGGTTGTTTTCGCAGACCTCTTATCCCTTATACCTATAGGGCTTATGGTTACGAGACCGCACCCTAAGTGGAGTTTTCTTTGGGCCGAGTGCAAGCATGTGCCAAGACTTGTCAAGAGTGGTAAGGAAGTTCCATGCTCCCCGCACTCTTGACTCAACCGTGTACCTCGGCGCCTTGGTCATACGCGACTCTCCTTGGAAGAGACCCTCGGTCGTCCAACCAGGGTATAACCTTATATATAGTTGGAAATCCAAGGTATCTCTCCCTGGATAGGCTTTCATGGGCCCCAAATCTCCATGACTCGAGTTCCAGGAGCGGTGTAACCTTTTCCCCGAGCCATGTCAAGAGATACCCCTTATATGACGCACTTTAGGTCTTACATTTGCCTCTTACGAAATATTATTCGCGAACTAGGGTGTACGCCATAAAGGTTCGTCCCATTCACTCACTCATTCATTTTTGTCAATTCATTCAATCATTCATTTTTTATTATCTCTTCTCATTATCTTTGCGAAATTATCGCATTTCCATTATCTCTGCGAAATTATCGCATGTCTTCATTCTTTCATTCATCCTTTCATTCATTCCTTCATTTCTGTCATTTCCTTCACTTATTCTTTCATTTCTGTCATTTCTTTCATTCATTCTCACAATATCATATCATTTGAAGTAAAGTAAATATTCAAGAGAAATATATAAATTAATCTGCGAGATTTTTCTCGAATCTTTGAAATCTTTAAGATCTTTGTAATTTAGAAACCTTTGAAATCTTTGTAATTCTTTATAATTTTGAAATCTTTGAAATCTTTGAGATCTTGAAATCTTTTTTTTTTTATTATTTTTTTATTTTTTTTATTTTTTTTATATCAAATCAAAAATCTTTTATTTTCTGTAAAAGTAAAATGTTCAAAGAAAGTGGTACTTAGCTTTTGTGGTTTGCTGTTGTTGTTGTCTCTTGCGAAGTATATGATTTGCTTGCGAAGCTAGCATCCTTGAAATGTATAAATGTCGCACAAAATATAATTATCTCGCAGCAAAAAGAAGTGTGAGAAATGAGATTTGAACCCTTGACCTGCCTCTTGCATATTCTCGCACCATACCAACTGTTTTAACCCTCTCTTGCGAGATAGTCATCAACTTTCTTCTTTGAGAAATAAGCAAAGTCCTTGCGAAATTTCGCATAACAAAAATAAATATGCGAGAAGAAAGAATTGATCCCGCGACCTTCTGCTTGCATTCATGCCTCCTAACCAACTGTGCTAGCCTTGCCTCTGCGAAGTGTTTCTGCGAAATAATCACCTACTTTCTTCTTGCGAGATACCCTTGCGAGATTATCAAAGACTGTGCGAAGTAAACATTTGCATGAAGTAAACAAACATCTGCGAAGTGTTCATGCTGCGAACGTTCGCAAGGTAAACATTTGCGAAGTGCAAAAGATCTTTGCGAATGGGGAGATTCGAACTCTAGACATCAAACTCCTTCTCTTCACTGCTGACCATCTGGGCTATTTGCTGCTTGCGAAAGAAACATACAATACTATAACTTTACTCCATTTCTTCGCTCTTATAAGTTCAAAAATATGCAGAAGATGGGATTCGAACCCGCGACCTTAAGCTCCTCATGTTCGCTCGTGACCAATTGTGCTATCCCTCTTGTGCGAAAGGATCGCAGAATGCTAATACATGACTTATATTCACCCTTTGATACTCAAGGAAAAAATTGACAAAAATTCTATGCGAAGGGGAAGACTCGAACCCGCGACCTTATGTTTATACTCTTCGCCAAAGGACCAATTGTGCTAGCTGCTGTTTGTGAAAGAAACACATAATGTTGTACTTGAGTTCATCCACCCTTTACCGTTCTGGAAAAAATATATGGAAAATATGAGTGATGTGAGGGTTGAACTCGCGACATCCACCTAGTTTACCTCGCGCACAACCATCTGTGCTGGCTGCTGTTTTGCGATAGAAGACCATATTGCCACTCTATTATTCTTCATTTCTTTTCAGCAGTTCCAAAAAAGTGTGAAAAATATTGTGCCTTGCGAGAATTGATCACGCGAGCTCTAACCCATACTCCTAATCCCTGACCATCTGTGCCAGTTTCTGTTTGCGAAGATTTGCATGTAACCACCTCTTATTCTTTTCTCCTCTCTAGGCTGTAGAAAAAATGTGAAAAAATATGACTGTGGCGAGATTTGATCTTGCGACACCAAGCTTCTTCGCTCCAACTCAAACCATCTGTGTGAGTTTCTGTTTGTGATAAAAATCACATCGTTTTGTTCTTATCCTTTTCTTCATTCTTCCTTTATTTCCTTCAACAATTTGCCTTTTTCTTTTTCTCCTGAATATGAAATCTTCCATTAAAAAATTAGCTTTCTTCCTTGAATTTCATCACAGCAACCTATATATATATATATATTTTTTTTTTTCATGTCTTTGAATTGTTGACGGTGTTTTCTCCTTAAATTTTATAGATCCAATTGAATTCGTCACCAACGGTAGTCAATTTTTCTAAACTTTCTTGAACCAACAAGATTAGGTCCCTGTTTCTAGCGCATATGTAGTTGCAGGAAATCCTACACTACACCCCTCATAATATTTTGTAGATCTAAATCTTATTAATCACCTAAATTTCAAATATAAGTGCTAGAAATATAAATTGACACAAGGATTTTTTACATGGTTCGATCAATATGATCTACATCCATGGTTCTTCACTATGAATTTTGAGGTTACATAAGAATTACATTTACAATCTCCATTAATGGATATTTTGTAGAGCTCTAGATCTAATTATTTGGGGAAGAAGATGATAAAGAAAATAAATCTCTCCCTAAAAATATCTCTCTCCAAAATATCTCTCTCTCTCCTCCCCAAGTTATCCTCCTTTTCTCTCTCATGCTCTCCTCTTTATATAGTATTTACATAGTGGATGACAGCTCATGTACAACTAATATTTCCCTTAATTTCGGATTTACCTTGCGACATTCTCGCGAGAGTATAAATGTTAAATCTCGCAGACATTATAGTTTTCGTAAGATCTTCGCACTTTCTTCATGTTTACGTTATCGTCATTTGTTATGTTATTTCTGAAATCACTTTGCGACGGTTTCGCGACGTTGTTAATGAAGATTCCGCAAGTGTGTTGTTGTTGCGATATTTGGATCCTACAGCACGTGCTAAGTGTAGTCTATTTATTTTCTAGATTAGATTTGCTCGAGGACTAGCAAATAATAAGTTTGGGGGTATTTGATAGACATATTTTTGTGTCTAAGTTATCCTCAATTTTTATAGTGTTGGAACTCGATTTTTTTACTAATATTGTGTTTTTGTGTATTTTTAGGTATTTTTGGAAATAAACTTTGTTGGAAAATTCGGGTCGAAAAGTTAATTTTGACACCCGGAGGACACGCGTTATTCAGATTCTCACTATTGCTTAAGGGGCACTCATTTGATAAGGGGTGCCTTCCTGCTATTCGCACCCCAACTATTGGATAAGGGGAAACCCTTTCTTCTTCGTTTGAAAACATTTTTGGCAGGAAATTATTCTTTGAAAAACCGTCATACTCTGATTTGATTTTGGAGGAATTGCAGTGAGACTCAATCACTGTTTTCGATTGGGATAAACTTGTTAGGCCCAAACAGGGTTGGTATGGGCTTTTGGTTCGATTAGTATTGGATGAATCGTCGGAAGTAAAGAAAACAGAGACGTGAACTTTTTCCCGGGAAATAATCTTGGGGATTTTCTTATCTTTGGAAGGTGGCGTGTGTCTTCTGCGAGTTGTACATACTCTAGAACACATACTATGCATGATTGGAGTTTGCCAGCGACAAAATAACGCGTGAAGGAACTGTAAAAAAAAAATTATTCCCGCGACTGGAAAATGAGAATAATCGAATTCAATGAAGGATATCTGGAGTTATGGAGAGGATTTTCGATGTTGTTGACTATATATAGGGTACCAAGGTGTTTCAGAGGGGTCACAGAGAGTTTGGGGAGAATTTAGAACATCACAGAGTCGAGAAACTCAAGTTGCAGCGATACACCATTTTCTGCTGCTACCAAGAACACCAAGAACATTAGACGCACGATGGTGTCGTTTTCTCTCGATGAATGCGATAGTTTTGAAGACAGTCTTATATGCTACAAAGTAACTACGATAGTTATTTTTATCGTTCTCTGATAGCAGATTCGATTTGTAACAAATAAAACTGTTACAAACCCGGTTTTATAATTTCTTCTCCCTTTTCATCTTTGTAAACACCCTTTGAGCAATAAAGATGAAAAGGGAGAAGAAATTATAAAACCGGGTTTGTAACAGTTTTATTTGTTACAAAACGAATCACATGAGAACGATAAAAACTAACCGTCGTAGTCACCGTAGCATATAAGACATGTTTTCAAAACTATCGCATTCACCGAAAGCGAAAACGACCGTCACCGTAGGCCTAATGTTCTTGGTGTTCTTGGTAGCAAAGCAGAAAATGGTGTATCGCCGCAACTTGAGTTTCGACTCGTGATGTTCTAAATTCTCCCCAAACTCTCCGTGACCCTCCTCCAAACACCTTGGTACCCTATATAGTCAACAACATCGAAAATCCTCTCCATAACTCCGCATATCCTTCATTGAATTCGATTATTCTCATTTGCCACCACGGAATAATTTTCTTTTACAGTTCCTTCACGCGTTATTTTGTCGCTGGCAAACTCCAATCATGCAGAATACGTGTTCTAGAGTATGTACAACTCGCAGAAGACACACGCCACCTTCCAAAGATAAGAAAATCCCCAAGATTATTTCCCGGGAAAAAGTTCACGTCTCTGTTTTCTTTACTTCCGACGATTCATCCAATACTAATCGAACCAAAAGCCCATACCAACCCTGTTTGAGCCTAACAAGTTTATCCCAATCGAAAACAATGATTGAGTCTCACTGCAATTCCTCCAAAATCAAATCAGAGTATGACGGGTTTTCAAAGAATAATTTCCCGCCAAAAATGTTTTCAAACGAAGAAGAAAGGGTTTCCCCTTATCCAACAGCTGGGGTGCGAATAGTAGGAAGGCACCCCTTATCAATTGAGTGTCCCTTAACCAATAGTTAGAGTCCGAATAACACGTGTCATCCGGGTGTCAAAATCAACTTTTTGAGCTGAATTTTCCAACAAAGTTTATTTCCAAAAATACACAAAAACACAATATTAGTACAAAAATCGAGTTCCAACACTATAAAAATTGAGGACAACTTAGACACAAAAATGTGTCTATCACTGATCTCTTTGTCAGAGGGTGGTGTAGCCTATGTGAGTGTTTTCATGTAGGTCTCAATACTGACACTTCGGGAGATTCATGCTACTCTGTTGCGAGCGAACATTTAATCGTCATGTCATGCCAATATTGGGAGTTCATTGGGAACATAGCATAGGAAAACACTAGGCAGGCCATGCATTAGTGAATAATGCTGGTGCAAGATAAAATTTATAGAATATTTGGGATTGTTGCTACATGCACCATTCTGAGTAAATTTTATACACATAAATATATTGAATTTATCAATACATATATGAACGAAGAGGCTGAGGCACTCAACACTTTTAAATGGCTCCATTTCATTAGCGAATAATGCAACTAGGAGCTTATATACTCGTTAGGCTCTATACTAGTGAACAATTCATCTAGGAGCTTGAGTTTCAATACAATATGAAGAGCGGCATAGGCACTCAATGTCGGGTCAGGTAGATAGAATTTTACAATTTTTCGCCCTAAACTAAAAACCACCATCAACAACTATGACACTATATAACAATGATTGAGAGCAACTGTTTTTTCATTGTTATTGCTATCGGGTGTAATCGCATCAAATAAATATTTCGTTCTATTTTCTGAATTAAGTTTTCCTTCTTCTTGAAGGAAGTATTTTCCCTTTTTTTCTTCAAATTCTTGGTAGTTTTTGGGAAGTATATTATGAAATTTAATTATTCAAATCCTACGGATCTTCAACAACTATGATGTTGAGTTGAACACATTTAGAATCATTGGAGTACTTGGAAGTGACGAAGATTTCGAGTAATGTTGAAGAACCAAGGAGATCAAGCATTTGGATGAGAAGCTACAAAGTTTATTTATTTTGTAATCCATATGTATTGATAGTTTTGTCACTAAAAATGATAAAGGGGGAGATTGTTAGAGCACTTCTCGGTCGAACTCGCAAGGGTTGCTATCTCAATCTTGTTTGTCAATGTTAGTGATCAAAACTATAAGTCTTGATTTATAGTCTACTTATAGTAATGTCTCGGACTCGGATAGATTGTGTAGTTGAGAATTAGACTTCACGGCGTTCATCAATTGAAGACGAAGAACTACTAATGAGAGCTTGTGGAACTTCATCAACAAAAGTTATGTGGAGACTAAAACTCATCTATCACTTGGAAAGTTTATTTCTACTCTATCTCCTATATTGAGACAAAAGTCGTATTACTATATAGTATTCGATTATGCACATTTGAGATTTCGAGCTGAGTTTAACTCGCTTACATATTTCTCAAAATATGTGTTGGTAAGCTTTCGCTTCAACCAAGTTCATCTTATATTCTTGACAAAAGTCAAAAGATGATCATGTGAAAATCGCCGAGTAACATCTTACATGGTTTGTGTGATACAATCATTTGATGTAGACTTGGAATGTTTCGTTATGATTATTTCAATAACTTGAAAATTGCTTTGATGTTAATAGTTATTGAAAACAGCTATTGTCATCCTCTAAGAAAGTTTCAATGATTGAAATAGAGTTTAAAACACTTAACCATCATTGGATTATGAGCATAGTATGCGTTCTTGCATATATGTGATCCATGACCGGAACTATAGTATCCATTGGGCTGCTTTTTCTTGAGGGTATGGCGATCCATAGAACAGGACAGAAGCCATTTTGGCTTAGCAGGATCACTGCAAACTAGACAGTGAAACATATTTTTGTCTTGATATATAATATCAAGTTCAAACCCGTCTTTCCAGAGAAGACAGATGCCTCTAGCTCTACCCACCGACGGAACATATCAATTATTAGGGAAGTTCAAGGGTCTTATGAAGTTTAGGATTTTGCCAGATCTGACTTTAGTTTTTTGCAAAAAAACTATGTCTGGGTTGAGCATCTTGTTTAAATCTACCAAATAGTTTCTAGTTTCTTTGGATCCAAAGCCATTACAGTTCTAATAAATAATTTTCATAATGTCTATATAATTCAAGAAAACTAAAGTGATGGTTCTGTGTTGTGTGCAAAAATAAGATGACTGAAAATAATTAATAAAAGACGTTGAAAAATAGTAATGAATGGTGTATACCTGAGCAGGAGCTCCATGATTCTCAGTTGTGGGGTTCGAAGCTATTGCATTTGAAATATCAACCTCCATCATCTCAGCAGTATGATTTTCCAAAGTAGTAGAAGTATCATTTCCTCTAGTGCTAGGGGGTATGACATGCAAGTTATGAGGGTTCATAGATGGTGGCTGGTTCATAGTTGAGTTTCTCATCCTCTTATTCTATCTGGATTCCTCAGCTTCAGCTTTTGCTGCCATCTCTTGTGCAAAAGAGTTATCCATACCTCTCTCATCATTGACTTCATAAACGTCAGCTTCTTCTCGCATGTAAGCTTCATATTCCTCAGTAGATACACTATCCAGGTGCAACAAATAATTAGTTTGCATGCATGTGCTGTCTACATGATCTATAACCCAACACTTATGACAGATGTTATTTGGCTGTAAACTCCAGTGGTATCTGACCCAGGCCTCACCTCCAGCAATGGTTTTCCACCATCCTCCTCGATGCAAAGTTTTTTTGAGGTCTATTTCTATCCTTGTTGTTACCGTGTTACCATACTTGGGTCTACAGTTTGGTGGATTGGTTGATATTTTCTTACCCATAAACTCTAGTGCTTCATCAATGATTGCAGAGGAGCACTCATTTGTTACCGTAAAAGATACAACAGTAGAAAAAAAAAATTAAAGATTATGAAATTTGGAACATGTCATGAGCGAATCCACAGGATTGGTAATTCTCCATATAGAGGTGCCAAATCCATATAAAACAAGATAATCATAGTTATTGGATCTATAAGATTAGTAATTTCATGCGTAATTTGGTGACTCCCCTATGACGATTTTAGAAGATGTAAAGATGTAACACTACCAAAATATAGAAGAAGAATTTGTTTGTGGACCGAATTTGTGGATCTTCCCTCTTTCACACTGAGGGTCTATTGACGTGATAGTGTAGAAAGCTTTAAAAAGAATATATTACTAAGAGCGTCCACAATCATGCGACCATACTATAACTAAACTAAAAACTAAAAAAAAAAATTGGTTATACGCGGGGTTGCACGCTACGGTGGTGGAGTAAAATTTGGTCGAGCGTAATTTTAATTTGCGCCTGAAATCGAGCGTAATTTTAATCTACGTCTAGCAGCCGGGCAGACGTATAATTCAACGCTCCAGTGGGGCGTACTTTTATTCTACATTTGATATGGGGTCCAGTTTTAATTTACGTTTGTTACTGGACGGAAGTGTAAAGTTGCGCTTGCGTTACAGGCGCAGATATAATCACCGCCTGATGTGATGATATCAGATTTACTAGTTATTACTATGAGTCATTGAACATGTGGTTAATGGGGCGAACATTTAAGTTGTGCCTGATGAACAAGTGGTTAATGGGGCGAGCATTTAAGTTGCGCCTGATGGGGCGAACTTTTAAATAGCGCTTGTTTGGAGCGAGCTTTTAAGTTGCGCCTGTCCATCGAACGAATTTTTAAGTTACGCCACATTTCAAACATATATACCATTTGCGCATGATACCAGACGTACTTTAAATTTCTGCTCGACTATAATCAGTTTTACTCCACCCTATCGACCAAATTTACTCTGAAACACATTCTCTCATCAACCAAATATGGTTATACTCTTGTCCACTGCGATTCAATCTTCGACCAAATATGGTCATACTCCACCTTTTACTCGTCCATTGTGGACGCTCTAAAGAGACTAGCTTTACATTCAATATTGTTTGGAATTTATGAAAACAACCACCATCCGAGAGTCTAGCACTACCGTCTATCATATCGAAATATGTTGGTAAAAATTGACGGCTGAAATTAAAATTGATAGATAGTGAAGTATGATATTTAAATATGTGCTAATTGTAGGAATGTAGTTCCGTGTAAATATAATAACAAAAAATTAGCTTTAAATATATTATCATTTTTATGAAAAAAAATTGTGCCAAAATTGTTAGATAGTGTGAGAATAACTATGTCAATGGATTCCCAAAGTTCAAAATACAATAAAAATTATTCTAATTTAAAATTTACGTATGAAAATAGATATTTAAAAAATTGGGGTCAAAATATAACAAAACTTGTTCTAGTTTAAAAGATGAGCAGTATAAAAAATAAATATTTTTGAATATTGGCAATATCTGATGACATGGTTATTCTTATATTATCTTGTAGTTTTAGCGTTGAGTTTTTTACATAACCCGACGACGGTGAATTTGAATCTAATTTTTTGGTGATATGTTCCTCTCACAGGCCTCTAGTAAATATTAGTACATGAAGACAGATGATCCTAGATATCATTTTATATATTTGTTCTTCTATCTATCTCGAAGAAAAAATCAATTCTTTGACCAATTCTCATGACGGAAAAATATACACACTCGTATATATGCTCGAGAATAAATTGATTCTTGCCTATAGCGAGCAAGACCATTGTGTACTTGGTCAAAGCGACGAAGGAACCAAAACGTGCCTTTGTTCCTCGTGAAAGTATGTTGGTTCCGAAATAATTCTTGGTTGGTACCGAAACCAAGGCGATTTCAAAATTTCCCTGAATTCTTTTGGAACATGCTATTGCGAAATTCATTTCTTAACAACATTTGGTTCCATGGACACATACCTTTGGTTCTGAAACCACACCAGCGAAACTGTGATCTAAAGTATTTGTTAGAGCATAGCTCGGTTGAACCCACCAAGCATTGGTATGTCAAGTTTGGTTGTCATATTTTAGTGAACCAAAACTCATTTAAAGAGTCGCTTGATTATTTACTAGAGTCAACATCGTATAGGTTTACTAGAAAGTTATTAGGATATGAGACTTACAAGTATTACGTGAAGACTTGAAGAATGTGAAGAAGTAAAGAGCTACATCGACGACATCATCCTTCCTCGGTTAGTAATATTTTACTTGAATTGTTTCATTCCTAACGTATCTTTCAAGTCGTGCATATTGAAAACATAACTGTGAAGTAGTGAATGATTATACTCTAGTTAGACATAGTATTAAGGAATTACAATACGAAGTATAACGTCTATCTTTTGAACTTCGTATATAAGACATCGACATAATCGTATGAATGCTATTGTGATTATGTGTATGGGTATGGGTGAAGATTTCGTCCTAGGAAACAATGTTTTACATTTGTTTAAAGGAAGTACAATTCATAAACTTGTTTTATGAATCGAAAGGGAAATCGCTAGGCTTATTGGTATTGTTATTCATTGCAAATATTTGGATTACCAATATGTGTGTTTAGTATAACCGCTCATAACTTGTTTATGTATCATGGTAAAACTATTCACAAGGCCTGACTTTTGTATTGGTATAACTTTTATTAGTGAAACCGATCTTAAGTAATCACCTGAGATGGTATGATCGATATGTTGTAATTGGTATGACCAACTCTAAACATTGAGGAACCGATCCTAGTAAGAGGTGCAACCGATCACAAGTGTGTGGAATCGATCCTTGTAAGAGGTGCAACAAATCTTATTTATTGGTAACCAATCCTATGACTTGTGCAAGTGTGCAACCGAATGCAAGTTAAATACCATACATATGTGGTAACCGATCCAAGTACATAGTCAGCCAATTTTTGGAAAGCTAGTGTGACCGATCCTAGTACCCACATGGAGGTAGAACCGAAACTTGTTTTGGTAGAACCGTGAAACCCATTAATGGTGATTTGATAGGATAATCAATCACATAGTTCTTGGAAGTCAGATGAACCAATTCTAAACTTGTTTGGAAGTGTGGCAAATCGGTTCCAAGATTGTAAATTTGAAAGAGGATTTACAAAGTAAAGATGTCGACATACTTTGAACATGTGCAGTAACTCTTATCTTTTATTGTTCAAAGATATTCCTTAATAGCTAAAGGAGAATCCCGGATCGAAATAAATTGAGAATCTTTTAATTAAGGTTTTTAGTTTTATATGCTTTTAATTTCCAGCAATTAAAATGCATATCTTTAGAAAATAAAAATTGGTAATGTGCATTTACTAATTGGAGATTTTCTACTGAGATTTTGGTCAATATTTGGACAAAGCATTTCCAGGAATTATGGAAACCGAATTTGGAAATATATTGCATATCTTGAGAATATTTTCGGTTTTGGAAATTCCTTGGTGTCCAAACTTCCTTGGTCCATAAATATTGAAGTTTACATTTGGAGCAAACTAATCCTCAGAGCCAGCAAAACTACCTTGTTGTGTTGTTACTGGTGGAGCCGTCTATTCGGATAGGAAAGTACCCTAATTAGGCGAAATCTCTTATGACCGCTCATTTTAAAGACTTCTTTGGGATTGGGAAGCTCTACGAGTATTGTTGGTGGGAAACTAGATAATTGCAGTTTATTATTAGTTTTCGATTAATTTGATTGACTAACGGTTGTTGAACTTTGATTGCATCTAGTTTGTTTATGCTTGAGAATCTTCTCTTTTGATATAAGATTTACTCAAACTAGATAGAAGTTTTGACGGGGATCTTTAGACTGTTTGTAGATCTAAACACGTCTTGTGATAATCCATTGTTAACAGACTCCGTTCTGTGTGTGATTGATCACAAGAGATTCAAGTTGATTGTATGCAGGTGTTTATTGAAGATTTATGAAGATTTGAAGACAAAGAAGATTTCTGATTTGAGTTCATAATCTTTGGTGTGCACAAAACTTGATCGGATGGGGATCCAACTATAATCGGTTTATCTTTGTGATAACCTTGATTGATTAGTTGAGTAGATCGGCATCATTACAATTCTTTGTGATTAAAAGTATTGATTGCATAGTCTAAACAATTACTTTGGTAGTTGTTAATAGATTGATCTAAGAACCTGACAAAGGAGTTTATATTGGGATAAACGGAAGAGCCTTTTGTCAAACTCATATCACGTTGTTTGAAAAGAGTTGTTACCAAACAGATTTGTTGTTCCTTTACTGTTTGGAATACGAACCAAAGGAATTGTTCCAAGTGCGTGACTTATTACAAGTTAGAGGCGCATGGATACAGACGGAACTAGGTGAAATATAGATTTAGTTGCTTGGTCTCAACTATACGAAGTTGGTTTAGATTTTGTATAGCGGCTAAATCCTGAGAGTATTCAATTCTGGACAAGGTCCCGAGGTTTTTCTGCATTTGCGGTTCCTCGTTAACAAAATCTTGTTGTGTCTTTTACTTTTTTATTTCCGCAATTATAATTGTTTTTATTATAATTAGAAGTAAAATACACAAACATTAATTCCTAATTACTTGATAGCAATCCTATTGTGTTTGGTTAATTTTGAACCTATTATCAAGTAATCATACTTCGTTGTTGTATTGTCTCGATCTTGTATCCATAGTCAATCACGCAAGTTATCTTGTTGTCGTATTGTATCGATCCCGTATCCATAGACGATCACTAGAAGTGTGAACCGATTAGTTGTATTGTCTCGACTCAGTCCATAGACAATCACTTTCGGAGAAAGGACTTATAGGTGGAACAGTTTTAGATTGAGGTATATTTGGGTACCCTCGTCTTTTCAATTGGTATCAGAGCAGGCAAACACAAAAAGATCTAACAATCTGTGTTTGGTGCGATCCAACCTATAAGAAATTGAATTTATGACTGATTCAGTTAACGTTATGCAAGAGTATGAATACTAAAATGTTGAAGATGTTACTACTTTGTTAACTCATGATCCAGGAGTTGCGAAAACATCTATGTCCTTCTCTGATAGAAAAGAAGATGTTGATAAAGAGTTGGTAAAACTCCTAAAGCCTATAAAATCTCTGTCTACAAAGATGCTGATATTAAAGGCAGAGTCAAATCTTCTTAAGAATGAGATCAAAGAAAAAGACATTCAACTAAATGTTCTAGCCAAAGAGCATATGGATCTCACTGTCAAATTAGAAGCTCTTGGTAAATCTCTTACTCAAGATAAAGAGACACGTCCAATGACTCTGACTAATGATGATGTTGTAATTTCTTCTGATAATGAAGAAACTAAAAGTTCTTGCTCGACTTTTACGGACTGTGATAAAACCGGTTTAGTCACATCTGAAACTGATCAAGATGATGCTAGTTTGCCTAACTACATCAAGTCAGAAGAGGATGAGAAACCATCTTCTACATCTACTGATGATCAGACGAAATCTTGTCTGAAGGAAACTTTAAACCGATTCTGTGAACGTGATCTTAAGGAATACAACTTTCAGTCACTTGACATGAAACTTATACTTCTTCAAAATACGGTAGTAAAATTTTTGAAGGAAGTTTCTTGTCTTAAAAAACTGAAAGATAATTCCTCAGTAGAAAGACATAATATACCACTACCCGATAAGATCAACTCAAAAGAATCAGAAAAAAGATTTGATAATCGCTTCTGGAAAAGGGTTCCTCCTCACCCATATCTAAAAAATTCTTGTTTTAATGAAGAAAGATTCCAGAAGAAAGGGAAAGAAAGAATCTCTGCCAAAGGAAACAATCAGGAATTTCCGATAATTGTTTCAGATAATCATGCTGATGTGCATCAAAAGGAAATCCTTAGAATGAGAAAATCATATGAAAATCTCATTATTAGAATTAAGAGAGATTTATCCATATCTGAAAATTCTCACGTCAATACAGCTTATCCACATGATCATACTTTTAGATCAAGGAATGATCATCTTCCTGAGAGAAAATATTTTGGGCAGAAATTCCCTAAGAGAAACATGAACTATGTTTCTGATACTCGCTGTAAGCTAGAAAAAGCTTACTCCGATACAACTTAGTTGTATTGAAAATGTGCACTCTCATCCTCTTTCGTGCTCTTAATTATGGATGAGAAAATCACAATAAAACGAGAGCACATTTTTCGTATGTGTTTGTTTATCAGAAAAATTTGTGACATTGTATGGATGGCTGCGAATCCATGTATGTCTAAAAATTGTTTATGTTTAACATGATCTTCCAAACATAGGTTTTATTTAGAATTTTCGAATTTTAATAAACCTTCCAGCATGAGAAGTTCGGACAAAGGAAATATAATATATTCTTTTAATATTTTTGGAATTTTCCTGATATTTTCGGTCCAAGAATTGTCTCTTCTTGAAGAGAAACTATCTCATGTGTGTATTCTGAAACCCTGATCAATCCCTATTTAAATAACCGAGCATGCCTCCAATAACTCGTAGTGTCACAAAGGTTAATAAGGAGGAAGCTCAAAAGGTTAAGGATTGTCAAGGAATCAATACAGAGAGGAAGAAGAAAAACATATCAAAAATCATGTCTGATTATGATTCTGATAGTTCTGTTGGATCACAAGATGAGTCATGTCTGTTGGATTATAATTTACAAGATCCAACCAAAACCAAGTGGATTCGTTCTGATAGTATGATTGACTATATCCAAGGTTTTGAAGAACTAATAACCAACCTCATAATAACGGTTCGAAATCAAGATTGGCTCAAAGATAAAATTGAGGAAACAAAAGCTGATCTTGCTGATATGAAGATTCAAGTTGAAAAACTTGAGAAACAATAAGTGGTTGCAGACAAGTCTCTTGAGACATGCTTCAAAAGTTTGAACACTGAAGAAACCTCAGTGAACAACAAGAGCACCACTAAAGGTTAAGTTATTTGTTGTAACACTTAATCAGGAAAATAGACATCAGTTTTTGATCTCTTTCAATAATTGTATAAGGTCTATTTTGAATAAAACTATCTTATTTATGAATAAAATTATTAGTTTATAATTTTTCTTGTGATAGTTTTTCAATTACACAGCCTGTGCTTGAATGCTTTATATTATTGCTATGTATATGGGATGTTTGATTTCGGTTTTCATAACCTTAATATTCGATGTCATATTGTGTGAACCCTTATGGTTTGGGTGACTTTTTGGTTTAGCGGGATTAAGTTCTAGCCCATGTTGGTAGGCTTTATCAAAGGATCATAAGGGGTTCCGATTGACACTCATGTGTGAAAAAGTCACAATATGTTGAATCGTTTTGGCTTAGCATAAAAGCATATGTGTTTCGGGTTTTCAACTTTTGCTTTTTGCATTGGTTAAAACCGATTCAGCCTTTCTCTGGTAAAGGTTGCTATTGTTGTTGTTGTTCTTTTGTATTGCGAGAGGATGACAACATGATGATATTATCCCCGGAAAGATATAAACAAAAGGAGAAGATGATGCGGAATTTGAGGTAACCAATTTGTTAGTTAATCGTTTTCGTGTTTAAGAAAAGCCTGATTTTATTGCATATATTTATTGCTTTTGCTTAACAAAATTTCGGTACAATTTATGTTTATTCCATTATTTGTGTATGGATGTGTGTGTGATTCAACTGTTTCCGGGTAAGAAAAACTATTGCTATCTTGCTTTATTGTTTGGTATCAATTTTTAGGCTTACGAAATTACGGTGCAATTGCGGTGCTTTAATGTCTATGTTGTCTCAATTGCTTCCGGTTGAGATAAATAATTATGCAAGTTAATTTAATTGGTTTGTATGAATTTTTTTATGGATTAACAAAAGGTTTTAGGGATGAATTGTTTAGTCCAATTCGATTCCGGATAAGAGAAACTAAGTTAATTCTGATCTTAGTTAGACTTATCAAAGTGAAGGTTTCGGTTATTCAAGTCTAATCGAATGCCTTAACAAGAAATGCTAGTTAACTAACCTAGTACTTGTCTTGTTTAAAAGTGAAAGGTCTAAGTTATTATTTGAATAATTAGAACCTGATGAGAAAAATAAAGTTAATTCTGATCTTTATTTTGGTCTTATCGAACAAGCGATTGTATTTGTACAATCGGTTTAGCAAAAAAACTAAGGTGCTTAGTCGATTTTTGATTTGCTAAACTATTAGGGAAAATTGCTTCGGGCAATTGTTTCCTTGGTAACATATCAAAACAAAATTATTTTTTAGTTTCGGTTTTGATATTGGTTATCAAAAATGGTGTGTGGAACCCTCGTGCTTAACTCTTATACGTTGCAAGTCTTTTGAGATTTGTAAGATCCTTTCGGTTTGTCTTTTATTTGCTCGTACCTTTGTCATTTTGTGACAAAAAGGGGGAGAAATATATGAAGTAAACAAGTGATTTGGTATCACTAAGGAAAGGACAATGGTGCTTAAACGTTATATCTAACGAAAGAGTAAAGCATCGACTAAGGGGGAGTAACATATCATATTGATACTTGTAGTTATATGGACTACAAAGGGAATAACAAAGACGTGCGGATTGAAAATCCACCTATCTTACCTTTAGGGGGAGTATTAGCTTTGTTATTATAATGTCAACAGCGGCATTTGTGGATTGAATGTATGCAGGTTATTGTGTTGTTGAATTTGGGAATCAAGCGTATGTATAATGAATTCTTGTAATTTGTTTATCCATATGATGTAAGAGTTTTGTCACTAAAATTGACAAAGGGGGAGATTGTTAGAGCATAGCTCGGTTGAACCCATCAAGCGTTGGTATGTCAAGTTTGGTTGTCATATTTTAGTGAACCAAAACTCATTTAAAGAGTCGCTTGGTTATTTACTAGAGTCAATTTCGTATAGGTTTACTAGAAAGTTATTAGGATATGAGACTTACAAGTATTACGTGAAGACTTGAAGAATGTGAAGAAGTAAAGAGCTACATCGACGACATCATCCTTCCTCTTGAGGTTAGTGTAGATGGTGGATTTTCGACAAAGGGTAAAATTGTAAAACTATACTCCGGATTCGACAATCGGATGAGTATTGAGGCCCAAGTCTCTCATTAAAGCATCAAAGCTCATGCCATAAATCTCTGACTGAGAAGGCTGTCTCTTAGAGTATATGTAGATGTGTAGTCTCCCAGCTGAGGCCACGGCACATCTCATGAATACAGAGCAATTTCAGTAATTACTCTGGATCCGGCAATCGGATGAATATTGAGACTCATGTCTCTAAGCGTGAAAGCTCATGCCATAAAACCTCTGATCGAGAAAGTCTCTCAAAGAAGATGTAGATGTGTAGTCTCCCAGCTGAGACCACGACGCATCTCATTCTGTATAGAATCGCAAGATTGGATGGCTCCTAGACAACATGTCTGCTAGTATAGAGCAATAACGTCTTCAGGATGCAACCATGTTTTCCCTGACTATACAAGAGGAATATGACACTCCAGCAAGTTCATATTGCTCGACCCTCAGATAATTAATGCTCCTAGATAGGAAGCGCTGCTAGTATAGAGCCACCAGTTAATTATCTATAATCGCCTGAATATACAACAATATTCTACGATTCTTTGTTATATTTCGTCACTTCAATTCGTGGTTCTTCCCAGCAGAATTCCACGGGTTAGTGATAAATATTCAACGAGACAGGCATCTGAGCATCGATTAAGCCCTGACTAAAATGGTGCAAGTGTACTTAACAATAATGCACAAACCATCATTTGAATACGCAAACGAGCATTTAAAAAATATGAATGAACGATGAACCTATGCAAAATAGGAAGGAAAAATAATAATAATAAAATATTAGCAAAGGCGTCAGGGGACTAGGCTCATCGGTTTGGTTTGGTCATGCCGTGACCAAATCCGCGCCCAATTTTATATTTTGTCATATTTTATTATTTTTCCCCGATCTCGTGAAAATTCTCTCGTTCGAGCTAATCTCCTTCGTTTCAAGGAAATTCTCTAATCTCATGATTTTATCAAAGAAATAATAAAATTAGGGAAAGGTGTCGCGGGGACCGAGCACCAGTGACCAAGCCATGCCCTAGCCGTGGCCAGACCCACGCCTCACGTCCCCATTATTTTATTATTTCTCTCAAATTATGAAAATTCCTTAATTTTATGAATTTTCCTTAAAACCATGAAAATTCCCTAATTTTATGAATTTTCTTTAAAATCATGAAAATTAGGAAAACTTGTGGGACCGGGCACCAGCAGGCCGGCCATGCCCTATCCGTGGCCGGTCCCACACCTCACGTCCCCATTATTTTATTATTTCTCTCAAATTATGAAAATTCCTTGATTTTATGAATTTTCCCTAAAACCATGAAAATTCCCTAATTTTATAAATTTTCTCTAAAATCATGAAAATTATTATAAAATTAGGAAAACTCGTGGGATCGGGCTCTAGCCGGCCGTCCATGCCCTAGCCGGTCCCACACGCCTATTATTTTATTATTATTTGTTGTTTTAGTTTCCTGATTCCATGAAAACTCCCTGATTTCAACAAAATACCTTGATTTTAACAAATCTCTCTGATTTTATGAAAATTTCCTAAAATCATGATAATTACATAAAATTGGGAAGAGTGCTCTGGGACCGTGCCCATTGGCCGGTCGACCATGCCTTGGCCATTGCCGGTCCCACACTCCATCATTCCCTATTTTATTATTATTATATCTCTCTCATTTCATGGAAGTTCCCTAATTTCATAAAACTCTCCAGTTTCATGGAATTTCCCTCAAATCAGTACATAAAATTACATAAAACCGGGAAAGTGTGGGATCGTGCTTGTCCACCGGCCGGCCATGCCCTAGCCGTGGTCGGTCCCACACCTTGCAATTCCCTGTTTTATTTATCATTTTTCATCATCTCATGTATTTTTCCTAGTTTCAGCAAAACCCTGGATTCTGCATATTTTCTCAGAATGTTGCTCAAACGCGCATCGGAAAATACTGAAACTCTCAGGACTGAGACACGGACACTATGGTGACACGAGCACATCCCCTTGACCGACCAAGGGTGGCTCTAAGGCCTGAAAACAGCCGGTCCCACATGTTTTAATGATTTTAACCTAATTTGCTCAATTGCTCATATTAGGTTCAAACTTCTTCCAAACAATTAAGAGTTTGCTTGAACGACCATCCATTGGTCCCACGGCCACCAAGAGCCGGTCCCATGACCTCTTGGTCGGTCCCTCAGTTTATGACCAGGTATTTATTATTTGTCGCTCACACGAGCATTTTTTCAATAAATGATTAAACCAGCATTTAATCATTCTTTCACCAACTGGTCCTCAAGAGACTTTGGTATTTTGCTCATTTGAGCATCCGGGCGTACATGATGAACTCGTCATCCCATGTAGCCGGTCCCTGCTTCACTCTGCAAATTGATTTGCAATAAATCATCATTTCGATAGAATTAGGGTTTTGAATCCAGAGCTCTGTAGAAACATGATTCTAAGCAGATTCAAATACTCTGATAATTTTATGTTGATTTCATGATCAACGTTTTTATTTATTTTACTCGACCCAGCAGTCAGTATCTTAAATTAATATTTATTTTGGTCCTGCTACCAACAATTCATCAAACGAGCAATATTTTCTCAAACCGGCAATATTTGCTCAAACTAGCAATATTTGCTCGAACCAGCAATATTTGCTCAGATTCAAGAATATTGATTCAACTATCAATATTATTCGACGATTCAACAACACAGTTTGCTCGTCTTAGGTAATCAACGCAATAATACCTCGTCTCAGCAGACATATTTGATTCATGAATTTCAGAACATTTGCAAAACATGTTCAATTCAACAATACATGGACTCATCGTCCCACAAAGTCATCAACTGACTCCACAATCACGAGATATCAATCGTGTCACATGGGGGGATATTAACTAGGGTTTTGTTCTGGCAGTCTACGGCACGTGTGTTCACCCACGATGAGAATGTGAGCAAGTCGTGCAATCAGTTGGAAGAGTCAGCAAAGTAGTGTGTGAAAAATTAACCAAGTCTCCGCACGATGAGCAACTGGTTTTAACACGATTTCCCACTTCCCCACTCTCTGATTCCATCAAACTGTCACACTTCATGGGATCATGGTGCTTTCAACTCCGACATTATAAAATGTCTCTGAATCCTGATTGAAAGGACAAGATTTGAACACTCGAACATTCGTCTAAAAGAATTCTCGGCAAGTTCATACAGACAATCTTTCGTCTACACGAACTCGTCTGAGCATTCACTCTCAATTGATCAAAATTCAATCATTCAAAGCATTTTTATGCTGAATTCACAACACACCTACAATCTCAGATCACCATTGATCTCACGCATTTCTCAGCTTCCCTCCTACAGATCAACCCATCCTCTCTTGTGACCGAATTGACTTTGGAACGACCATTGTTCTTGGTTTAAGCCGGAGTATTACGGATTGATCTCTCGAACTTAAAGCACTCCCTTCTTGCAGTGCATCTGTGTGAGGTTCAAAATTTCGCTCGGTTCAAGGAGTCTCCACACGGTCGACTCTTCAATTCCGTAAAAAACAGCAAATCGTTTTTCCCCATCTACAGTTAGTAATATTTGACTTGAACTGTTTCATTCCTAACGTATCTTTCAAGTCGTGCATAATGAAAACATAACTGCGAAACTGTGAATGATTATACTCTAGCTAGACATAGTATTAAGGAATTACAATACGAAGTATAATGTCTATCTTTTGAACTTCGTATATAAGACATCGACATAATCGTATGAATGCTATTGTGATTATGTGTGGGTATGGGTGAAGATTTCGTCCTAGGAAACAATGTTTTACATTTGTTTAAAGGAAGTAAAATTCATAAACATGTTTTATGAATCGAAAGGGAAATCGCTAGGTTTATTGGTATTGTTATTTATTGCAAATCTTGGGATTACCAATATGTGCGTTTAGTATAACCGCTCATAACTTGTTTACGTATCTTGGTAAAACTATTCACAAGGCCTAACTTTTGTATTGGTATGAGTTTTATTAGTGAAACTGATCTTAAGTAATCACCTGAGATGGTATGATCGATATGTTGTAATTGGTATGACCAACTCTAGACATTGGGGAACCGATCCTTGTAAGAGGTGCAACCGATCACAAGTGTGTGGAATTGATCCTTGTAAGAGGTGCAACAAGTCTTAGTTATTGGTAAACGATCCTATGACTTTTGCAACCGAATACAAGTTAAATACCATAAATATGTGGTAACCGATCCTAGTACCTAGTCAACCAATTTTTGGAAAGCTAGTGTGACCGATCCTAGTACCCACATGGAGGTAGAACCGAAACTTGTTTTGGTAGAACCGTGAAACCCATTAATGGTGATTTGATAGGATAATCAATCACATAGTTCTTGGAAGTCAGATGAACCAATTCTAAACTTGTTTGGAAGTGTGGAAAATTGGTTCCAAGATTGTAAATTTGAAAGAGGATTTACAAAGTAAAGATGTCGACATACTTTGAACATGTGCAGTAACTCTTATCTTTCATTGTTCAAAGATATTCCTTAAAAGCTAAAGGAGAATCACGGATCGAAATAAATTGAGAATCTTTTAATTAAGGTTTTTAGTTTTATATGCTTTTAATTTACAACAATTAAAATGCATATCTTTAGAAAATAAAAATTGGTAATGTGCATTTACTAATTGGAGATTTTCTCTTCGAGATTTCGGTCAATATTTGGACAAAGCATTTCCAGGAATTATGGAAACCGAATTTGGAAATATATTGCATATCTTGAGAATATTTTCAGTTTTGGAAATTCCTTGGTGTCCAAACTTCCCTGGTCTATAAATATTGAAGTTTGCATTTCGAGCAAACTAATCCTCAGAGCCAACAAAACTACCTTGTTGTGTTGTTACTGGTGGAGCCGTCTATTCAGAGAGGAAAGTACCCTAATTAGGCGAAATCTCTTACAATCGCTCGTTTTAAAGACTTCTTTGGGATTGGGAAGCTCTACGAGTACCGTTGGTGGGAAACTAGATAATTGCAGTTTATTATTAGTTTTCGATTGATTTGATTCACTAACGGTTGTTGAACTTTGATTGCACCTAGTTTGTTTATGCTTGAGAATCTTCTCTTCTGATATAAGATTCACTCAAACTAGATCAAAGTTTCGACGGGGATCTTTAGACTGTGTGTGATTGATCACAAGAGATTCAAGTTGATTGTGTGCAGGTGTTTATTGAAGATTTAAGAAGATTTGAAGACAGAGAAGATTTCTGATTTGAGTTCATAATCTTTGGTGTGCACAAAACTTGATCGGCTAGGGATCCAACTATAATCGGTTTATCTTTGTGATAACCTTGATTGATTAGTTGAGTAGATCGGCATCAATACAATTCTTTGTGATTAAAAGTATTGATTGCATAATCTAAACAATTACTTTGGCAGTTGTTGATAGATTGATCTAAGAACCTGACAAAGGAGTTTATTGGGATAAACGAAAAATCCTTTTGTCAAACCTTATATTACGTTGTTTGAAAAGAGTTGTTACCGAACAGATTTGTTGTTCCTTTACTGTTTGGAATACGAACCAAAGGAATTGTTCCAAGTGCGTGACTTATTACAAGTTGGAGGCGCAGGGATACAGACGGAACTAAGTGCACTATAGATTTAGTTGCTTGGTCTCAACTATACGAAGTTGGTTTAGATTTTTTATAGCGGCTTAATCCTGAGAGTATTCAATTCTGGACAAGGTCCCGGGGTTTTTCTGCATTTGCGGTTTCCTCGTTAACAAAATCTTGCTGTGTCTTTTACTTTTCTATTTCCGCAATTATTATTGTTTTTATTATAATTAGAAGTAAAATACACAAACGTTAATTCCTAATTACTTGATAGCAAACGTTAATTCCTAATTACTTGATAGCAATCCTATTGTGTTTGGTTAATTCCGAACCTATTATCAAGTAATCATACTTTGTTGTTGTATTGTCTCGATCTTGTATCCATAGTCAATCACGCAAGTTATCTTGTTGTCGTATTGTCTCGATCTCGTATCCATAGACGATCACACAAAGTATGCAGCGATTAGTTGTATTGTCTCGACTCAGTCCATAGACAATCACTTTCGGAGAAAGGACTTATAGGATGAAAAGTTTTAGATTGAGGTATATTTGGGTACCCTCGTCTTTTCAGTATTTTGGGTATGCTTCGTAAGTTTTCTTCTACACTAAAGCTAATCTATTTGTACAAAGTTTAATTGTTTTTAAAGATTAAATGCTCGAGCTAAATAAGGTTTTACTTATTGATAAAGAAAGAGTACCTAGTGCACCACTAAACCACCACCGCTATGGGCACCTAACAAATGACCGCAGAAACATCAAGAGAATTATCTTAAGAATGATTGATCAAGGAAAGCTAAATCACTTTTTAAAAGAAGAAGAGAAAGTTCAACATTTGCCACCCCCACCGCAAAGGGAAAAGAAACATTTGTTATAGAAGTTGGGGCAAAGGCTAAAATTTGTTTTGGTAACTCCATTGTACACTCATACCGCACTATTGAAGATTTTCATGACAATGTACTTAGTAGAGTTTTCAGAGAGATGCGATGATAAAGAAGTGATGAATGTTGCAAGATATCGCAATAAAAGAGTGGCAACTACGATTATTTCTTTCTCTATCAAGAAGTACCCAAAGGAAGAGAAATACATGATAGCCTTTGGTTGTGAAGTGATGGCGAAGATGATTAAAAATTGTTGGGCAATCAATAGAATATTGATTGATACTTGCGATTCGGTAACATTCTTTTCTACCATACTTACAAAACTATGGGAGGAAGAGATGAAGACTTGATCCCTTCAACATACAAAATATATGGTTTTAACGACCGAACAAGCCCAAAGGAGAAGTGCACATGAGGATACCCTTGCTAGGGTTATCGATCGATATTTTGTTTTGTGTAGTTGATGTGGAATCTCCCTACAATGCATTGATTGGAAGACCATGGCTTCATCAAATTCCTGGTATAGCATCGACATACCATCGGTGCGCTAAAATTTCCACATCCTAGCGTGTCGGAATTATAAAAGGAGATTGGATAGAGGGGCAAAAGTGTTATGAGGTGGATGTAGAAAGTCGAAGAGAGAACAAAGAAAAAGAAAGGTTGGAGGAAGAGTGTACGGGATGAACAAAGAAAAGAAAGACTAATGGTAGATGCCATAGAAACAAAAGAAGAAGAGATGTCAAAGTGAATGCACAAAAAGCAACTAAGTATCATGATACAAAGGAGACATGGAAATGGTGGACTGATGCGGAGGAAGAAGGAAGTAAGAATAAAAGGTGTAAAAAATGAATAATTGCAAAAGATAACAATTTAGTGATGAAAGCATGATAAGGATAAGAAGCGAGATGATGGTTGGAAAAATCAAAAGAGAATCTAAAAGAATGTATACAAATCTATTGAATAATGGAATCGAGATTGTGCGATAACTTCGCGAGACAAATGATTGAATAAATTGATAAAATGAATGAGTGAGTGAATGGGACAAACCTTTATGGCGTACACCCCTAGTTCGCGAATGATATTTCGCAAGAGGCAAATGTAAGACCTAAAGTACGTAATATAAGGGGGGTATCTCTTAACATGGCTCGTGGGAAGGTTACACCGCTCCCGAAACCCGGGTCATGGAGATTTGGGGCCCATGAAAGCCTATCCTGGGAGATACCTTGGATTTCCAACTATATATATAAGTTATACCCCGGTTGGACGCTCGAGGGTCTCCTCCTAAGGAGTCGGTGTATGACCAAGGCGCGAGCGGTTGAGTCAAGAGCGGGGAGCATGGAACTTCCTTACCACTCTTGACAAGTCTTGGCACACATCGCACTCGGCCGAAGAAAACTCCACTTAGGGTGCGGCCTCGTAACCATAAACCATATAGGTATAAGGGATAAGAGGGCTGCGAAAACAATCGGTTGTTGTTAAGACCGAGGATGGGAGGAGATAGTCTTGTATGGCAAGGGGCAAAGAGAAGATAAGGGCGCGCACCTCCATTAGGGATCCAAAAGACGCAAATGTCATGAGGCTTTATTTTCGCAAGAGAATTTAGACTTATCATATTTGTGCAATGATCCTGCAGAGGCAATAATACTAACGCGAGGGTAAGACGAGATCAATGGGTTTTTACATGAAAATGTAAGAACGTCCCGCGATTTCGTCGCAAAGACGACAATGTGTCGGATTTTATGGTCGCAAGAACATTTAAACCTGCCATATTGTCGCAAATATAAACTGTCTGCAGAGGCAAAAATACTAAAGAAATGATAAGACAAGGTCAATGGGTCATTATATGAAAGTGTAAAGACGGCCTGCGATCTTGTCGCAATGAGGGGTGGCAAAATAAGACCTTTACTTAGGAAGGCATAATAAGACCACACAAATAATGATAAGGCAAGATCAATAGATTTCTTAATCCATGAAGATATCAGTGATAATGTATAATTTCAAAACAAAAAAAAGAAAAAAAAAAGAAAAAGATATATATATATTTATATCTCGCGAGAATGATTATATTTAATTCGCATCTTATGGACAGAGGCAAGAATGATTATATTTAACTCGCGAGAATGATTATATTTAACTCATGGGTTGATTATATCTTATGGACGGAGGCAAGTGTGAAGTTATAATTACAAAGAAGGGTTGTTTGATTAATATATCTAAATTTACATTCAATAGTCGAAGATATATGTATACATATTACAAGAAATCAAAGAAGAAAGAGAAATTATTTCTTTGTTGGTTCTTTCTTCTTCATCCGATTCTTTGGTTCCATCACTCTCGTCGTCGATTCTTCTTCTTCTTCATTAGCTTCACTATCGAAACATCTCGAGACGGGCAAGTTCTCGGGAACTTTTTCAAATAAGAAAAGGATATGAATGAAGAGGAATGTTGTGATCATTACAAACTATTTCCATAACTTGATTGTTTTATTAAAATTCGCCACCGTAGTTTGGAATTGTTTGTGATTTAGAATATTTATTCTTGCGGAGAGAGATCCATCGCGAGTTGTTCTTTTCTGTTTCAAGCTCTCCACCTCTAGTCTCAAATCTCTTTTCAGATTTCAAAACATGAGGAAATGAATTAATGTTAATAATACAAAAGGAATAAGAACAAAAAGTAAAAAGTATGACAAACAACCTTCTCTTTCAAAGATCATATCCTTGATTAAGGTAGTTTGCTCGGTAAGACTAACATCAACACCTAAGTTATTTCTAGCGTTATCTAAAACCTTCGAGCCTGTGCAAATTCATCATCATTATTTATGACAAAAAGTGAACGAATTTGATCTTCTCGCTCGCTAAGTAGGGTATTGGTTAATCAAGGAGAGATTTTTGAAATTTTGCTAATGCCTCGTGCACCTCGTTAGTAATGCGATCTTTTCATCCTCACTAACTTTCTTCCTTAAGGCTTTGGATTTCTTCTTGGAATCAAGGTACATTCGTTTAAAGTGATTAGCTAAACTTAAACTAGCCCTATGCTCGATTTTTAAGAGTAATGAAGGAAAGAAATGGAAGACATAGCTATACCTCTTTTGTCTTCTCGTGCCACTTAAACTCCCAAGGATGATAATTCTTTGGGAGTGCATGTGAGCCTCAAGGCGATATAAGGTCCACTCGAAAGAGAGGTACAACCCACCACTTTTCATCTTTGGAGTAGCGAGGGATATTATTTTTACCCGAATGCTAAATGTCCCGTGATAAGCGGTTTTGTCTATAAAGATCCACCGCACCACGAGAGCGGAATTCAAGCATCGAAAGATCAATCGCCGTTCAATTGATAAATAGCCCAAGTGAGCAATCTCATAAAATAATGGTATTTCGTTATATAAAGGAATGGGGAGCCACTAACTTTTTGTTTTGAACAAATGCATTTAATGTGAGATGGGACGTGAATGGTTAAGAATAATCGGTTGAAAGAGACTTTAATAAATTCCGTGAACAATCGCAAGATAAAGATAAGCAGTGAACAATCCTTATAATCGGCAAACAATATTCGCGAGCATTCGGTTTTAAAATAAGGGACTAAATTGCATCCACTTGAATACCCTATATAAAAGTCTGAAAAGTCCTTTTGAATGGTGAAACAAGTCATTAGGAGAGAGAAAGGAAAGAGAGATTGTAATTTCTTTAGCTTTGTTCTATATTTCTTTGTAAATCTTTCAAGAAAAACAATTAATAAAATACATCATTGTTCATCTTCAAATGGATTGATTAAACAGATTTGAGTGAGGGGTGTAGTGTGGAAAATCCCTCCAACTACGACAAAGAAAGAGTATAACCACTAACTTTTTTGTTTGTGAACCTGTATGAACAATCCTTATAATCAGTACGTTCAGATTCTTAATTTCTAAAGAACTAGTCTTGACAAGATCCTTTCTCTTGATTGTATAAACAAGGTATCATTTGGATGACCTGATTGGTCAAGATAAAAATACACAAGGTCAACCTAGTATGAACTCGTCAAACTTCAAGATCCGAATCCAGGACTACAAAGTCTTGTATGATGTATATTTCAAGTACAACATGAAATTTACTTACGAGCAAATCTTTCTGTGTTGATTAACGTAATACCTGTGATATTTCAATTATACGATAAACAATATAATTCAGAATGAATATAACACAAGCTACCATAAATTGTGTTAACGAGAAAAACTTTCATGTAGCATAAAAATTATGGGACCTCATCCAGTATGAACACACCGTATTAAGTTGCTACAGACACTAGTATACTATCATACGCCGGCATGGAATATTTTTGAAAATTTACCATCGAAGCTATTCGGCTGCAGTAGTGACCCTATGTCTCTTGGATCTTGCAAGACCCTACGCAATTGATTCCACTAGATGACGTCCTTTACAGGCCTAGGATGATCCACAATCCTTTGTGATGACTAGTGTTACACAACCTCCAACAAGACACCTATTTGATTTTCTTCATATATTATAATCAAGGTAATGAAAATATTTGCTTCGAGGGAACTCTAAGAAAAAGAATTACCTAAGCAACCCTCAACAATTGGGGTTTAAAGTACTCTTCAACACTTATAAAGATACCTAATTGATTATACCTCACAAGATCTATCTAGGTACAATCTTAATCTTATAAAACAAACAAGATCGATCTGAGACGAAAAACATCTTGTAGTTGCTTTCATTTTTATTCCCCGGTCTATAATTCTTGGATGGCCTTACATCATAAGAGAAGGACCTTAGAATAGACAAGAACTGTTAGAGCAATGCTCGATGGGACCCACCAGGCGTTTGTATGGCAAGTTTAGTTCCAAAACTCACCACTTTAATCGCTTACTAAAGTCAACTTCATTAGGTTGGACTTAAGACATATAAATTTCTTTTTACTCATCGAAGACCTAAAGACGTATCGAAGAATAGATAAATACATCATCCTTGACATTAAGGTTAGTGAATGTCGTGTTGCATTTCTATTTAGTTCTTACAAGTTGTATTCATTAAAACATAACATGTGAAGTTTGTTTGCATGGCTTTAGTTTTTAAATAACTTGATCATTATTTATGATCAAGGAATCAAGAATAATGATATACATTACTTTGTATTTACAACTTATTGTATTGAGCTACGTAATATAACCTCGTGATTTGGGCGTAGCATTAATGTTGATTAGTGGTGAACTTTTGACTTGAATTTGTGCTTTAAAAATATGTTAGAAAAAAGTATATTTTCCACGTGTTAAATTTGGTTTGTACTTGGATTTACTTTTGAATTTAAATAAGGATTTTAGGATTGATCCCATGACCGATCCCAATCGGACCCGATCCCAGATTCTGACTTTGCATATGTATTCGATTTGTCAAATTTATTCCTTGGTTATCATGTTTCGAGATAATGTATAATTCAGAATAGAAAGTTTATATTATTTTTTATATTTATTTCTTTGATATTCAAGACAAGATCCTGTTAACATCTGAGATTATACTTTCGATATTGTTATTGTGATCAATATTAAGTGTGATTTCCTGTCCCAGAAGATTGACACTACTAGTTGATTAATTTTGCAAAGTGCATAGATTTGCAACTAGCTAATATTAGTTTTCATACTAGTAAGATATCTCAAATATTTACGTTGAGAAATATTATTGATTATATATTTTAGAAATAAAATTTTTATTTATTATAAATGAGTCATATATTTTAATATAATCATTTAATATCAAGAACTCTGCTAAAGTTGAAAATGACTTTTATTGCACATCTTTTTATTTTCGAATTTGGTGGATCTTGTTTCCAAACAATTATTAGTCATAACAATATAAGTAGTAGAGCTTTTTATTCTTACAAATTCATCCCATAACACACCCGAGGCAAGTGTGAGGTTATTGTCAGTAGCAAGCAGTGTTTTAAAACCCGGACCAGACATCAAACCGGAAACTGACTTGGCCAGGGTCAACTGGTTCAACTAGTGGTTCAACCAGGATCAATGGGTCAAAAATATTATAATAATTTCTAGTAACAAATATATATACTAATCTTATCTAAAATTAGAGAAGTTAGATATTATTTTCAAACG
The DNA here is from genome assembly GCA_023531295.1 of Papaver armeniacum. Taxonomy (NCBI): domain Eukaryota; kingdom Viridiplantae; phylum Streptophyta; class Magnoliopsida; order Ranunculales; family Papaveraceae; genus Papaver; species Papaver armeniacum. The sequence goes on along the minus strand of JAJJWW010012403.1, from coordinate 343,141 downwards.
TAACAGTACCTAGACTGTTGGTGGTCGGTATATATATATAAGATGATGCAAGGACGCGGAAAATAAATATTAACATTTTTAGTTCACACCCTGCTGATTCTTTCTCATTCTTTTTAACATTCTTCAGAAAACCTGATCATCAAAACTGCGACCTCTTTTCTTCCCTTCTTTATTAATTCTTACTACAAAAGGGGAATAACAAAGATGTTTGGATTGAATATTTACCTAGCTTTCCTTTAGGTGGAGTAAAAGCTTTTGTTATTCAAATGTCAACAACGACATTTATTGATTGAATATATGCAGGTTATTGTGTTGTTAAAACTTGGAATCAAGCGTATGAAGAATAAGTTATTTTGTAAATCGTTTAGCTCCATATGTAAATAGAGTTTTGACACTAAAATTGACAAAGGGGGAGATTGTTAGAGCATAGCTCGGTTGAACTCACCAAGCGTTGGTATGTCAAGTTTGGTTGTCATATTTTCGTATCAAAACTCATCTAGAGTCGATTGATTAAATGCTAGAGTCAACTTCGTTTAGGTTAGACTAGAAAGTCTAGAAATGTTGATACATACAAGTATTACTCCGAAGACCTGAAGAATGATAAGAAGTAAGGACTACAACGACGACATCATCCTTCCACTTGAGGTTAGTAGTATTGACTTGAACTTGTTTCAATTCCTAACATATCTTTCAAGCCGTGCTATATTGAAAACATAACATGCGAAGCTGTATATATTGTATATTATACTTTAGTGAAGAGACATGATCATAATAGTATGATCATAATATTAAGGAATTAGACTTTGAAGTATAACGCTTATCTTTTGAACTTCGTAGATATGACATCGACATAATCTTGTATATAGTTTTATGATTATGTGTATGTGTGTATGGTGAAGATTTCATCCTAGGAAACAATGTTTAATTTGTTTAAAGGAAGTGTGATAAGCACGTAAGTGCTACATTTTATACCCATATTTATATTAACCAGGACTCAATATTTTGGCTAATGACACTATTTTAGTGCTTTTGTAGAAAGTACAAGTGAATTCCACTATGCGGAGAATAAACATCTAAGTTGCAGCTTAATTGGCATTTGCGACAACAATGAGCAAAGTCATCCAAAACATCGAGAGAAGACAGCTCAATTGTCATGCCAACTGCACGTGTCGGACTGCCTCGTCAAGAAGAGTTATTTTTACTTTGTCTTAATAATGTGATTTGGTAACAACAAGTGGTGCTGCTGAATTTTGTTCACATATCAAAATGGAAAATAAAGAGTGGTGGACGTGGCTGCACTTTCTAATATGCATCAACTGATCTTTGTCAAATGGAGAAAGAAGAGTTAGTTTATTGGTCAAGCTGCTGGCAGAGATGGGGAAGAAATGCTTTGACCGAGATTAATGGTAATGTGGAGTAGGTGGTTATGCCGGTGGGTGTAGCTGGTCGCTGTTGGTTTGAAGAAGATGATTGAAATGCCTCGCCACCGGTGGGTGCTGAGAATTGGACGGACATGAAACTAAGATGCTGTTGTTGATGTCATGGCCGTGAGCGATGGAGCAGTCAAGAGGATCTGTGCTTATGGAGCCTTGGAGGATAGTCGAATGGAGAATGGTTGCAGATGGTGTTTACACTGATTGCATCGAAAGCTAGTTGGTGGTTAACAACAGAAAACAAAGAATGAAGACCTTTTACGGCATAAAGCTGCATCGATAATGTGTTTGTGAACTGCAGCAGGCAATGGAAGGGTCAAAGCAAGAAGGAGATGGAGCTACGAAAGAGTTTGGCAGTAGTGGAACAAATTGGAGATTGGCTGGATGCGAACTGAAATGGGTTATTGATTGTTTGCGATGAAGAGAAATGATCCCTGGGCTAATATCGATTGAGCCACTGGTGTTGGTTGAGAAGGACGTTGGCTGGATAGTAAATGGCTTGGCAGTAAACAAGTTACATACAGAAGATGGAGAAAGACGCTGGTGTTGTGGTCCGAGCTGTTGCAGTTGATGGAAGAGAGTGTTTAGAAGGATGGACGATGTGATCAATGGGATCTGTTGATGTGTTTAATCTTTCTTGAAACCATGTCGACGTTCAATGGTCAAGCTGATTAAAAAGTAGCAGAAACAGTGAAGTTGGGCGACTTAAAGGCATGAAGAATAGCCACAGATTATAGAAGTCAGTGGTGCTGGGGTCTGAATTGGTAGCCGCTGTATTGAGAGTTGGACGTGACTGAGATCGTTTGTATGGAGCTGGTAGAGACGGTGACGTGGTCAGAGTAATGAATGGACATAACGGAATTAGTGGTGTAGCCGATATTAGAAAGAAGGTAGATTTGGAGTCCGCTGGAGTATTGGGCTGGGCCTTGCGAATCTGCTAGGTTGTATTAGACTCTCGGCAGCAGAGTATAAAGGAGGAGGAATCGTTTTTTGGGGACCATGGTTTTTTTTGGGGGACCATGGTTTTTTTGGGGACTAATGTGTTCGGTTAGGAAATATTTTTTGCGACGTAACCGAACTTAGGTTCGGTTGAGAAATATTTTTTATGACGTAACCGAACTATTGTTCAGTTGGAAAATGTTTTTTGCAACTAAACCGAACTATTGTTCGGTTGGGAAATGTTTTTGCAACTAACCGAACTTATGTTCGGTTGGGAAATGTTTTTGCAACTAACCGAACTTATGTTCGGTTGGGAAATGTTTTTGCAACTAATTTTTGCAACTGAACTGACCAGTTCGGTTGGGAAAAGTTTTTTGCAACTAACCGAACTTACCAGTTCAGTTGGTAATTCTTTTTCGCAACTAACCGAACTTATGTTCGGTTGGGAAATGTTTTTTGCAACTAACCGAACTTATGTTCGGTTGGGAAAGGTTTTTTGCAACTAACCGAACTTATGTTCGGTTGGGAAAGGTTTTTTGCAACTAACCGAACTTTTCCCCAAAAAAACCATGGTCCCCCAAAAAAAACCTCGGTCCCCAAAAAACGATTCAGGAGGAGGAACGAACAGAAATGAGGGGAGGCCGGTTTTGAGAGTTCTTTGGCTGGAAACGAAGACAGCCGCAACTGCTATTATTGGAGGAGGAGAATACAAGAGAAGGGGAAGACGACTTAGCACCGGGTGACGACGGTGACAGCGTTTGCTTTTTCTTTCTCTTATCAATTTATTTTTGATGGGTTTTAAGAAACCCTTTGATATGTTATAATCCTTTTGTAGCTAGGGTTTTATGGAGAAAACTACTTCTAGCATTAAGACCATTCACTACAGGAAAAATATACATCTACAACTAGATATTTACAACACTTTTCTAAACATCGTAGAAAGTCCTATGTTTTACAACTAGTTTCAAAGGAAGAGTTGTCGTATATCATCACTGCCAACCCTTAGGAAACAAGGGGTTGCGCTAAGAAAACAAACGACAACTCCTTAAGAAAAACAGTTGTGACGACATTTAGCTATAACAACTTTGTTCCATATATGTAGTGACTTAGCATATCACAATTCTGACAAGTGTTGTTGAAGAACACAAAAATATGATAATGAAAAAAATGTTAGAGGGGAGATTCAAACATGAACCTACTGCATGGAAGTCTAGCTCATCAACCACCCTTTCAGTTCACAAGTTTCGGTTTTTTTCTTTTTTTTTAAATAGAAACCTACAACAACACTTATAAGTGTTGTTGAAGTAAAAATATATAATGTTGGAAAAAATTAGGTTATAGGGGAGATTCGAACATGAATCTACTGCATGGACGTCTAGCTCATCAACCATCCTTACCGTTCACAAGTTTTGGCTTTTTTTTTCTTTTTTTTTAATAAAAATGTATAACAACACTTATAAGTGTTGTTGAAGTAAAAATATAGAACATTAGAAGAAATGAGGATGGGGGATTTGATCCTCAACCTCCCGTATGGAAGTCTACACCACTAACCATACCTACACTATTACATGTTCTCACAAGTTTGTGGTTCTTTAATACACTAACTTTATGACAACCCTTCATAAGAGTTGTAAAACAAAATGTAATTCTCAAAAATAATGCTCGGTGACTCGAGCCGCAAACAAAGACGAAGCCTTCTCTGTAAACAATCACATACACGCCTTCTCTGTAAATAATTACATACATTTTTCACTATCTGTAATATTTACTTTACGCACTTCAGATAAGGGTAGTCTGGTAATTTTCACAGTCTCCATAATATTTATTACCTTTATTTCTAGTAAGGGTAATATGGTGATTTTAACAATTTATAATATTTAGTTTACTTATTTTCCGATAAGCGTGGTCTGGTCATTTTCATAGTCTTCATAATATTTATTGCATTAATTTCCAAGAAGGGTAATATGGTCATTTTCACAAGCATTCGATAAGGGTAGTCAGGTCACTTTCACAATCTCCATAATATTTATTGCACAAATTTCCATGAAGGGTAATATGATCATTTTCACTATTTGTAATATTTACTTTACTTATAAAAAAATTCAGATAAGGATAGTTTAGTAATTTTCACAATCTCCGTAATATTTGTTACCTTTATTTCTAGTAAGGGTAATATGGTCATTTTAACTCTGGTAATCTTCGAACCTGGGATGTTCAATTCTGATATATTTCTTATCCAATTCTGATATATTTCTTACCTGTAAATGGATGGATTCGTCGTTCTTACCAAGTTTGTGACTTAGAGTAGTCAACTCGCGGCCAGGTTTCAATCTCGGAGCATGGTATGCATAGAATATGCATAAATAAGGTTTTTTTAAGGTTTCGTAGAATATCTCGAAGGAATCTTACCTGTAAATGGATGAATTCGTCGTTCTTACCAAGTTTCTGACTTAGAGTAGTCAACTCACGGCCAGGTTTCTATCTCGGATCCTGGTACGCATACAATATGCAGAAATAAGGTTTTTTTTTAAGGTTTCGTAGAATATCTCAAAGGAATTTTACCTGTAAATGGATGAATTCGTCGTTCTTACCAAGTTTATGACTTAGAGTAGTCAACTCACAGCCAGGATTCGATCTCGGAGCCTGGTATGCATACAATATGTAGAAATAGGGTTTTTTTAAGGTTTTGTAGAATATTTCGAAGGAATCTTACATGTAAATGGATGGTTTCTTCATTCTTACCAAGTTTCTGACTTAGAGTAGTCAACTCACGGCCAGGTTTCGATTTAAGAGCCTGATATGCATACATTTATGCAGAAATAGGGTTTGTTTAAGGTTTCGTAGAATACCTAGAAGAAATCTTACCTGTAAATGGATGGATTCATCGTTCTTACAGAATTTCTGAATTAGAGTAGTCAACTCGCGGCCGTGTTTCGATCTCGGATCCTAAGACGCATACAATATGCGAGAAAATAAGGTTTTTTTAAGGTTTCGTAGAATATCTCGAAGGAATCTTACCTGTAAATGGATGAATTCGTCGTTCTTACCAAGTTTCTGGCTTAGAGTAGTCAACTCACGGCCAGGTTTCGATCTCGGATCCTTGTACGCATACAATATGCAGAAATAGGGTTTTTTTAAGGTTTCATAGAATATCTTGAAGAAATCTTACCTGTAAATGGATGGATTCGTCGTTCTTATCAAGTTTCTTACTTAGAGTAGTCAACTTGCGGCCAGGTTTCGATCTCTGATGCGTGTCGTAACCACAACAAATTAATTAATATTTTTCCACCTAATTAACAAGTAATATAGTGTAGTTAAGTTCGTTCCCACGAGGAGCAAGAGATTCTAGTTGTAAGAATTGTCACAAAAGGGGGGTGTAAAGCAAAAGAAAATAAACAAAGCAATTAAAAGATAAAGTTGAAATCAATAAGAGAGACAAGACCAAGGAATCGTTCTTCGTTGCAAAACAATGATTCAAGTTATGTTTTTCATCCACATGTTATTAGTCACAGATTATCACCAACCGTAGGATAGCAGGTTCGCTTAGCTAGCCCCAAAATCCCTTATTTCACTGAGTAACAAGTCCGCTTAGTTATCAGATTCTATTCAAAAGAACCACCTTGAGGTTCGCTTACAAGATGTAATTCCCCGAATGCATTAAGATCTATGAATTTAGGTTTAGTACTAGTAGTTAGACTCTTAGATCAAGGTCTACTTTCTAACGTTGTTTTCACACACAATTGCTCCACGGAATCCCTCCGCAAGGTCTCGTGTTTGCTACTTATGTAAAGAGTCAAGAAACGATTACTTATCTCCTAACTTTCACTAGCTTTAGATCAAATTAACAAATCAATTTAGCGTGCACTCTAAACAATCTATCAATCAACCATGAATGTATAAACATTCCTATTAGTAAAAACAAACGATAATCATGTGAAGAACTTCAAGATAGAATTGAAACAAAACTCAAAACATGTTAAGAACTAGGAATTCATCCTCAATCAATAAGAAAATTAGCTACTCATGTTTTTGAAATTCACACAAATAATAATTAAAAGGAGAATTTTAAAGTTCACACAAATAATTAAAAAGAAGAATTTTGAAAAGCAAGCAAAAACACAAGTGTTGTGTGTGTAGAGAGGTGTGTAAAAAGATATAGAAAACTTCTCTATTTATAGGCTTCAATATTCTCCAAATCTTCCAAGGAATAGAACCCCTTTCCTTTAGCAATTCAATTTCCAAGTCCAAGCCTTTCTCAAATCTTCCATCTTCTCTTTCCAAATTTGAATCAAATTCTCCATCCAATTCCAAGTCTTCACACCCATGAGAAAGTTCACACAAAATTATGTAATTCTAGGGTCGCCTGAAAAATCCTGGTATTCACCGGAATCCGGCCGTAAAAGTCACCGTCGGCCACCTGAAATCCTCTTCTCTATCGACGGAATATTCCGTTACGATACCGTCAGAAATAACGGTCAAACGGTCAAGCTGTTAGTCAATGGTCAAAGGCGAGTGAATCGGCCACCGAGTCGATCTTACTCGGCTGATTGGTCTAACTGGGGTGAGTTGAATCGTCTGGATCGGTTGCTGGAAGCGAGTTGAATCGCCGGAGGGAAAATTCAGACAGAGTTTCCTCTATTTTCTGGGCATTTCTCAGGCCGATTTTAGTCTTCTCCTGTTAAGAAACCTATCATACATCTATTGAAGCTTCAAAACATAACCCATTTATTCAATCTCCCTGTAACAGTAGCAGCAGGTCTTCTTTACAATTTCCTAAATAACAAATACTATCATAACTCCATCTTCTGACCTAGCCATTGCACGCACCAGTTTCAACATCACCACAGACCCATATCTTCTTATGCAGCAGCAGCAGTGTCTTCAACCTAGCCTTGCGCCACCACTCGCAACCAACATCACAACTCTAGTTGTTCTCTTCTCTATTGAACTCAGACCAACCATCACCACCAGATTTTCAAATACACAAACCCAAAACTGCAGCAGCTCAACTCATAATTTCAACCACCCAGAACTCTTCTTTGATTCCACAACAGCCATCAATTAATCCACCTTAGCAATAGCACCACATTCATCAGTTACAGAACCCATCTCCGATTCACTTCCTAAAACTCAATCTGTTCATCACCATCTCCAATTTCTTCTCCCTGTGTTGAATAACAGCTCAAGAACGAGCTCGATTTCCCTGAGTTCTTCTCTATCGACTGCTGTTACTATCATCTTTGCGACCTTCTTCTTCTGCAGAAACCCTTGAACATCAGATTCAAACACCCTAACTTGCAATTTATCGTCGATTTCTCCTATGGGTTTCGATCTGCTTCAACTCTGGTTTCTTTAAAACTCAGAAAATCCTTCAGTTCCATCAATATCATCTTCCCTGTAGCTTCATCTTCACAACATCACAAACCCTAATTAATTCTAACACCATCAAAGACCGCCACCATCTCCTTAACTTCACAGACTCATATGAACAACCACCAATTCCCACCTTGTCTCTCAATTCGATCTATTTCTCGATCTCAATTTCTCGGTTTCAACAGCGGCAACTCGTTCTCAATTTTCAGGTGAAAACATAAATGAGTGGATGGAAGTGTCTCTCGATTTTAGGGTATAGGTATTAGGGCTGGTTGGATGGATGGTTACACCCCAAGGATAGGGACCACCCCACTCATTAGATAAGGGCCATCCTGATTGGCAACCCCTTAACCGCAGCTGGTCTGTGTCTAGTACTTTTCCAAATAGAGTTGCCCCTTAACCTTGACTGGGCTCCAGATAGTGTTTGCCCATGAATGACTATTTTGCCCTTTTACTCAAATTGGGTGATTTCTTCTTCTTTTCCTCCGTGCGACTCCAAAGTACCTATAAAACTCAAAACAAGCGTAAAATACATAATTTACAAGAAAATAGCAAAGAAAGCATAAACAATAGATAGTAAATAGGATGTATTCTACACCCTATCAATCTCGGAGCATTGTATGCATAGAATATGCATAAATAAGGTTTGTTTAAGGTTTCGTAGAATATACCGAAGGAATCTTACCTGTAAATGGATGGATTCGTCGTTTTTACCAAGTTTTTGACTTAGAGTAGTCAACTCGCGGCCAGGTTTCGATCTCTGAGCCTAGTATGCATACAATATGTAGAAATAAGGTTTGTTTAAGGTTTCGTAGAATATCTAGAAGGAATCTTACCTGTAAATGGATGGATTCGCCGTTCTTACCAAGTTTTTGACTTAGAGTAGTCAACTCGCGGCCAGGTTTCGATCTCGGAGCATGGTATGCATGGAATATGCATAAATAAGGTTTGTTTAAGGTTTCATAGAATATACCGAAGGAATATTACCTGTAAATTGATGGATTCGTCGTTTTTACCAAGTTTTTGACTTAGAGTAGTCAACTCGCGGCCAGGTTTCGATCTCTGAGCCTGGTATGCATACAATATGCAGAAATAAGGTTTGTTTAAGGTTTCGTAGAATATTTCGAAGGAATATTACCTGTAAATGGATGAATTCGTCGTTCTTACCAAGTTTCTGACTTAGAGTAGTCAACTCACGGCCAGGTTTCTATCTCAGATCCTGGTACGCATACAATATGCAGAAATAGTTTTTTTTTTTTTTTTTTAAGGTTTCGTAGAATATCTCGAAGGAATCTTACCTGTAAATGGATGAATTCGTCGTTCTTACCAAGTTTCTGACTTAGATTAGTCAACTCGCGGTCAGGTTTCGATCTCGGAGCATGGTATGCATAAAATATGAATAAATAAGGTTTGTTTAAGGTTTCGTAGAATATACCGAAGGAATATTACCTGTAAATTGATGGATTCGTCGTTTTTACCAAGTTTTTGCCTTAGAGTAGTCAACTCGCGGCCAGGTTTCGATCTCTGAGCCTGGTATGCATACAATATGCAGAAATAAGGTTTGTTTAAGGTTTTGTAGAATATACCGAAGGAATCTTACTTGTAAATGGATGGATTCGTCATTTTTACCAAGTTTTTGACTTAGAGTAGTCAACTCGCGGCCAGGTTTCGATCTTGGAGCCCGGTATGCATACAATATACAGAAATAAGGTTTGTTTAAGGTTTCGTATAATATTTCGAAGGAATCTTACCTATAAATGGATGGTTTCTTCGTTCTTACCAAGTTTCTGACTTAGAGTAGTCAACTCGCGGCCAGGTTTCGATTTAAGAGCCTGGTTTGCATATATTTATGCAGAAATAGGGTTTGTTTAAGGTTTCGTAGAATATCTAGAAGAAATCTTACCTGTAAATGGATGGATTCGTCGTTCTTACCGAATTTCTGAATTAGAGTAGTCAACTCGCGGCCAGGTTTCGATCTCGGATCCTAGTACGCATACAATATGCAGAAATAAGGTTTTTTTAAGTTTTCGTAGAATATCTCGAAGGAATCTTACCTGTACATGGATGAATTCTTCGTTCTTACCAAGTTTCTGACTTAGAGTAGTCAACTCGCGGTCAGGTTTCGATCTCGGAGCATGGTATGCATAAAATATGCTTAAATAAGGTTTGTTTAAGGTTTCGTAGAATATCTCGAAGGAATCTTACCTGTAAATGGATGAATTCGTCATTCTTACCAAGTTTCTGACTTAGAGTAGTCAACTCACGACCAGTTTTCGATCTCGGATCCTTGTACGCATACAATATGCAAAAATAGGTTTTTTTTTAAGGTTTCGTAGAATATCTCGAAGAAATCTTACCTGTAAATTGATGGATTCGCCGTTCTTACAAAGTTTCTGACTTAGAGTAGTCAACTCGGGGCCAGGTTTCGATCTCGAAGCATGGTATGCATGGAATATGCATAAATAAGGTTTGTTTAAGGTTTCGTAGAATATACCGAAGGAATATTACCTGTAAATTAATGGATTCGTCGTTTTTACCAAGTTTTTGACTTAGAGTAGTCAACTCGCGGCCAGGTTTCGATCTCTGAGCCTGGTATGCATACAATATGCAGAAATAAGGTTTGTTTAAGGTTTCGTAGAATATTTCGAAGGAATATTACCTGTAAATGGATGGTTTCTTCGTTCTTACCAAGTTTCTGACTTAGAGTAGTCAACTCACGGCCAGGTTTCAATCTCGGATCCTGGTATGCATACAATATGCAGAAATAGGGTTTTTTTAAGGTTTCGTAGAATATCTCGAAGGAATCTTACCTGTAAATGGATGAATTAGTCGTTCTTACCAAGTTTCTGACTTATAGTAGTCAACTCACGGCCAGGTTTCGATCTCGGAGCCTGGTATGCATACAATATGCAGAAATAGGGTTTTTTTAAGGTTTCGTAGAATATTTCGAAGGAATCTTACCTGTAAATGGATGTTTTATTCGTTCTTACCAAGTTTCTGACTTATAGTAGTCAACTCGCGGCCAGGTTTCGATCTTTGATCCTGATTTGCATACAATATGCAGAAATAAGGTTTGTTTAAGGTTTCGTAGAATATCTCGAAGGAATCTTATCTGTAAATGGATGAATTCCTCGTTCTTACCAAGTTTCTGACTTAGAGTAGTCAATTTCGATGATGTATCATGCTAAGTTTGAAGTCAGAACCCTCTCAGAGCTTCTTGGTTCATAGATTGTATGCTATTATACCAAGTTTGAAGTTCAAATCGACATTGAGCTTCATACTTATCGATTTTGATGATGTATCATGCTAAGTTTGAAGTCAGAACCCTCATGGAGCTTCCTGATTCATAGATTGTATGCCATTATGCCACATTTGAAGTTCGAATCGATAATGAGCTTCATATTTATCGATTTCGATGATGTATCATGCCAAGTTTGAAGTCAGAACCCTCCCGAAGCTTCATGATTCATAGTTTGCTTATCGTAATACCGAATTGAAGTTCGAATAGACGCTAAGCTTCATTTTTATCGATTTCTATGATGTATCATGCTAAGTTTGAAGTCAGAACCCTCCCAGAGCTTCTTGGTTCATAGTTTCTATGACGTTATACCATATTTGAAGTTCTAAGCGAGTCTGAGCTTCATATTTATCGATTTCAATGATATATCATGCTACGTTTGAAGTCAGAACCCTCCCAAAGCTTCTTGGTTCATAGTTTTTATGTCGTTATACCATATTTGAAGTTCGAATCGACTATGAGCTTCATATTTATCGATTTCGATGATGTATCATGCCAAGTTTGAAGTCAGAACCCCCTTGAAGCTTCATGATTCATTGTTTGTTTATCGTTATACCGAATTTGAAGTTCGAATCGACACTGAAGCACAAAGAAAAAGTACAAAAGCACAAAGAAACACACCAATTATCGAATTCATTTTTCATTTTCCCTATTCGTTCTTATACATTTTTTTTGATTTTTTTATATTTGAATGTCGATAACAATGTCCTAAATTTATTAATATTTTTTTTGGATTTTTTTCGTGTCGAAAGTTGATAATAAAACCGAATTTAGTTTAGCAAAGAAGCACAATGTAGCAAAGAAACACAACTGAGATTGATCCGTATGACCTTCCCTAATTAAATCTCTACCGTTCAAAGACATCCAAGAACTTCTGCAATCCGTATGACCTTCCTAATCTACGGTCCACAGTTACTTTGACTGTATACCCTAGCAGCCGAAACCTCATTGATTCACCTCTCATCTTCTAATCTCTTTCTCTCATCTTCCCCCTTCCGCCTCCTTTAGAGAAGAAAACCTAACAAAAAAAAAAACTGCCACCATCGAATCTCTTTCACAATCAAAAACCCCATTTTGTTAAATCTTCATAACAACCATATTCTTTGATTGTACATCTCTCGGTCATGTCTTCTTGATGTTCCAACACAAACCCATTTCGAACCCTAGATTTCAAAACAAAAATAATAACCCGCAAATCTCAATGTTGTTCTTTCTAAGAATTCAGAGAAGAGAGAAGCAAGTGATGGCGGCTGGCGATTCTGGTTCGACTGGTGCTACTAATGTAGGATTAAGCTGAGAAAAATCAGGATTTGAGTTCAATTTCCGAGATTGTTTTGATTATTGTCGATTTGAAGAAACAGGGAAGAAATTGAATTGTTGTCCAGTTGATGACAAAGATCTAGAAGATGAAGATGTTGCTGCTAATAATCAGCTAGAGGTTGAATCGAGATTTGGATTTCTGAAATCATCAAGAACAGGCAACAAATGGGTTGAGACGATGATTCTGCTTCTGTGTTCGATTGTGATTAAGCTTGGGTTATTCTGAGATTGAGATATGGAGCTATATGGAGGAGTTTCCGATCTGATTTGTACCATGTTATGTGTAGTTTTTCAATTTCGAAGTTAGGGTACAAGTTGGGGAAAGAGTAATAAAAAGAGGAAGAGGAAGAACTAAGAAGAAGAAAAAGGAAGTGGCGCTTCTAGAAAATATGATGAATAAGGTCAGCTTTTTGAATTGATTCTCTCTTTTTAATTTGGTTGATTTTGATTATAGAAATTTAATTTTGGATTCGTAATTTTTGTATGTTGATTCTGTAATTGTTGGTGTAAACAAGTGAACCAAGTGGAGGAGGATATAGAGAAGGGGATTGAGAAGCAGAAGGTGGAAAAGAGGGAAGAAGAAATGGAGGAGGTAATAAAGTGTTAGGATTCCATACTTCAAACACTTCAGTTGCAGGTAATAAAGTGTTTTCCATTCTATATACAAGCTTCTAACCCGGTGCATATGCACCGGCATATGCCCATCTTGTTGCACCATTTAGCTTAATTTTATGGCTTGTCAATATTAACTCATATATTCTGAAGTCATTCAAATTGTTTATCATCCCACTAAATTGATGTTTTCAGTATTCCTTGGCCTGATATAAAAGTTAAACAAATGAAGTTGGATTAGTTAGCACTGGATTAATTGTTCGCCTATTGAATACATCTCTGTATATGTTTTTGTGGATAGACTGAGTTTGGTCTGGAATAGGCAAAGAGCAAGCCGACAGGCATAGGAGCAAAGAGTGATAGTGGCCTCTGATTCTCCCAGTGCGATGTGTCCTATGACATGCATGTATGGAGAATACGTCTTAGTTTCTATCTTGTGGTACTTTTAGTGTCAGTACTTTATCCGCGTTACCCAGCCTGCTCAGTCTTCCCTTGCATTTGAAGTTTTGAACTACATTGTTATGCATCAGTATTACAATATCAAATATTGAAAAAATGCTATGACATCTATAACAGCAAAAAAAAATTTACAACTATGTATATGTTTTGATTCTAATAACATATAAACATGTCGTCCAAATGAGATCCTAATAGTTATCTGAATTCTCCATTGCCGTAAGAGCGCAGAATTCAGCGTAAGCCAAAGTTAGGAGTTTTTTTTTTTTTTTTTTTTTTTTTTTTTTTGCACTTTAGCTGAACCATATAATTTTCAAACTTGGCAAGAGTCATAGTCCTTTTGAACTTGATTGATTCGAGAATCCTTCAATTTTGGGTAGTAAATAATTATTTAAACAATTATGTCTCTTGATTTTTCACCATCAGTACGAATGTTTCGTTGTTTAACCTCCAAAATTGTATAAATCTGCATTAATGCCACCATCTCAGTATTGGTCTCTTCACAAATCATATTAACACAAAATCCAGTGCTGTATGATGTATCGCGCATTTGTATATGCAAATCTTGAATCCTTTTTACTAACATATAACATTACCATACAATATTTATTACTAAAACCACTTGTTAATTTATTCTTCTCATCACCCCATAATTGCTATCACCATTCACCATTATGAGCAACAATTGATGGATTAGTTTATCAGTGTCATCAGAACCCAATTGACATCTTCTTTCTACATAGTCCTATTGGACGCTGGTAATTTATATACTTATAAATTCATAATCCTCCATAGACAAAAAAAACATATTGCTAGATGTTTTGTTGTGTTCTTCATGCTAATTCTGCATAATAATCATATGGAGATTCTGCAATTTTTTCACTTCACTCCTAGTCAGTGATGATAATGGTTGAAGGTTCCTTCTCAAACTTGATCGTACTGTTGTTAATATATACTACATCTTTACCTTCGAAAGAAACTTGTACTCGCTTATAGACACTTCCACGTAGATACATAGATGTATATGCGTGATATGTAATCTTAAAATTAGAAAATTTTCAAATGCTTTAATAGAATGAACTTACACGATTATTTGGGGATGGTGTCATATAGTATAGGATGCATTTCATCATTCGTCACATTAAATTAAGTGGGCGTTGCTTCCAACGTTAATTTTACTACTTGTAAAACGCTAGATCAGAAACTCTTTTGCTACTTGTAAAACGCTAGATCAGAAACTCTTTTTCTTATTTGCCTGGTGTATATGGGTTTCTGACTCCTCTTCCTATGACTTTCAGTCTTTTCGTCCATTTCTACAAATTAGCCACTACCCATTTTAGAAAACTATATATCTATCTGGAAGGTACGTCTGGGTAGTATGGTGTCTTTTGTATTGGTTGTCTGCTGTGGAAGTTTTAAGCAAAGAGACGGGTCTTATGATAGAAGATGACAATGCAATGACATGGAAATTGAGTAGAAGAAGTTTTTCTTTATTGTATTAATTTCTACCTTTTCGCCGAAGACTATGGATTTCACACTTCACTGGCGTTACATTAATCTCCATTTATGTCTTCTCTTCCCGTTCCCTTCTTCTCATAAATACGTTCACTGTAGGTTGCCTAATGATGGTGGGATGATAATTTGTTTATCCTTTGTACGTACCTGCATCTCAAACAGTTAAGGTCTTGTACTGTTAGTAAAGACCACCAACATTCGCCAAAAATTCTACATAAGTTATTCATGCGTGATTTCCTATTCGCAATTGACATTCTTCTGTCGTACATAATAAAATGTTTGGATTATTAGCCTGAGAACACATGCAAAGTCAATTATGATAAACGAAACGAAAACTAACCTCTCTGCTTTTGGTTCGTTGTAATGACTTTCGTTGCAAGTTTTCGCTTCGTCTTCATCGTCTTTAGATTTATCTTTCTTTTGATTGCCTGCATCCACTTTTTTTAACTACCTCACGATCTTTTAATTTCTTCGTACGTATATATTTGAATAGAAGTCTTGTTTGCGCCTTTCAATTGAGAAAGTCTTGCTGCAGGTTTTCACTTGTGTTACGGTGTAATTCCTCCATATAACATCTCGTTTATAGCATGAATCACTACATTTTATCCTTGGTGGAATTGGAATTCCATAATCAATCCTTCCAAAAGTTGCAAGGCGTTGCGCAATTGTGATGTTAGTGTCTGAATTTTTTTATTGTTCCCAAAAGATGGGATACGGTAAAAGCTAAAACTTTAGAAACGATTGGGCTTCCTGGTGTCGTTTCAGATTTGAAAATTTCAAATAGATGTCTTTTAAGAAAGTTGCTAGAAAGAGATCATGGCCATTGGAGGTGACAAATATATTGCGATGACTTGGAAAATGATGTTGATGTGGCTCTCCCAAAATTCAGAGTGATTATGGTATCGACATGTGGCAATTTTCGGGTCTCTTATTATAAAGAAAGATTTCCCATTTTCTTTCAATTCTAATATCTCCCGTGAAGTTTTTGTTTTCAACGCATTACAATAGATTATTTTTCATGTTTTTGATAGAGTTGGGAGAAAACCATGGACTTCCATAGTCCTGGTCAAGGGCTCATGCCTGCTAGCTTTAAGGTTAAAAAAGTTCAACTCCATGGTGATGAATTGGCCACTTAAGAAGTTTTGGATCCTGACTTTGGAGAGGCGGCAATTGGACAGGTTGCACCAGTTGATTCACTTCCTAAGGTATGAGTTGCTTGTCCCAATTTCTTGAATGATTCATTTTTCTGACTAATGTATGGTCTACTAGCACTTCCATACAATTAGGAATCCAGATGTAGTAAGAGTTAACTTAAGTATCAGTATAAGGTCAAACTTCAAATGCATTTGCTGTTACGGATGCTGAAATACTTAATGAACTTGTGTTGCAGAGGAAGGATTATTACATCCAGTGGTCGTAGGTATCTCGATAAAGTTGCAGGATGTGTCGTAGTTGCTGCTACTTGAACAAATTAATTGGACGAAATTACAGTCGTACTATGAAGGTTTTTTTCCATATATCCATTAGTACTCGGAATTGGAGATATTTGATATGTTGTTATTTTAGAGATTTTATGAATTTTGTAGTACCTGATCGGATTTGATTCGTCTGTTAATGTTCCATTACCTCCATTATATAGTTATGTTAATCAGATTTGCTTCGTCTGCTAAAAGTTGGTCTGTTAATGTTCCATTACCTCCATGAGCTCAGTTTGAAAGGCTGCTGATAGAAAGGTTGCTTCAAGCACCACAACAGTAATATCTTGCGTTTATCTTGTGTTTCTGATGCAGCTGGCAGCAATTTATGATTTCCTCATTGCTGACCTGAAAAAAGAATTTTAGGACCGAGCCATTTGTTGCCTCCTTGGTGGTTATTCTCTAAGTTCAGATGTCTTAAGTTGTTGAAAGATTAAATACAAAGTTAAGAGTATCATGTAATATTATTTATCTTATTTATTCGTGAGTTAAATATTGTGTATTTCTGGTTTGCAGATAGAACTGCAGTTCTTTGATTCTGGCAGTTCATCTTCAGCTTCTCTAATATTATGTATCGACAACGTATGCAGCTCTGTTGTTCAAACTTCTAGGCCTGGTTGTTCTCAAAATTCTCAGTGTAGTTACCAATTCAAGTATCTAGATGGTACTGGGATAGCAGGGTTTTATGTGTCAAGACATGTTGGATTTTGGCACAGTTACTGATAATTCTCTGATGTCTAACTCTTCAGCTCCTGATATTTTATGGTTAAACTAGTCCCATCTGAATGATCAATTGAAATATATTGTCTTAAAGAATGTGTTTGTCAATTTACTGATTTGGGTAGTTGACTCACATTTTGTTATCCGGTTGAGGGATATGGCTAATTTATTGAACTTGTCATGTTAACAGTCTGTACCGATATTGTGACCGGAGGTAAGAACAAGAGGTTGAAAGTAAAGGGACCTGTGAGCATGCCAACAAAAACTCTGCACATTACTACCAGGAAGACCCCCTGTGGAGAAGGTAAATTTTCATGCCTACGTTTATTATTTTGTTTGACTTGTATTGATAGGATTTGATTTGAAACGCTACAAGTTAAATTGTGTCATGTTGATTATTTGGAGAAGCATGACTAGCTTAAATTTTAGGATCATCTGTCACTTCCGGTTCTCTTTACTAATTTGCTAATTATTTGAAGACACTTGGATTTGTATTAACTTTTCATCTGGGAAGTGTCTTACGTAACTTGCTCTGTATTTATGATGCATGAATGCGCCCGGTTCCTTAGTGTTAGACTTCTGCTTGTTTTTGACATTTAAACTTACAGTCTTGGGGATCCTGAATTCATAGTATCTTTTTGAGCTTGGGATATAATGGTTTTATCAATTATGGAAAGTTTTACAATAATTCTAGGTCCTTCCAAAGGCAGAGAACTTTGAGGTACAAGGTTTTTTTATAACTCAAAAGTGGCTTTGTCTCTGTTCACTTTTAGAGACCCAAAATATGTATAGATGATATTTTGCTTCTAGAGGTTGCTATATTCTGAAAGAAGTAGGATAAAATTGTTTAATTCAAAGTCATATTTGCTGTCTATTTTCTATCCTATAGCATCGCAGGATCATTGTAATATTTTGTCTAATGTCTATAACTGCCATTGGTTTTCCCTGGATGGATGGCTGTTTGAAGCCACACTTTCTTGAATTGCATTTGTGAGGGTGGCTGTTAGTGCAAACTTGCTTAAGGACCCAGTGTAGTTGCAGGAAATCCTACACTACACCCCTCACTAGAATATACACAATTAAGTCATTTTAAGATGAATTATTATGATTTCTATTGATTGAATACTTGAATCTTTACAATATGAAATAGAAATGAGTTAAAGAATTACAATCACTCTAAAACTTTCTCTCTCCTCAAGACTTTCTTAACAATTCAAAAAAGAACCCTCCTCTACAGATTTACTCAACCCTTTATATATAAGGTAGTACACAGTGGATGACAGCTAAGCTATCCTTTATTTTCGGGAATGTCTTGCGAAATGTCGCAAGTATACATGTATCAACTCTCGCGACACTCCTAAATTTCGCCGAGTCATCATATCTTCCTCGTATTCTGGCTGTCGTCATTCATTGCGTCATTTATTTTACTTCCCTGCGACTCCCTTGCAATGTCGTCATTTATTAATCTCGCGAAGTATTGATGTCGCGATATTCTGATCCTACATCTTGCCTCTTCTCATGTCTTCTCTGCGAAGGAGAGAATGTCATGAGAACCAATATTTTGAAATGTCGCAATTGTTCATCTTTATCTGTTTCACTCCCGTACTTTTACACGGAATTTATTACAGATGTTTCTTCTTCCACTCTTTTCTTGGCACGTCTCTTTCAACCGTTTATTCTTGACCATTCACGTCCCATCTCGTATTAAATGCATTTGTTTTCTCGAGGATTCTTCTCTCTATATATAGTTTTCTCACCCTTCTCTTTTTCTCTTTTATTTTCTCTCTGCAACTTTTCTTCAACTTTCTTCCTCTGCAACCTGCGTTTCTGCTGCTGTAAATCTTCCCTTCTTTCTCTCTTTTGATTTTCAATTCTCTAATCATTCCCATACTCTAAGAATGGATTCACTTGGTCGTACATATAAACCCCTTTTTAATGAAGCTCAAAAGAATTTACAAGATAAGGGCTTCATCCTATCAACCATTCCTGATCAAGAATCTTCATCTATACTTTCTGCAAAGTTGTTTTCTGATCATCAATGTGATGATCAGAAAATCATAATCTCGCTAGGTCAAATCCTCGCAGGTCTTCCCATTCCTCTCTACAATCCCGAGATGCCTTTATTCTATGAAATTCTTGCTCATGAGAAATTCTCGCGAGCTATTTATCAACTAAGCGGTGATTGCATCCTTCTAATGCTTGAATTAAGCCAACCGTGTAGCGGTAAGGGATCTTTATATCCTGATGATGTCAAAGATCCTAGATTCGCAAATTTAGAAATAGTCACGGAGAAGTATATTGTAGAAAACTTTTTGCAAATTATGAAGTAATAAATATGAGAAATGATAAATCTCGCTGGGGTGCTCGATTGAAGAGAAAAGATAATATTTCCAGTGATAAGTTGCTTATGCAAGATATTGACTGGCACTCGGTCGAAAATAATGTTCCTCGGTACTCCAAAGATGAGAAATGGTGGGTTGTTCCTCTATTTTTGAGCGGACCTTATATTGTAGGCTCACATACACTCCCTGCGAATCTCGCAAACTATCATCCTTGGGAATTTAAGTGGCCCGAGAAGGCAAAAGAGGTATATTTCCTATTTCAGGTTTGCTTTACGATATTTCCTTCCTTTTATATTTATTAGACTTGTAAAATTTTCAGATTGCCAAATTGAAAAAGAGTTATAAAAGACGTCCAAAGGAGAGTACTCTGGCGATACTCCGATCAATCACGGATGAAGTAAGAAATACTTTCTTTTGTTATTTTTAACAATATTGTTGCCTCTGTTTCTTAAGCTGCGAAGGTTGTTGAAGAAATTAACATTCCCGAAGCTGCGAAGGTTAAGGACAAGAATAAAATCACTCTTCGCAAGGATAAATCTTCTGCTCCATCTTCTAAAAAAAACGGAAAATCCATCCCTCTTCTCGTTCTAGTTCCCAAACCAGCGAGAGTTCTGACGAAGATGAAAATGAGGTTGATACTTCTTCTGTAAAGGAGAATCATTCGATCGAGTCTGCTATGGCGCAATTGTCTAGTGTCTTTTCCGATTCTATGCAAGGATTGGGAGATGATCATTTATCTGCTACTTGCGAAGCTCTCGCTAATATTTGCGATGCTCCCCTGCTAATGGATAATGATTCTTTTCGCGGGGTTTCCCGAACAATGACTCCCAGCTTCTTAAATGCACTTAGTGTTTTGGTATGTTCATATCTCTTTATTTCTCTGTAATTTCAATTATAAACCTTATCTTAACAATTTCTTTACCTTTCTTTATAGTCTGGGAGAGCTTCCTTTGTTGTTGCCTCAGACCTCGAGAAAAGACGCAACAATCTTGAAAAGAAAAATCTTCAACTTAAAGAGAAGATCAAAGAACTAGAAATTGAAGTTGCATCATCTCGCAAGAAGGATGCAAAAATTCAACAGTTGGAAGTTGAGTCTTCTTCCCAAAAGGACAAAATATCTACTCTTCAAAGTGTTAATCAGCAACTTTACGGTATAACATCCTCTTCTTTTCTTCATTTCTACTTTGCCATTTATTTTTCTTTGCCTGACTCATCATTTTCGCAGACATTTATAATCTTTCTGATGAAGCCATCCTTCTCCATTCATTCCCTGAACCTATGGATGATGATGCTCTTCTCGCTCACCTTAATGAATCTTTAAGTAGTTCTTCAAACAAGATTAATTCCCTCTCATTAAATGAACTTCGAACCAAATCTCGTCTTTTAGAAATTGAACATAGATCTAGTTTAGGTCTAGCCAACCGATTTAAACGTTTTTATCTTAGCTCTCAAGAGAATAATAATATTCTAAGGAAGAAAATTAGCAGCCTTATAGATGATAAGGATCGCATTGCTAATCAAGGGGCTCAAGCATTAGCGAAATTCCAAAAAACTATTCTTGAAGTCCAAATTGAACGAGATGAATCCCTTCGCCAGAATGCCATACTTAATGAGCGAGAAAATCAAATTCGTTCACTTCTTGTCATAAATAATGATGATGAATTCGCTTGGGCTGCGAAGGTTCTAGATAATGCCAGAAATAACTTAGGTGTTAGCGTCGGTCTTCATCTTGAGCATCTTGCCTTGGTTAAAGACATGATTTCTGACAGAGAAAGGTTGTTTCTTGTTCTTCATTATTTTTCCGCTTCTTTTCTATAAAATCATTATTAAGTCGCTAACTCATTGTCATTTGTTCGCGAGAATGCGAGAAGAGGTTTCAAACTAGGATCAAGGAACTTGAATCTGAGAAAGCACAACTTGCAAAAGACTTCTCTCTTCGCAATGACAAGTATTCTAAGATGAAGAAGCAACTACAAACTACTGTGGCGAATTTCAATAATGATGCTGTTCGTTTTCGCAACCAAACTATTGGACACATTTGCAATGATCACAACATTCCTCTTTCTTCATATCCTTGTCTTCTCGATGAAATTCCTGAAAATATGCCTTGTTCAGATGTCTCTGATAGTGATGTAAGCGAAGAAGAAGAATCTGATGAAGAAGAATAAGTTGCTAGATTGTTCCATTTTCCTTTCTCTTCTTGTGATACTTGTACATTTATCCTTCTAACCTTCCATTTTGTAATCTCTTACTGTAAATCTATCATGTGAAAATAAATAACAAATTTTTATTCCAATCATTCCCATACTTGCCTCTGTTATTTATTTTCACATGAGATAAATCAAGTCGATAATCTTTAAGTAATGATACTTCTTCATTTCGCAACTGCTGTTGCTGATTCTTCACAAATAAATGAAGAAATTTAATCGTATTCGCAAGTTTGCTTACTCGATTTCTTTTTTTATTTTATCATCACTTATGTTGAAATTCATCCTTGCGACAAAATCGCAGGACGTCGTTACATTTTCATGTAATGACCCATTGATCTTGTCTTATCATTGTTTTTGTGTGGTCTTATTTTGCCTTCCTAGTTAAAGGTCCTATTTTGCCACCCCTCATTTTGCATCAATATGACAGGCCTAACAATTCTTGCGAACATAAAGTCACATGACATTGACGTCTTGCGACAAAATCGCAGGACGTCCTTACACTTTCATGTAATGACCCATTGATCTTGTCTTATCATTTC
Source organism: Papaver armeniacum (assembly GCA_023531295.1). NCBI lineage: Eukaryota > Viridiplantae > Streptophyta > Magnoliopsida > Ranunculales > Papaveraceae > Papaver > Papaver armeniacum. The sequence continues at coordinate 320,909 of JAJJWW010012403.1, read as the reverse complement.
TTTAGTATTTTGCCTCTGCAGGATATTTCATTTGCGACAATATGACAGGCCTAAATGTTCTTGCGAATATAAAGCCCCATGACATTGCCGTCTTGTGACACTTATCAGCTCCCTAATGGAGGGTACCGCCCTTATCATCTCCCTGGTGCCCCTTCAAGGAGGCGTACATCGGCCATACAAGACTAGATCCTCCCATCCGGTCTTAACAACAACCAATTGTTTTCGCAGCCTCTTATCCCTTATACCTATAGGGTTTATGGTTACGAGACTGCACCCTAAGTGGAGTTTTCTTCGGGTCGAGTGCAGCATGTGCCAAGACTTGCCAAGAATGGCCGAGACACTTCAAATGTCCCAGGCACTCTTGGATCAACCGTGTACCTCGGCGCCTTGAGCATACACTGACTCCTTGGAAGAGACCCTCGGGCGTCCAACCAGGGTATAACCTTATATATATAGTTGGAAATCCAAGGTATCTCTCCTGGATAGGCTTTCATGGGCCCCAAATTTTCCATGACTCAGGTTCCAGGGGCGGTGTAACCTTTTCCCTGAGCCATGTCAAGAGATACCCCCTTATATGACGCACTTTAGGTCTTACATTTGCCTCTTGCGAAATATCATTCGCGAACTAGGGTGTACGCCATAAAGGTTCATCCCATTCACTCACTCTTTCATTTTTGTTAATTCATTCAATCATTCATTTTTGGTTTTCTCTTGTTATTTTGTTTTGCGAAGCTATCGCACAATCTTGCATTGTTTATTCATTTTTGGTTTTCAATTCTTCAATCAAATTTTCATACATTCTTGATGGCGAGATTCTCGCGTATTTCTTCTTCAATTCTTGTTTCTTCCTCTTACTCTTGATATGCCTTTATCATTGATTTTGATAATAATGATTATTCATTTCTTACACTTTTTGCTCCTGCTTGCTCTCTTTGCCTCTGCACCATTCAAACCTCTTAATGATTCCTTTCCATCATGATTTTCCACTGTTTTCATGCACTTGCTTCGCGATGTATCTTCACCTCTTGTATCTATGGTATCCACCATCAACCTTTCTCTTCTTTGTTCATCTTTTATATTTTGCTTCCAGCCCTTTCTTTTTGCAGCTCTTTCCTCGCAACTCTCCCCATCAATCTCATAGCATTTTTGTCCTTCCATCCAGTCTCCCTTTATAACTCCAACACCGCTAGGATGAGGAAACTTTATACACTGATGATAAGTCGACGCTACACCCAGAATTTCATGCAACCAAGGCCTTCCGATCAATGCATTATAAGGGGATTCCACATCGACTACACAGAACAAAATTTTCAGTTGATAATCCTTGCAAGGGTATTCTCATATGAACTTCTCCTTTAGGCTTATTCGCTGTGCCATTGAAACCGTATATTTTATATGTCGAAGGTATCAACTCTTCATCCTTCTATTACGAATGTTTCTTTCCCCTTTGCTGAGTTTGTCCTATGCATTTCTGGCGGTGGTGGTAACGGTTGAACCTTCTCTTCACTTTTTAGAAAATGATTCAGCTTTCCTTTTTTATATTTCTGCAGTCATTTGTTAGGTGTCCATGAAAGCGGTGGTAAGAACAGAACTCGTGACTTCTATCACTTGGTGGTGGCTCATTCCCCATGTTCCATGGTGCAGATATGTTTTCCATCAAGAGTATAGCTTCCCATATTTTTTCCACACTAGTATTTAGTGGTGGCATTTTGATTTCCTCCCATAATACTCTGTGACTTCGCTGCCCTCCATGATAATTCTGCCTTCGACCTCCATAAGTTTCTTACGGATGATCAAGTCTTTGAATTTTGTTATTGCCGCCACGGTTGTAGTAGTTCCTTTCTCTTTCAAATTCTTCCTGATCACGGCTTCCCATAGCTACTATCTTTGGCTGTCCATCATCTATTACCCTTTCTTGTTGCCCTTGCGAAGTGCTTCTTACTGTGTTTATCAATTTGGGTAATAGGCTTGCATTCGCGACATTTGAATTTGTATTCAAATCGGGTATGATTCCATCTCATTTTGCCTTTCTTCTAGAGCAATATATTCCTCCTGAAGTTCTCGCAACTCAGTCATTGTAATTGTATTCTTGACTCTAAAAATTTGAATATATAACAAATTGGTTGCGAACATAGCGTTTATGAATGATAGAATAAGATATCTTTCATCCACTCGCCCAACCATTTCGCTACACATTGTCTTCCACCTCACGGTTAAGTGTCTCAAACTTTCACCAACTCTTTGTTTCATCCAAATACATCTTCAATTCTGGTCGCGAGGAGTTACTACTTATATATGCCCCTAAGAATATAGCTTGTAAATGGTTGAATGACGTGATTGTGTTTCTTGGTAAACCCTCAAACCATTTCGGTGCTTCTCTGTTAAACTTGATGCAAAATATTTGCACAATATGGCGTCATGATTTTCCCATTGTAGCATACATCTCACATACGCTTTGATGTGTTGTATTGCGCAAGTTGTTCCATCAAAAATCTTTGGTTAATGCGGGTAAATTGCACTTTGGGGGTATTCCTCCTAACTGCACCTCTAGTGTAAAGGGGTTTTTCGCAGCTTCTTCGATGGCCTCATCCAATTGTCTTCTTCCTCCTCCACTTCTATTGTTCAACATTCCTCTCATCTCTGCCAACTCTCTTAAGATTTGTTCATTTACATCAGGATTCGAATTTATTGGTCTTTTTAGCTCTGCCTCTCTCCTTCTGCGTTCATGTCTACTTTGGTTTTCTTGTTCAGCATTTTCTTCTCTTCTTTCTCTGCGACTTTCTCCTTCATCTCGTTCACGAATTCGCACACCATTATATCTATCATTTTCTCTTCTTGGTTGTCTATCAGTTCTTTTTTGTATTCTTTCATATTCTTCATTGATATTTCCATTGTTGCGATTTTGCTCGCGCCTTCTTTCTCGATTGTCATGATTGTTCTGTCGAATTGCTTCCTCCAATTCTCGTTCTTCCATTTCTACTCTTAATCTTTCCCTTTCGCAAGCTAGACGCGCTTGTTCAATATAATGTATTTCGATGTCATCTTCAATCTCCTTTTGTTTCCTCCGTGTTTCTCTCCCATGTAGTATTCTTCTTCCTTCTTCCTGATTTTCTTCACCAATTGGATTATTCTGCTGCCTATTTTCTTGATTTCCGTCATTTTGGCCATTCTGTAAAATCTCAGGACGTGGAATACACACCACTTCCCTTCTTTCGCAGCATCCTTCACCGAGATTTGTCTCTCTTTCTAGATTTTCTTCATTAACATTTTCTACAGGTAATGTTCTCCTCATATCATCTCTAACCGATCCTGATCTTGACCTGGTATTACTTCTCGACCTTCTATTCTGCAACCTCATATTTTCCATTCTTAGTTCATGGTTTTGCCTTGTTAAATTTGCACGCTCTTCCGCTTCTAACCGCCTTTCTTCATGTATTGTTTGCCTCAAAGCTTCTAATGCCGCGATTTCTTCATTTCCATGAATTGTTTCTCCCATCTCTTCTCGATTTCACTCCTCTTGTCCATTATTTATCAATTGTTGCACTTCTTCTCTTTCTTCCATAGAATCTGATCTCCATGTATGCACACTCACCCTATCATAATCTATTACTCTATTCGGTCTTTGGTTGAATTGGTGGTTGAATTTGACCTTCTTCTCTATCTCTTGCGTTTACTCTTGATGGTTCACCTACTTCATTTCTCCTTTCTCCAGCTAATCTCCTGCTTCTTCTAACAGTTGTTGGTTGTTCTGATGCATTCCTTCTTCTGGCCATTTCTCAATTTCAGTAAGTTGTTGAAAATTATACGAAATTTCTTTCTTGTTACTCCTGATTCTTTCAATTCACAAGTTTGATCTCTACTCAGTCCCTGTTTCTAGCGCCATTATGTAGTTGCAGGAAATCCTACACTACACCCCTCACTAGAATATACACAATTAAGTCATTTTAAGATGAATTATTATGATTTCTATTGATTGAATACTTGAATCTTTACAATATGAAATAGAAATGAGTTAAAGAATTACAATCACTCTAAAACTTTCTCTCTCCTCAAGACTTTCTTAACAATTCAAAAAAGAACCCTCCTCTACAGATTTACTCAACCCTTTATATATAGGGTCGTACACAGTGGATGACAGCTAAGCTATCCTTTATTTTCGGGAATGTCTTGCGAAATGTCGCAAGTATACATGTATCAACTCTCGCGACACTCCTAAATTTCGCTGAGTCTTCATATTTTCCTCGTATTCTGGCTGTCGTCATTCATTGCGTCATTTATTTTACTTTCCTGCGACTCCATCGCAATGTCGTCATTTATTAATCTCGCGAAGTATTGATGTCGCGATATTCTGATCCTACACCCAACACCTTTTGTTTTTGGGTTTACACTTTCATTTTTATTATACAATGTTGACAAGATATCACACAATAATGCTGTAGAATTATAAGCTCCTGAGTGTTATGGATCATCATATTTGACAGGTTTCTAAAGTCAGTTTTTGTATATTATCTTTAACTGTGAATACTTGCATTGTTCTTTGAGATAGTTTTTTACCAAATCACTGTACGTAGTGGTTAATTTCCTAGTCGTTATTTTTCAGGTACTATTGTTTTGAACTCCGTGTGCACAAGGGAGTTATCGATCTTGTCAATTCATCCGAGGTTGTTAAGCAATCCACAAGAGAGTTATAGATCTTGTCAATTCATCTGAGGTTGTGAAGTTGATCGCTTTGATTACTATTGAAGCATCTAGTAAATGGTTATTTGCAGAATCTCCCTTTTATGCTTGTTTTTCTAAGTTTTTCAGTATCATAGGTCTTTTACTTTGAATTTCAATTTAAGTCAACTTGGATGAATGTAAATGTGCTACACTGGCAGCTTAATGTGAATGTGAAATACTTTCGGCAATTCGGTTTCAGCTATAATTTTTTTTTCAAAATAGTTTTATGCACACAACTTCTAATAAGAGTTGTGTTCCATATTCCAACTACACAAACCAATGGTTGTGAAAGAATGTCTTTACGACATACTTAGGTGCTGTCCAACATAGTTCTACAACACTAACAAGTGTCGTGCAAATCTTATTCATCATAGTAATAAGAGGTGTTACATATTTCTACAATACACATCCTGGGTTGTCTAAGATAGTCCTTCAACTTATACAAGTGTTGTGTTAGATATTTCTACGATACACATCCTAGGTTGTCTAAGATAGTCCTTCAACTTATACAAGTGTTGTGTTACATATTTCTACGATACACATCCTAGGTTGTCTAAGATAGTCCTTCAACTTATACAAGTGTTGTGTTACATATTTCTACGATACACATCCTAGGCTGTCTAAGATAGACCTTCAACTTATACAAGTGTTGTGTTACATATTTTTACGATACACTACTTGTGTTGTCCAAGATACTCATATAACAACAAGCAAGGGTTGTGTTAGGCTTTCAAAAAAAATTGAAAGAGAATCACAACTTTGGCAAAATATTGTCGAACCATGAATCACATCACCCTTAACAACACTTAGTCAAGTATTGTAGAACAGCTTGGACTTTCTACAATACCCCACCTACACAATACACAAAAAAGCGTTGTAGTAGGGGTACTACAACCTTAATACAATGTTGTAAATGATGATTTTTCCCGTAGTGATTTGAATCGATTTTGAATAATCTGGTATTAGGCTATTGTTTGTACCCAAAATAAATTTTGGGCACCTTGGGGAGAAATATTTTATTGATATTTGTATTACAGTGTTCTTTTTCTTGTATTCGTGCCCAAAATTTATTTTGGGTACAAACATCTATGTGAATTGAATTTTGAAATCCAATAATTATGGTTTATTGATTTTATAAAAAAATACGTGTTGTTGCCTCACCGGCTTTGTACGGTTCAAAAGTTTAAGTGCATAGATTTATCGAGTTTTGCAATTTTATTTGTAATAGTATTTGATAATCCATGTTTAGGTTAAATCATTTGATGGGTTATACTTAGACAATGCAAATAATAATCGCAAACATATAAATACATATCTTCGATAACTTGCTTGCCATTATAATTTGATAGGCCATGCTTGGGTGACTTTGATGGGTTATACTTAGGAGATGCGGGTTTATTATCGAAAGTTATACTAATAATAGGTGTTACAATTGAACAAAGAAATAAACTCATATTTGGAATTCGAATTCTTTTCGGTACTCAGTTAGAAATAGTAGTGGAATCCGTAGACCCTGGTTACCCGACACTCTCTCATTGCATTTTGTTACTTCTTTTTATTTATTTTCTTTGTTTCTTTTATTCCAAAAATCCAAAAACATCATCTCTTGTTAGTTTATTAGAGATATTGATTACAGTATTTCCACCGCTCCCTGTGGGTTCGACCCGTACTTGCCTCTGTCTACTAGTTGGACACTGTGTGATTGCGGTTATTATTATATAGGTGTTCTCCGAAATCCTATCAAAGTACATTCATGAACTTGTTTCATGAATCGAAAGGGAAATCAATAGGTTTATTGGTCCGGCTATTCATTGCATATTCTTTGGATGACCAATATGTGTTAGTTGGTAGAACCGATCTTAATTCGGGTTATGTATCTTGGTATAATCGATCACAATACCTAGACTTATGATTTGGTATGACCGATCCTGGTAATTGGTGTAACCGATCCTAAGTAATCACCATGAGATGGTATGATCGATCCTTGTAATTGGTGTGACCAATTCTGATAATTGGTGTGACCGATCATAAGTGGTTGTGTGACCGATCCTAGTGACTAGTGTGACCGATCACAAGTAGGTACCATGTTTAGGTAGAACCGATCTTAGTGATTGGTATAACCGATCCGAACCCATGTATGTGACTTGGTAGAACCAATCACAACTAACCATTGTGACCTCGTGTGACCGATCACATAGTAGTCTTGGAATTCTGGTATAACCAATTCTAAACTTGTTAGGAAGAATGGTAGAAACGATTCCAAGTTGCAAATCCATGTAAATACGGAATAAGGATTTGCAGTGTAAATATGTCAACATACTTTGAACATGAGCAGTAAATCTTATCATTTATTGTTCAAAGATATTCCTTGGTACTCAAGGTGATCCTGTGCCGAAATAAATTAAGAATCTTTTAATTAAGGTTTTTGGTTTTATATGCTTTAATTACCAGCAATTAATGCATAACTCTAGAGAATAAAAATTAGTAATGTGCATTTACTAATTGGAGATTTTCTAGCTATGAGAGATTTCGAAAAATATTGGACCAACATTTATTGGAATTAGGAAAACCGAATTTGGGCATCCATTGTATATCTTGAGAATATTTCCGGTTTTGGAAATTCCTTGGTGTCCAAACATCCTTGGTCTACAAATACCTAAGCTTGAATTTCTAGCAAACCATCCTAAGAGCCAGGAAAACTTCATTATTTGTTGTTTCTGGTGGAGCCATCTATTCGGATAGGAAAGTATCCTAATTAGGTGAAATCTCTTACGACTGCTCATTTAAAGACTTCTGTGGGATCAAGAAGCTCTACGAGTACCATTGGTGGGAAACTAGATAATTGCAGCGTTATTAGTTTTCGATTTGATTTGATTGATTAACGGTTGTTGAAACTTTGATTGCACCTAGTTTGTTTATTCTTGAGAAACTTCTCTTCTGATATAAGATTCACTCAGAGTAGATCAAATTATCGACGAAATCTTTGGAACTGTTGTTAGATCTAAAGACATCTTGTGATAATTGATAGACGCATTTATGTGTCTATTTTGATCTCAATTATCTATTTTGTTAGTGCTCATTTTGTACTTGTTTTGGCTTTTTATGGTTTTGTAGGTGTTTTCGGAGAAATAAGCTCTCGTGGAGAAATTGGCTCGAAAAGTGGCATTTGGACCTCCGGAGAAAATTACTAAAAGCTCCTAAGACATGTGTTATTTACACCCCTTAAATGGATAAGGGGAACCCAGTCGATAAGGGGAAACCCATCGTTATTTGCACCCCAGGGCATCCCCAAAGGAATTGATAGGGTGTAGAATACATCCTATTTACTATCTATTGTTTATGCTTTCTTTGCTATTTTTCTTGTAAATTATGTATTTTACGCTTGTTTTGAGTTTTTTAGCTACTTTGGAGTCACACGGAGGAAAAGAAGAAGAAATCACCCAATTTGAGCAAAACGGCAAAATTGTCATTTCAAGGGCGAACACTATCCGGTGCCCAGTCATGGTTAAAGGGTAACTTTCTGGAGGAGTACTATAGACAGGCCAGCAGAGGTTAAGGGGCTGGAAACTTTGGCTAGCCCTTATCAGAAGTGACCACCTAATATAGGCACCCATCTGGGGTGGCTCTTATGTTGGGCGTCTCTACCCAAATTATTACCCTAATCCTAAAATCGAGAGGTATGTCTCTCATTCATCTCTTTCACCTGAAAGTCGAGAAATGGTTGCTTTTGTGAAACCAAGCTAAAGCAGATCGAAAATTAAAGAAATCAAGACTGGATCGAGTAGATGGATTGAACAGATGTAAAGGGTTTGAAGAAATTCGAAGATGAATTCAAGCTAGGGTTGATGTTGATTTACAAGTTGATGACTGATCGAGATGAATCGGGATCTCAAGAAATTGATGGGTCTGTTATGGATTCGAGTATGTAATGAGCAGATTCGCAGTTGGATAGATGGAGTGTTGGTAGTGATGAGTGCTTCCATGAACAACAGATAAAGAAGAAGCGGCAGAAGCAGCTGGGTTTGAATCGAACCAAGAAATCTGAGAAGAAGAAAAGGGGATATGAGGTTAATATTTGTATGGGTTTCAGATGATTGAAGAGGTGAAGTTGCTGTTGATCTCAGAGATGGAGTCTGGGTTTGATTCAAGGATTCGGTAAGCTGAAAAATGAATTGGGTTCGATTGATGAAAGATGCAGATGGTGGTGGTTTGTTCTGTCGTCAATCGAAGAGTACAGGGACGAGAGGAATTAATGGGTATGACTCAGTTGAAGTCATGAACAGAAGCTATGAAGAGAACAGGGAGAAGATGAACCTGATGATGGAGAAATTGAATTACGAAGTTGGGTGTTCACTGGAAATGTGATCGCTGTCGTATGCGTCAAAAATAATTTCACTTTCCTAAAGTATATGATAAGAAAGAGTTCGTATCCACAGAGAGGCGATTGTAGTTATTTCGTAATCAATTTCTTAAAGTAACCAATTGGGGGGATTTCTGAATTTTATGTAAGCAATAAAAGCAAATTAAAAGCAAAGTAAATTGTAGAAAATAATCAATGGAGAAAGATATTGGTCAAGGAATTCATCATCAATCTTAGACATGTGCTTGCCTATATGATTAGAATTACGATTTAATCTCTTATATTATCAAAAGCCTAGAGAATCAAGAGAGCAAGATAATCTAATAATTTCCTAAGTTCATCAACACACACATTAGAGCTGCGTATGTGAATTCTACCTAAAGAATAACCTAACGCCTTGCACTAATTAAGTTCAATTCCTAGGAGCATTAAGTTTCGGAAATAGGCTAATCAATGCATTTGTCATGCGTTGCGCATAACAATTCGGACAATGGTCAAACTCTACATATGATTACGAGAGTGTATCACTACAAACCGTAAACATATCATGCTACTCGTATTCAGGGTTATCGCTCGATGAAAAAACCCTAAAATAGCTATGGACTAAGATGCAAGTTCAATTAATTGGCCACTTAACTAATCAAACATCATAATCCTATCACAATACTTCAATCATGTGATCATAAAAATAGTAGAGAATTGAACGATAATCAAGAGAGAAAACTAATACATAAAGCAAACACAAGTTTTAGAAATAGGACTACATCCTTAACCAATAATAAATAAATTAGCTACTCATAGCTATGGAGTTCATCACAAAAATATAAGTTGAATAAAGAAGAAGAAGAAGATAAACAAAAGCAAACCCTAGTTGTGTAAACAAAAGCGGCTCTCCAAAGTTCCAAGAATAAGATGTTTTCCAAAAGTTGTAGAATTCCTCTTTTTATAGCTTTTCCCTTCTTCCAAAATTAGGTCAAGTCTCAAAGTCCATTAGATAAAAATCCACCAAGCCCATAAGAGAGAGGAACCCGTGTAGCAAATATGTCCAAAAAGTCGTCGCCGGAAAACTGGTATTGTGGCCGGAAATCGGCCGGAGAAGTGCCCGGAAAACGGCTCCGGTGACCGGCAAAGTCCGCCCGGTCAACGAGTCGGATCGGTCGGGGTCAACGAGTCAGCTCGGGTCAACTCGGTCAGACCCGAGTCATGTGAATCAGAGGCTGAGTGAGCTGAGTCAAAGTCTAACTCAGCCTGACTGTTTTGGCCAAAGCCATTTTGCACAAGCACGAACCTGTCTTTGCACCATCATTGTGCATCAGTGCTTCCCTTCCAGCCATCTTGGCCTGCACTAAACTATGTCAACTGAACCAGTTGATACTCCCAACATCTCAATCTCTGCAATTGCACTACCATGTCACTTTGCAGCCCAACTCAACCAACTCAATCTGCAGTTTCATAACAGCCCTTACAGCTCACATTGTTGCTCAGCTTTCACAACCCTTGAATCTCCTCAGGTGTCTCATTTGCAATTCCATTAACCACTTCACTTTGCACCAGACCTTGTATAGTACCACCACATCCTGCAACTCAGTTGCAATTTCCATTCCCTGGCTTCTCCCATTTCTGTTCTTCATACAGCCACAACACTAAGTGAATTACAGCTCCACTGCCTTACTTGGCTGCATCTACTTAAATGCAACACTGCAGCCATCCATTTCAGTCCACCACTCTCCATATCATTGCAGCAAATCTGCACATTCCATTCCTTGCATTGCATCTCATTAGCTGCTCCAGTCCCAGCTACAAATCAACCATCATGCTTCACTGCTCCAGCTCAGTCATTTGTTGTAGCTTTATAGCTTACACCATCTCAATTCAAGCTCCTGCACACTTAGCTTCTTCACAAAGATCGAGGCTAGTGCTCTGCAGTTCCAATTCCAACCATGGCCTGCAATCAACAAGACAAGCTACTTCCCTTCATTTTAATCAAAACCCATTCAACCACAAGCTGCAGACTTCACTTAAATTCCCCTGTCAAGCACATCAGCACTTCCTGCAATTCTCAACTATACCAGCTCATGCCATCATCAATTGCAGTGCACATTACTCCGTGCCAATCACCTCATACTCTGCAAGACCCACACAAACCACAGAGCTGCAATTCCAGCTCCTTTCTCCATTTTACAGCATATCTGCCATTTGCACCTGTAACTCTTTTCCCAGCTGTGGTCCTAACATACATCTAATAGTGAATCTACTCAATCATTCACTCAAGCCAACAACATTGTATCGACAACCTCATTCTTCTCAAGACATCACCACTGCATTCTGCCTCAAATTCTCCATCTTGCCCATTTGATGTAGCTTAGTACAACCCAGGTCATCTCAGCCCCTGTAGTTTCATTCTAGACCTCATGACACAACTCAGCCAGCCCTGAACTACAAGCCTCACATTTGAACACAAGAACAAACCCCAAATTCAACAGTATCATCTGTGGCTCCAGCTGCAACATGAATTCCCTTGCTCTCTTGCAGCAACTCATCTCAATTTCTGCCACAAAAATCACCAGTTTGCACCACCTGCCACATAACAGCTACACTCAAATTCAAGCCAAGATTCGACTCATTCAATCACCCAAATCTTCTTGAAGCAGCACCATTCCCTTGTAGCCAATTGCATCACATAATTCCATCTCCATCTTCTTGTGCACCAACATCACCAGAATAACCATTTTTGGACTGCACCTACAGACTGCAACCACTTCTCAATCTTCAATTCAGACCTTAGCCAAAAACTCCTTTTCTCCTCCTTTCCATGAACCACCAACAACTACTCTCGATCTGTACTTCATTCTCAAATTCACATCATACCCCATCTTCTAATTCTTGACCTCAACAGAAGCAACATTCATCACAGATCCCTTTTCTCTCCATCATTTACAGCATCGGATTCGATTCAACCAAGACCCATCATCAATCGACCATTACGATAATAAGCTTCCTCGATTTCAACCTCACTTCACACAAGATTTCTTGCCGTTGACTCGATTAAGGTTTAACTCAAATACCCTAGCTTTGATTCCTCAAATGACCATTAAAGCTATCAATCAATCCTCCTTCTTTTCTGGTTCGAACGGCAACACCTTCTTCACTTGAACCCATACAACCATTAACTACAGCAAAACCTCTCGACCTCCACTTTTGTTGAGTAGCAGAACCAAATTTGGAGAAAGAAAAATGATTGAGAATTGAATTCTCTTCTGAATTCGAGGGTGAGGTAATGATAATAAGTACCACAGGCACCCAGAATTCTGATAAGGGCTATCCATGTATCAATTAGCCTGTCAGTCTCAGAAAACCGACAATAGATCCTTCACCCCTCCTTGCGCAACATCAGCCTGGTTCCAAGTATAACTCGCCAGTGTTTTGGACTATGTTTCTTTTACGCTCCAAAAGAACCTTTTCTCCTTCTTTTGCTCCCAAGGACTCCATTGCCCCTGATAACTCAAAAACACGCGTAAAGTACATAATTCACAAGAAAAATAGCAAAGAAAGCGTAACTACAAGATAGTAAATTAGGTGTTTTAGACACCTATCAAAATGCTGTTGGTGGTTTTATCTCTGTAGGACGGAATGTGGCTTGAATTTGTGGGTGATTGATGATTTGTGAAGCCAACAAGAAAGAAGATGAGTTGTTGCTGATTCAATTGAAGCTGAGATTATTACAGATTCGAAATCAAATGGATTTGTGGTGGTCTGAGGTGTTGATGCTTCTAGCAGTCGATTGAGCTAAGAAGCAACGAAGGAATGGGTTATGAAGTGAAGCTGTTGAACACAGTAGATGTATGTTAGGATACACAGGTTGTGCAAGAAGTGAAGAAAAGAATGGCATGATAATGGCCGGAAATCAGCAAGAAACATGGAAACTCTGTTCAATTTTATGCACTGGCGAGTCAACTCGGCGATGACCGATCCAGCCTAACTCAGCCGAGTAAGCCAACGAGTCAGACCAGCTGTCTCGGCTGACTATCCTTTCTTTGACCCGGTTGACTAACGGTTGACCGTCTTGACCGTTACTTATAACGGTATCGGAACGGAATATTCCGTCGACAGAGAAGAAGATTCCGGCCATAATACCAGCTTTCCGGCGACCAAAATTACATATTTTTGTATGGATTCTACTCATGGGTGTGAAGACTTGGACTTGGAATTGGATGGAGAATTTGGCTCAAATTTGGAAAGAGAAGATGGAAGATGAGAAAGACTTGAATTTGGAAATTGAATTATTATGGAATGAGGATTCTATTCCTTGGAAGATTTGGAGAACATTGAAGCCTATAAGTAGAGAAGTTCTCTACACACTTTTACACATCTTTTTACACACATCTTTTACACATCTCTCTACACACACAACACTTGTGTTTTTGTTTGCTTTTCAAAATTCTTCTTTTAATTATTTGTGTGAACTTGAAAAATTCTCCTTTTAATTATTTGTGTGAATTTCAAAAACATGAGTAGCTAATTTTCTTATTGATTGAGGATGAATTCCTAGTTCTTAATATATGATTTGAGTTTTGTTTCAATTTTATCTTGAAGTTTTTCACATGATTATCGTTTGTTTTTACTAATAGGAATGTTTATCCATTCATGATTGATTGATAGATTGTTTAGAGTGCACGCTAAATTGATTTGTTCATTCAACCTAATTCTAGTATAAGTTAGGGAATAAGTAATCGTTCTCGACACTTTACACAAGTAGAAAACACGAGACCTTGCGGAGGGATTCCGTGGAGCGATTGTGTGTAAAAACAATGCTAGAAAGTGGACCAAGCGAACCGAGTTTAACTACTAGTACTAAACCTAAATTCATAGATCTTAATGCATTCTGGGAATTACATCTTGTAAGCGAACCTCAAGGTGGTTCTTTTGAATAGAATCTGATAACTAAGCGGACTTGTTACTCAGTGAAATAAGGGATTTTGGGGTTAGCTAAGCGAACCTGCTATCCTACGGTTGGTGATAATCTGTGACTAATAACATGTGGATGAAAAACATAATTTGAATCATTGTTTTGCAACGAAGAAGGATTCCTTGATCGTGTCTCTCTTATTGATTTCAACTTTATCTTTTAATTGCTTTGTTTATTTTCTTTTGCTTTATACATCCCCCCTTTTGTGACAATTTTTACAACTAGAATCTCTTGCTCCTCGTGGGAACGAACTTAAATACCACTATATTACTTGTTAATTGAGTGGAAAAATATATATTAATTTGTTGTGGTTACGACACGCATCAAATTTTGGGCGCCATTCTTGGGAGCAAATGACGATTTTAGTTGTTTTTATTTTTCTTTTTGCTTTATTCTTGCTTTGTTAGATTCTTTACCGTATCTAACTTAGTTTTTGAGAATCTTGTTTCAGGCGTTATACCTTTGGTGAATGCTTAAAAGGGGCAGACCGAGTCCAATACGTCTTCGATCCGGCACTCAACTAAAGGATTTCATTCGAGCGGTTAACACTCCACTTCCTCCTTGTTCATCCAGTGATTCGGACAAAGAGGAAGAAGCAATGGCTGAACGTACACTCAAGGACCTAGCTTCTCACAAGCTCGATACACAACAATGGTGTATCCAAACTAACTCAACCTTCGAGATCAAGCCGGGGTTGATTAGAGAGTTACCAAAGTTCCATGGCATGGTGAATGAGGACCCAAACAAACATCTTATGGACTTCTATACCATAGTTATGGCTATGCTTCCACCGGAGACTAATGCGGATGGAGCAATGTTGAAAGCTTTCCCGTTTTCTTTGGCGGGCAATGCTAAGGAATGGTTATATTATTTGCCTTCCTGAAGTATCACAACATGGAATGGGATGAAGAAACTTTTCCTCGAGAGATATTTTCCCGCATCCAAAGCTACTCAAATTCGCAAGGAGATTTGTGGGTTGAAGCAACATGTGGGAGAGTCATTGTATGAATGTTGGTAGCGATACAAGAGGTTGGTGGCAAGCTGTCCACACCATCAATTTAGTGACGTTATGATACTCCAATACTTCTATGAAGCTCTCCACCCAAGTGATCGATCTCTTCTTGACGCCGCGGGTGGTGGAGCACTAGTGAACAAGACGGTGACCCAAGCTACCGAGTTGATTGAAAGTATGGTTGCGAACTCGCAACAATTCTACACAAGAGATGAACCCATGGTTAGGCGAGTGCATGAAGTTAGTGATTCATCGTCACATCTTGATCAAAGGATGAGTAACATGGAGAAAATGATTCAAAGGATGGTCATGCGGTTATTATTCGGATGATGAGACCAAACAAGTAAATGATTTATATCCAAATCAAAGGCCGAGTACGATCCATACTCGAATACTTACAATCCCGGTTGGAAGGATCATCCCAACTTTAGTTATGCAAAAAAGAAAGCGGCGGTTCCCAATCTGTATGAGCAACAAGGTGGTTTCCAACAATCACGCTTCCAACCTCAATGATAGGTGTAGAATACACCTAATTTACTATCTAGTAGTTTATGCTTTCTTTGCTATTTTTCTTGTAAATTATGTATTTCACGCTTGTTTTGAGTTTTATAGCTTACTTGGTCGCAGGATATCCTTATCTACCCAACCCTAAATCGATGATTTCATTTAATTTAACACGGTAAGATCGACTCGGTGAGAAGGTGTTGGAGGTGGTTACATTTGTTTGGAGAAAGAACTTGGAAGCTCATTGAATCGATTGAGATCGATGATTAATGAAGGTTAAGCTTACACTGACCATAATTAGAAATCGAGAAGATGCGAGAAAAGAGGCGAAGAGAAGCGGATCGATCGAATTGAGCCACTGTGAGACCCGAGGAAGAAGTTGCTCGATCGATGATGTTCGATCTTTGAAGAGTGAGATCATGAAAGAAAAGCTAGGGTTCGAATGAGAACTTCTTTGAATCGGCCAATGGGTTTTGAGTTCGATAGATCAAGGATTGAATGGGTTTGAATCGAATCAAGATATTGAGAAATGGGTTTGTTGGAGATGGATGCTAATGATGAAGTCGATTCGGAGGCAAGTTGTTCTTGTGGAATCGATAATGGGTATTGAAAAGACTCGGGGAAGAAGAAGATCAGTTGAAGATTGACAGAAGTAGTGAATCCCGATTCGGTTGTAATGAGTTCACTTCGATGAAGGAATTGAAGCTTAGAGATTGTTGTTGGTGAAACGCCCATGTTGAAATCAAAATTGAAGAGGCCGAGCTTTGTTGATCGCAAAATGAATGCTTAATTTGTTTTAGATGTTCCCAATGAAGCTGAGAACTGCGAGAATGTCGTAAAAAAAAGAGGAAACTGTGGTTTCCAACAATCACGACCAACCCGAGCCGGTGACTTCCAACCTCAACAACAATTTCAAATGGGAGAAATTTTCGGAGTGGCGGCGGTGACGGATTCCGGCCATAATGCCAGTTTTCCGGCGACCAAAATTCCAGAATTTTTCTATGGACTTCTCTCATGGGTGTGAAGACTTGGGCTTGGAATTGGATGGAGAATTGGACTCAAATTTGGAAAGAGAAGGTGGAAGAGTTGAGAAAAGCTTGGATTTGGAAATTGAATTGCTAAAGGAAAAGGATTCTAATCCTTGGAAGATTTGGAGAATATTGAAGCCTATAAATAGAGAAGTTTTCTACAACTTCTACACACACATCTCTACACACACAGCACTTTTCTTTTCTTATTCTTTGTGTGAACTCTTTAACATGAGTAGCTAATTTAATTATTGATTGAGGATGAATTCCTAGTTCTTAATATATGTTTTGAGTATTGTTTCAATTCTATCTTGAGGGTTTTTCACATGATTATCGATTGTTTTTACTAATAGGAATGATCTTAAAGACATTCATGATTGATTGATAGATTGTTTAGGTGGCCAACTAAATTGATTTGTTAATTTGATCTAAAGCTAGTGAAAGTTAGGAGATAAGTAATCGTTTCTTGACTCTTTACATAAGTAGCAAACACGACCTTGCGGAGGGATTCCGTGGAGCAATTGTGTGTGAAAAACAACGTTAGCAAGTAGACCTTGATCTAAGAGTCTAACTACTAATATTGACCTAATAAGTTCATAAATCTTAATGCGTTTATTTAAATTACATCTAGAGTGATCTACTACTAGGTGGTTTGGTAAATAGAATCTTAGGTATCGAGAACTTCGTATCCATTGATACAAGGGATTTAGGGGTTTAGCACCGATCTAGTCGCTTTACCTACGGTTGGTGATAATTTGTGACTAATAACAAGTAGAAAAGAACATAACTTTAATCATTGTTTTGCAACGAAGAAGGATTCCTTGATCTTGTCTCTCTTATTGCTTTCAACTTTATCTTTTAATTGCTTTGTTTATTTTATTTTCTTTTGCTTTTTACACCCCCCTTTCGTGACAATTTTTACAACTAGAATCTCTTGCTCCTCGTGGGAACGAACTTGACTTCCATTATATTATTTTTAATTGAGTGGAAAAATCTTGAATTAAGTTGTTGTGGTACGACACGCATCAAATTTTGGCGCCGCTGCCGGGGAGCAGCGGATGATTTTAGTTGTTTTTATTTTTCTTTTTGCTTTATTCTTGCTTTGTTAGATTCTATACCGTATCTAACTTAGTTTTTGAATCTTATTTTAGGTATCGGTTTTCCATGTATGGTGGACAAGAGCAAGCATATTACAACAATCAATACGGTTTTCAACCTCAACATTATGACAACTTCCAACCATCCTTAGGATACAATCAAAACCAATCTTTTGGCTATGATCAAATTCTCTACGAACATTATGGATATTCTCATACATATCAACAACCTTATGACGGGTATGTAAGTGGACAATCACAAGGATGGGAGGATAGTTTTGTTTATGATCAGAAATTCTCTAGTTTTCTGCTGATAAGATGTCTCTGCCATGATTGGGGATCTTCAACAAAAGTTGCAAGAATCACATCGAGAAATTCAAAGGAATTCGGAGAAATTATACGAACAAATTAACCAACCTTTGGAGACTTTTGATGACGCTAGTGTAGATTACTTGAGCCTTGATCTTAATAATGATCAATCACCTATTCAAAAGGAAGAGCTTGAGGAAGATGCATTTATTGCTTGGAAAAAATTTCTTAGGGAAAGATATGAGTCCGCGGAAGTGTATGAACGTTGCAACAATGAGGAAGTTATTCCAACTCCGGATCATAATAACGATCCTTCACCTATTCAAAAGGAGGAGATTGGGTGTGACTTACCTATTGTTATAAACGGTGTAACACCCGCACATGAAGATCTTACAATCTATACTGATGAAAATCATTTTAGTGAATGGCCCGGATTCCGATGATGAGAATATTGAAGAGATGATGCTAGAGGATGAAACCACATTTATTGATTTTGTGGAAGACCCAATTGAACTTGCCAATGATTATAATGGTGCTTTAGACTTTGGTTAAGGTAGAAAACGACGAAGAATGGTTGCAAGGTTTAATAGAGGACCCACGATATACAAGAGGTAAGTAATTCACTTGAATTTTTTAAGGATGAAGAGGATTCTATAATACAAGAAATTGTGCAAGGTTTGTCTAACCCTTTGCCTATTGATTCTTCTCCTTTACCTCTTATTGGTTTGAATGTATGTGCTTTGAAAGTATTTTTGGATGATTTTGTTTCTAAATATCCACCATTGGAAACACTTGATTCTAACACTATGCGGGTTTGCCAAGAGGAACACATGGAAATTCCCAAATTCTATGTTCTTTATACACTTCCCGTGTGGACGAGAATAAGTGTGGGGGAAATTTCTATCGAGCGATAATTTCACTATTGTTTTCTTGTGCTAATATTTGTATGGAGTTATTGTTTGCAAAACAGGTATTATGGGTGGATCCCCAAATTTTCCGATTGTTAGTATATGGGGAATGAATCTTGCAAGAGCCAAGTCGGGCCGTCGACTTTAAAACAAGCGCTTAATGGGAGGCAACCCATCGGTTTTGTATTTCTTTTGCCTTTTGTTTTTTGTTATTTCTTTTTCTTGTCCCTTATCATGTTAAAATTTACCACCTTGACTTTACTAGGAGGATTCAATTACATTGAGGACAATGTAAGGTTTAAGTGTGGGGAGTGGTTAAGCATGTTTTTAAAAAAATTAAAAAAAATTAAAAAAAAAAAAAAAAAAAATTAAAAAAAAAAAAAAAGTTTTAAATAAAAACTTCAACTTTTAAAGATTTTAGAGTCACTAGCATACTTCTAGGTATGTTTACATAGAGATTTTGACCGACATAATTGAACTTGGAAATGTTAGAGAACTACATTCGGATTTCTTGCTTGTTAGAGTGTTAAATAATGGATTTAATCACAACAATGAGAAAAGGAGCAAATTTCAAAAACAAGTAAAGCAACAATACAATGAGCATAATTATACATACAAGTATGAAGACTTATTCATAAAAGCGAGTTTTCAAAAAAAAAAAAAAAAAAAAAAAAAAAAAAAATTGAAAAAAAAAAAAGGGAAAGAAAGAAAGAAAAGAGAGAGAGAAAAAACAAGAGAAATATTTGTTCTTATTTTTATTTAATGAGCCGTGGGGAAGGAAAATTTATAAGAAAGTTTCAAGCAACAAGGTTTTAAGGTAAAAGAGTTATAAATTGTCAAGGATTTATGAAATTCAAGGGTTTATCATCAATAGTTGAAACCGAAGACCAAGAAGTTAAAGACGAGGAGCGGAAGACGTTTCTATTGGATGCGAAGTGAGAGTGGTGTTATCATAATTGGCGATCGGATGTGAAGGTGAGTAAGTAATCTCATCCTCGATAATAATGGTTGATTTCCTTTCGTAGAGATCGTCGGAAAAATGGTTTTTCAAAATATTAAAAGATGTGGGTTTTTAAAAAATATTTGGAAGTTGTCCTTCCCACCATTCAACGTGTTGCGGGAATTCTCTCTTCATTCCTACCGCACACATGTGAGAACCATAAAAGCCATCTTTTTGAGTGCAATTATCATAAAATCCTTTTTGGTGAGGCGAGAAGTCGAGGCGAAATGCTTATTGATCGTTTCTCAAACACGCATTCTCTCATTATGGTGTGGTTATTTCTCACTCAACATTTAAGAATGAGAATATGTTCTTTAGTATTTCTAACTTCTTATTACTAGCATGCGAAACTCTATGTCCTCATAGCTTTTGGATGCTTGGGACGCTTGAACGCTTTGAAGTTGTGAGTTTTTAGTTTGATTTGCTCGAGGACTAGCAAAGTCTAAGTGTGGGGGAATTTGATAGGTGTAGAATACACCTAATTTACTATCTAGTAGTTTATGCTTTCTTTGCTATTTTTCTTGTAAATTATGTATTTCACGCTTGTTTTGAGTTTTATAGCTACTTCGGAGTCGCACGGGAGAAAAAAAAAAGAAGAAATCACTCAATTTGAACCAAAAGGGCAAAAAGGTCATTTTACAGGCGATTGATATATGGAGCCCAGTTGAGGTTAAGGGGCAACCAATTGGAGGAGTACTAAAACCCGGCCCAGTCAAGGCTAAGGGGTTGTTATCAGGGTGTCCCTTATCACCTACTAGTGGGTGTAATTATCGAGTCTATCTCAGGGGTGTACATATCCTTATCTACCCAACCTAAATCGAGAGAACTCGTCTCTCATATTTTCATTTCATTTAAATTTAACACGAAAGATCGACTCGGTGAGAAGGTCAAGGATCTTTGAAGACCATGAAAGAAAAGCTAGGTTCGAATGAGATTCTTCAATCGATAATGGGTATGATGACAAGAGAAATGGAGTCCATTCTCAATTAGAGATTGTTCGCATTGATGCAAGGTATTGATAGATTGTTTAGGTGCCCAACTAAATTGATTTGTTAATTTGATCTAAAGCTAGTGAAAGTTAGGAGATAAGTAATCGTTTCTTGACTCTTTACATAAGTAGCAAACACGAGACCTTGCGGAGGGATTCCGTGGAGCAATTGCAATCTTTTAATTGCTTTGTTTATTTTATTTTCTTTTGCTTTTTACACCCCCTTTCGTGACAATTTTTACAACTAGAATCTCTTGCTCCTCGTGAAAGACTTCCATTATATTATTTTTAATTGAGTGGAAAAATCTTGAATTAATTTGTTGTGGTACGAATCACTCAACAACATTACCACTTTGGTTCAACAACAACAAAAAAAGACCGATTCGGCAATCAAGGATTTACAAATTCAAGTGGGGCAATTAGCGACCGATGTGAACCTATTGAAAGCTCAAGCGTCCACAAAGCTTCCTTCACAACCATTTTTTAATCCAAGAGAGAGCGTCAATGCGATTACTTTGAGGAGTGGGAAACAAGTGGAGCAACCAAATCAACAAGATAAGGTGTATGATGAGAGAGAGAGAAAATTGAAACCGCTCCAAAGGAGAATACATCCCCAACCAACTTACCCAAGGAGACGGTTCCTACTTTCACAACTCCACCCCCATTTCCTAGCCGATTTGCTAAGTCAAAGAAAGAATTGGAATACATGGATATTTGGGAGATCCTTAAGAAAGTACAAGTCAATATTCCACTCATTGAAGCTATTCGTCAAATTCCTCGTTGTGCAAAGTTCTTAAAGGATTTGTGCATCAAGAAGAAAAGGTTGAAAGGGAATGAAGTCATGAGTGTGGGGGAGAATGCTTCGGCGTTTATTCTCAAGAAACTCCCACCTAAATTAAAGGACCCCGGTAGTTTCAATATACCTTGCACAATTGGTAAAACAAGGTTTACTCGAGCTTTGCTAGATTTGGGAGCATCGGTTAATGTTATGCCTTCCTCGATTTATGATTCTTTGAATCTTGGTCCTCTTAAGGAGACCGGGGTAGTTCTTGAACTTACTAACCGATCTAATGTTTACCCGAAAGGGATTGTTGAGAATGTTTTGGTGCAGGTTAATGAGCTTGTATTTCCGGCCGATTTCTATGTCTTAGACATGAATGATGAGAATTCTTCCAAGTCTACACCTTTGCTATTGGGTAGACCATTCTTAAGCACCGCCGGAACAAAGATTGATGTCCAAAATGGCACCTTGACTATGGAGTTTGACGATACACTCATCCACTTCAATATCTTTGAGACAACGCGATACCCTAGTGATGTGAAGTTATGTTTTCCCGTGAAAGAGATTGATCCGGGCTAATGAATCTTGCAAAAGCTAAGTCGGGCCGTCGACTTTAAAACAAGCGCTTCATGGGAGGCAACCCATAGGCTTTGTATTTCTTATCCTTTTTCTTTTTGTTATTTCTTTTTCTTGTTCCATATCATGTTAAAATTTCCCACCTTGACTTTACTAGGACGATTCAATTACATTGAGGACAATGTAAGGTTTAAGTGTGGGGGAGTGGTTAAGCATGTTTTTTTTTTAAAAAAATTAAAAAAAAAAATTAAAAAATTAAAAAAAAAAAGTTTTACATAAAACCTCCAACTTTTAGAGATTTTAGAGTCACTAGCATACTTCTAGGTATGTTTACAACTTGGAAATGTTAGAGAACTACATTCGGATTTCTTTCTTGTTAGAGTGTTAAATAATGGATTTAATCATGCCGGTGATGCAAATTTGGTGCAGGGAGAAATGCATTATTAGAGTTGCTGATCAATCATTAGTGGAGACTACCCATATTCATATCATGTGAGGCACCGACCAGAAATTTTTCCATCTACTAAAGAGCTTTCTTTTGAGTGTGTGTCACCGTACGTTAATTCCGGGTAGAATGGTGAGCTACCCAATCTCCCACCAATAGAAGCACTACTCTTTGATCTCTTGAGTGCTAATTTTGTCAACCATGAGGGTGACGTCTATAGATGAAAGCCGCCTTCTTGTAGTTCGATTTGCAGTTAGCACCATTCTCTCCACAACAACGGATCCATAGAAACACCATCATCATCAACAAGGAGCGACATCAAAATCTACAAGGAAAGTTGGAAAAGTTTAAGGTTTACAAGCAACGGAATGAGAAAAAGAGCAAATTTCATATTCAAGTAAAGCAACATACAAAGAGCAGATTTTTACATATATGTTGAAGACTTACACTACAATGAGGTAATTTCATATCCAAGTATGAAGACTTATTCACAAGAGCGAAGAAAATCAAAAGGTGAGAATTGTTAAAGTTTATGATTTCGAGACGATATAAGTTGTGAAGAATCAAGCGGTAAAATACTTCTCCCACGGCCACGGTTTGTTTTTGTATTTTATTTCTCTTGTTTCAATTCAAAAAAAAAAAAAAAAAAAAAAAAAAAAAAAAAGAGAAATATTGTTTTGTTTTTATTTATTTAATAAGCCGTGGGGAAGGAAAATCTATAAGGAAGTTTCAAGCGACAAGGATTTAAGGTAAAGGTTACAAATTTTCAAGGATTTATGAAATTCAAGAGTTTATCATCAATAGTTGAAACCGAGGACGAAGACCAAGAAGATCAAGACGAGAAGCGGAAGACGTTTCTATTGGATGCCGTGAGAGTGGTGTTATCATCATTGCGATCGGATGTGAAGGTGAGTAAGTAATCTCATCCTCGATAATAGTGGTTGATTTCCTTTCTTAGAGATCGTCAGAAAAATGGTTTTTCAAAATGTTAAAAGATGTGGGTTTTTAAAATATTTCGGAAGTTGTCCTTCCCACCATTCAAGTGTTGCAGGAATTCTCTCTTCATTCCTACCTGCACACATGTGAGAACCATAAAAAAGCCGTCTTTTTGAGTGCAATTGTCATAAAATCCTTTTTGGTGAGGCAGAAGTCGAGGCGAAATGCTTATTGATCGTTTCTCAAACACGCGTTCTCTCATTATGGTGTGGTTATTTCTCACTCAACATTTAAGAATGAGAATATGTTCTTTAGTATTTCTAACTTCTTTTTACTAGCATGCAGAAACTCTATGTCCTCATAACTCTTTGGATGCTTGGGACGCTTGAACGCTTTGAAGTTGTGAGTTTTTACTTTGATTTGCTCGAGGACTAGCAAAGTCTAAGTGTGGGGGAATTTGATAGGGTGTAGAATACATCCTATTTACTATCTATTGTTTATGCTTTCTTTGCTATTTTTCTTGTAAATTATGTATTTTACGCTTGTTTTGAGTTTTTTAGCTACTTTGGAGTCACACGGAGGAAAAGAAGAAGAAATCACCCAATTTGAGCAAAAGGGCAAAATTGTCATTTCAAGGGCGAACACTATCCGGTGCCCAGTCATGGTTAAAGGGTAACTTTCTGGAGGAGTACTATAGACAGGCCAGCAGAGGTTAAGGGGGCTGGAAACTTTGGCTAGCCCTTATCAGAAGTGACCACCTAATATAGGCACCCATCTGGGGTGGCTCTTATGTTGGGCGTCTCTACCCAAATTATTACCCTAATCCTAAAATCGAGAGGTATGTCTCTCATTCATCTCTTTCACCTGAAAGTCGAGAAATGGTTGCTTTTGTGAAACCAAGCTAAAGCAGATCGAAAATTAGAGAAATCAAGACTGGATCGAGTAGATGGATTGAACAGATGTAAAGGGTTTGAAGAAATTCGAAGATGAATTCAAGCTAGGGTTGCTGTTGATTTACAAGTTGATGACTGATCGAGATGAATCGGGATCTCAAGAAATTGATGGGTCTGTTATGGATTCGAGTATGTAATGAGCAGATTCGCAGTTGGATAGATGGAGTGTTGGTAGTGATGAGTGCTTCCATGAACAACAGATAAAGAAGAAGCGGCAGAAGCAGCTGGGTTTGAATCGAACCAAGAAATCTGAGAAGAAGAAAAGGGGATCTGAGGTTAATATTTGTATGGGTTTCAGATGATTGAAGAGGTGAAGTTGTTGTTGATCTCAGAGATGGAGTCTGGGTTTGATTCAAGGATTCGGTAAGCTGAAAAATGAATTGGGTTCGATTGATGAAAGATGCAGATGGTGGTGGTTTCTTCTGTCGTCAATCGAAGAGTACAGGGACGAGAGGAATTAATGGGTATGACTCAGTTGAAGTCATGAACAGAAGCTATGAAGAGAACAGGGAGAAGATGAACCTGATGATGGAGAAATTGAATTACGAAGTTGGGTGTTCACTGGAAATGTTGTTGGTGGTTTTATCTCTGTAGGACGGAATGTGGCTTGAATTTGTGGGTGATTGATGATTTGTGAAGCCAACAAGAAAGAAGATGAGTTGTTGTTGATTCAATTGAAGCTGATATTGTTACAGATTCGAAATCAAATGGATTTGTGGTGGTCTGAGGTGTTGATGCTTCTAGCAGTCGATTGAGCTAAGAAGCAACAAAGGAATGGGTTATGAAGTGAAGTTGTTGAACACAGTAGATGTATGTTAGGATACACAGGTTGTGCAAGAAGTGAAGAAAAGAATGGCCTGATAATGGCCGGAAATCAGCAAGAAACAGGGAAACTCTGTCCAATTTTATGCACTGGCGAGTCAACTCGGCGATGACCGATCCAGCCTAACTCAGCCGAGTAAGCCAACGAGTCAGACCAGCTGTCTCGGCTGACTATCCTTTCTTTGACCCAGTTGACTAACGGTTGACCGTCTTGACCGTTACTTATAACGGTATCGAAACGGAATATTCCGTCGACAGAGAAGAAGATTCCGGTGCCGGATTCCGGCCAAATTCCGACCATAATACCAGCTTTCCGGTGACCAAAATTACAGATTTTTGTATGGATTCTACTCATGGGTGTGAAGACTTGGACTTGGAATTGGATGGAGAATTTGGCTCAAATTTGGAAAGAGAAGATGGAAGATGAGAAAGACTTGAATTTGGAAATTGAATTATTATGGAATGAGGATTCTATTCCTTGGAAGATTTGGAGAAAATTGAAGCCTATAAGTAGAGAAGTTCTCTACACACTTTTACACATCTTTTTACACACATCTTTTACACATCTCTCTACACACACAACACTTGTGTTTTTGTTTGCTTTTCAAAATTCTTCTTTTAATTATTTGTGTGAACTTGAAAAATTCTCCTTTTAATTATTTGTGTGAATTTCAAAAACATGAGTAGCTAATTTTCTTATTGATTGAGGATGAATTCCTAGTTCTTAATATATGATTTGAGTTTTGTTTCAATTCTATCTTGAAGTTTTTCACATGATTATCGTTTGTTTTTACTAATAGGAATGTTTATTCATTCATGATTGATTGATAGATTGTTTAGAGTGCACGCTAAATTGATTTGTTCATTCAACCTAATTCTAGTATAAGTTAGGGAATAAGTAATCGTTCTCGACACTTTACACAAGTAGAAAACACGAGACCTTGCGGAGGGATTCCGTGGAGCGATTGTGTGTAAAAACAACGCTAGAAAGTGGACCAAGCGAACCGAGTTTAACTACTAGTACTAAACCTAAATTCATAGATCTTAATGCATTCGGGAATTACATCTTGTAAGCGAACCTCAAGGTGGTTCTTTTGAATAGAATCGATAACTAAAGCGGACTTGTTACTCAGTGAAATAAGGGATTTTGGGGCTAGCTAAGCGAACCTGCTATCCTACGGTTGGTGATAATCTGTGACTAATAACATGTGGATGAAAAACATAATTTGAATCATTGTTTTGCAACGAAGAAGGATTCCTTGATCTTGTCTCTCTTATTGATTTCAACTTTATCTTTTAATTGCTTTGTTTATTTTCTTTTGCTTTATACATCCCCCCTTTTGTGACAATTTTTACAACTAGAATCTCTTGCTCCTCGTGGGAACGAACTTAACTACCACTATATTACTTGTTAATTGAGTGGAAAAATATATATTAATTTTTTGTGGTTACGACACGCATCAGGAATCTTCTAAAGGCACTCCTATTATGGCTAGGATTAAGATGGGCTTGTTAGGACAACACAGGCTTGGTAATCGGTGTAAATTCGAATACAAAGGAATTATCTTCAAGATTTAGTTAAACATGGAACAAGATATTACGGGATTGCATGGTTGTATTTTTAGAAGAGATTTTGTGCGAGTTAATCGTGCATATGGATTGGGATGAAGTTGAAGCGACAAGGCAGGGATGAGTGATGTGTTGGAATCAAAAACAGGGCACGAAATCTTCTTTATATTTGGTAGTTTGTTAAAACAGGGAGGAGTTATCTCGGGTATTTGCTGTTGTATTTGGAAATTATGTGATGATACGATCCTAGAGAAAGTTTAGAGGCGTTGGATGAACTCAGAAACCGCGTAAAGAAGATGGAGAAAGAAGAAAATAATGCCGAGACTTGTGGAAGAGGAATAAGAGATTTCTTGGAGGTTTAATCGTGTTGTTGTGTATAAATAAGAGAGGTTGGTGTTTTAGAAGAAATATCGGGAGTTTGGGGTAGTTTTGGAGCATTGAAAATCGTTGCAGAGCGATTCTGCAGTAGCAGCAGAGAAGAGGAAGAAAAAGAGTTGCAGACAACATATAGGAAGTGTCGTTCTCAAGAACCCTAGACTGAAGAACATATAGCTGCAGAGAACAGTCGCAATCAGTGTCTTATATTTATACTATTCTGTAACAGCCCATTAGTCACGTTTATCTTCAGCACCTCTTGTAACGGTGACTTCTGTAACGCCGATACATCGTTGCAGAATCACTGTGTTATATATTTTCTTCAATAAAAACACATATTAAGCCATGATTTATTATTTTGAGCGTGTTTTCGATATGAGGAGCTAAACCCCAACACTGGGACAACGGAGGAAGCTGTATTTCATCCATGTGGTAATTTAGTTAATTCTTTATTTACTTTTTGCACCGAATTTAATTGAATTAAGGTTTCTATTAATGACCTGTGACTTTGTTTGATGGAGCATGCTTAGTCCTAGGGATTCTTGATGCGCCATGCTTATGATCTACAAGTAATATTTTATGAAATCTACTTTGGCAAAGAATAGAGTTAATATTTGTTTTGTTTTGAGCTATAATCGCCTAGGATTAATTTCTGAACCACTTGAATATGAAAAACAGTGAAATCCTGAGTCCCATTAATCTCTCGATATTTGTGACAACCTTGTGAATATATTTTCTTTGTTTTTAGTATTTTCTTAAATAAAACCTTTACAAGCCTGAGTTGAACGAACTTTACTTATCACTTTCAAAACAACATCAATTTTTGGCGCCTCTGCCGGGGACTTGTTTTTAGGTTTAGGTTTTAGATTTTTATTTTCTTTGATTTTAATTTGGGTATTTTTGCTTTTGTTGTGCAGGTTTTGCTTGAAACAAAGGTGAAAAGTTGGACTCTCCATAAAAGGAGAAAGCCGAAGCTTTTATTTTCTTTATTTTTGGACTTGTATATATTGTTTTTTTTTTTTAGTATTTTATTAATAAAAAATAAATAACACGTGCACACACCAATTGCATCGTCAGACTACCGATTTTAGGAAAACTCATGGATTAGTAAGCTGAACCCGTGCCTTGGGCCTTATGGGAGTTACCAGTGAAAAAGTCCACAAACCTCGACCCTCGTACCTTTGGGTATATTTTGTTGTGGTAACCTGAGCCTACCCATTTTAGTCAATCTTGCATTTGCACGTGGACAATAGAATGTCGAACGGGTATTTATAATAGACAATACAATGATTATTCGACTGAGCAACATGGACATTTTCCTTATTATGACCATAGTGTGGATAGTGGTTGGGAACACCAGTCTTTTGAAGGATATGGGTCATACCATAGTGATTTCACGTTTATCTTCATCACCTAGCTTGTTTATTCTTGAGAAACTTCTCTTCTGACATATAAGATTCACTCAGACTAGATCAAAGTATCGACGAAATCTTTGGAACTGTTGTTAGATCTAAAGACATCTTGTGATAATCCATTGTTAACAGACTCCGTTCTGTGCATGATTGATCACAAGAGGATTCAAGTGTTGTTGTGCAGGTATTTGAATGCAATATAAGATTTGAAGACGAAAAATAATTCTTATTAGTTTTCGTATCTTGTGGATTAAGTGCACAAACCTTGATCGGCTGGGATCCAACTAGAATCAGTTTATCTTTGATAGATATGATTGATTAGTTGCGTGAGATCGGCATTCTCTATATTTCTCTTTGAGATATATATTGATTGAGTGTGAATCTATACTTGACTATTTCGATAGTTATTGGATTGATTGATTTAACCAGATAAAGGAGTTTATTAGATAAAACATAAGAGCCTTTGTCAACAACTCATCTTATCTTCTAGCAAGATTGATTAGAGTGGTTACCAAACAGAATCTTCATTTGTTGTTTAGAATACGATCCAAAGGACTTGTTATTTACGTGCGTGACTCTAGAAGTCGAAGGCGTAGGGATACTGAGGGAACTAAGTAGCTAGGGGTAGCCTGCTTGGTCTCAACTATACGAAGTTGGTATTAGATTTTGTATAACGACTTAGTTCTGAGAGTATTCAAAACTAGACTAGGTCCCAAGGTCTTTCTACATTTGTAGTTTCCTCGTTAACAAAATCTTGTTATTCCATTTACTTTACTTTTCCGCATTATATTTTTTTTATTATAATTAAAGTAAATTGCACTTGTACGATTATTCCAAATCACTTGATATTGATCCAATAGTAAATCGGTTTCAGACCGTAACTATTATCAAGTGAATATCAAATTGTCGTATTGTCTCGAATTTGTCCATAAACGATCACACTTGGTATCAGACTTATAGGTTGAAATAAAAAGATTGTGGTGTATTTGGGTACCCTAGTCTTTTCAAGGCCTCAGTATAATGTAGATGTTTCATGCCTCTTGTGAGATCAGTATATAGCTTAACCGCCCAACATACTCTCTCACCCAAGCACAAGCAACCAGTCCCTAGTTGTATCCCAACTATTATCGATATTGTTCCCACTTACCCACTGCGGTTATCCATCAGTGTGGGATTTTTAATGACATTATTGCAGTCATTCAACACCAGCTTCTCAAGAGGTCACCATCCCGTGACTATTCCCGGCCAAGCACGCTTAATTGAGAAGTTTTTTCTCACAACTCAGTCAACTGTACCTATTAGGCGTCGGTATAATATAGACATTCCTTGCCTCTTGTGAGACCAGTATTTGGCATAACAACTCAGCATACTCTTTCACCCCAGTACAAGCGACCTGTCCCTAGTTATATTCCAACTAACACCGATATTGTTCCCACTTATCCACTGCGGTTCACCAGCAACGTGAGATTTTTAACGGCACCACTATTGTCATCCAGCAGCAGGTTCCCGAGAGGTCACCCATCCTCTGACTAATCTAGGCCGAGCACGCTTAATTGAGAATTTTTTTCTTACAACTAAGTCAAGCGTACCCATCAGGCCTCAGTGTTAGGAAATAACAAATCATTACGTATATTTCACCCGGCGAGCCCTACATGCTTAATCGTGGTATTACAATACCACCACCTTAAATTGGAGCCGTCCTCGGATCGAAATATATTCAAGCCCAGGTCTCCGACGTTTCCTTCCCCTCATGAGATCGGTACCCGACCTATCCCGTCCAGAGTACTCTCTCACCCTTGACAGGTGACCCATCGACCGTCGTCTACTCTGATACCATTTGTAATGACCCGATCTTTCGTCGATACTCTCCCCACTTAGCCACTACGGTTATCTGGAAGTGTGGCTTTTTTAACGGGAAACTTTACGGTCCTCTAGCAGTAGCTTCCAAGTAGGTCACCAATCCCTGGATTACTCCCGCTCGAACAAGCTTAACTGCAAAGTTTTCTGCCAACTCTGGAGTCATTGTGCTGAAAATGGCTCAGTATAATAAGGTTGTTTCTTACCTCTTGTGAGACCAGTATCCGTCATAACCGCCCAACATACTCTCTTACCCGAGAACAAACAACCTGTCCCTAGTTGTATCCCAATTATCATCGATATTGTTCCCACTTACCCACTGCGGTTATCTAGCAGTGTGGGATTTTTAATGACACTATTGCGGTAATCCAGCACCATCTTCCCGAGAGGTCATCCTGTTAGAGCACTGCTCGGTCGAACTCGCATGCGTTGCTATCTCAAGCATGTTTGTCAATGTTAGTGATCAAAACTATAAGTCTTGATTTCTAGTCTACTATAGATAAGTCTCGGACTAGGATAGAAAGTGTAGTTGAGTTCAAGAACTCCATGGCGATCATCATACAAGACGAAGAACTACTCAAGGAACTGGTGGAACTTCATCGACTAAAAGGTATGTGGAGACTTGAACTTATCTATCACTCAAAAGTTTATCTACTCTATCTTCTATCTTGAGACAAAAGTCGTTTTTCTATATAGACTTTGATTATACACATTTGCTATTTCGAGCCGAGTTTATCTCGCCTATCTATTTCTCGAAATATGTGTTGGTAAGCTTTCGCTTTGGCCAAGTTCATCTTTACCTAGTGAAGAAAGTCATGTTATGTTTTAATCACTTTGAAAATGGCTTTGACGAAAAATAGTTTGTGAATAACAACTATATAACGTCCTCTAAGAATGTTTCAATGATTGAAATGAGAGTTTAGATTATATAACCATTGTTGGATATAAGAATTGTGTGGAAACGCATACATGTATAAGTCCTTATTCCTTGAACCGAAGTATGCTTACTTTGTTGATCAGGAAAATCGGAACAACAGTCCGCGAACCCAGTCCGCAAACTGTCGTAGGTTTTTATCCCAAGAAAATCTGCTAGAGTTTGTAAACTTCTTTTGGGAACTTAAGTCCGCGAACTTAGTCCGCGTAATTGAGTTGGTTATTTCTAAAAACGATTATTTGTGAACTTATACTTATATAAACTAAGGAATGCAATTTGCAAACCGTGACTATAAAGTTCATGAATCGATTCGAGTGAATCAAATCGTTTTTGCTTCGATTGTGTCTTGTATACTTCAATAAGATCTAAGCAATTGAACAACTCTCTAACTAGTTCATTTGAGTCATTTGAACTAGTTATGGTGAAGAAGAATATGGTTGATATGAAAGTGCTCATATGGCTAACCATTTGGTTAACTATTGTTGAACCAACAAATGTACATGTTTGGGTACGGTTACACAAACCTTGAAACGTGCATTTCATTTTTGTGTAACAAGTTAAGTTTTCGATCCAACGGTTGAAAGATATTAGCTTGAATCTAATAAGGTTTTCATCTAATGGTGAATATTGAATGCTTTGTTACTAAGCTAACATTGATTGCAAACCCTGATTTGAAAGACTATATAAGGGAGAACTCTATCAACTGGAAAACCTAATCCCCACACCTCCTGTGTGATACTAGTTGTATAGCTAGAGTCGATTCTCCTTTAACCTTAGGTTTCTACCGAGACCCTGTAGGTTAACGACTTGGAGACTTCATTGGGATTGTGAAGCCAGACCGATACTACTTTCTTGTAGTTGTGTTATCTGATCTTGTTGTTTCTATCGTATTGAGTACAATCGTAACGATTGGCTTGAGATTGATATCTCTGATAGGCAAGATATAAAAGTAGTCACAAACATCTTCGTCTCATCATTTGTGATTCCACAATATCTTCTTTCGCCGCGTCGATTAAGATTATTGTGAGGTGATTGATAATACTAGGATGTTCTTCAGGAATATAAGTCTGGGTTATCAATTGGTTCCTGTTCACCTTGATTTATCAAAGACGGAACAAAACTCGTAGGTATTTCTGTGGGAGACATATTCATCTATTATCGTAGACTTTTCCATGTGATACAGATTTGTTTATTAAAGTCTTCGACTTTGGGTCGTAACAACTCTTAGTTGTGGGTGAGATCAGCTAAGGGAATCAAGTACGTATTATCCTGCTGGGATCAGAGACGTAAGGAGCGCAACTGTACCTTGGATCAGTGTGAGATTGATTGGGGTTCAACTACAGTCCAAACCGAAGTTAATTTGTAGTAGGCTAGTGTATGTAGCGGCTTAATACAGTGTGTGTTCAATCCGGACTAGGTCCCGGGTTTTTTCTGCATTTGTGGTTTCCTCGTTAACAAAATTTTGGTGTCTGTGTTATATATTCCGCATTATATTTTGTTATATAATTGAAATATCACCGGTTGTGCGTTAAGTTAAATCAATTAGAATATCCAACCTTTGGTTGTTGATTTACATTGATTGACACTTGGATATTGGTCTTTGGTACCATCCAAGTTATTTCTCTTGTATTCAATTAGACTCGTGATTTTCTATTTGCTTGAGTAAGAATTGAATCGAGAAAGAGAGATATAACTCTTTGATATACTTTATTAAGATTGAGTCTAGTTGATTCTCTTGAAAGTATATTGGAGTTAGTCCATACAGATTGCTAAGCGAAATATTGGGTGTGGTTGTTGTACCCCCGCTTTTCCACACCCATCCCGTGACTACTCCCGGCTGAACACGCTTAACTGATAAGACATTCAAGTGTACAACTCAGTCAAGTGTACCTATTAGCCTCTGTATAATATAGACATTTCTTGCCTCTTGTAAGACCAGTATCTGGCATAACAACCCATCATACTCTTCCACCCAAGCATAAGCGACCCATCCCTAGTTATAACTCAACTAACACCGATATTGTTCCCACTTATCCACTGCGGTTCACCAGCAACGTGAGATTTTTAACGGCACCATTGTGGTCGTCCAACAACAGCTTCCCGAGAGTTCACCCATCGTGTGACTACTCCAGGCCGAGCACGCTTAACTGAGAAGTTTTTCTAACAACTCAATCAAGCTTACCCATCAGGCCTCGATGTTAGGAAGGGACAAACCATTACGTATATTCTACTTGGTGAACCTTACCTGCCGAATTAGGATATTACAGAATGTTATGAAGACATTGCTGAAGAAGTCTTGGTAAAGATCTGTGTACGAGGAATGGTCATACCATTTCGATGCAATCTAGCGAATTTCCGATTCCATACTTTCATAGAACTTGAGGAAGCGGCTGCGAGAATATCAAATTGTCCTAACATATTGAACCTGATGTAAATTGGGCAGGCATGACAACACTCGGTCAACGCGGTCTTCGGGGACAAAGCTGCCGAGGAAAAGACCAAATGTTATTTTTGGGTAAAAAATAATGTGTTATAAAAGTACTTCTTGAGGTTCGAGAAATCAAAATCGTACAAGACTATCATAAAATAAAAAATGGTCGTTCACGACTTGCTTCGGCCACAAAGGTAGAGATGATGGGTCAATCTTAGGAGACGAAAACAGAAAAGGTTGAGAAATCATTGCCTGATGAAATTTGTAGTGTGTAGTTGTTAGGCTATGATGAAGGCTAAATTTATGAATGTAAATCTTGTTATCTCTGAGATCTCCTTCTGAACAGAATAAGTCATCTATGTATAGTGTTTTTGTGAACATACTGATTTTTCGTAAGTTGTGGAAGTCATGAAGAGATGGAGAAGTACTAATGATCATAGAGATTGTGGTGAAGTCGTGTCCGCGATGTCAGGAAGACTGTATGACCACCACTCCCCCGTCCTTTCAATTGCTCTTAACTGTCCCACTACTTATTACCTTCTCGCGATGGATGTGTTGCCATACCACACATTGTTGTAAACCGCCAGACTAATACCCCAATGAGAATCCCCAATGTGATGAATCTGATGTCTCGTTGAAAAATAGCGGAGTCATGAACTATTTATTATTTTGGTTAAGTTAGGACAATAACCTGCTAAATTAGTGAGGTATGTTGTACAATTCATGAAATTACTAAATAGAGTGATCAATGTCAAGTCTAGTGAAAATAATAAGTCTAGTAATAACTTAGACTTTAACATGTCAATCTTGATGAGTCTAAGAGCACATTGTATTCTCATGTCATAACTGAAGCATCAAGTTCCAGGGATGCAAGTAAGACAAAGTTGGTTGGAAGCCCAACATCTAATAAAAATTAGGTTTAGGAGCCATGTGGGCTGGGTATGCAACTGCGGAAAACCCATGGTCTAAACTGACTCCGTCCATGCTCTTAATGGTGACGATTTTTCCTTTTTTTCTTAAAAGTGAAAAAAATACTAGAATCCCCCTACTCTATGGGTTCAACATTTACAAGCCCCACAAAATGGATCTTCCACCCTCAACTCCATACTTTCAAATTTTCATATTTCTAGGCCCAGAACTTTTATTTTTGGGGCCAGGTTTTAAAAATTCCCGGATTGCTGACGTCATCAATATTTTTAATAAATCAAAAAATACCCAAAATAACCTCCAGTATTTATAGACGTTTTATACCTAACAGAAACCGAAAATCAAATCAATTTTTTTTCCAGCTCTCTCTTCTTTCTGCTCTCGTTCAGAAACAACATTGGAGATTTTTTGTGGGACGAATTTTTTCATTGAAGTTAGTTTGATAGTGAAGAAAACGAGAAGAAGAACAACAATTCGTTAATTTCCTCTCAATTTTGTTCATCTTAATTCACCGGTTTTCAGATCTGACGAGTTTCTGAAGATGCATTGATGAACAAAGAAATAGGTTTGTTTTGTTTTATCTTTTACATTTCTATCAAATACGTTTGATTCAATAGTTTTTTGATCGATTTTTTGTTTTCGATCTTCTACTGATTTTCGTTTTTTTAATTTTTTTTTATTTTGTTGAATATGAGAAGAGGTTGAAGACAGGTTGGAATAGATGAAGCTCAAATATAGGTACGAATCTGATGTTGGTTGAGCTTATTGATTCGATTTTTCTTAATTTTTCTTAATTTTTTTTTCATATTTTATTATTTTTATCTTACTGATTTTTGGATTTCGATTTGATTATTAGAAGATGAAGTATAACCAACATTTGTTTCTGAAGAAGAAGAGCAAAAATCTAGGTATGAATTTTGTTGTTTGTTTGATTTCAATTTTGTTTTCAATTTTTTCAATTTTGCATGTCCGATCTGGGAATATAGTTAGCATTTGTTGAGAATTTGTTGTTGATATTGAGAAGATGATGATGAAACAACATTGTTTCAGAAGATCAACTACAATTTGTTTTAGGTAGAGATACTGGTTTTTTTTTTTTTTTTTGAAATGTGTAATTTAAGGTTACACAATAGAATGTGTAACTTGAAGTTACACATATATGTCCTGTAGCATGTGTGTTTGTAAATAGTTATAGTAGTTGCATCTTTTAAGACACATTGTATCTCTTGTTTTCCTTTTTGTTGAGTATATTGATTGCTCCTTTGATTTTTAGCTTGCCGCATAGAATATACTTCTCACGAGGGGGCAACGCCCCCGAGTGAATTGCGTTCGTTTTTTTTATTTTGATATTTTTATTGTATGTTTGATATTTTCAGGTTGTCATGGATGTTGTTAGTTGCACTGCTGTTAGTTGCATTATTGTTGTTCGCTTCTTTTTAGATTTCATTACCCTCCGTGTTAATACTGATATCAAACTTGATGAGTTTAAGGAACAAGTTTGCAAGGAATGGAAGCAGTTTACTCCACTTGGTATTTGTTTCTTCTTCCGAGAAGGTGGGAAAGATTTGCCGCTTGACTGTGATTATTCGTTGCAAGCTCTTATATCCATCACAAACAGTAGAAGCAAGACCAGTGTTGATATTTTCTTGCAAAATGTTACTCATGTAGCCTCTTCATCTAGCTCTAGGGAAGATTCTTCTATTCTAATGGTTCTAGCAGTATGTCTTCATCGAGAAACAATCGTACTGTTGCAATGTATTTGGAAGACAAAAGCAAGCCTGCAAAACCTTTGTTATCAGATGGTTGGTCCAAGGTTCTTGGTGAGATTGGTCATGTGTTTGTTGAAGGAGTTAAGCAAGTCAGGGTTGCTTTCACCAAGTATCGTCTTCGCACTGGTTTCAACATGGTTGTAACACACAATGAGCATTCTAGGTTCACGGCTAAGTGTGCAGATAAAAAATGCGGCTGGAAATTTCATGCAGCTTCTATTGATGAAAGGAACGAAATGTTTCAGGTAGTTTTTCTGTGTTCTGTCATCTAATGCTTAGCATATGCTATGTTTTGTTACAGTATGTGTAACTTTGGGTTACACATGATGTTTTTTGCACCATAGTGTTTTCTGGTTGAATTGTTTATATTTTGTATGAACCTCTTCAGGTTAGGTCTTATAACCCTGAGCACATTTGTGGTGCTGGTGGGCGCAACTTGAACCAAACTTACTCCACCAGCTTCTCGTCTAGTTTGATTGAGGAAGAAGTTCGCAAAAATCCTCACAAGAAGCCCAAGCAAATTGCTGCTGATTTCCAGACCAACTATGGGATTAACATGGAGTACTATCAGGCATATAATGCTAGGTAAAAGGTTTATGAGACGATTTATGGCGACGATGTCAAGTCCTACTCGCACTTGGTATGGTATATTGATGTTATAAGGGAAACCAACCCTGGTAGCGTGATAAAGTTTGAACGTGAAAATAAACAGTTCCAACGGATTTTCATCGCATTTGCTGCATGCATCAAAGGGTACCGTTTTTGTCGTGCAATGGTATACTTGGATACTACTTTCCTTATTGGTACATTCAAAGGTTGCTTGATGGCAGCTACTGGGATCAATGGTGGTAAAGGTATGTTTTTTTTTCTTTTTTAACAACTTCAGTTTACAAATAACTGAGAGTTACACATTGCTTTACTCAGTGTGTAACTAAGAAAATATCATCTGTAACCTTAAGTTACACATTTGTTTTAGCATGTGTAACTTGTATTTACACATTGTTTTCTGTTTGTGTGAAACTTATCTTTCGATTATGCACAATTTTCTTTGTAGGATTTTTCCCCCTTGCTTTTGCACTAGTCGATTAAATCATGTCGACAACTGGGAGTGGTTTTTGAGGAATTTGACTGAAGTTGTTGGTGATGGGAGGCCAATCACCTTCCTTTCGGATCGCCATGAAGGACTCTTGCAGGGTGTTCCTCTTGTCTATCCAGATGGGTTCCACATCTTCTGCTACTATCATTTGACGAAAAATATACCCATCACTGCAACAGATCCTAGGTACTCGCTTGTGATGGACCATTTCCGAGAGGCGACATATGCACTCTCACCTGAAAACCATGCGAAAGCCATACAGAAGATTAGGGACTTGAACTGCAATTGGGTGGCTGATTACATCGAGACCATCCCACCTGAAGCATATGTGAATGCATATTTCAAAGGTTGTCGGTATGGACGAACATCTAGTACTCTGGCAGAATCAATCAATAGTTTTTTGCAAGTAATGACTTGATGTGTCGATAGTTTTTTGTTTTGGATTGTTTGTTTTTTTAATTTTCTTCATTTCGGTTCGCATGGACCAAACGTTTTTATTTTTCTGCAACGTTGATTATGTGCAAGGATCTATTCATTCATATTTTATATTTTGTCAGTTAACAGTTGAAATGCATTTTATTCTATTTTTTGATTTATTGTGTATGTCTGATCAGTGGTCAAATGCTTGTGTAACTTCGATCGATGTGTAACTGAGAAGTTACACTGCTTTGTGAATGCATGTGTAACATTAGCTTACTGATTGATAAATGATGGTGTAACTTTATTTTATTTTGATTTATTGGGCAAGTCCGATCAATGGCTTGTGTAACTTCAGTCTACACTCAAATATATGGAAGTGTAACCAGAAGTTACACTGCTGTGAATGCATGTGTAATATTAGGTTACACATGATAAATGCATATGTAAACTCAGGTTACACCTAAAGCATCATGTTAAGATGTGTAGTTACTTAACCTGTTGCATACTTTCAAACCCTGTACACACAGCTGTAAAAGTTCTAACAAGATAAAAGTTTTTAATTCAAAGAATTTCAATCCAAAAATATTTTCAAAACCAAGAACTGCTAAAATCTTCTAACTGATGAAATTTAAAAGTTTCTAACAAAATATTTTCCAAGTCTAAGATCTGCTTGTGGCTAACAACATATTTGCAAGTATAGATTTTTTTCTAATCCTAATGACTGCTTTTTACACATCTCTGGATGGATCCGAAAGAATCTTGTATAACATGCTTCCTCTCATGTGGTTCACTTGTCACCACCATAGCATCATACTTGAGCTTAATTTTTTTGTCAAGTGGATTATTCTTCATCCCGATCTTCATGTAAGCGCATACACATGGAAGACAGTCGGGAATTGTACCTTGTGGGGCGAAGCCAAATACTTGGTCTTTTCATTCATCCCAAGAGCATAAGGACACAAGAGTCTCAGTTCTGTAGTAATTGCAAATGCATATTTCTTGGCTTGAACAAGGTGTTCACTCTTGAGTTCCTTAACGTTTGATGAGTTCATGTAGGACCAAGCATTAGAGCTTTTCAACTCATACTCCAGCAGTGTGTAGTGTGTGTTGTTGTTGCACATTGGGGCGAAAAGTCTGACTGCATCGTTCTTGTACTTGACATACTCCTTCACAAGATTTGGAATCCAAAATTTCTTGAATTCTTCGTAATCCTTCAAGTACGTGATCTGCAAAAACCATTTGGAATGTCAAACTCACATTTTGAATCAAAAGTTTTACAAATGAACAAGTGATTATGTAAACAGAAGTTACACATAGGGGCTTGGGTTTTACACTAGAAAAAATAAGAATGTGTAACTTCAGATTACACATTATAACTGCATTTGTAACTTCAGCTTACACATTATAACTGTTTTCCGACATAAAAAAAAATCATAATCTTACAACACACTACACATTATAAATGGAATAAGATTTTCAAATGTATCAAAGTACTTACGTATGCTTGTGGCGACAGGAATATCGCTTTGTCATACTTGCTGTTAGAGTTCATCTTTGTCCTCAATCTGCTAATGTACAAGTCGATGAATTCTGACTCCAAG
Source organism: Papaver armeniacum (assembly GCA_023531295.1). Classification (NCBI taxonomy): domain Eukaryota; kingdom Viridiplantae; phylum Streptophyta; class Magnoliopsida; order Ranunculales; family Papaveraceae; genus Papaver; species Papaver armeniacum. Next base: position 281,114 of record JAJJWW010012403.1, on the reverse strand, counting down.
AAGGATTCTTTCTTGGTAAGTTGTAGCATTAGTTCTCCAGATATATTAAACAGCTGGCTACCATTTTCGTTGCGTTCAATCCAAGTAATGTCTCTGCATTACGAAGAAGTAAACTATTATTCATCGACATAACAGAATCAAGTAGTAATATACAACAAACAATCAATAACAGAATCAAGCCTACTTGGAGTCAAGATACTTACGTTTTCGGATGAGTATGGAAATATTCAAGCACTTTCTTCTTTTTGTCGCCTTCTAGCCTTTCGATAACTTCAGAACCTTTCACATCCTTCCTCATTGTTCCGTCGTCTTCTTCAGCAACCGCATCCATTCTTTCTTCTTCTACTTCTGGAACTGCGTCCATTCTTTGTTTTTCCACTTCCGGAACAGCCCATTATTTTTCATTAACGATCTTCTTAATCTTCTTCGTCCTCTTTTCATACTCGCTTTCGGATCTTGTGTTGGAATTTTTCTATTCATCGACACGTTGTTGTATGAATCTTTGGTTGGTTTTTTCTTATTGTATTGGCAACTTCCTTCATAACTCTCCTGCAGGTTTTGGAGTTTTATCTATTCCAAGGCTAAAAAAGTTTCCCTGTGTTGTAGCTGTGCAAACAAATATAGGTAGAATCTCAGTAAATTAGCACATGTATGTAACTTAAAGTTACACAAGCCAAAATAATAATGTACTGTATGTAACCTCAAGCTACACATGCCTTTTACAATGTGTAACTTGAAGTTACACTTCCATTACAAACAAAACATAAAGGAAAAATAAAACGGAAGAGTGGTTACCACTTGAGCTAGGTTCTGCATTCTCCATCATTGCAGGTCCAGGTTCAATTTTGTTAATTTCACCGACAATCTCATCTATCATTTCACTCACTGCAACATCCGTCATATCAGTAGGGTTAGCTCCTAGTTGCACCAACCTGTAGGTCTGAGCATTGTCAGGCTGTGTTTGCGGTGTTGTAGCAGTTATCACCATGGAGTCCTCAAACTGTGTTGAAGCAAAACTGTCGTCAATAGTTTCTGATGTTGGCTGAGTTGGAGCAGTCAGAACCAAACCGTCACCAACAGTTGCAGGTGTCTCTTCAATGACATTTGCATCATCACCTGTGGCTTTCTCACACGGCTCAACCACAACACCTTCTGCATCTTTCTTTTGTGCCTCATCAGCAGCATACGTCTCTTCATCATCTTTCTTCTGCGCCTCATCAACAACATCTGCAGTAGTGCGCTTTTTATTAGCAGTGGGCTTCTTCTTTTGATGAGACTTGCGCCCCTCTGCAGAAGTTTGAGCTTGCAGAATTTTTGGCGTATTTCCAGCTGCCAGGCTCATACATGGAACTGCACAAGCATTTAAGAGAGAATTAGGATGATGATTATGATGTTAAAAAAAATTTAATAAAATTTTAAGAAGAATATATCATGTGTGATTGACTGGCTTGGATAACTAGCATGTGTAACTTCATGTTACACATGAATATGGCATGGATACCTAGTGTAACATGCGATTACATCATGATTACATGCATCTAACTAGTGTAACCGAAGTTTCACATGCATATAGCATGTGTAACTAGGGATTACACATCCATATGATTAGTTTACTCAACAATAATCAAGTGTAATCAAGTTACACAGCATATTAAAAGCTGAACAACTAAAATATGAACCTAAAAAGGTTCAAAGACCTTAGTGTCAACTAATTGGGTACCTCTATCAAGTTAAAGAAGCATATTAAAAATGAACAACTACTTACATTCTTCACTGAAGGATTTTTCCGTGTCATCTTTCTCTTTCTCTTGCTGAGTCTCTTTCCCGGACTCTTCGTCTTCATGTTCACTACCTCCATGCTCAGTAGCTCCATCTCCTTGTTGATCGGTTGCTCCATGCAAGAACTCTACTTCTTCATGCTCGGTAGCTCCACGATCGGTACCTCCATGTCCAAAGATCTTCATGTTGCATAAACTCTTCCTGGGTCACTTTGTAAGGATCAATACCCATTGCTTGCATAATTTGGCAACTGAAATTGTGAATCTTGAATTCTGCTGTTCCTGAAAGGTCCCCTTCTGATATCCCTTCTCTGGCAATTGCATACACTTCTTTAAACATTGCTTGGTTTGCTTGCAGTTGCTCTTTCAGTTGGCCATTCTCAATGGTTTGCGCTTTCGACCCGACTTTGCAGTCGTCCTTGCTTTGGGTACCACGGTTGATATACCTAGTTGCTTCTCAAGTCAGAAAACTCAGCCACAAAGCTAGGAGTTGGCTGCAATTAAAAGATGGAGAGGTTATAGCAAAAACAGTTGAACATTCTAAATATACAAATTTTCAGTTGTATGTGTAACTTAAAGTTACATAAGCACATTTTATATGTGTAACCTATAGTTACACATATAAATTGAATTCACTGGTGTTATGTTTGCATGTGTAACTATAGGTTACACAAGCACATTTAAATGTGTAACTTATAGCTACACATGACAATTCTGATTACATCAAAGTTTTATCTAAATTATATTGATATTACCATAAATTTACAAAACATAAACCAACTAACACTTACCGAAAACTCTGTCATGTCTCATTATAGAAATGTAATCCGAAATCTGGTATAGATCCCACCTTCCAACCCGCGGGATATCTTCTTCGTGGTTTGCAACTTTCGGGATTGAGCCTTGGTGCATGTTCAAGAAACAATATCTGCAACATATATAAATTTTAATTAGTCAAGCAAATAATATTAAAATAAAATATACTGAACGTAACACTAAAAGTGCTGGAATAGAAATTACACACAAGCTTTACCAGTAAGTACTGCATACAAGCCTTCACATTTGCCAAGCAATTAATATTATCATGAATTTCTTCAAACAAGTGCTCGTGTATTAAGTCAGGCCAAGACACCTTGAGCGTCGTCTCATATGTTTCAACGACACTAAGATATTTCACGTTCACTCCATTAGCATTTATGTCGCCAAAAATAATACACAGCAAAGATAAAAACCTATCAAACAAACTAGATCCTTATCATCAATTTTCTTTCTTCTCCCACTTTTGCTCCTTTTGGTCATAAGTTGTTTTATCTTTTCTAAAAATTTTGTCTTAGTCATTGTTGTCTGATGTGCTGTAGACTTAATATCGGTGAAGAACTTGTTGTACAAAACATTGTCAATCAAATCCTTATGAGAAAAGTTCTTTAATAGCTTTTGACCCTTTGTACTTCCAATCCTTTGCATGTAAAAATAAACCAGCCAGCTTTGCCGGTGTAGACTCTATAAACTTATCATCACCAAACTTGAAAGAACAAGGTGTGTCACAATCCATATCAAAGCAGTTCAAAAGCTTCAAGACGCCACTTTTATTAGTAGTGATTTGTTTTGTTGTACTTGGTACAGATGGATCATACTCATCGTAATACATCATTACGAGCTTACCGTAAGCAACTCTCAAAAGATATCTCTGAGCCCTATCAGTCAATCCAATAGGTTTTATCACCTTTACCAAATCCTTAATGGCATTCAAGGATTGCCTTAATTTTCCTGTACACATCACACACAAAAAATAGCATGAGTCAGTATTTTGTGTACTTATCAAATACACTCCTTTATAACTGCAAAATCAAAATCATGTCACAAACTATGTGTATTTTCCAAGTACACAAACTGAATCATTCTATTATGTGTTGTGTAACCTCAATTTACACATGCATAAGAATCTGTATTTGCTGTGTAACTATAAGTTAATCACACCACAAGGCAAGTCAGTGGTGAGATTTTGAATGTGTAGCTTGTAGTTACACAGTCAATTGGAAAGTTAGTGTTGATATTTTCAATGTGTAAATTATAGTTACACATACACAGTCAATCAATATATAACCCATTGTAGAGTCATTGGTGAGATTGTTTAAAGTGTAACTTATAGTTACACATGCCCTTAGCAAGTCAGTGGTGAGATTTTGAATGTGTAGCTTGTAGTTACACAGTCAATTGGAAAGTTAGTGTTGATATTTTCAATGTGTAAATTATAGTTACACATACACAGTCAATCAATATATAACCCATTGTAGAGTCATTGGTGAGATTGTTTAAAGTGTAACTTATATTTTGTATTTTTTAGTCGGCCTCCCACCGTGGAATCCAAACAAATACACTCCTTTATAACTGCAAAATCAAAATCATGTCACAAACTATGTGTATTTTCCAAGTACACAAACTGAATCATTCTATTATGTGTTGTGTAACCTCAATTTACACATGCATAAGAATCTGTATTTGCTGTGTAACTATAAGTTAATCACACCACAAGGCAAGTCAGTGGTGAGATTTTGAATGCGTAGCTTGTAGTTACACAGTCAATTGGAAAGTTAGTGTTGATATTTTCAATGTGTAAATTATAGTTACACATACACAGTCAATCAATATATAACCCATTGTAGAGTCATTGGTGAGATTGTTTAAAGTGTAACTTATAGTTACACATGCCCTTAGCAAGTCAGTGGTGAGATTTTCCATGTGTAAATTATAAAGGAATGAATGATTGAGGCCCCTGACATGAGATTCCAAATGTGTAAAATATAGTTACACAGCTCCTTGGCAACTCAGAGGCGACATCTTGAATGTGTAACTTACAGTTATATCAGCTCATTTATAAGTGTAACTTCAAGTTACACACTCAATATACATACCACAATACAGTCAGTGGTTAGATTTTGAATGTGTAACTAAAGTTACACAGGGCCTTGTTTGTATATTTAAACATTCAAAGGCATTTTTTCACTAGCATGATACCATAACAACACATATACTCAAATAATTTCACATCCAAGTACAAAACATTGTCAATCACTACTAGTTACACATCCTAAACACAACCAATTTTTTATGTGCAACTACTAGTTACACATCCCAAGGCAAGTCAGTGGTGACAGGCTCATTTGGTATGTGTAAGTGTAAGTTACACAATCAATATACAAACCACAATGGTAGGTCTTTAAAAGATGTTTCCTACGTGTAAACTGCAAGTGCACAGTGCCAGTGGAAGCAAGGGCAAGTACAGGTCAATCCTCAGGGAATTTGTGTGTGTAATGTTGATCTAAAGGCTTCCTAACTGATTTCTAAAGAAGTGACAGAGTTGTAATGCAATTGTGAACTGATTTTGGTGTCGATACGACTGAGTTGGAGTTGTGACTCTAAACTAAGGCAGTAAATAATCAAAAGAAGTTGTAGACTATTGGTTGAGTGGTACCAGGGTGATTAAATCCACCCTCTGATCTTATATTAATACAATACCAATTTTCACTTTGTTCTTAGGCCTTCCCTTGAAGGTCTTAATTGGATAATTGATGAACTAAGTCTCCTTACCTACCCCTAGTGTCACTGGTCTTATTACAGTACCAGTGATCACAGGTAAATTCAATTTATTAGCTAACTATTTTCCTAAGCGATACACACACTGAGAACAAGTTGATAATCTAATTGCTTCATATCAAATCAAAGGGCTTCATTTACACCCTAGTCTAAAAGACTTAAAACATCATGCAAAGAGTAAAATGAACTTGAAATTAAGTTCTAAAACTAAACCCTAAAACTCTGACTAAGTTCTTCTCTCATATGAAAACAACAATTTATAACTCACAAACACTCGAAAATAGCAATTGACACACACCCACACCTCTATCCTCTGTGAATTCGGCGCTGGTAGCTCTGCATGTGCTGTTGGAGGAAACCCTAGCTCTGATTATCTCTAACTTAGCTTCTAGGGTTATGAGAAGCTATGTGAGAGATAACCAGGACTGGGAGCGGCGGATCAGGCGGCGGTTGTTGTTGCTGTCGCTGACAAGGGAAGGAGGTGGTGGAGATGGTTCTGCTCTGCCATAGTCTGGGAAGAAGGAGATGGGGTTTTCTCTGAGTTTGTCGGGGGGAGAAGAAAGAGAAATGGAGAAGAGAAGTGGGGTGTGGTCGATGGGTGTAGGTATAGGGGGCTGTGGTGTGAAGCGGGAGCATCAAGGTTTGATGAGGAGGCTGTAGCGACCGTTGGATCTAAGGAAACCGATGCGTGGCTGATGCGATGGACTGTAGGGGATTTTGCTGCTGAGCGGGAGTAGCGAAGATTGATGAGATGGGTGAAGCGACCGTCGGATGCAGAAGGGTGAGATCTCACGGCTCGGAAGGGATGGGCTCGGATCCGGGTCGGGTCTTGGACTGCTCAAGCCCATGTCTTGCTTGGTGGGTTGCAACTGATGCGCGCGCGGGCTTTGGCTTTCTGCTCCATAGACGCTTGTCTCCAATTTTCTGCTCTTTTGGCTCCTCAGATTCTCCGAACTTTATTTACTACCTAAAAACACAAAATTAATTAGTACAAATATTTATTCTTGAAAACAAAGAAAATACAGAATCTGGGATAATATCTGATTTCTGAACACAAAAGATGAGCTAAATGCCAATAAATAGATGTAGAAATATGCAATATTTGGCACTCATCAAATACCCCAAACCTGAATTTTACTTGTCCTCAAGTGAAACAGAAATTAAGAAATCCTAACTATACCACTTTATCGCTGGTCTCTCGAATGCATTTAGCGTATGCACTAAGCCTTTAAACCCCTAGGTGTCCCTAGTGGACGAGTTGTAGTATCGTGAGGGTTTACCAGAGGTGTACCCACAAAACCTTCTCCAACTTCGAGTGTAAAAGAGTCTCAAGCATCCAAGGAGCTATGAGTATATAGAGTTTCGCATGCTAGTAACACGAAGTTAGAACTACCAAAGAACGCATTCTCATCCTTAAGTCTTTGAGCGAGAAATAACCATACCATATGAAAGAATTCGGATTCGATTGTGATCATAAGCCTCGACTTCTGCCTCACCATTAGGTTTTTATGATAATTGCACTCAAAAAGACCGCTTTTTTAGTCTCTCATGTGTGCAGGCAGGAATAAAGAGAGAAATCCTGCACACGTTGAAGGTAAGAAGGATAACCTTCCGAAATAATTTCTGGAGACTCCACAGAAGTGTGGACAAAAAGAATCTTTTTTCTGATGATCTCTAAGAAAGGAAATCAACCATTAGCAAGGATGGGAGTACTCACTTACCTTCTCACCCGATCGGCAATTAACATTACTCTCTCTCAGCATTCATAGAAACGTCTTCAATCTTCGGTCTTCGGTCTTCAATAGTTGATGATGAACTTCTGAACTTCACAAAAACTTGACAAACTTTTTTTTTTTTTTTTTTTTTTTTTTTTTTTTTTTACAACAATAATAACTTGGTGGTAACTAGACACAGAAAATAAACTACAATTTTTTTTTTTTTTTTTTTTTTGATCTTAACATACATGAAATGAAAATAACAATAAAACAATAAAACTTGTATTGTCTTGATTTCATAAACTTCACTAATTCTCATCCTATTTTCTTTTCTTTTCTTTGTTGCACGTAAACCTTGGACTATTTCAACTTTTCTTCAAATATTCGATGATGCTCCGTTTCTTTGACGATGATGTGTTTCTATGAATGTGTTGATGTTGTTGAGAGGGAGAGAGAGTGATGCTAACTACAAATCGATATTTAGAAGGAGTTTTCATCTTTAAACGTCACCCTCATGATTGACAAAATTAGCACTCAAGAGATCAAAAATAGTCTTTGAAAGTGGTGCGAAGTTGGGTAGCTCACCATTCCTACCCTAATTGACGTACGGTGACACACACTCTAACAACTTTTTCTAGAAAGTCACAAAGAGTGAAGGTTGGTACCTCGCTTGATGTAAAATGGGTAGTCTCCACTATGGGTGATCACAATTCTACTACCGAATATCTAAACAACACCTAATTCGCCCTCCCGGGTATGGTTAAATCCAACTTTAACGCTCTAATCAACTAAGAAACCCGATTGTGTTCTCCGGTACTTCCAAGTTCTGTTATTTCGGTCAGACTCTCTATGTAAACATAGCTAGAAGCATGCTAGTGACTCTAAAATCTCTAAAAGTTGGAGGTTTTTATACAAGTATTTACAAAGAGTTTTTTTTTTTTTTTTTTTTTTTTAAGGTAAAAGAAAGATTAAAAACTCTATATGCAAATGCAAATGCACCCCCAAACCTAAATCAAACATTGTCCTCAATGTGTCAACAGATGATAAAATTTTAAACAGTCACATACCCAGAGAACTATGTTGAGTAAAGAAAAGGGAAGAGATTACCGGATGTACAAGAGTGTTGCTAAACCAAGGGAGGATGAATGCTTTGAAAGCAAACACCCAAGGGGCAAGACAAAAAGTTTGGTTAGCACACATAAAAATTATGCAAAAAGAAAAAGAAAAAGGGAAAGAAGATGGATTTTTAGTCCATATGTATGTACACAAGTGAACTAGATCAGTCCACGTAGATGGGGTCTTCCAAGTCAACGGTCTCAACTTCTGGTGGAAGATGCTCCAGAAATGGTTTCAGTCTCTGACCATTGACCTTGAAAATGTTCTTGGTTGCTGGGTTTTCAACTTCTACAGCTCCATGGGGAAAAACGGTACGTACCAAGAATGGTCCTGACCATCTAGAACGTAACTTCCCTGGAAACAAATGCAAACGAGTGTTGTACAGTAAAACTTTTTGGCCAGGTGTGAAAGACTTGCGCAGAATGCGCTTGTCGTGAAACACTTTCATTCTTTGTTTGTACGTTTTGGCACTATCATATGCATCATTTCTCAACTCTTCTAACTCATTGAGTTGAAGTTTTCTATGGGTACCAGCTTTATCAAGATCAAAATTCAACTTCTTCACAGCCCAATATGCACGGTGTTCTAACTCAACAGGTAGATGACATGATTTACCGTACACAAGTCTGTAAGGAGACATCCCAATGGGAGTCTTGTATGCAGTTCTATAGGCCCATAAAGCATCGTTTAAGCGCAAAGACCAATCTTTCCTAGACGGATTGACAGTCTTCTCAAGAATATGCTTAATTTCCCTATTAGAAACTTCTACTTGGCCACTGGTTTGAGGATGGTAAGGTGTTGCGACCTTATGAGTGATTCCATACTTGCGCACTAGTGATTCAAAGGGTCTATTGCAAAAATGACTACCTCCATCACTGATTATTGCCCTAGGGGTTCCAAAACGGGAGAAAATGTTTTCCTTAAGAAAAGAAAGAACAACTTTATGGTCGTTGGTTTTGGATGCAATGGCCTCTACCCACTTAGAGACATAATCAACAGCAACAAGAATGTACAACTTACCTTCAGAGTTAGGAAATGGACCCATGAAATCAATACCCCAAACATCAAACAACTCAACAATCAAAATGGGTTGTAAGGGCATCATGTTTCTCTTAGTGATACTTCCTAATTTCTGGCATCGGTCACAAGCAACACAAAAAGCATGGCAATCCTTAAACAAGTGTTGGCCAATAAAACCGCTTTGCAAGATCTTTGCAGCAGTTTTCTTGGCACTAAAGTGGCCTCCACATGCATGGTCATGACAGAAAGAGATGACGTCCCTTTGTTCAGAATTGGGGACACATTTCCTAATGATTTGGTCTTGGCAGTACTTAAACAAATATGGGTCATCCCAAAGGAAATGTTTAACTTCAGCCAAGAACTTAGAACGGTCTTGTTTAGACCAATGCAAGGGCATTCTACCTGTAGCAAGGTAGTTCACAATATCGACAAACCATGGCATTTCGAGACACAAGCATCAATTGCTCATCGTGGGAATGATTCCCTAATTAGCACATTCATCAAAGCAGATTCAACATTCAACCTAGACAAGTGATCAGCAACAACATTTTCTGACCCTTTCTTATCTCGAATTTCGAGGTTAAACTCTTGTAGCAAGAGTATCCATCGAATTAGACGAGCCTTAGCATCTTTCTTAGACAGAAGATATCTCAATGCAGCATGGTCAGAATATATGATGACCTTTGATAGGTGTAGAATACACCTAATTTACTATCTAGTAGTTTATGCTTTCTTTGCTATTTTTCGTGTAAATTATGTATTTTACGCTTGTTTTGAGTTTTATAGCTACTATGGAGTCGCACGGAGGAAAAGAAGAAGAAATCACCCAATTTAAGTCAAAAGGGCAAAAAGGTCATTTTACGGGCGAACAATATTTGGAGCCAAGTCATGGTTAAGGGGCAACTCTTTTGCAAGAGCACTAAAGACAGCTGAAGTTGTGGTTAAGGGGCTACCAATTTGGTTATCCCTTATCAAAATCCACCGACTGCCAATAACCGCCCAACTTATAACCCTAGAATTCAGAGAAATGTTTTTCTCTTTCATTTTTATTTCTTCAATCATCATTCTCCTGAAATAGAGACAGACTGGTATTGGAATCCATTGGAAGCTCGAGAGGATTCCGTCGAATCGAGAAACCAAAAGTTAAACAGCGTCTGCTGCTGCTACTAAAATCGAAGGTTGATACGTGAAGAGGGAATAGATCGAAATTGCTCGATCGGCTGTGATGAAGCTCAGAGATTGAGATTAATGGCAAGAGAGATTAAGAAATCGACGATGAGGCTCGATCTGTGGAAGATACAGATGGTGGTGGCAGCTGTAATTGAGCAAGGGATTGAGTGGAAGAAGGAGTACACAGGGGATTGAATCGATTAGGGTCAGTTGGTGTTAATCGGGTATGGTATTGAAGCTCAGAGAAGAAATCAGGGAGTGAATTGGTTCTGGTGGTGCTGTGAGATGGGTATGGTGGCGATTTGAAGACACAGAGAGAACCGAGTTTACTTTGCCATTAATGGTGTTCTTAAAGCTCGGTGAAAATAGGTGTCGCTGCTAAAGAAATTAGGGTTCCGATCTGTTGCCGTTCGAATTGAGATGGGTCTGTGATTCTAATGGGGAGTGATGGATCGAGAACTGGAGGAATTAATGAAGAAATTGGTGGCCGCTGTTTGAAGATTGAAAATGGGTTGTCTCAGAGAGTTTGAGATGGGTGTTGCCCTGTAATCAGAATTAAGAGATATGGAAATGGATTGGAGCTGGTGATTGAAGCCCTGTTGATAAATGGAATGAATTGAAGTAGATGTATGTTAGGTTTGTTACAGGGCAGAAGAGAGGCCTGAAATTGGCCGGAAATCGATAAACAACAAACTCGGCGGTTTCTGTCTGGCTATTAGAGTTAACTCGCGATGACCGATTCAATGATTCAAGATGGTCTAACTCAGCTCGATCGAGACGAGTCACCACCTAGGAGCCGACTTATAGTGACTTCGTCTCAGTGACTCTTCCTTCCCTTGACTTCCCTTGACCGTTGACTGACGACTGACCGTTAAGTTTGACCTTTGACCGTTAGTCCTAACGGAGGACCGGACGGAATATTCCGTCGAATATTCTCTCGACGAAGAAATTTCCAGGTGGCCGGCGGCGACTTATTCCGGCCGGATTCCGGCCACAATCCCAATTTTTTCCTATGAGCCAAAAATTCCAGAATTTTCTATGGACTTCTTTCATGGGTGTGAAGACTTGGGCTAGGAATTGGATGGAGAATTGGACTCAAATTTGGAAAGAGAAGATGAAGAGTTGAGAAAGACTTGAATTTGGAAATTGAATTGCAAAAGGAAAAGGGTTCTATTCCTTGGAAGATTTGGAGAATATTGAAGCCTATAAATAGAGAAGTTTTCTACAACTTCTACATCTTTTACACCTCTCTACACACACAACACTTGTGTTTTGCTTGCTTTTCTAAGATTTTTCTTTTTAATTACTTGTGTGAACTTGAAAATTCTTCTTTTAATTATTATTATTTGTGTGAATTTCAAAAACATGAGTAGCTAAATTTCTTATTGATTAAGGATGAATTCCTAGTTCTTAATATGATTTGAGTTTTTGTTTTTAAATCTATCTTGAAGTTTTTCACATGATTATCGTTTGTTTTTACTAATAGGAGTGATCTTAAAGACATTCATGATTGATTGATAGATTGTTTGGGTGGCCAACTAAATTGATTTGTTAATTCGATCTAAAGCTAGTGAAAGTTAGGGGATAAGTAATCGTTCTTTGACTCTTTACATAAGTAGCAAACACGAGACCTTGCGGAGGGATTCCGTGGAGCAATTGTGTGTAGAAACAACGTTAGCAAGTAGACCTTGAGCTAAGAGTCTAACTACTAATATCAACCTAAGAAATTCACAAAACCTAATGCATGAGCCAAGTTACATCTAGGTTGAGCTAATTCTAGGTGGCTTGGTGATTAGAATCCGTCAGTCGAGAACTTCCGTGTCCGGGTGATACAAGGGATTTAGGGGTTTAGCAATTGAGCTAGCTGCTTTACCTACGGTTGGTGATAATTTGTGACTAATAACAAGTAGAATAGAACATAACTTGATTCATTGTTTCGTAACGAAGAAGGATTCCTTGATCTTCTCTCTCTTATTGCTTTCATCTTTCAACTTTCGATTTTAATTGCTTTGTTTATTTTTCTTTTGTTTTTTTACACCCCCTTTCGTGACAACTTTTACAACTAAGATCTCTTGCTCCTCGTGGGAACGAACTTGACTTCCATTATATTATTTTTAATTGAGTGGAAATATTGAATTAATTTGATTGCACCTACGACACGCATCAAATTTTGGCGCCGCTTGGGGGAGCAACGGATGATTTTAGTTGTTTTTATTTTTCTTTTGCTTTATTCTTGCTTTGTTGGATTCTATTCCGTATCTAACTTGGTTTTTGAATCTTATTTCAGTGCCGATTTTCCATGTACGGTGGACGAGAGCAAGCATATTACAACAATCAATACGGTTTTCAACCTCAACATTATGACAACTTCCAACCATCCTTAGGATACAATCAAAACCAATATTTTGGCTATGATAAATTTTCTACGTAACCTTATGGATATTCTCATACATATCAACAACCTTATGACGGGTATGTAAGTGGACAATCACATGGATGGAAGGATAGTTATGCATCTAACAATTTGTTTTCTAGTAATGTGCAGACAGAGAATTTGGAATATACTCCTCTTCATCGTGTTTTTCCTTCACTTTTTCCAAAAGAGGAGATGCCGTCTAACGGTGGTAAGCGTGTGAACGTCAGGAAACTTGCACAGAAATTATACAAATTGGAAGATGATGGGGACTCGGAAGAGCTCGTCGCAGAAATTAGTAGGACTATTCATATGGAACTTAAACGACGTCGGGATAAAGGTTATGAAACCGATGAAGATTCTTATTATGGTGAGTCCGAAAATGAAGATGATTGTGTTGAAAAGGACCAACCTTTGGATACTTTTGATGACGATAGTGTAGCTTACTCGAGCCTTGATCTTAATAATGATCAAACACCTATTCAAAAGGAAGAGCTTGAGGAAGATGCATTTATTGCTTGGAAAAAATTTCTTAGGGAAAGATGGGAGTCCGCGGAAGTGTATGAACGTTCCGACAATGAGGAAGTTATTCCAACTCCGGATCATAATAACGATCATTCACCTATTCAAAAGGAGGAGTTTGGATATCACTTGCCTATTGTTGTAAACGGTGTAACACCCGCACATGAAGATTTTACAATCTATACCGATGAGAATCATTTTAGTGAATGGCCCGATTCCGATGATGAGAATGTTGAAGAGATGATACTAGAGGATGAAACCACATTCATTGATTTTGTGGAAGACCCAATTGAACTTGCTAATGATTATGATGATGCCGAGACTTTGGTTAAGGTAGAAAACGATGAAGAATGGTTGCAAGGTTTAATAGAGGACCACGATATACAAGAGGTAAGTGATTCACTTGAATTTTTTAAGGATGAAGAGGATTCTATAATACAAGAATTTGTGCAAGGTTTGTCTAACCCTTTGCATATTAATTCTTCTCCTTTACCTCTTATTGGTTTGAATGTATGTGCTTCGAAAGTATTTTTGGATGATTTTGTTTCTAAATATCCACCATTGGAAACACTTGATTCTAACACTATGCAGGTTTGCCAAGAGGAATACATGGAAGTTCCCGATTTCTATGTTCTTTATACACTTCCGAGTGTGGACGAGGATAAGTGTGGGGGACATTTCTATCGAGCGATAATTTCACTATTATTTTCTTGTGCTAACATTTGTATGGAGTTATTGTTTTCAAAACAGGTATTATGGGTGGATCCTCAAATTTTCCGATTGTTAGTATATGGGGAATGAATCTTACAAGAGCCAAGTCGGGCCGTCGACTTTAAAACAAGCGCTTCATGGGAGGCAACCCATCGGTTTTGTATTTCTTATCTTTTTGCTTTTTGTTATTTCTTTTTCTTGTTTCTTATCATGTTAAAATTTCCCACCTTGACTTTACTAGGAGGATTCAATTACATTGAGGACAATGTAAGGTTTAAGTGTGGGGGAGTGGTTAAGCATGTTTTTAAAACAAAAATTACAAAAAAATTAAAAAATTTTGGAAAAAAAAAAAAAAAAGTTTTACTTAAAAATTCCAACTTTTAAAGATTTTAGAGTCACTAGCATACTTCTAGGTATGTTTACATAGAGATTTTGACCGACATAATTGAACTTGGAAATGTTAGAGAACTACATTCGGATTTCTTGTTTGTTTGAGTGTTAAATAATGGATTTAATCATGCCGGTGATGCGAATTTGGTGCAGGGAGAAAGGCGTTATTAGAGTTGCTGATCAATCATTAGTGGAGACTACCCGTATTCATATCATGAGAGGCACCGACCAGAATTCTTCCATTTACTAAAGAGCTTCTTTTGAGTGTGTGTCACCATACGTTAATTCCGGGTAGAATGGTGAGCTACCCAACCTCCCACCAATAAAAGCACTACTCTTTGATCTCTTGAGTGCTAATTTTGTCAATCATGAGGGTGACGTCCATGGATGAAAGCTTCCTTCTTGTAGTTCGATTTGCAGTTAGCACCATTCTCTCTCGCGACAACAACGGATCCATAGAAACACTCTCATCATCAACAAGGAGCGACATCAAAATCTACAAGGAAAGTTGGAAAAGTTTAAGGTTTACAAGCAACGGAACGAGAAAAAGAGCAAATTTCTTATTCAAGTAAAGCAACATACAAAGAGCGGATTTTTACATATATGTTGAAGACTTACAATATAATGAGGTAATTTTATATTCAAGTATGAAGACTTATTCATGAAAGCAAAGAAAAGTAAAAGGTGAAAATTTTTGAAGTTTATGATTTCAATACGATACAAGTTGTGAAGAATCAAGCGGTAAAATACTTCTTTCACGGCCATGGTTTATTTTGTATTTAATTTCTCTTGTGTTTAAAAAAAAAAAAAAAAAAAAAAAAAATTGAAAAAAAAAAAAAAAGGAAAGAAAAGAAAAGAAAAAAAAAAAAAAAAAAACACAAGAGAAATATTTGTTCTTATTTTTATTGAATGAGCCGTGGGGAAGGAAAATTTATAAGGAAGTTTCAAGCGACAAGGATTTTAAGGTAAAAAGAGTTACAAATTGTTAAGGATTTATGAAATTCAAGGGTTTATCATTAATAGTTGAAACCGAAGACGAAGACCAAGAAGTTAAAGACGAGGAGCGGAAGACGTTTCTATTGGATGCCGTGAGAGTGGTGTTATCATAATTGGCGATCGGATGTGAAGGTAAGTAAGTAATCTCATCCTCGATAATAATGGTTGATTTCCTTTCTTAGAGATCGTCAGAAAAATGGTTTTTCAAAATATCAAAAGATGTGGGTTTTTAAAAAATATTTCGGAAGTTGTCCTTCCCACCATTCAACGTGTCGCAGGAATTCTCTCTTCATTCCTACCTGCACACATGTGAGAACCATAAAAAAGCCGTCTTTTTGAGTACAATTATCATAAAATCTTTTTTGGTGAGGCAGAAGTCGAGGCGAAATGCTTATTGATCGTTTCTCAAACACGCAGTCTCTCATTATGGGATGGTTATTTCTCACTCAACAATTAAGAACGAGAATATGTTCTTTAGTATTTCTAACTTCTTATTACTAGCATGCAGAAATTCTATGTCCTCATAGCTCTTTGGATGCTTGTGACGCTTGAACGCTTTGAAGTTGTGAGTTTTTAGTTTGATTTGCTCGAGGACTAGCAAAGTCTAAGTGTGGGGGAATTTGATAGGTGTAGAATACACCTAATTTACTATCTAGTAGTTTATGCTTTCTTTGCTATTTTTCGTGTAAATTATGTATTTTACGCTTGTTTTGAGTTTTATAGCTACTATGGAGTCGCACGGAGGAAAAGAAGAAGAAATCACCCAATTTAAGTCAAAAGGGCAAAAAGGTCATTTTACGGGCGAACAATATTTGGAGCCAAGTCATGGTTAAGGGGCAACTCTTTTGCAAGAGCACTAAAGACAGCTGAAGTTGTGGTTAAGGGGCTACCAATTTGGTTATCCCTTATCAAAATCCACCGACTGCCAATAACCGCCCAACTTATAACCCTATAATTCAGAGAAATGTTTTTCTCTTTCATTTTTATTTCTTCAATCATCATTCTCCTGAAATAGAGACAGACTGGTATTGGAATCCATTGGAAGCTCGAGAGGATTCCGTCGAATCGAGAAACCAAAAGTTAAACAAATAACTGCTGCTGCTACTAAAATCGAAGGTTGATACGTGAAGAGGGAATAGATCGAAATTGCTCGATCGGCTGTGATGAAGCTCAGAGATTGAGATTAATGGCAAGAGAGATTAAGAAATCGACGATGAGGCTCGATCTGTGGAAGATACAGATGGTGGTGGCAGCTGTAATTGAGCAAGGGATTGAGTGGAAGAAGGAGTACACAGGGGATTGAATCGATTAGGGTCAGTTGGTGTTAATCGGGTATGGTATTGAAGCTCAGAGAAGAAATCAGGGAGTGAATGGGTTCTGGTGGTGCTGTGAGATGGGTATGGTGGCGATTTGAAGACACAGAGAGAACCGAGTTTACTTTGCCATTAATGGTGTTCTTAAAGCTCGGTGAAAATAGGTGTCGCTGCTAAAGAAATTAGGGTTCCGATCTGTTGCCGTTCGAATTGAGATGGGTCTGTGATTCTAATGGGGAGTGATGGATCGAGAACTGGAGGAATTAATGAAGAAATTGGTGGCCGCTGTTTGAAGATTGAAAATGGGTTGTCTCAGAGAGTTTGAGATGGGTGTTGCCCTGTAATCAGAATTAAGAGATATGGAAATGGATTGGAGCTGGTGATTGAAGCCCTGTTGATAAATGGAATGAATTGAAGTAGATGTATGTTAGGTTTGTTACAGGGCAGAAGAGAGGCCTGAAATTGGCCGGGAAATCCTGATAAACAGCCGAAACTCGGCCGGTTTCCTGTACCGGCGAGTTAACTCGGCGATGACCGATTCAATGATTCACTAGGTCTAACTCATTTCGGTCAGACGAGTCAGCCACCTAGGGAGCTGACTTATAGCTGACTCGTCTAGCTGACTCTTCATTCCCTTGACTTCCCTTGACCGTTGACTGACGACTGACCGTTAAGTTTGACCTTTGACCGTTAGTCCTAACGGAGGACCGGACGGAATATTCCGTCGAATATTCTCTCGACGAAGAAATTTCCAGGTGGCCGGCGACGACTTATTCCGGCCGGATTCCGGCCACAATCCCAGTTTTCCGGCGAGCCAAAAATTCCAGAATTTTCTATGGACTTCTTTCATGGGTGTGAAGACTTGGGCTAGGAATTGGATGGAGAATTGGACTCAAATTTGGAAAGAGAAGATGAAGAGTTGAGAAAGACTTGAATTTGGAAATTGAATTGCAAAAGGAAAAGGGTTCTATTCCTTGGAAGATTTGGAGAATATTGAAGCCTATAAATAGAGAAGTTTTCTACAACTTCTACATCTTTTACACCTCTCTACACACACAACACTTGTGTTTTGCTTGCTTTTCTAAGATTTTTCTTTTTAATTACTTGTGTGAACTTGAAAATTCTTCTTTTAATTATTATTATTTGTGTGAATTTCAAAAACATGAGTAGCTAAATTTCTTATTGATTAAGGATGAATTCCTAGTTCTTAATATGATTTGAGTTTTTGTTTTTAAATCTATCTTGAAGTTTTTCACATGATTATCGTTTGTTTTTACTAATAGGAGTGATCTTAAAGACATTCATGATTGATTGATAGATTGTTTGGGTGGCCAACTAAATTGATTTGTTAATTCGATCTAAAGCTAGTGAAAGTTAGGGGATAAGTAATCGTTCTTTGACTCTTTACATAAGTAGCAAACACGAGACCTTGCGGAGGGATTCCGTGGAGCAATTGTGTGTAGAAACAACGTTAGCAAGTAGACCTTGAGCTAAGAGTCTAACTACTAATATCAACCTAAGAAATTCACAAAACCTAATGCATGAGCCAAGTTACATCTAGGTTGAGCTAATTCTAGGTGGCTTGGTGATTAGAATCCGGTAGTCGAGAACTTCCGTGTCCGGTGATACAAGGGATTTAGGGGTTTAGCACTGAGCTAGCTGCTTTACCTACGGTTGGTGATAATTTGTGACTAATAACAAGTAGAATAGAACATAACTTGATTCATTGTTTCGTAACGAAGAAGGATTCCTTGATCTTCTCTCTCTTATTGCTTTCATCTTTCAACTTTCGATTTTAATTGCTTTGTTTATTTTTCTTTTGTTTTTTTTACACCCCCCTTTCGTGACAACTTTTACAACTAAGATCTCTTGCTCCTCGTGGGAACGAACTTGACTTCCATTATATTATTTTTAATTGAGTGGAAATATTGAATTAATTTGATTGCACCTACGACACGCATCAACCTTAGACCCTATCAAATAAGATCTAAACTTATCTAATGCAAACACAACAGCTAGCAACTCTTTCTCAGTTGTGGAATAATTCAGTTGAGCATCATTAAGTGTTTTACCAGCATAGTAGATCACATAAGGGAGTTTGTCTACTCGGGCCCAAAACAGCTCCTACAAAGATAGTCGACGCATCACACATAATCTCAAATGGTAATGACCAAATCGTGGTCCGACTATAGAGGCGCAGATGTAAGGAGAGCCTTCGATTGCTCCCATGCTTCCGTACAAGCATCATCAAAGACAAATGCAACATCTTTTGCAAGAAGATTGCATAAAGGTCGTGAAATTTTACTAAAGTCTTTGATGAATCGGCGGTAAAAACCCGCATGGCCTAAGAATGATCTGATGTCCCTCACAGAACGAGGTTGAGGCAAGTGTTGAATGAGATCTACCTTGGCTTTGTCTACTTCTATGCCTTTTTCCGAGATGATGTGCCCTAGAACAATGCCTGAGTTAACCATGAAATGACATTTTTCCCAATTCAAAACCAAATTCTTTTCCTTACACCTAATCAGCACACAAGTGAGGTGATGCAAACACTCATCAAAAGAAGACCCAAACACAGAAAAATCATCCATAAAAATCTCAAGAAACTTATCTACCATGTCAGAAAATATGCTCATCATGCAACGTTGAAAAGTAGCGGGTGCATTGCACAACCCAAAAGGCATACGACGATAAGCAAATATTCCATAGGGACATGTAAACGTGGTCTTTTGTTGGTCTTCGGGTGCTATGTGAATTTGGTCAGTAGCCAAATAGCCATCTAAGAAGCAAGTAGTGACTATGTTTTGCTAACCTTTCCAAAGATTTGGTCAATGAAGGGAAGGGGAAAATGGTCTTTCTTGGTTACTGTGTTCGATTTTCTATAATCAATGCGGACTCGCCACCCCGTGGTTACACGGGTGGGGACAAGTTCATTCATCTCATTTTGAACTACGGTGATGCCGACTTTTTGGGTACTACCCGAATGGGGACCGACCCACCGCTATCGTGGACTGGGTAAATGATACCCGCATCAAGCAGTTTCAGAATCTCACCCTTGACAATATCTCTCATGTTGGGGTTAAGTCTCCTTTGCATTTCCCTAGATGGTTTAGTGTTCTCCTCAAGGTTTATGTGATGCATGCAAATTGTGGGACTTATACCCTTAAGATCGGAGATGGTCCAACCTAAGGGTCCTTTATGCTCTTTAAGTACTTCTAAAAGTTGACTTTCCTGTTCCGTGTCTAAACATGATGCAATAATCACAGGTAAAGTATCAGAAGGACCTAAGAATGCATACTTCAAAGTATCAGGTAATGGTTTCAAATCAAGCTTAGGTGGTGTATCAAGAGGTGGGGCAGATTCGGAATCAGGGAGTGGAAGTGGTTCCACTGCATTATGCCATTTAGCAATATCCATGTGTGGGACAGATTCAAGCAACGAGTGAATTTCACCAATGTACTTAGACTCGAAGAGATCTAAGTCAAAGTTATCTAAACATGCTTGCAAAGGGTCCACTGACAAAATATCGGGCAAAGAGTCTTGGATCAGACTCTCGATCATGTTAATCTCATGCAAATCAGTATCATCACAATCAATGGGTTGTTGACTAGTGTTAAAAACATTCAGCTCTACGGTCATGTTACCAAAAGACAATTTCAACACACCATTACGACAGTTGATGATGGCATTGGACGTCGCCGGGAAAGGACGTCCTAAAATCACAGGTATGTGATTACTTGGGTTTTGCACGGGTTGAGTATCTAAGACGATGAAGTCCACAGGAAAGAAGAATTTATCAACCTTGATTAACACATCTTCAACAATACCACGGGGGATTCTCACAGATCTGTCCGCTAACTGTAGCGTAACAGGTGTGGGCTTCAGTTTGGTTTATGTGGGCTTTGGTTTATGTGGGCTTTGGTTTATGTGGGTTCTAGCTTGGTTATGTGCAACCCATCTATGTGAGCAGAGCCCAGGTTATGTTCAGCCCAGTGGTTATGGGCTTCAGCTGTTATGGGTTCAGTTGGTGCAGCCCAGCAGCTCAGTTTATGCGGGCTTCATCTTGAGCACAGCCCAGTGATTATGGAAAGCCCAGTAGTTGTGGGTTCCAGGTTGTGTGCACAGTTCAGTTTTTGTGAGCTTTAGTTTGTGCAGAGCCCAGTGAGTCACACAATCAAAAATTACACACAATTTCTAGCACACAGGGGTGCTTTGGAGAGTGCACAACACAAGTTTTGTACTCAGAACAACAGAGAACAACACAATACTACTCAAAATGAATCTTAACTGTCAGAACCAAGCACACAGAAGTGCTGGTGATTGTATACAGCACTGGCTATGTTGGATTTCATAGCACAGCACAAGACAGATGGCTCAACAAGCTCAACAATTTTTCAGATTTGCACCATACATAGCCACACAAGTCTGTCAACAAATTTGCATAGGTTCGCAGGCTTACACAGCACAGTTAGGCACAGATTCGCAATGCACAGAACAGTAATGCATAGAGCACAGGAAAGCTCAAGATTTTATCAGGTGATCGCGGCTCAATAGGTTCAGCAGGTCAACATGCGATGCAAGACTTCATTAATCATGTGCAAAGATGCAGGGCTGCAACAGATGAACAGATGAGTAAAAGCAGATGAACTATTTTAGCTCTTTTTACAGCAGACTTACATGCCACAGAGTGTTAACATACTCAGTTTTCATAGATTTATGCACCACAAGTTTCAGGGCAGATAGCTCACACAATGCAAGTTGGTTCGCAGGTTTGCACAATGAGTAATCACACAGGTTTGCACAGGGGAATGAGCATGGATCAAGAGTTGTGGGGTTTGTGCGTGACATACACAGGTGAGCAGCTAATGCAAAAGAAGTTACTCAACACTCTACCAAGTGCCACAGGATCACACATACAATGCTGATACTAGTTGACAGATGCAACAGATGAGCAGTTTCAGCAATTTATAGCAGACTCTACAACATGCACAAAGTACAGGGGATCTCAAGAGTTCAGCGGGTGATTATGCTATTCAAGTTTCACATATCATGTATAGAGAGCACAGGGTGCAGAGCCAATGCTACAAATGAACAAATGAACAATTTAAACACTCTACAACAGCTTACAACATGCCACAGAATGTTAACAGACTCAGTTGACTTTAATTTTCAGAGATTATGCATAAGAATTACAGGGCAGATGAAGTCAACAAGAGCAGTTGATGTTCTTGGTTTTCACAGATTGTTGTATCAAAATGGGAAGCAGAAGGCTCACACAAGGCTGTCAACAGCTGTGGTTGACTGAGTAGAGCATGCAAAGGGATCTGACACAGCTTGGCTCAACAGGGTTGACAGGGTCAACTAGGTTAGTTGATATCAACCAGCCCAGCTTAAACTCAACAGCTGCAGGGGCTGGAGCTGGGCACAGGGCATGCGGCTTCAACAGTCTCAGTTGATATCAACCATCACGGTTGACTTCACTTGGGTTTTCAGGGAGCTTGGCTATCTAAGTTTAAGCTCAACTCACTCAGCTACAAGGGCTGGAGCTGTACACAGATGCTGTTAAAGTTAAGAATTTTAATGCACAAATCACCCAAGAGAAAAAGATTTCAGTCCATATAATTTTTCTTCAAACGTCACAGAATTATGCACACATTTCAGAGATTCCAGGGGTTGTATGGTTTAGCACTACTGGCAATCAACAAACAACCAATTTGGGCTAGAGAGGCATACAAAGAGATGACACTTTAAACATGTAGAAATTATCACTCAGATAGCACAGGATTGTGCTTGTGGATATCAAGGTTCAGTGAGCATACATAGTATTATCACAACATCATGTTCATGGAAATCAAAAGCTATTATGCACACAGATTCAAAAATACTGCACTAGGTGGTTATATAGGTGGTTATACTGTGATGCTCAGGCAGATTTCAGTAATGCACAGTTTAGTAGCAAGTTTGGCTAACCTCCAATTTACATGACTCATGCGCAATTGTGACAGATACGGCGGTTGTAGCCACATGGCTATGTTGTTCTGCTCCTTTGTCTTATCCTTGGTTTTGCGCAGTTGCACCACAACACAGCAGCACAGCGGGTACCTGCTAGCTCAACATAGAGTTTTAGTTCTCTGGGATGTGCAGGTTACAGCAAAGGGAATGAATATTAACACTGGCATAAGCAACTGAGAGTGTTTTGGACTGACACAGGGGAAAAATGACAGATGTAATGTTTATTTGGACTGACAGGGAACAAGAGTTACAGGTGACACTAAGATGCAAGATGCTATAATTTGTGAAAGCTACAAAAGTATGGGTTATGAGATGCAGGCGGATATTATGAGATTACAGATGGAGTTAAGATAAACTACTAAGATGCGATGAACAGGATGCCATAGAAGATACTGAAATGCAAACAGTTAAGCTACGTTAAAAAGTACACAACTAAGTTACTCTAAGACAGGGCAATGATGCAGAAGTGCAAATGAGATAAGCTGACTACAATGCACTGATAAAGTTAACAACATGCAATAGAAGATGCAGAGAAGGAAAACTACAACTAAAGTACACTAATACAGAGCTAAAAGCAGAAAATTCAAAGCAAGTATATACATGGATGATTTGAAATTCAGTGAAGAAGCAATTAATCAACAGCAACACTACCAGTTCCCCGACAACGGCGCCAAAAACTTGATAGGCTTTGAAAGATGTTTCTTACGTGTAAACTGCAAGTGCACAGTGCCAGTGGAAGCAAGGGCAAGTACAGGTCGATCCTCAGGGAATTTGTGTGTGTAATGTTGATCTAAAGGCTTCCTAACTGATTTCTAAACAAGTGACAGAGTTGTAATGCAATTGTGAACTGATTTTGGTGTCGATACGACTGAGTTGGAGTTGTGACTCTAAACTAAGGTAGTAAATAATCAAAAGAACCGTTGTGGGGGCTTCAAGTATCCTGACGGCAATATTCAATTGACCTGTTTGTACTCGCCAATTCAATTGGGAAAGGGTCGAATAATTGTCGAAAAGAATCTTTCATAAGAGCCTTGAACCCTAATACAACATTCTTTTCTTCACCCTGTTTTAGTGCCAATTTTCCAACATATTAGCTAACTATTTTCCTAAGCAATACACACACTGAGAACAAGTTGATAATCTAATTGCTTCATATCAAATCAAAGGGCTTCATTTACACCCTAGTTTAAAAGACTTAGAACATCATGCAAAGAGTAAAATGAACTTGAAATTAAATTCTAAAACTAAACCCTAAAACTCTGACTAAGTTCTTCTCTCATATGAAAACAACAATTTATAACTCACAAACACTCGAAAATAGCAATTGACACACACCCACACCTCTATCCTCTCGTGAATTCTTGCGGTAGCTCTGCATGTGTTGTTGGAGGAAACCCTAGCTCTGATTATCTCTAACTTAGCTTCTAGGGTTATGAGAAGCTATGTGAGAGATAACCAGGACTGGGAGCGGCGGATCAGGCGGCGGTTGTTGTTGCTGTCGCTGACAAGGGAAGGAGATGGTGGAGATGGTTCTGCTCTGCCATGGTCTCGGGAAGAAGGAGATGGGGTTTTCTCCGAGTTTGTCGGGGAGAAGAAAGAGAAATGGAGAAGAGAAGTGGGGTGTGGTCGATGGGTGTAGGTATAGGGGCTGTGGTGTGAAGCGGGAGCATCAAGGTTTGATGAGGAGGTCAGTAGCGACCGTTGGATCTAAGGAAACCGATGCGTGGGCGATGCGATGGACTGTAGGGGATTTTGTTTGAGCGGGAGTAGCGAAGATTGATGAGATGGGTGAAGCGACCGTCGGATGCAGAAGGGTGAGATCTCACGGCTCGGAAGGGATGGGCTCGGATCCGGGTCGGGTCTTGGACTGCTCAAGCCCATGTCTTGCTTGGTGGGTTGCAACCGATGCGCGCGCGGCTTTGGCTTTCTGCTCCATAGACGCTTGTCTCCAATTTTCTCGCTCTTTTGGCTCCTCGATTCTCCGAACTTTATTTACTACCTAAAAACACAAAATTAATTAGTACAAATTTTTATTCTTGAAAACAAAGAAAATACAGAATCTGGGATAATTCTGATTTCTAAACACAAAAGATGAGCTAAATGCCAATAAATAGATGTAGAAATATGTAATATTTGGCACTCATCACACAACACAGTCAGTGGTGGTATTTTGAGTGTGTAACTTATAGTTACACATGTCCTTTGTCTATGTAGTTACATATTCACAAGTATTACATGAGAAACAAACATGAGACCATGACAACAATAGTTTTCACATCTTAGTACCTGTAATTGTATCATCTTTTCTAGGGGGATTCATTTTTCCTTTCACCATTTTTATTTCAAAAGAAAATTGATTCTGAATCTGCAGTTGATGAAGTAATAAAATCAAGTTAGTTGATTGAAATTCAACTTAGAGTTTCTAGGGTTTTCAAACAGTAACATCTCAGAAATGAAACCCACTAAATCAAACTACAATCAGTTATATCACATCCATGACTTACCTTTGTTTCTATTCAATCGGTTTTTTATGGATTTTATGCACAAATGATTGTTCTCCTTCTCGATCCGTAAAATTATCGGTCGAATGAGTTATGTTTGTTGTAATCTCATTACAAACCCTAGTTCAAAGAATTTTTGACACATGAAATTAGTAACAACAGAATCAAAACTAACAGATCCAAATCAAAACATACCTAGTAATTCATCGTCGGAATATTTAGGTTTTGAATCAACAAAAACTGAAACTGTTTCGATCTTTGTTTTGCAGATTCAGCAGATGATGAAACTGAATCTGTTTCGATCTGTTTCTCGATTTACTGAGTTAGCGATTCAAGAAATGTTTCTCTGTTTCGATCTTTGTTTTGCAACAGATTTCAGGAAGATTTCTTGATTTTTTTTGGGGTTTTTTTCTAGATTTGTTTCTGTTTTCAGATGAGTGAGATTTGTTTTCTCTCTCATGGGAAATGAAATAATGGCTTTTGAACGAGAGAAAGGTAGGTGACGTCTATTATATACTTGAGGTTAATTTAGTCTTTTAGCTTTCATTAAATTTATTTTTTAATTCGGGGCCTGGTTTTAAAACTCTTTTAACTAGGGGCCTCGTATTATGGGTTATCCATGGGTTGGGCCTTAGCCTAATTTTCCCTTCTTAAAAAGTATTATTTATTTTTTTCGAATGAAAATAATTATATTAAAAAGAAAAGAATCCTAGCCCAATCCAACAAAACAAAAGAAACTTTATGAAACATTGTTGGAGTCCGGTTGTTCTTGAAAGAAATAACAGCAGTAAGGTGGACATCTTAGCAAAGTCAGTTAAAAAAGAGTCCAAATCTAGTTTTTATACCACGTCTTCCATAAAAAAGCAGAATAAGAGAGCTTTGTAGTTTGTAATGGACTATGTACTAGCTTATACCGAGCTATGAGAATTCAGTCTTTCGATAAAACAAGAAGAAGAAAAATAAAATAAAAGAAATGAGTGAGGGGATGAAGTTCCAATGGTGAGACGTCATATTCGTACTCCTGTTGAGTCATTGGCTATTTACTTGTCGTCCTTGATATCCAAACCAGATCTGCACAAAAACAAAAATGCTATAATTCTCCTCTTCCCTCCCTTTAATTCATTGTCTACACTACAGTAAACAAAATAAAAAGTGCAGTCCATAACTCCGATGTTGACCCAATCACACCTTCCTCGTCTTGTAATGGTTCCAAAAGTATACTTACAAAAAAAAAAAAAAAAAAAAAAAGAGGAGGGATCCCTTGACAGGATCTAATTTCACAAGTTTTGACAGGCTTGGCATGTTGGGTGCAATAATCAAAAACAAGGAAAAATCAAATAAGCAAAAGTTATTGATACTTAGCTCCTTTATAGTGGAAGTGATCGATTTGATGAAACGGACGAGCTCCCCAAATCTCCGCAACAGCAACAAGGCAAAGCCTTGGAAAAACAGAGTGAGTCACATCAGGGCCGGCCCTGAGAGTTTCATGCCCCGAAGTCCAATCCAAAAATGATGCCCCATTGTATAAAAATGTGACAACATAAATTATACTAACATGCTATCATCCAATTAACCTTAATGATTTGCCTAGAAAAAATGTTGCTCGTATAACCATTTAAAATGATTGTACAAATAATATGAGATTGAAAACAAATGAGTCGAGAACAACTAAATAATCTAGACAACACCCGTGAAAGGGGTCAACTTCGTTAAGCTTAATTCCAATTTTATAGAGAAAAAAAATGAGCTACATTAACTCAAGGTAAATTAATACCGAGAATTCCAGATCCATGAAACAAGGATAATAAATAATTTGTTTTACCAATTTGAGTCAGTATATGGTAATATAAGGAAACAAAAATATTATCCTTCCGTGTTTATGTGAAATATTTTTGGAAGATTTAAGCTTATCCCAAAATCTTTTTTTGATGCCCCTTTTAAATTGCTGCCCGAAGCACAACTTCGCCCGCTTTGCCTCATGGCCGGCACTGAGTCACATGTTCAACACGTTGCCCTTAAGACATTAGCGCCCGGCTACACTCAAGAGTGATGCTATATCCCTCACAAGACGGATATCTCCAGGATAAAACACCCTACTACACCTACTACTAGCATATGTAGTAGATGCTCAACTTGAGCTTGGAAACTCCGAAAAACCGTTAAGGAAAATCGCGAACGCTTAAGAAACGGCTATAAAATATTTTCCCTTAGGGGTCCCTCTAAAATATAGAGCAACCCCTTTCCCATTGATTTTACAAAAGTAGTAAATTTGTTTATATAATTGACAAATACAACTTAAGAAGAAAAACTCCCCGATGTGGGACTAAAAGGTTTATATAGTCTCTTAAAACAACTAAAATGTGGAAACTCCACAATGTGGGACTAATAAGTTTTTTTTTCATTCATAAAAGAAAACAATAAATTATAATTTTATTAAAACCTTAAAAATCGTTTTTTAGTAATCGTTTTCCAACAATCCCCCACATGAATGAAAACTCAATAAAACATTAATACCACATATAGCTCTTGGTAAATCAACACCCCAATCCCACGACTGAACTGGCTGAACAGACAGACGGATCGTGCAAGTGTTGAAATCATACTAGTCATTTCTACGACCTCTCCCTCACACAAAAGTGTGTTGACCCCAGGGTCTTACTATGGATTGCACAAATCATAAAAGTATAGAGAGCTTTCATCTTTAGTTCTCACATGGTGAGACTAAAGGTATCTTTCACCAAAGTGAAAAAGCATGAACTAGTGAACCCTTAGTGACCCTTAGATCCTAAGTTCCAGTAATACCAAAACCATCAAAACGAAAATCACATAAAAAGCGCAGGAAATACCATTTTAGGCAGAGGTGTCCATGAGGTCTTGAACCTTTGCTTAGTGAGATATTACCGGAATTACTTGCTAGAGACAGTGAACTATGTCTTGAACTGCTAGCGTTTGATGTAATTCGCGATAACAACCACGGATGATATCTCCAAGGGTACTGCCAAGCTCGTGCCGTTTTGTCCAATTTGGCCCTGGACATATCCTGTTTCTCAGAATGCTATAGAGAATCAAAGCTCATATTCTCATAGGAAGCGGCCCCACTTCCTCATTCAGATAGGTGAGCTTCTATAAAGAGTGTTACTGCTACACCCCACTTCAATCTTAAATTGAAACTATAGAACCCATTAAGACTTCTTAAAAGTCATCCTTCACATGCAGTCACACTATCACGTCTACACCATAGGGAAGGGACAGAGAATGAAATTTCATAATAGTGTTTACCTTTACCCACCAAAAATTAGTTGTCTCATTTGAAACCTTGATCTTGGGATCTCCAGTCAGCAAGGTTGAGTATCCTTCATGGCAAGTTTAATTTATGAGCTTAAGCCCCATCCCCCTCGATATATTTCTAACTATCTCTTTGGATAAACCTTTCGTCAAAGGTTGCGCGATATTCTCCTTGGACTTTATCCAATCAATGGAAATAACGCCGATTGAGATTAGTTATTTTTAGCTTTAGCTATTATAGCTTGGCTAACACAATGTATAGATATAGCTGGCACAGGCCTATGCCAGAGAGGAATGTCTTCTAAAAAGAATCTTAGGCACTCGGCCCCCTCTCGTGCTTTATCTAACGCAATACTCTTATATTCCATAATGAATTGAGAAATATATGTTTGTTTAGAAATCTTCCAAAAATAAACCCTCATGCTAGAGTGAAACCATATCCACTCATAGACTTAGACTCCTCTGAGTCAACTATCCAGTTTGCATCATAAAGTCCCTCAAGGACAGCAAGATACCTTTCATAAATCAAATAAAAGGTAATAGGGTATTTTAGGTACCATAATACTCTACTAAGTGCATCCCAATGCTCTTGCTCTGGACTACAAGTATATATACTTAACTTACTCACAATATAGGCAATGTCTGGACTCTTACAGTTCATCAAATTCATCAGACATCCTATAACTCTTGAGTATTCAAGTTAAGATACTCTATTTTCCTTATTTTTCTTGAGTCTACAAGAAGAATCGTATGAAGTACAAGCAGGCTTACAATCATACTGATTGTATCTCTTAAGCACAAATTCAACATAATGAGAATGACTAAGACTATAAATGTTTGATTATCTTTTAATCCTCATCCCTAAGATTACATCAAAAAGCCTTAGTCTTTCAAGTCAACGTTCTCATTCAGTGCATGGTTTTAGTGGAATTAATCACATCTATGTTTGTATCAAGTATAAACATATCATCAACATACAAGCATACAATCACACAGGCATCCTTAACAAGTTACTTATAAATATACTTGTCAGATTCATTAACTTAAATCCACTACACATTATCTCATGATCAAATTTTCCATGTCACTGTTTACGTGCTTATTTGAAAACCATACAAAGATTTGTTCAACTTACAAACTTTGTCTTAATAACCTCTCACTACAAAATCCTCTGGTTGGTCTATGTAAATTTCTTTATCTAATTCACGGTTTTAAGAAAGCTGTCTTAACATTCATCTGATGTATCTCCAAGTTGTTTATGGAAACAATATCAATTAGCATCTCAACAGAAGTAATTCCCGTCACAGGTGAATAAGAATCAAGGAAATTTACACCTTCTTTTAGTTTATAGCCTTTAGCTACCAACTTAGCCTAATATTTTTCCACAGTTCCATAAATCTAACGTTTCGACTCATTTACATCCCATGGTCTTACTCCCTAGAGGTAAACTAGCAAGCTCCCAAGTCTGATTCCGACGGACTGAGTCCATTTCACTAAATGAAGCTTCTTACCAGAATGGGGTTTCAATAGATGTTATGGCTTCTTTTCGAGTCTGGAGCTCAGATTAAGCTAGGCTTATTAAGAAGTCAAGTCCATAAGAAGTCTCAGTTCTAATCTTTTACTTCTCCTAGGATCAACTCTAATTCATCTTCCTTAAAGATAAGTTCTGACTATTTGAAAATAAATCTAGGGGATCAACATCACATCTCTAATGAGGTACATGATTAAGAATAAACATGTTCAAAGAACTCAGCATCCCTAGATTCCATAATAGTATTCATACCAAAGTCGAAAAAAGCA
This sequence comes from Papaver armeniacum, assembly GCA_023531295.1. Lineage (NCBI taxonomy): Eukaryota > Viridiplantae > Streptophyta > Magnoliopsida > Ranunculales > Papaveraceae > Papaver > Papaver armeniacum. Next base: position 250,778 of record JAJJWW010012403.1, on the reverse strand, counting down.
GAACTCACAACCAAAAACTATATGCAGTAGGGTACTCAGGATATCTTATTTAAACACCCCCACACTTTGACGTATGCATAAGAAGGTTGTCTATCTTTCATAAACATATGGAGTTTTATCTAATCCTTTAAAGGTTACTCTATTCAGGATATAAAAAAAAATCAGAGGACGACCTTCCCCCCCACAAGTTGGCGGTTAATCCTTTAATCAACATGGCATAAATCATCTCCTTAATGGTTCTGTTCTTACGATCAATTATACCATTAGACTACGGTGAATAAGGAGGTGTGATCTCATCAATAATGCCATTTAACAAGTAAAGTTCTCCTATATGAATTTCATACTTGCCATTATGTTCAGACCTAACCCTTTTAGTGGTAACATATACTTTACTTTCAATTTCAAGTTTATACTCTTAAGGCTTCTAAGGCATCATCCTTACCCCTAAGTAAGTATACAAGATAGTACCTCGTACAATCATCTATGAAAGTTATAAAAACACCTTTTACCACCTTAGTTTGGGTTGATTTCATGTCAACTAGGTCTAAATGAATTAATTCTAAGGGCTTAGAATTACTCTGAGAAATTTTGCTAAAAGGTTTTATAGCATATTTTGATTCTACGAATATTTAACTTTTGTGTTCAATATCCAAACTAAATTTGGGTATGCAGCCTACGCTTCCCAGTATATGCATTGACTTATATAAGTTTACGGTTCCATGTCTACCATGCAAACATTCAATCACACAAAAGAAAACACAAGAATCAACTACTTCATCTATTTTTTTCGTTAATCTTATATTGAACTTAAGTCTTATAACGTTTCCTTCAAAATTACATGCCCTTAGGTACGACAAGTTTTCCATAGTCAATTAATATCTTAAGTCTTTTACCATCTACAACAGAACAAGATACAAGATTCTTGCATATGCCCGGAACATGAAAACTTCATTCATGTGAGAATATTACAGATATGAGCTTCTGCTCGACCTTTCCCTTTTATGCAACCTCTGTCGCATGTGAGTTACTCATATAGAGTTTCTCGACATCTCCTATCCTCTGATATGAGGTGAACAGGTCTCTGTTTCAACAAACATGCTTGGTGGCTCCAAAGTCCACCTACTGGTCTCTCACATTAGTTATTAAAATAACTTCCGACATCATGCCACTGAACTCGTACTGGTTTGTTTCAACTAAATTAGCATTAACTATCTACTAATTAAGGTTTTTATGTTGCCTAAAATTTACTATCGTATGGCTAGGATTTTACACACATAAAAATCACCCTTAATTAAAGTAATGCTAGATTCAGGTTTATGAAACATACCTTTCTTAAGAAGACTACGCTTAGAGTTGCGTTTGATGTTCCAACCTTTGTCAGCTTTGGAAAAATTGTGTTCATCCACATGCGCCTATTAGCCACGTCCCTTTCCAGTTTCATGTCACAATCTTCGTTTATACTCTGACTACGGAGATGGTACTTTCCCAATCACCTAATACACCACATCTCAGAAACCTTAGTTCCGAAACGGAAGATAAAATATGAGTTTTGAAGATAATATCTAGATTTACAAACTTCGTTTGAACCACCATATCAAAAAACTCATGGTTACCCCATAAAAACTACTTTAGTTAACAAAACATTTCTGCCCGTCAGAATTTTTCAGGAACGTTTCTCTGTTTTGTAAAATATCAAAAAAATACTTTTACAACTCCAACAATTCTGAAATTTTACGTGGGTAACTATCAGGATGTCTAGTACGTTGTGTCAAAAGGGTTCATCGACATTCCTTCTAGGTTGAGAGATAAATTCGAAACTCTACAGCTGACCAAAAATTCGTTTTCTGTTTTTTCACTCCATAATTAACATCCATGATTCACAAACCAATCAACCATTCTTGATTATTACAAATTCTAATGTCTTAAGATTGTTGGGTGCAATAATCAAAAAAAAGGAAAAATCAAATAAGCAAAAGTTATTGATACTTAGCTCCTTTATAGTGGAAGTGATCAATTTGATGAAACGGACGAGCTCCCCAAATCTCCGCAACAACAACAAGGCAAAGCTTTGGAAAAACAGAGTGAGTCACATGTTCAACACGTTGCCCTTAAGACATTAGCGCCCGGCTACACTCAAGAGTGATGCTATATCCCTCACAAGACGGATATCTCCAGGATAAAACACCCTACTACACCTACTACTAGCATATGTAGTAGATGCTCAACTTGAGCTTGGCAACTCCGAAAAACCGTTAAGGAAAATCGCGAACGCTTAAGAAACGGCTATAAAATATTTTCCCTTAGGGGTCCCTCTAAAATATAGAGCAACCCCTTTCCCATTGATTTTACAAAAGTAGTAAATTTGTTTATATAATTGACAAATACAACTTAAGAAGAAAAACTCCCCGATGTGGGACTAAAAGGTTTATATAGTCTCTTAAAACAACTAAAATGTGGAAACTCCACAATGTGGGACTAATAAGTTTTTTTTTCATTCATAAAAGAAAACAATAAATTATAATTTTATTAAAACCTTAAAAATCGTTTTTTAGTAATCGTTTTCCAACAGGCATAGCCGTCGGATGGAGATTTAAAGAGAATACATCAACGGTTTAGATAAGCCTTAGCTTATATGGGTCATCCGGGTTAAACCAGCTCCATTTAGTACTAGATGTTCAGGCGTTTTCTTCTTCTCTTCTCCCATCCCATTATCCTTCCCACTCTATTCCTTCCGGTAGTCTCCGGTACCACACCAATGGATGATAAGCCAGTCTTGCCTACTGTTTATATATACCTACTAAAACTTAACATCAAAAGTTCATTTTACAATTGGGTCCGGTTATTGTAACTTCACATTGTAACTTAATATGCAACGTTTTATTAGAAGCGTAGATTAACTATTAATCTAACGGACTTAATACTGATCCAAAGCTATAATATTTCTCAATGGCTCGGCTCGAAGCCAACTGAAGCCTATCAAATATCCTTGTTTGGCGGGAGAGATTGATACAATATTTTTTTGTTACCTAAAAAAGCTGACATAATATTTATCTTGTCACAAGAAGAAAAATTCTCAATCTCATAAATCCAGAATCATACACCGAAAAACTAAGTCATCTTTCTCGTTACTCTCCCTAAACCTTGATTGGTATGTCATAGTTCTTTTGTATTTTCTTCGATCACTTTTTTTTTGAAGCATCAAATTCTCAATTTCATGATGTATATTGTTTGTCAGTATTACTACAGCCTAACTCTTGATTCCAAGTTTTGCTTAATAGTGTTGCTAGATTTGGACTACAAATTGAATTATAAGAAATTTTAGAATCAAGGTTATTAGTTGTTTCTTATTTTTTCTTTCGTGATATCTTAGACTATAATCACCAGTCCATTTGCACATATGTATATTTTCTTATTTCTTCTTTTCCATTATGTAATGTTGTACTGATATACTTTTTGGTTTCATTTTCTCATATGTTTATCGACTTCAGTAGGGATCATTCATGGAAGTCAACAGTGGTGAGCCCCCAACTGAGAACAACAACTTCGGTGACTCAAGCGAAGAGTTTTACCATAGAACATTTAATTCATTTGAAGAAGCAAGGGACAGTTATATTGAGTACGGAAGAAATAATGGTTTCGACGTGCGGATACGCTCTACAAACAAGACTCGTGTAAGAGTTGATCAAGTGACATCGGCTCATTTTGTGTGTTCACGGGAAGGACAAAAGATAAATGATACAGCAGAGGGAATCGACAAAAAACTTAGAAATACCAATACCATCCAATGTGGATGTAAAGCAGAGATGCGGGTGCTATACAGCGAAATCCTTGGTAAATGGAGAGTAACAAAATTTATAGATGAACACAACCATAAGTTTGTTAGTCCAGAGAAGCGGATTCGATTACGGGCAAATCGATACATGCCGGAAGCTGCAAAAGATTTAACAGAATCATTTAATAGAGAAAATCTTCAAATAGCAAAAGTACCTTCAATTTTTGGTGGTTCAACTATCGGATTTGATCAAAGAGATTGCTATAACCATTTGAACTCAGTTAGACGCCGTAACTTGGAAGTTGGTGATGCACAGTCTGTCTTTAACTATTTGCACAAAAAGCAAATGGAAGATCCAAATTTTTTCTATAAACTTCAAGTTGATGATGAAGGAAGAGCGGTTAATTTTTTTTGGGTTGATTCTAGATCGCATAAGGCTTACGAACATTTTGGAGATGTGGTTACTTTTGACACCACTTATAGGACAAACAAATACAAAATGCCTTTCGATCCATTTACCGGAGTAAATCACCATTATGGGTCAATACAATATGGGTGTGCACTTCTTCAAGATGAAACTGAATTGACTTTTGTCTGGTTGTTTAAGGCTTGGCTTGAAGCGATGGGCGGGCGTCATCCTGTTTCGATTATTACTGATCAAGATGCTGCGATGGGTCTTGCTGTTAGAAAAGTGTTTCCAAATACGCGTCACCGCTTGTGTCTTTGGCATATAAAGAAAAAGTTTGGGGAGAAGCTATCACACGTATACTTTTCGAAGTCAAAGTTTAAACGTGCATTGAAAATTTGCATCCACTGGACATATGAAGTACACGAATTTGAAGAGAAGTGGAAGATATTGATTAAAGATTACGACCTACAGAACAATGAGTGGCTTACGGATCTATATGACATTCGAGAAAAGTGGGTTCCAATATATCACCGAAATACTTTTTATGCTGGAATGAATACAACAGGTCGTAGTGAAGGAGCAAATTCATTTTTTCAAGATTTTGTCTCGCCAACAACCAACCTAACGGAATTTGTTGTTAGGTACGACCAGGCAATAACTAAAATTGTTGAAAAAGAAATGAAAGAAGATTACGTGTCGGAGCATAAAGATCGTGTTATCTTTGAGAAAAATCTTCTATTGAAGCATGCAGCCACCATTTATACGCGCAACATCTTTGACAAGTTTCAAGAACAATTGGTAGATTCAATGCGATTCAAGTCTGAAGAGATATGCTGTGATGAGGTTTTCAAAACTTATTTGGTCAAAGATAAAGAGGGGCCTGCTAAATTTACTGTGAAGTTGAGGCCTGACACATATGAAGCATCCTGTACATGTCAATATTTTGAATTCATGGGATTGCCTTGCAAGCATGTGTTGCGGATTTTCAACAGATTTGAAGTTGATGAAATTCCATCTCATTTTATTTTAAAACGTTGGTTAAAGGGAGCTAATTTGTTTAGAGGTGCAGGTGGAACTACAACATGGGATAGATATGGATGTGCCGAAGCACTCAGGCTTACCCACTTATGTCGACTATCAACACAAGTGTGTTCCGATGCTTCCAAATGTGATACTTTATACAAGTTGGCATTACAAGGAATAAAAGAAATTTCTACAAGGATGGCACAAGAAAAGAGCAAAAATGTTGCTGTTGCGGATGATCAGATGGAAGCTCCAAATGTTGTGGAAGAAACATCACATGTACGACTTCTAAATCCTATGGTATCACAAACTAAAAGTAGGCCTAGAAATGAAAATGGGAACAATAATGTGAGTAGCACTGGTCGTATAATGAGCTCGATTGAAATTCCACCACAAAAGAAGCGCAAGTGCGGCTTTTGCACACTCTCTGGACACGATCAAATAAATTGTGAAGCAAAACGGAAAAGCCAACTAGCAAACAATAATAAGTGAATGGGAATTAAGAGAGAATTTGTGTGTTCCTGCACCAGTGTACCCGGTATGAGCTGCACCAAATGCGGTATGAGCTGAACCAACAGACAACGATCTTAGATTTAATTTCCATTCCTCCGTTGTCATAATGTAAACCTGGGTACAGTCCATAAAGAGTTCCCAGGTAAAGCATCTCATGGCCTCTGTCATGGAGATTTGTGTTCCGGCATATATATCAATTAAGAAATTGCAGTGCGGCCTCCTAACTTCTACTCCCACTTTATTTAATATCTGTTTGAACTCCTTGTTTTCATTTGTTAGTTTAATTAATGGAAATACTTGACAGAAAGACATATACTTGTTATGTTAATTAGACTTAATCCTTGTTTTCCTTTTGTATATTACGAACAAGATTAATATTTTTCTTTGATTGGTGTTTATTGGCTCTGTAGAATGTAGTGGTAGGAACGGTGATTCACTTGAACACCGAACTGCAAGTTTGACAATCTTTGTCAGCATAACTTGGCCTCCATATATCCCATTGATCAGTAATCTTCTATAATGTCATGTTGATTCTGAAACTGTAAAGGGACAATTAGTATAATATCTAACATATTGTTCTGCATCTTTTTGGATACGAAGATGAAAGATATATTCTGAAGAAGAAGAAGAAGATAAAAATATCACATTTTAGGTAAGAAAAGATATTTGATAGGCTTCAGTTGGCTTCGAGCCGAGCCATTGAGAAATATTATAGCTTTGGATCAGTATTAAGTCCGTTAGATTAATAGTTAATCTACGCTTCTAATAAAACGTTGCATATTAAGTTACAATGTTAAGTTACAATAACCGGACCCTTTACAATTATATCACTGGAACTATAAAATCCTAGAAATCACGTTTAGGATCACTTCTCATAGCCCAAATTTGGGTTCTTTCGAGAATTTAAAGTTGTGGATTTTACAGGAGCTTGCAACATTCAAAGTCTCATCACTTCTTTGATCCGATTTTCAAGCCTTTACAAATTTGTAATCCAATTAGTTTGATTTGATTTTCGAGCCATTTAAAAATTTGTAGAGACAACGTAAGCAACAGTATCATTTTATGTAGATTTTAAAGTTTTTCCTGTAACAAACTGGAATTTATTTTCCGATCAATTTTTTTTTTTTTGGATTTTATTTCTTTTCTCGTGGAAAGAAGATGAGGACTGAGGAGAGAAAAAGGGGACGCATATTAAACGGAGCTGGATTAAACCGGATGACCCATATAGATTAAGCCTTATCTGAACCGTTGATGTATTCTCTTTATATCTCTATCCGACGGCTCTGATAAGCCTGTCAACACTTGTTAAATTAGACCCTGTCAAGGGATCCTTCCTCTAAAAAAAAATCGAGTACGTATCTATACGGTCTGTAAAAAAAACAAAACAAAAAAAGAAAAATGTGGTACATCGAATTCGAAAGCCCACTGCATGAAGAGAGAATAGAAAGGAAAGACATTAGAGAAGAAGTACTCGTGCTCTCCTCCTCCCCCATATTTTCATTCTTCTTCTTCCTTCGTTTTTCCGAACCCTGAAAACCTAAAAAAATCAAAACATCTCTTGATTCTCTCTGAAATCTCCTTCTTCAAACTTCGAACCCCGATTTTTATATCTTCATCGTTTCCAATCTCTATTACGAACCCTTGTTTGTTTTATTTCCCTCCTTCGTTCGTTTCGATTCAAAACCCTAAATCGTCCGAGTCTGCTCCGATTCGGAACGTTGTAACTCGCCAGCCCAATTATTTTTCCCCCTTTTTATATAACTTTCTTGCTAATTCGTTAAACCTAGTTCATATTTAACGGTCTGAATCTTTGCTCTGGTGTTGTTCATCGATTCCCCTCGAGTTTCGGAAGGCTGTTCTTGTTCGAATTTGAAAAAAAAAGGCGGGTTTTGTTGCTCAAATACGTAAACCTAGGTTCGTGTAAAATATTAGGGCACCAATTGTGAGTTTCTCTTGCTTATTCAATTTCGGGTTTTTATTTATTAGTGTCTTCTGTTTGGGTTTTCTCAAATATCTAGGGCACCAATTGGATTCGTTTTCTTAAATATAGGGCATCACTTAATTTGTCATGACATTTGGTATCTTGACTAACTTGGGTTAGGAAAGACATTGGTTAATGTTTCTTACTACGTTGGAGCTTAAATTTGTGCATTTCTAGGGTTTCAAATTTTCAAATTTCCATGTTTGCGTAAGGTTTACACTCTTGCATGAGCTGAATTTCTCGTTTTATTTTGTTTGTGCAGGTAATTCATGTTATTGGACATTGAAATGCGGTAGCTTTTGAGTAGTTTGTCAAAGGTTGAATTTTGATTGTGAATCTGATATTGGTTATTGAGTTAGTAGCTAGTTGGTCTGCAAGTGGACGTAGTAATTTGATATTCGTTAATTGAAGAGATTAGTTAAATTTTGTTGATTGTTGGCATTGGTGATTGCTCATTTGGAAGGGCAATGGGAGTGGTATAACTGATGAGAAAAAGATTTGATTCAACTGGGAGATGAGCGGACATGAGTAGGCTGTCATTTAGGCCTCGTCCTCTCGACATTCATAAGAAGCTTCCAATTGTTAAATCTGTTAAGGAATTTGAAGATGATGATAACACTACCTCCACACGCAATTCTATATTCCGACTTACTTCTGAGGTTGAGAATGAGGTAGTGTACTTTATCTGGATGTCCTTTTCTATTCTTTGACAGTACAAATTGTTGTTGCTTTGTTCCCTTTGACTTTTAATTGTGATGCAGACTTCCAGTTTCTGCATGAATGATTTCGGTGCTATAAGAATATTTTTTTTTTTACAATAAAACATTTTGTACTGTACATATCCTGTTCTTCATTCCTTGATAACTTCACTTACAAGTTAAAATACACTGGAAATCAGATACAAAGATAATTTGATTCTTCTATTCGTCATGCGAATTTGGTAATACCAACTGGGTTATTTATTTGTTAACTTTGTTAAGGTTAAGGTGTCAACCCTTAATTTAAATTTGTTATTTTTGCGATGTTTTATATAGCCTATACTGTATAACCAAGAAATGATGGCAAAATCAAGCATTAAAATCTCCCTGCAACATGTCAACATCCTTATTGACAATGCTATGTGACTGAGGAGGCAGAATCAGTGTTGTTAGATGAGTTTGAATATATCATACAGGACTTGGTCATCCATGATTTCCAAATACACGGTCTATCTTTAGATGTCATCTCTATATTCTAATCTTGTGTCTGGCATATATATATATACCAGTAACATTGTGTGGGTGAGAATTCAAGTTGGTTTGGTCTTGTTTTTTTTCAATTTTTTTTTTGATTCGAATCCTTTTCTACACTGATTGGGTATGCATTTTACTCTCAAGTCCTAACAGAATAGTCGTGTTACAGGTTCCAGCAACACCCGCTAAGAAATATGCTCCCGAAATACCTACTCCACAGTTTGATATCGTGGACACATATGAAATTGATTATACCCCAACATTTGGTCAGCCAACATCTTATTTACGAGGAAGGGGAGGTTCGTTGCTTTGAAACATTTTGGAAAAAATATATGAAATATTTTGTTATATTAGTAGCTCAAAACTAATGGGAGTTCTTTTACTATCCGCAGCCCGGGCTGAAATTGGAGAGTTCGTTGAGTACGACCTGGACAACGAGGACGAGGATTGGCTTCAAGAGTTTAACAATGAAAAAGAGATTCTTACAGCTGAAAAGTAACATTTTCCCCCTAGTTGTTGGTTGAGATGTTAAATTTACAACATTTATCAGTTTATGGACATGTTCTGTTTGTTCTCTTCTGTGCTCCTCTATGGCTGCCGCAGCGGCGCTGCTTTTAACAACATTTATAAATACAATGCATCAATTTCAGGTGTACTTGCATGTTCTTTTAGTGTGGGAATCCACATCTATAAATCTTAATGTGATTTTTGAACAGTGATGGCTCTTTCAGATTTTAGGTCCACTTTCAGACAGATCTTTAGTTCTAATCTAGGAAAGCAAGTGGCCTGTCAACAAAAAGCAAAACATGGAAAATGTAGATGCAGGTTCTTCTAACATCAGAATCTAATTAGCTTAAATGTTTTTATGAATTGATCAGTAATAGTAGTGGGCAGTTTGTTATCTGCTTTCCACTAGTAGAGATATCTTTGTTATTGAGGTTGGCATCCATGGTGTTGAAATGGTTCAGTAGTAATTTTAAAGCAGTTGTTGAATCATTATCGCTAGATTGAGCCGACCCCCTCACATGTAGGCCTGTAGAACAGTGGGTAACCTCGAGGCCTTGAATGAAAGGACATATTTAGATAGAACAGGTACATCTATCAACGTGGTTTTGGTAAAATGTTGGTGACAACACTTTTTATTATTTTTTTATATACATATATAAGATAAGATGCTTGATGCAGGTACTTGTATCAGCTCTCTGATGTTTGTGTAAATGCAAGGACATGCATTTGTGACCAACTTATAGTTTGTACCAGCTTAAACTTATCATTATCAAAACCAACCTTATGATGCATTCATGTAAATTTATAACCTCATTTCTAAAATGACCACATACCGTCATATTTGTAACTTAGTATTATTATTTAGTTTTTGTTGCCTGCATATTTTTATTATATTGCTGTGGCATTGCTTTTAACCATCCAAATATGCTTGTTAATTCAGGTTGGAGATTCTTCTTTTCAAGTTAGAGGTCTTGGATCACAAGACTCGAGAAAGAGCAGGAGTTATAATACCTCTTGGTTCACCAGTTCCTGCTCTTTTACAGCTTGATGTTGCCATTGAGGTGAGCTTTAATTTCATGAATCTGGTGATAGTGATACTTACCATAAGTTGTTTCTCCATTTTTCTTCCTCTTTTCCTTCACTTCTACAGTAGTCTTTTGTATGTTCTCGTTATCATGCTGCTAGGATGTAAGTTGGATAGACCTCTGCTATGGTTTAAGCAGGTTTTAAACTCTAATAAGCTCAATTTGTTGGATCTATAGAAATAACTAGACCCTCTATTGTTAAACTTGTTGGATTAGGGGTAACTGAATTAGGTCTCAATTTTCCAGTGTTTTGATTATTGTCCTTGCACAAGACGTGTGCCTAGAAATGATAGAATAATGGTTGTAAATTTAAGTGAACATCTGTACCTAGGTTTTCATTCTATACTCATGATGTATTTCTGGTTTCATGAGTCTAGTGGAATCAGGGAGATCCGGGGAAACCAAATGATTGTTATTTGAAAACCAAGCAAATGGAATCACATGTTCGCACTTATAGTCACATCCTTTTTGCCTCATATTTATGGCTAGGGTGCAGTTACCGTGAACCTTCGCTTCTAGTGTCCATTCTCTTAGTGTTCATTCTCAAATCTCAACCAAAAACCTATAAAAGTTGAGACACTCCTTATATATGTGGGGAAAAAGTATTAGAGGGACGGCAAGCATTTCCTCCTTAGCTTCATTATTGAACAAATGTCGGGCTAGGATTTTTGGTTGGGTGTGGCATTATGGAGAAAAAAACTTGCACCTTATCTTGTCTTGCATTTTTTGTAAGCAAATTATAACATCGTAAGCCATGATCGTACGAGAAATTATGCATATCTACATGTATGCGATCAAAATTACATATCTCGATTATCATTCAAATAGAAATATGTTAATTTTGCATATCTACATGTTCAACAAAAATGGGATGAGTAATGTTACTTACGTGAGTATGTACTATGTAGGTGAGGAGTAGGAGTAGATGATTATCAACATTCTTTGCGTCTTTGTGTTTGCAATTCTCATTATCAAACATAGGCTTTTAGATTTTTTCCACTCCTAATTAGAGAGATCGAGAGTTTGTAAAAATTAGTGTGGGTCCACGGAACCACCTACCTCACTAGTGGCTCGGTCCCTACAAATGAAGATAAATTTTTTTCAACCAAATTAAAAATGCATGCAACTTTAAGGTCAAAAATTGCACACCTCTGCATGAAAATACAGGGAATCAATGTGTACCTATGAACAATGTTAAAGGAGTGTCTATGTAGAGTATTTTCTTTGGTTGAACCCATGTAGCTTATGGTTATTACATTTGAAGTTTTAAGTTTTAAAACAAGTTATCATCATTGCCAATCCATAAAATTTAAGCAAATGTAGAAAACTGGGCTTACACTTATTCACTTCTCACACATTTACATTTTGAATAAGGAGTTCACAGAGTATTATGCGGTAATTTTGTTTTTAAACCAGTAAGAATGGACTACTTTGTCCAACCCGCGGGTTTACTATTTAATATGTGACTATGGTGTGCGTAGATCTCGTTTAGGACATTGCATATGCAGAATCACTTCTGACAGTCCGTGTATTATAATTACGATGGTGGAGATTTGTTATTTAGGTTTATTTAGAATGATTTCAGCCTGTGTTTGCTGTGTGTAATTGCAATCGTCATGAAGGATTGCAATCATCTCAGGCTGATTTTTTTTCCTGTTAATATTAAATACGTCAGTTTGAATCTATTCTTACTGATCATATTTGTTTTTGCAGCTCTTGTTATCGCAATCTGTACGATACAACGTTTGTCAATCTGTATATAGCTACTGGAAAGAAAAGGTTAGTTTCTCATGCATATCAACTATTTCCCTTCTCAGAATCTGATAATATTTTGGTGCTGTTATCTAGGAGTATACTTGTGTTCATGGATATTACAAATGTTTAGTGGTAATAGGTGCCTAGGTGGCATATTTGTTGGACATATAATTGTTTATAAACTTCTTTATCTTGATAGAGATTTTCTTTTTTCTGTTCATCAATATGCATATATTCGAATTATATGGTTCAGCAACTCCACAAGTCTTATCTTTAGTTGTAAAATCTTATGTATTAACAGAGAGACCGGTGGCACAAGCCCATACTTCGTCGGTTGCAGGTGAGCTCCAATTTAAACTGAGAACTCTACTTTTGAATCATAGTCCAATGAGCATGTTTTGTCTCTAGTCTCTTGTTATGCATCTGAATAGGTTGATTGTATAATTAATCAATTGACATCTGGATCAAAAAAGTATCAGCAGCTATTTTTATTACTACATAAGATGTAAATTAAAAAGACTTGCGTGGTACTTGTGGATGTCATTCTTATACTCAGTGTGTAGCTTGTGGTTTGCTTTCAAATGAATATGATACAATTTCAGATTGGTCACATGTGCATCATTTAATTTTGTTAGATTTCTATGGGAAAATATCGTGCTATTAAATTTTGTACATTTGAAATTTCTAAGTCTTTGTCACTCCTCTAGTTTTTTCGGGTATGCCCCATCTTCTTTCACGAAGACTTATCTGCTACTTGATTTAAAGACTATGGTACCACCTCCTGTTTTAACTGATTTCATTTGTTTTACGTGGTTGAACATGATTAGGTGGATGTTAGTGAAAACCGTAATGTTACTCAAAACTATGTGGCTTTAGGAAAGTTTTGGGATGTTTTCCTTGAAGATTGGATTTCATTTTTCTTGCAGTCTTTATCTATTTTATTTATTTTGGGATTTGTATGCGGCTTATTTTGTTTCATATGATAGGGTAATACTAGTTATTATTCCTAGAAGACGGAAGCATTTATTTGCACTCCAACTTGCCTCTCTATTTTCGAGCATGGAATTTATATTTTCTTGAATTATTCTGTTTAATGAAAACCTTGTAGCGATTAATAGTTTGTTCATGCTTCTAATTGATTTATGCACCTTTTTGTCGCTGCAGCCCCCACCACCAGTGAACGATACCAATCCATACAATGTATTTAGGCCTAGGGAGAAAGCCCATCGATTACACACTAGAAGGGTAATTGTTTCTTATCTTTTTGCGATTTTCCAGTTATATTATTTTTTTAACCAAAATAATGGTAAGTACTAATGCATTGGTAATTCTCAAACAATCTGTGTTCTTTTAGATGCAAAGGAGGGAAAACAATGTTCAATCATTTGAAAAGCTACGCCAGGTAAACAATATGATCTGTTTTGTCAATATTGCACACTTTCCCTTTCGATGAACTGAGAATGTTTCTAGGAACTATTGGCTTATGCGAGTAGAAAATTAGTTTGCAAGTCAAGAGCACGAAGCATTTCATGCCGTGCACTAGCGGTTTTTTGTTTTTGTTTTGGTTAAGTGATTGTATTATTTGTCTTCTTAATACATAGTGTGGATTATTCTTTTAATGTGTAACCCCTATCGATTCTCCACGCCAGCCCTCCCATTGTCGTATACGGTACATATACTTTCAGATCAAGTATCTGCGTCTTCAGTTTAGGCAGTGATGGCACTTAATAGTTTTATAGTTATTTGGGGTGTTCAAGAACCTATATAAAATGGCCGTCCAGATATAAATCCTCCTAGCAGAAGTTAAGTAAGCAATTAGCTTAAATGCTATTTTTTACCTTCCGGGTAGTAGACTAGTAGGAAAGTTTGTGGCAAATACAAGATGTTGGGTTGATGAAGATAGGTAGAAGAGAAAGATATGGAACACTGGTTGATGTAAATATCCTTGCATCACATTCTTAACATTATTGGGCGGAAATCTATCGATCACATTTGCTTGTTATGTCAACTAGGCCAAAATACCAAAAAGGCTGTCTGTATGGCGTCATTAGGAATTAACGGCAGTGCTCATTAGCTGGTGATAATAACTGAACTGGCATTATGAAAATTTGGTAATTCGTACTACTATAAAGAAAAAGATTCAAGCCCTCTGCAAAATATTTTTCTGTTAGGTGACACTTTGTTATCTATTGTGGGAGTTCATGTTTTATTTCTCTTCTTAGAAAGGGTAAATTTAAAAAGTCACTTACGTATATCTTTAAATGAATGCTTGAATTTGTGACATTCAGGTCAGGCGCAACCTGGACCAGGCTAAAACAGTAATAGAGGCTTTGATTAAGGTACCTTTTTCCCCCCCTCTTTTGTCAGTCTTAGATTGCTCTTGTACTTTCTTGCTTCATGTTTGGGTCAAATTTCTTTGGAAACATATTATTGACTGGCTAATCCTTGTTTGCAGAGGGAGGAGAAGAAAAGAGAGGTTATGGAGAGTGAGATCAGTCTTCAACGGATTCAAACCAAGTATAAGGTGTGTATTTTGTAATGTTTGTACCTAGTCTTCTTTTTGTTAGCAAGTAGAGACTCAGCTCACTGAAGTAAGATGATTTTTTGTGGTAAAGTTCTTATTGGATTTATGTGTAAGGTGAAATTGGTTAACATATTTTACTTTCTTTTCAGAATGAGACTCAGCTCATTGAAGATGGTTTCGACTTACTGGGGGGCTACCCTCCAAGATTCGGGTCCGAGGATGATTTCATGGATTCAGATGACCTTTCAAACGGTTACTCCCGAAGCACTCGACCGGCTGCAGCACAGAATTCTCCTTTCACGGATTCCAAGCTTATGATGGTTTCGACAAGTCGCTTGAGTAGACGACAACCATATCAGGGATGGCTTCAGAGAAGGGTATATATACAATTTCCCCACGTACCTTTAAGTTTTTTAGTTTTTGCGTGTTACTTATTAAACTTCTTGATCGCAAAAGATCTTTATTCTGCTTTAGTACTCTTCTTATATTATAACATGATATGTCCTGTTTAGCATCGTTAGACCACTTCTTTCAATCTACATGTCTTAAATTTGCGAAGCTTTTTGTTACTGAGTTAGTAAAAGTCTAATCATTTTCTTATTGCACATAGAAGATTCATATCCCTGACATTAATTTGATGGAAATCAAATGCAGGATCCAAATGAGCCAGTTTTGTTATTTGCCAAACCTTTAGATCCGGAGAAGTTGGCCAGTGCAGGGATTGTTCCTCCCCCAAATCCTCCAATAGAAAATGGTGGTATGTCTTCACCGAAATATTGTTTCCGAGGGCGGATTGGAAGAGGTGGCAGGATCGTGTTTGATAGGTGGAATCCACTCCTGCAAACCCCAATAGCTCATGATAAAACTTCTTCATATGTATCACCAGGTCTCAGGCTCCCACCTCATCATGGTTAAATTCATACTAGTTATTCTACAAATTTTTTTACTCGGGGCTCAGCACCTGAGTTAAAAGCCAAAACCAGGTGGCCATCCCAATGTGGTAGGCTGGTGAATCCATGTAAGGGATTCCCCTTTTACCTTTTCAGTTCCTACTGGTGGGATCCAAGATTATCATCCGAGAGGCCATAAAGTTAATCTATCTTGGGAAGCAAAGCCTGGTTCAGGTTATTTGTTATTTTTGCACAGGCAGTGGAAATGCAGTGTACCACGATGACCAAGCAAAAATCGAAGCACCAGCAAATGAATGAGACGGTGTATGTTGACATGAGCCCTAGACCTAGGTGGCTTGAAACCAGTTTTAGGGCAGTTGTAGATGTTGGTGATGTTCATGTCCTCTTTGCTGTTCATTTTTGCTGTGTAGTCTCTCCCTTGACCGGTGGTTCCCTACCCCATACCCGTACTGTACAATTATGTCATCTCCATCTGTTTCTTGTTCTGCTTCAAGTTAACTTAGAATTTTCACAGAAATGTGATGTATCCCTCTCTTAAGTTAGATTTTGTTCATCATTTAACCCAGTGAGGCAAAAATTTCACATCACTTATCTGGTGTTCTAATTTTTTTCTGAGGACTAATGAAAATTATGAAATGTGACAACAGAGAGACAACCAATCGCGAGCCTGGACTTGTCCATTGTGGAAGTATGGTGAGTAACTTGAAGTTCCCTCCAATTTTGTCAGGAGTCGGGACTCCCAGGTGACATCTGGATCTGGGTGTTTTCCACCTTTAACTTGTAATATAAGGGAATAACTAAAAGGAAAATAACTCGGTAGAAACAAAGAGAATCGAGCAGCTGAGTTTATTTCACTTACACTGGTCGAATATTGTACTCCGTATTAATGAATGACAGGAAAAAGGGAAAGAGTCGATGAAAGACTTGGTGTCCCATTTACCCCAGATGAGAGTTTGTGCTATTCCTTTCCAGATGAGAGTTTGTGCTATTCCTTTTTGAGCTTTTACCATTCCTGTACGCTTTCTATTTAGTACTAGTTTCCTTTCCCTGTCGAGCTGCTATATTTCTTATGAAGCCTCCGGTTTGTGTCAATTCAGAACCTTCATCATTATATTCACTGTAAGCAACACCATCAACTGCTTATGAAAAGTAAACCCATGTCCACCATTGCACCAACGCTGATGAAGAAGAAAAGAGAATACAAAAAAAGAGAGATCCTTCATCCAGATTCTATTATGGAAGAAATACTAACCAGGGTTCCAGCTAAGTCACTGCTCCGTTTTGGCGCGGTCTGGAAACACTGGTATAAATCGATTTATATCGATAAACGTTTAACTGATGCTCACTTTCTTCAATCTCAAAAAAAACCCAAATTTATCTTTAGTCTTCTAAATAATGCTCCCGATACTTCACTCCAGAGTCGTTTGTTTAAATCTCCTACTGGAGACCGTGATGGCGATGTTCTAATCTTTTGGCGTTTAGCTTGTTCTTTTATCATGGAATCACATGGTGAACTGTTACTGTAATGGTTTCCCTTGTATGGCTAATGTGAATTGTTTTGGAACTTCTTACACGATTTTGCAACCAAACAGGGGTGATTTTATCCATATTTATCATCCATCCATCTTGGGGGAACCTATCTTTC
Source organism: Papaver armeniacum (assembly GCA_023531295.1). Taxonomy (NCBI): domain Eukaryota; kingdom Viridiplantae; phylum Streptophyta; class Magnoliopsida; order Ranunculales; family Papaveraceae; genus Papaver; species Papaver armeniacum. The sequence goes on along the minus strand of JAJJWW010012403.1, from coordinate 233,421 downwards.
ATGCTAGCACCATCTGTCACGGATTTGGATTTGATTCCTTAGCAAACGAGTACAAGTTGGTAAGTGTTTTCCGTACCTCGCACAAGCAGCTCAACATTCTTGTATTTACATTGGGAACTAAATCATGGAGAGATATCACTACCACAAGCGCACACGTAGCGCATTATGGTCAACCTATTAGTTGGATAAGAGCGTTCACCAGTAGTGACAGATCTGCTATCTTTTGTAGTTCTGGTAGTGGATGTTTGGTTTGGAAGATAATAACAACTACTGTGGGAGGAGAAGGAGCTAATGAGATGGAGATGTTACTCTCGTTCAATCTCCATGATGAGAAGCTTCAGTTTATTCAACTCCCATCTAAAAGTGCAACTGATGAGTCAACATGATCATAACGATAGTAGTAGTAGTAGTTGCTGTTGTGGCTGCAATTCATTTGTATTTATTGAGGGGTGAAGTCAAGCAAGCATGGGTTAAGGAGGAGAGTTTTGATGCCCGTGTGAATTCTTCTTGGAAACCTCCGAGCTATCCCCCAGATCCCTGCTGTTTTTGCATCGGTAATAGTAGTACACCTCCTATTCGTATCTTCTGTTTCTCTGACCAGATTTTTCTATACTGGTTTGATGGTTACTATTTGCAAGTTTACAACTTGCGTTCTAAAAAGCTTAAGGTTGTAAGGCCTGAGCATGCTGTACCGTGTGCTTTCTTTGAAGCTAAGATGAAACAACCCGCATACAACTCTGATGATGGTGACGATAATATTTATTGCTCTAATATGGATTATCAGCTGCACTGTCAAGGAGAGAACTTCCTTTCTCTGCAAACCTTCGTACCTGATGGAGTGGCAGGAATCAGTGATGCTGCTTATACGGAGTTGATATCGCAGAAGAAAGACCCACCATATACAGCATGTGTGCTTGTGGAAGGAGGTCCGGGGGTATTTTTCCCGTTTCATTAATTCTAGTATCGTATTTATATTTGGTAACTATGATCAGTTTACCAGATTGATGTAGTTGTTAGGTTTTGTAGCGGGTATGAGGACCTATCGTAGATTTCAATAAACTTTGATGTGAATTGTATCATATAAAATTGCAATGAAAAAAAAAAAGAGACGACAAGAAGTAGACAGGTGATCAGAAGCATGTACACGACATAGTTCTAAGAGCGTACATAATGGACGACCAAAAAAGTTTTTGGTCCATAAACCAATCACAATGGAATGGAGTAAAAAGTAAAAAGTGGAGTAAAACCAAATATCAAAGAATATTTAGTCAGAAATCCGGGCCAAAGCCATATTTGGTCGAGCGGAAGTTAAAAGTACGTTCAATATCAGGCGTAGATATAACTTACGTTTGAGGTAAGGCGGATGTATATTTCCCGTGTGTATAGTGAGGCGTAAATATAAGTTACGTTTCACTGAGGCGGGTGTATAAAGTGCACCTGATGGGGCGTGGATATAAAGTCCGCTCGATGACATGCGTACTTTTAAACTGCGCCTGATGGGGCGTGGATATACCAACACCTCATACGTGCGTAACTTATACGTTCGCCCTATACATGCGTACCTAATACTTACGCCTAGAACTTGGGGCGGAGTTTATACCTCTGTCTGGTAATTCCGACCATTTTGATCCACCTTTGTGACCGTTTTGAAAATTGTCTGGAACGTTGGAAATTTTCGAACATTTAACTATAACGGCTTTCTTTCGTATACCTATATATACATATGAATTCTTTTAGTATTTCCCCACAACTACTAATTCAATCTATATATCAGAACAAGGAAAATCACAGTATTATATCTTCTTTCAAATTATTTAGACTTTCTTCATTGAAGTCGTTTAGAATGGCACCACGAGTACCACAGGGTCCAAATTTTTCAGTAAACGAAGATCTAACGATGTGTAAAATTCATTTATCAATATCTCGAGATCCTGGTGTTGGAACTGATCAATCAGAAGCGTCGTTGTGGAGTCGCATCAAAGATGATATTGAACTTCAATTACCTAAGATACCAAAGCGGCCTTGGACTTTGTGGCAAATACGATTTCAGGAAATAAGTAAAGGTGTGGTGTTCTCCGCAAAAGAGGGGGAAGTGGAAGGTGAATATCATATTGGATGAGGTCCTGAAAAGAAGGTAAGTATTCTTTATTTTTTGAACACTTATTTTCTATTATTTACATGCGCATGAACTAAACTGTTTTTATAAACAATAACAACTTGAAGAAGTAAAGAAGCGGTTCAAGGAATGCAATGATGAGAAAAAAATTTAAGCACGAAGAGTGCTATCCAATTATCTTAGAAAATATAAAATATAATTGGCGATCGACATTTGTGTTCGATACGACGCCCCATGAGGAAAGTTATGAGAATGACGAGGAAGGACAACATACAACAACTCAAGGCGAGTACGGTAACGACACCGACATAGGAGACATAAAGAACACATATCTCCGTAAGTTGGGAAAACAAGCAGCGAAACGACTGAAGAGAACACGGAGAGAAAAATCCACTGCCCAAGAGGAAATGATGGGAATAATTCTTAAAGAACAACAAAATTTCAAATACCATTACCAAGTACAATCAAAATTCAAGATGGAACAAAGAGCAATGGAGTTTGCAGCAAACAAGCTGAGTATGCGTCAAAAATAACTAAAGAAGCTGCAGACGAAGAATTTCGCATCATTATGATGGATGTCTCTAAATTGGATCTTGTATAAAAAGAGTAATTCGAACTTCGAAAGGCGGACATAGTGCGGAATAGAAGAAACCAAGCTTAAAGCGTATGCAAATTAGTTCAAACCTTAGTTATTATGATTAATAGTTTTAGTAATTAAATCGTGTTTTAACATTTATTATTGTCATTAACAATATTATATTATGTACTTTTTGAATCTTAATTTTATTTCCACCGAATTGAATTACCTTTAACACCTTTTGAACCAACTTACCATTTCTTAATTAAAATCTTGTGAGAATACATAAAGAAGAGATACTACGTTTAAATAAAATCATTCGTCAAGATTGTGGTGCCCAATAATTGATTAACATCTTACGTAGAGAACTTAAACGAAAGATATCGGGATTGTAGTGCCCAACATTTGATTTGAAGATTTCATAGCATTCCTCATGCTAAAAGTCTTTGCTCGTCTCTTGGTAATATTTCAACCGAGCCGTATTTTGCTGAAAATTTAAAGAAAAATAAGGTAGATATGTTTTGCTTAAATATAGCTCTAATCATCCGATGTGAACAAATACTGACCCGTTCTTCATACGCCATACCAGGATTGCGTATGTTAACATCAGCTTGAAACGTGATAAAAGTTTGCACCTGCATGCTGATGTAATTGAACCTATTTTGAACTTTTTTTTTTTGTTCTAGCATTTTCATTACCGGTTATCATGGTTTTGAAAACCGCATGATTCAAGATTTGAATCGTGCGATTCGCTTCATCTTCTTCCAACTCGATTCAAATCGTGTACTAGAATCGTTTCATCTATAAATCGTATAGTCAAACGTACATATAATTGATTACGTTTGACTACGATTCTTGACTGAATCTAAAGTCAATTATGGGTTTTCAAAAAAGGAAATGGGAAGGTTCGAAAACTCATGACCTCATGTGTCAAGATAGTGGCCTTTAACCAGTGTTCCGCTTTGTTTTTTTTTTGATATTTAACGAACTTCATTAATATATATTGGATCATAGACAAAAATTCTATGGAAAAATATGAACATAATTAAATACTCATAATTCAATATTATTTACAAGAAAATATACGATTTAATAATCGATCGTGAAGCTTTAACATGCAATTCGATTTACAAAATTAAAAAACGATTCGCATTGCGATTTACGATTTCACAACCTTTCCGGTTAAGGTATCGGATATTTCAAAAACATTGGACCAAAACCGGTTGCGGGGTTTCCCTGAATAAAGTGGATCAGTAGTAACATTTATCCATGCTTGCACAAGACCAACATATTCTTCTTTAGTGAATCATTTCATATTTCTTCGGTGAATCATTCCGCCCTGATTGTTGTGGTTAGGAAAAAATAGAAAAAAAGAAGAAGAAGAAGTGTGTAGTTTTATAGGATAGCAAAGAAAAAAAATGAATGGATATGAATTGATTATAACCGGTTGGGATAAGAAAAAAGTAATCCACTGGGATAAGAATATAGTATCGACAAGAAGAAAAGGACAAGAAGAAAAATACATGATTTTATTATTATCCAAAGTAAAGATAAAAAGAAAATGACAAGCATCAATTTTCATAAAAACAATTCATATAATTAAACCTATGCTCGTCTCCAAGTTCTTAATTATCCTCATATTTTGACCATACATGTTCAATGAAGTCATCGCGCAAGCGAATATGCATATGTTTGTTATGATTTGCACGACCTCGTTTCTCAGCTCTAATTTGGGAAAGCTCATCACTATTGTCTCTCGATATAGTAACCGGTGCTGGGTTGCTTCGTTGTTCATATACATGTAACACCCCGAGTTCCGGACCAGGATCAAACCCATATGAAGATCCGAACTCGAAACGTTACGGGTCGGAAAGAGACAAAAATCTAATTTTAAAAAAATTTATATTTCTTTCGCCAAGCACAACTTAAATTTTAAATACATAAATTAAGTATTATAAATTCACTATTCCAACATTTACCGAATAATATTTTAGATAAATAATTACAATTCAACAATTATAAGAAAAGCAGCGCAATCGTTTTAATTAACTTCTATGTTCCATATTCCACCACTTAAGAAATCTGCAAAAAATGTCAATTGGGGTGAGTTGACGGCTCAATAGGCATACTTTCCTATCCTCTAAAAATATACAAACATCTCAACAAATTAAACAAGAAATGCATTCAACGATTTTGTTTATAACTTCAAACTTCCAAATTAATTCTGAATAATTATTCATTTTCATTTTATTTTATGAGTTCATTTTAGTTTACGAGTTCACGGTACGAGTGTCCTTGGTTCATACACCCACCTATCGTTTCTCGGCACGGACAGCCGCCATCAATGGTCAGGAACAAAAGTTCCTATGGGGATCATACCCATTTGCTCTCATGGATCATTACCCGTTTTATTTTCGTTATCCGGCACGAATAACCGCCATTGATGGTCAGGAAACACAAGTTCCTACTGGGGATCATTACCCATTTAAATCTCGGGGATCATTACCCGCCGTTAGCATGAAACGAAGTTCCATCTAACGGAAAAACATGAACTCTTCCTTTTAGTAGTTATTTTTACAATTTAATTTATATAATTTTCCTATTACAATTCATGGTCATTCATATCATCAAAACAAAGATTATATAATTACTCTATTTAACTCAAAATAGAATAAGAGAACAAGACATTATTTTCAATCAAAGAAGTCGCAAATGGATATTAGTAGAAGATGAGTTAGTAAACCTACCTTTCTTTTATAATTTACATCTCAACATTTATACTCCACCGAAACCAATAAATCAATCCATTGAACAATATTTTCTTCCATTCCATAAAGCACTCCAAATATTGTTCTCCAAATTATTCACATATAGGAAGAGGTAATATAAACTATATATGAGGGAGTTTATTGCTCTAAGGTATATAGGGAAACCAAGAAAAGAAGGAGAGAAAACATATGAAGGGAGGTTGAGTCTTTACTTGAAATCTCTCTAGCCAAGTATATATATACACATAATATTTAATCCATAATTTAATATCATCATTTAATTAATACTATTTAATTTCATTATTAATTATATATTAACATGAATATTTTTATCCCTCAAACCTACTCTACGTTTTCTATTCCAAAATGCTACTATTATAAATTTCACATTCAATACTCCTTATTACATGCATAATTCAATGCTCATAAGATAAAGCTTGTAATAAGTTTGAAACACTTTTCAATTTTCATTCCATGTAAATTAAGTAACATATTATTAAAATAATAATAATTAGTATTCATTAATTTTCCCAAGCATTATCTTTATTAAATGTACAAAAAGAATTTCATTAGACTCCATGCATTTTCTTGACGAATATCTACTTCCACTAGACTACCAGTGCATGCACTAATAATAGCTATTTTAAATGTCTTGCTTAAAGTTTCTTAATTGATATTACAAATGAAACGTTCTATTTTCCTTCTTCTTATTTTCTAAAACAAATCCAGATCCTTTCATTTATTAATTTCATAATAAATTCATCCCATACAATAATTAGTCATCATGTGCCTATTTAAATATCAAATCAAATTATTAAGCATTCCACCACAATTATTTCATTTTTATCTTTTCATGTTCCACAAATATATTATTATTCCAATGATAAATATATTCTATCTATTTAATACATTTTTATTCTATTAACAAAACATAAAAAGTCTAACATTATTTTAAATGTCACGATAAAGATTTTATGGGCTAACTATTTGATTATAAATATGTGTATATTGGGCTTCCATATTCATCATATACCAAATGGGCCATAACTAGAAGCCTAAACCCGGATAGAAAAATACTGGGTATTACATTCTTACCTCCTTAAAAGAAATTTTGTCCTCAAAATTTGGAACACACTTACGATATCAAAATCATGTAAACGATATAGTAAACAAATCAAAATTTTCAATTCAGCACACAACAAGCTACCACATGAACTCCGACAAATCAAGAAAACCCATATGCATAAAATTAAGCAAACAACAAAGGCAATCATGTCAAACAATCATGTATATCAATCCAGTTAAAATTTATTTATTTTTTTGTTGTTAATTTTTTTTTCATAGTCCCATGTAAGATCTAAAGCCTAGAGCTCTGATACCAACTTGTAACACCCCGAGTTCCGGTCAGGGTCAAACCCATATGGAGATCCGAACTCGAAGCGTTACGGGTCGGAAAGAGACAAAAATCTAATTTTAAAAAAAATTATATTTCTTTCGCCAAGCACAACTTAACTTTTAAATACATAAATTAAGTATTATAAATTCACTATTACAACATTTACCGAATAATATTTTAGATAAATAATTACAATTCAACAATTATAAGAAAAGCAGCGCAATCGTTTTAATTAACTTCTATGTTCCATATTCCACCACTTAAGAAATCTGCAAAAAATGTCAATTAGGGTGAGTTGACGGCTCAATAGGCATACTTTCCCATCCTCTAAAAATATACAAACATCTCAACAAATTAAACAAGAAATGCATTCAACGATTTTGTTTATAACTTCAAACACCCAAATTAATTCTGAATAATTATTCATTTTCATTTTATTTTATGAGTTCATTTTAGTTTACGAGTTCACGGTACGCATGTCCTTGGTTCATACACCCACCTATCGTTTCTCGGCACGGACAGCCGCCATCAATGGTCAGGAACAAAAGTTCCTATGGGGATCATACCCATTTGCTCTCATGGATCATTACCCGTTTCATTTTCGTTATTCGGCACGAATAACCGCCATTGATGGTAAGGAAACACAAGTTCCTACTGGGGATCATTACTCATTTAAATCTCGGGGATCATTACCCGCTGTTAGCATGAAACGAAGTTCCATCTAACGGAAAAACATGAACTCTTCCTTTTAGTAGTTATTTTTACAATTTAATTTATATAATTTTCCTATTACAATTTCATGTAAATTCATATCATCAAAACAAAGATTATATAATTACTCTATTTAACTCAAAATAGAATAAGAGAAGAAGACATTATTTTCAATCAAAGAAGTCGCAAATGGATATTAGTAGAAGATGAGATAGTAAACCTACCTTTCTTTTATAATTTACATCTCAACATTTATACTCCACTGAAACCAATAAATCAATCCATTGAACAATATTTTTCTTCCATTCCATAAAGCACTCCAAATATTGTTCTCCAAATTATTCACATATAGGAAGAGGTAATATAAACTATATATGAGGGAGTTTATTGCTCTAAGGTATATAGGGAAACCAAGAAAAGAAGGAGAGAAAACATACGAAGGGAGGTTGGGTCTTTACTTGTACTCTCTCTAGCCAAGTATATATATACACAGAATATTTAATCCATAATTTAATATCATCATTTAATTAATACTATTTAATTTCATTATTAATTATATATTAACATGAATATTTTTATCCCTCAAACCTGCTCTACGTTTCTATTCCAAAATGCTACTATTATAAATCTCACATAATTCAACCCCACATTTTATATGAAACAACAAATAGCAAGTGTATATCAAAACGCATTAGATAACCAGTCACAAACTGATTTCTGCCGGGGCAGCAGTTCCTTACGACCATCATGGCATCTACATGGGGGGTGCTTCAGACTTGCTTCACTAGAATGGCCCACTGGTGGCGGAGGCGCATGCTTTTAGGGTGGGCAGTAATCTCAAAGTCCTCAAATGTTCAAAACCTCATTTTGCAAGGTAACTCTCTGCGCATAGTTAAAATATTTCACCAGAACTCCTATGATATTCCTTGGTGTTTAAGAGACTTCATTAGTGATATTAGATGACATGAGAAGCAAAGTCTTATAATAGTTTGTGAATTCCACCTAATTGCTTTAAATTGATCAAGATTGAGATATAAAATCCTTTCAAGTATGTAGTTCTTTCTCATAGGAGGAATCGATTGTGTGATTTGATATAAGTTGATTAGTATTAGACTGTTAGTAATTGATCAACTATGATCTTTTAATAAGTTCCGTTTTGTGGCTGCTGTACAGGAGGCCTCATTCAGGGAACTTCTGTCTTTCGTACCAAAATGAGAGGCTGTTAATTGTTAAATGTCAAGTCTATGCTTCAAAAATGTAGCATATATTGTCAAGTACAAATACAAATGTCATGGGTCATAGTAACTTTTCTGGTTTTTGGTTTGTCATGTGGAAATGTAGAGGAGGTGGGACTTAACCTGTTTCTCTAACATTGTTAATTTTTATCGACCGGGACATGGGTTCATACTGTGTAAGCATTTTGTTGTTGTTTTTGGGTGTAGTAACATTCTTGGTTTACTGGCATGATAAGTATCAATATAGTAAATAACTACATTTTCTTGACCATGTTTGAATTTCGGACCTGCTTCTTATATTCAGGAAACTCATCCACTAGCATAGGGTTTACGAGAAGTGTGGCCAAGATTTGGATTTAGAGTGCTTTTCTTAATTGGTCACGTATGAGCTTATCAATTATTGTTGTACAAAGCATTGTATTCGTTGTTGTAAGTTTAGGAACCATGTACAAAACTGTTTTAACAGTACAATGTTTTAATTCCAGGAAGCAACTAATCTTAACGACAAGTTGGCAGGTCACTTGATGTAGTACTGGGCTTCTCATGCTGGAGAACAGCACACGCTCCATTTTTATACAGTGGACCTTCATTTAGTGCAAGGGAGTAACTTAATGTCTTGAAACTGAAATTAGTCACATCTACTGCAACACATTATTGTAAATGGTATTCTGAATTTAAGTTATACCGTACTAACTACTAAGCTACTTAATATTTTGTCGAATATAATTCTGTTGGAAACTACCAATAGTTGGTACTTAGTGGTATGATCTAGGTGTGTATCCATGGTGTCAGAAAATGTTAATAAGTTCTATTTATTTGGAAGCACGTGCGTCTTATACTAGTCATCATTTAATTAATACTATTTGATTTCATTATTAATTATATATTAACATGAATATTTTTATCCGTCAAACTTGTTCTACGTTTTCTATTCCAAAATTCTACTATTATAAATCTCACATTTAATACTCTTTATTACATGCATAATTCAATGCTCATAAGATAAAGCTAAGTTTGAAACACTTTTCAATTTTCGTTCCATGTAAATTAAGTAACATATTATTAAAATAATAGTAATTAGTATTCATTAATTTTCCCAAGCATTATCTTTATTCAATGTACAAAAAGAATGGATTTCATTAGATTCCATGCATTTTCTTGACGAATATCTACTTCCACTAGACTACCAGTGCATGCACTAATAATACCTATTTTAAATGTCTTGTTTAAAGTTTCTTAATTGATATTACAAAGAGTCCTGCTTTCACGCGCGCGCGCGTGACATCTATTATGAAGTCGCGCCTCCTGACCGTCTGATTTCATTCTCCCTCCACAGATCTCGCTTCACACGTATTTTACTAATTCAATAATTGTTAAATTGTTTGAACACCCTTTCAGTTTCTAAATATTATTAATTGGACCTTCCACTACTGATATCTTATTAAAATATATTCATTATATTATAACTAGCCCTTAACCCGTGCCGTAACGGCACGGGCCATGATGTTGGTTCATTTTTAATATATCGTATAATTTGTGTCCCGAATACTTATCAACTCCTTATGATTTAATATGTATTTGTCATAAAAATAGTTTGGATTTTCCTCTCTTTTTTACTTTGTTTTTTCCTTTAATATTTTACCGCCGGAGATTTGCTCAAACGAAAGAAATATAATCTTAACTTCCAGACACTTTTTATTTAGGTTCATTGCTTATAATGAGATAATGCTCTACATGAACATGGAAGTTTAAATATTTTTTGGAAATATGTCGTCAGCAACGCTCATCTCAGTGAAATCAACTAATCAATATCGTCCATAAAAGTCTCCACATGCTCCTATTTCGCTCCAGCTGACTCATCTATCATGGTCATGTTGTCGATCCTCCAAATAGGCAGAGAATAGTATTATTTTGCATCGAACGAATGAGACAAACTATCCAATGTAACATGATTTTCCTGTAATTTTTCAACACCCATTAGATGACAATGTTTAAAATGTGTACCCATTACCTTTTCGAAGGGATTGTATATATGCGAACCTCTGCCATTAAATCTTCAACAAAGTGTTGTGCCCAGCAATTCGTCTTAACGAAGGCTTTGGTAACTTCAAAAGTCTTGGACATTTTGTCACTTCCGTATGTTCCTACCTTCACTTGGAATACAATCTGGCGACACATTACCTCATAAAGAACCTTGAACACATATTGTACTCCATGATCCTATTTCAAATTAATAGATTGTCAATAGATACTTTACCAAAAGTTGACATATTCTACGTTGAATATTTATAAAAAAAAATTATGGTATTGTGGATCGTTGCTTTCTAAGACTGTAGTTTGCAAAATTGGCCTCTTCAAGTCCCACGGCTTTCTAAGTTTATATATCTTGTTTGTTTTTAACATTTTAGTTATCCATATTATGTTTGTTACTAACTTTAAACTTGATGTCATCTTCTACTATGAACTTTATGTGATTTCAGAATCGAAATAGTTATACCTCTTTTATTTGTATCAAGTAATCTGTTGTATATCCCAACAATTCTTCTACAACAATTTCTTTCTTTTGCCGTTTCCGGACCATCAGTAGCCATTATTGTCAAACCCAATCTGTCTAATTTTTGTTGATGTTATGTATTTGCAATGTTCATTTTTCTTAAATAAATAGATTGTGGAAAAACTAAAAAAAAAAAGAACATAAGTATTACATCGGGTCTAAGTTACTATATCCAAAATACTCCGGACACTGCTTCTGGTGCCTTGTTTCCTCAAATTCCTCGTTGCATTCTAGACAATATAGGCAACACCAATCATTTGCGAAGTGAGCTATTTGCGCAAGTGTGGTCAATGTATCCCTTGCCTGTAATAATAATAACACGTCAATTTTTTCAAGGCATCCAATTGTAAATGGTATGAATCTAATAGATTTGAATTATACCTCAATCTTAGATATCACATTCTTCTCACATAACATAGCAATTGAGGAAGGACAAATCTTGACCACTCTTTACATAGGCAGAGTTAGCCAAACTATGTTTTGCAATTGTCTTACGTGAAAATTATTATTAATCCATATTTTAGTCAGCTCATATCGAAGCCGATCTAATTAGTCCTATAGAAAGTTAATCTTAAAATTTTGACCTTATCTCTTGACCAAATTAATGAAGTATTCTCAGTCATGTTCTGCGTGTGATCTACCCATCTGTGTCTACTCTACCTTCTAACCCAAAGAAATGAAACCTATACATATTGATCCGTAATTTGATATTGTTGATTTGTCATCAAGAGGTCGCATGATTTGAGAATGTAAAATATAAAAAATATTCTATAAACATCGGAGGCGAAATTTAGATTTATGATTTAGAGTTTTTTATGATGATTTTGATGAACAAACATAATTTTCAAGCAAATATTTTAGAATGCAAATATATTTTCCCGGTCAATAAGGTTTTATATCGGGAATTGAGTGAAAGTTGTTGTCTTTGTAAGTAGTTGTCACGAAACAACTCGACATTGATGGTCTTTCAGGAAAAAGAATGTAATAGTACTTGAGAGAGCGATAATGTTCTCTTACGCGGGTACACCAATTGCCTTTATATAATACGGGTGATCGAACAGTCATGATCATATTGTCTTATACGTTCCGGTATCATCCTCGAAATATTTGGTTTTTGTCCTTATCAATCGTGCTAAAAACAACCAATTACATCTTTCACAATACAATAAAACTCACTAAAAGGCAAAAACTATTATTATACACTACTATTACCAACACCCGCACCACCATAAAAACCATCCACCGCCACTATTTCTTCCACCAATAGTAATGTTACCGCCTCCACCATTCACAAACACCCGCCACCGCTTATACTAACCCTACTTCCACTACCACCATTAGAATTAATATAGTTTTTAGTAAAATTATGTATTTATGTTAGATTATTAAAGGGACATTTATAATAGAAATTTAATTAATCATTTATCTTTGCCAAGGACAAATCCTGACCACTCTTTACATAAACAAATCGATAATAAATAATTTCATATGTTCTGATCTTGATTCGTGTCGTTCGTTTAGTTATTACATAACATGGCAATTGATTGCACCAATTTTTTAAAATGGACATGTGTTTTATCGAGTTTAGTTTAACATTAGAATGATCAACCACGTTTTATACTTTATAATATAACGTTACACATTTTGTGGCGTTACGAAATTAGCATAATATGTTTTTGTTCACCAATACCCGCCACCACCATAAAACCATATGAATCCACTTTTTTTATCCACCACCACCTAGTGGTTGAGCCAAGGGTTGACTAACCTGGCTCTAACCCCTTAAATTTTTAATAACTACATAAATTTTTTAGTTTATTTTATAAATAGTACTTTGTCCATATATATTTATGGTTTAGTTCACCAAAGTTTACATGTTTCTTTTAAAAAAAAATAGGCCTCCTCAATGTCAATTGTTGACTCCACCACTGCCACCGTCACTGCCGCCCATCCCATGTAGGTTGTTGGACGCAATTCTAATTTTCAATCACAAATGCCATGTATGAGGTTTAGATTGAACAAAATTTCGTCAATTGATTAGTTTCATTATTTTCCGTGTATATATGCTTTTTTTGTATTGCAATCAATTTTATTTTAACATTAAAAAATCATGATTTATACGATATAGTACCAAAGATAACAGGGGTACCATTTGGGTGATCCAACTACGATCATGAAAATATTGTCTTGTATGATATCATACCTGAAATATATGGTACCTTCCTTTATCAAAAGTGTTAAAAACAACCAACCACATCTTCCACACTACGATGTTATCGATGTTGTAACGACAACAAAAAATTAATATTGTCCATCACTACTCACCAGCATTCACCGTCACTACTTCTTCCACCACAAACCAGGGGCGGAGCCAGGATTTTGAGGAGAGAGGGAGAAAAAATCCTCGGCAAGTTGGATACATGTGAAAAATGGACTTTGTATCCCATTTTACGATAAAAGAACAAAAATAAATATAATTGTGCTTGGCTCCGCCCTTAACCACCACTAATCTTTCGGCCTCCACCTCTTCTACTACTCATTGTCGCAGAAAATGTCTATTGACTCTATTTATCAAAATAACTTATTAATATAAATAAATATTATAATTAATTAAGAAAACATTTATAATTAAAAAATGATTAGTCATTTATTATGAGCAATTAGGGAAACACTAATTAATAAAACACTTTATAACGAATAGATTATTTATTATGTGCAATTAGTGAAACACTAATTAATAAATCAATTATGGTATTTCAGTTGAACAAACCACCACTGTTGATTTATCTTTTCTATCAATTCCAACCAAGGTGGAACACTGGTTAGAGGCCACTCTTAGGACACAATAAGTCATGAGTTCGAACCTCCCCGTTATAATTTTTGAAATTCCATATCTTGACTTGAGTATTCATTTTTCATTCATAATATTGGAATTAATGCCACGTGTGCGAGTTGTAGGGGGTGGTCAGGAGAACCACAACCCTTGATTTATCTTTCCCACGGACAAATCCTGACCACCACTCAGACAGGCAAACTTAGCCTAGCTTTGTTTTGTACTCTTGATACTTTTCTCTCTTTAGAATTTATCTCTCTTAGAATATATAATTATAAACCCTAATGGTCTTTGGTTCCCACTCAAACTCCGAAGCAAAAAGTAATGGAGCCTGATTTGGTTCCCAGTTCCCTTTACGATCATCAATCCGAGCACGACGGTATAAGAGACAAAACTATCGAACAAGGTAGTTCTCCGTTCTTCTTCTTTTATTGGAAATACAAGTACCTTTCTTTGCTTTTTAATCGAAAAAAAAAAGTGAACTGTACCAGGTTTTCTTCCCAAAAAAAAAAACACATAATTGCATCAATAAATTAGTTATTGCAATATTGAGTATGCATAGCATAATAAATGACTAAATTATTATCTGATATATGTGTATATATATTTTCAACTTCATGCAGAGAATGAGTATGATGAATTGGCGACGAAGAACACATTATAATTGAGGAAGTAGAAAATGAGCATCGAAGTAGCAAGACAACGAATACCACTAATCCAGGCATAGCTGATGATGTATTGAATGAATATCGACCATATGTTGGAAGGGAATTTCAATCGCAAGATGAAGCATATGATTTTTCCAATTATTATGCAGGAAAAGTCGGATTTAGTATCCGAAAACATACTATCACGAAGTAGTATTGAAGACAATAAGATAGTAATTGTTGGAACAATTGCCGAAATCTGCCTACAAAACAATCATAAACCAAACAAATAAAAATGTTATGGCTGAGTCACGACCATGTCGCTCTCTTTAAGACGTTTCGCGGCTCTACCCAAGATTGTGCAAGCAGTTCTTCCATGTCGCGTCGTCCCCAGGATAAAACAGCCGAGTAAAATCTCTCTCACAATCACTCTTGGACTTTGAGAGCATGTGATACTTGTACACTTCTATTCTTGCTCATCAGAATCAAATTTCTAGAAAACAAGTGATGATCACACACTAGTTTTCTTTCTCTCAAAAAATTCTTCTTTTTCTTTAAAAACTCCAAAAACATTACATAAAAATTCTCTTAATGTTTTCCAACAAAAAATCTGATTTTATGCTTTTTTTGAGTTTCAAAAAGTTTAATAAAAACCATTTACTCTTGTAACATGAAACGGTCAAGGAATTTATCACAAATAATAAATTGCTTTTATGAAGATCATTAAGACTATTAAAAATAATTTTAATAAAAATAATACATGGAAATACATTTTGTTTTAAAACATATATTTCCAACAATCCCCCACTTATATTTTTTAAAACATTGAGCAAGATCTATATAGTGATGTGCATAAATAAAGGTATCTTTCGATTTTGAACCTTTACATAGTGCTAGACTCTCTCAAAATCAAACCATAGAGTGAACATAAGTTTTTGAACTCTAGGAGATAAAAAGATTGTTTAACATACACAACTATACTAGTGTAAAGTCTAAAGCCAGCACATTACGGCCCTGTGCTTAAATCCCGGTTTAATGAATGATCTAGAGAACTGCCCATATCCTCATAGAAAGCGGCCACACTTTCACATCCATATAGGTGAGTCTATCAAGAGTACTCCTGTAGCTAAGTACCCCACTCTAAATAGAGATATAGACATCATTAAGAGTTTTAGAAATAAAAACTCAACCTTAATTCGCTTCAGGATATCATGCGTGGGATGAATTCTCAAAAGCATGATTCTGTGTCTACATATTATCCGTGACTTAACCTCATTTGAACCTACATTTTGGGATCTCCATTCATAGGTAGGGATTAACTTTTGAACCTACTTCTGAAATCTTGAGTTATAGGTTGAGTTTCCATCACGAACAACTATGCCCATATCATTTGTGAATCGTTATTCCCTTTGAACCTATTTCTAGGTGGGTATCCATCACAAATGACTCAATTCTTAACGGGCATCAACATCATCCCATAAGATGTATTAACACCTTCTTATTAATCCTTTCGTCAAAGGATCAACGATATTTTTTTTTTTAGACCATATATAATCCAATCTCATAGCATCAAAGATGCCTTTCTATCACCATATATGTCGACTCTACCGTTGTAATTAACAGTTCTTAATTCTTGCAATAGCCGCGGTACTATCGCGTTGGATTAATATGTCCGTTCTTCCTCTATCTAGTAGAGGACTGAATCGCTCCATCCCGTAGAGGATTCATCTGAAAGTACTTCCAATCAGCTTCACAATATCCATAAAGGATTTCAGTAAACATTTAGATAGTGTATTTCTAGGTGTAAGATGTGTTTGAAACACCTCATAACCTTCTCAATATTTTACCAATTTTCCATACTAGGATTGGTAAATCTGAATATAAAACCCCCACTATGGAAGCAATATTTTACACCCTCACTATAAATATATATATAGTCAATCACGTAGCAAGAAAACATACCAAGCTACCATACTCATGTTTAGTGAAATCACACACAATCTCAAAAAACATTGGAACTAAATCAAATGAGCGAAACCTAGTTTACAGTTAGACTATATATATTTTTATTTATTTCCATTGTATTAAATATATTCAAGAGAAGAACAAATTCAATTCAAGCATATACACTATCTTCCCTTAAGTCTTTCATGTCAAATAGTAAACTAAGCATGTTCTCATTTTCATTAACATCATATAAGTTAGAATTTAAATTCCACAAATCACTTATGCATATACAACAACGAGCGTCATGCATTTCATTTTCAAAAAAATCTGAAATTATTCAAACTAATCAAAAAGTTAATTTTGTCTCATTCAATTGTTTCAAAGTTTGTTTCAGAATATATATGACTTATCTAACTTATATCCATTTTCTTCTTGTAGAAACTACACAATTTTATGCTTGGCCTACATAGATTCTCATCTTTAATACATTCCATATATTTTTCTACATATGATACACAACAAATCACGTATCGTAGAAACAACATCACCAATCAAGAATGTAAATCCAGCGACATGAAAGCAAGTATTAGAATTAATTACCCTTTCTCTATTTTTCAAACTAAAATATTTGGTTCTTAAAACCTTTTTCCAAAGATTAAAATTATGAGGAGCTAAGTATCTCAAACAAGATAATAATTATGACTAAAGTTTGTTTTAGTTTTACTACTTACACATCAATTCTTAACGATCTTGTGATCTCCATTTCTAGATAGCTCTTTAATCTAAGTTTAGCATTCAAACATACATAGGGTAGAGAGCCCCCACTATTTCTCGATGAAAGGAAATTTCAAATCAACACCAAAATAAAATTGAGAAGTTACTTATGCAAATTGCATTTCTATCCACGTTCATTCAAAAATTTCTATAGTCTTCGTTAGACGTCATATTTCTGTGTTTAAAACCAATTCAAAAACTAGAAAGTTTCCTCATTCATATAAAAATTAGAAATAATTTTTTTAAGCGCAAATAATTTCTCTAAATTCATATTTGACGCATTATGTGTTCGCTCATTACTAATAAAGTAATTATCCAATTTCAAAATCCTTTTGGCACAATATAGAGGACGACCAAACAAACATTTTTCATGAAGACATCATTTCATTATTCACTATTGAAAAGATCAACTTTAGTCCCCAAATTAGACCTCATGAAATACCAAAAATATCTTATAAAAATTCTCAAACATTTTATTTCATCCGATGCTTTTAAAAACTAACAAGATTGAGAGTCTGCGGGCCTTCGTGTGTTGGGTAAAATTTGATACATGTCACTTAAAAAATCCTTAGAAATTTTAGAGGAAAACACAACATGCTCATACTCATCACTAACTCCAAAATTTCATAGAAGCAAGATAAAATCACATATTTCAAGCACTCCAAAGCTTCAGTCATATCATATACATAATACAATATTTGGTTCAAACATTCCATTGATAACATATTTAATGTAGTAGTGCAATGATCAAGTTCAACAAAATTTTTAATCTCAATCTTGTTAAAAACAAGATAGGCGGAAACTAGATTCTTTCTCATTTTGGTAATATGAACATCTTTAACAAGATAGTTCTACCGGATACAAACTTTTAAGACCATACCAATACCAAGAATCCTAGAGATGTGAGTATAACTCAACACCGCCTTCTTTCAAACGATTCCGTTCAACTTTTGAACCATAACTTATCAAAACAAATATGGTGTAATACAACAATATATACCAACCTCTCACCGTATCCACAATTCACATTAACTTAGCTTGAAAAGCATTGTTAATAATATTTGATATTCTTGCAATGCCGTGAAGTAAGACTTGGTTTAATGCAAGCGTAGCAAATAACTTCATAATTAAAATTATGTTCATTTCTTGGTGAGATTTGGTATTCATATTTGTTTTGACTAGGTTTCTTATTCTTTCGGTTTTGGTTTGGTATCAAGTTCTATCTCATAAGTTCCAAACTTGTATGAGTCACTCATTTATTGTCATAAACAATAATTCTCAATATCTAGTTTCCGTACAACTCATTCTAACATTGAAGAATCAATTCATTTTCAATGTAGAATGCAACTATTTGATCAATACAATAGCTACAAATTGTTAATCAAACATACCTCATTGCTTTGAAAGCTCAATGGTCATAAACCATTGTCCACTCTTTCCGCACCAACAAAGAAATCAGCAAAACCATTGATCCATCCACCGATTTATCTCCAATATTTACTCGGAATTTTTATTTCCATTGGGAAACAAAAAATTGTTGAAGCAAGTGAAATTATTACCTGTCACAATCATTTAAATGTGAGCATTTGTAACCCAAAATAAGTAAGGTATACACTAATGTAAGTACTTAAAAAATTAAATAAACATTAGTACTCCAAGCATCAAACAAAGTAAGATTTTATAGTTATAACGTCATAGATTATAACTTTCTACTATGCATTTTATCAAACATATATATGTCGTGCACTAGTTTGATTTCCAATAATGATCTTATTTTTTTTAATTACAAATACAAGAGTAAAGTACTAAAATCAAAACATGATTTTATTGTAAGTTCTTACATCTCTAATCTCTAAACTCAAGCATCAGATCTCTTTTTTTTTTTATCACAGACACACAACGATTTTGAAACCACCACATCTCTAAAACCAAAAAACCCAATGAAAAATTCAAAATAGATTTTGAAGATAAATTTGTGATCTATAAATAAATTTGTGACCTAAAATTTTCATGTTACAAAAATTCAAAATAGCTACACAAAGATTGGGACAAACGAATTCAATTAGGGCTAAATTTATGCCCGTCAGAAATTTTCAGCAACGTTATGTGGTTTTGTAAAATATCTTAAAAATACTTTTTGGACTCCAAAAATTATGAAATTTTACCTGGGAGATACTCGTGATGTCTAATATATACGATAAAAATTTTAAGACCAAATTCATTTTCTTTTAATAGATACACAGAAAACTCTATAACATGTTACAACTATGGTCCATTAACATCAGATATCAAAATTCGATTTTAGATATGAAGAAACCTAAAATCCAAACATGAAGATAAATTGTTAATGAATAATTATACCATGATGATTCAATATAACAAAATAACAATGATACTTATCGTGTTTCAGCAATAGTTTCTCGTTTAATCTCTATGGCAGAAGAAACCGTCTTAAAATTGTTGGAACAATTGCCGAAATATGCCTGCAAAACAATCATAAACCAAACAAATAAAAATGTTATGGCTGAGTCACGACCAGGTCGCTCTCTTTAAGACGTTTCGCGGCTCTGCCCAAGATTGTGCAAGCAATTCTTCCATGTCGCGTCGTCCCCAGTATAAAACAGCCGAGTAAAATCTCTCTCAAAATCACTCTTGCACTTTGAGAGCATGTGATACTTGTACACTTCTATTCTTGCTCATCAGAATCAAATTTCTAGAAAACAAGTGATGATCACACACTAGTTTTCTTTCTCTCAAAATATTCTTATTTTTCTTTAAAAACTCCAAAAACATTACATAAAAATTCTCTTAATGTTTTCCAACAAAAAATCTGATTTTATGCTTTTTTTGAGTTTCAAAAAGTTTAATGAAAACATTTATATGGTTTAATAAAAACCATTTACTCTTGTAACATGAAAGGTCAAGGAATTTATCACAAATAATAAATTGCTTTTATGAAGATCATTAAGACTATTAAAAATAATACATGGAAATACATTTTGTTTTAAAACATATATTTCCAACAGTAATTGGGCGTACCTTTTGTTGTGCGTGTCAAGGAAAACGCGATCCTAGATCTAAGCCATTTGAAGAGCTACAAAGAAAGCAAACTGTTACGAGAACGGATTGTAAAGCCCATATGATAATAAGAAAGAAAGAAAATGGATGGATTGTGTCGCATGTTGTAGAAGAACATAACCATCTCCTTGTATATCCAAGCAAAAGGCACAACATTAAATCACAGAGGAAGATTCTTAAAGGTTATGAACAAGTCATTGACAATTTTCACCTTGCAGGGATAAAAACAAATCTTGCAATGCGCTTTATGACACTTGGAGCTGGTGGAGTTCAGAATGTTGGGTTTACTACAAAGGATGTGAGAAATTACTTAACAGCGAAAAGAACATTGGAGCTCAGAAATGGAGACGCACAAGCCGTACTCGACTACTTTGAGCGTCAACAAACAGATAATCCATCGTTCTTTTATTCTATTCAACTTGATTCTGAAGGCCAGATGACTATTTTTTTTTTTGGGTAGATGCTAGATCACGGATGGATTATTATCACTTTGGAGATGTTGTATATTTCGATCCTACTTATTGTACTAACAGATATGGCATGCCCTTTGTTCCCATAGTAGGAGTCAATCATCATTACCAGACTACTCTATTTGGGGGCGCCTTACTACATTCTGAATCCGAAGAATCATTTGATTGGGTTATGAGAACATGGATGAAAGGAATGCATGGTAAGCAACCTAAGTTATTCTAACTGATCAAGAATCGGCTATAACAGGTGCTATTAGAAATATCTTACCAGGTACGCGACATCGATATTGTTTGTGGCATATAAGCAGGCTTGCATGTAAGCATTTATCTCATGCCATTAATAAGTATCCTGATTTTGTTTCTGATGATTTCAACAAATGCTTATATGGTAATGAGACAATTGAAGAATTTGAATCTGGTTGGGAACTAATGCTTGAAAAGTATAACTTAAAGGATAACAAATGGTTATCGACTCTGTACAAGAAGAAGGAAAAGTGGGCGTCGGTTTATACTCGAGATGTATTTTGTGCGGATATGTACACAACACAGCGCAGTGAATTGGTTTAATAAGATATCAGTAGTGGAAGACCTATATTTTAATAAGATATCAGTAGTGGAAGGTCCAATTAAGAATATTTAGAAACTGAAAGGGTGTTCAAACAATTTAACAATTATTGAATTAGTAAAATACGTGTGAAGCGAGATCTGTGGAGGGAGAATAAAATCAGACAGTCAGGAGGCGCGACTTCATAATAGCTGTCACGCGCGCGCACGCGTGACAGCAGGACTAATAATACCTATTTTAAATGTCTTGCTTAAAGTTTCTTAATTGATATTACAAATGAAACGTTCTATTTTCCTTCTTCTTATTTCCTAAAACAAATCCAAATCCTTTCATTTATTAATTTATTATTCATTCCATACAATAATTAGTCATCACTAGTATGTAACCCGTGCTATGCACCGGGGCCGGTGGATTGATAGGTGTAGAATACACCGTATTTACTATCTAGAGTTTATGCTTTCTTTGCTATTTTTCGTGTGAATTATGTATCTTATGTTTGCTTTTGAGTTTTATAGGTGCAATGGAGTCACCGAGAACAAAAGGAGAAGAAATCACCCATTTAAAGCGAAAAAGAGCGAAAAGACCAATTCACAGGCGAGCGAAGCTAGCTACGGGTGAGCAAAGAAGTGAATAGGCAGTCGGTTCCGCGAAACCGACAAGCCATGCAAGAACTGGGGGGCCCTTTTCCTATTTCTGGGTGCCTAGAGTCATTTCTGGGTAACCCTTATCCGTTTCACCAAGGTGGCCATATCCACTGGTTTTTTCCTACACAACCCTAAAGTCTAGAGAAGAATTATCTTTTCATTATTTTTCTTCCCCTGAAAGTGAGAGGAGGAGGCTACACACATTTAATGTGTCTGAAATCGAATGAAGACGTTGATGTGAATCTGAGAATCAGGGAGGAAATGAGATTGAAGAAATGGTTTTAGATAATTGTTATTGTGACGAATCATGCTGTTGATTGAAGGGGAGATGAGATGTGGAATTAGGGATCTGAAAATGGAAGAATCTGCAAATTAGAGGAGGAATTCAAGCAGCTGTGCTTAATGGGTGATTAACAGAGAACAAGGCAGAAATGGGTTGCTGGTGATTTACAGAGAAATGGGTGACAAAATGAATCTGGTACTGCTGTGGAGGATTCAACAAAGAATCACTGAGTTTGCTGTTGGGTTTAAGTTAGATTTCGAATTTGCAGTGATAATTAGATCGAATTTGTGATTGAGAAGTTAGGGTTTCTGCTGATTAAAGAAGAACATCGGGTGCTATTGGTTCAATTCTGGTATAAAGAATTGAACTGCAGGTGATGGGTTGGTTTGAGATTGATGGGTCTTGCCTATTTCAAGCTTGCAGGAACCAGAAGAGGAATTGACGGGTTGTCTCGGGTTCAATTACAGACTTGAAGTTCAATCTGTGAAGTTTGATGATTCTGTAATTAGTGGCAGAGAAGATTGGTTCTGGTACAGAGAGGGAATAGCAGCTCTAGTGGCCTGTGGTGATGTTATTGCCTGCGATGGAGATGAACCAGGGGTTGTGTGAGTTGAGAATTTGCAGGGAAAATGATGTGTTGGAATTGATGGCACTGGTTGAGTTCAAGAGTGAGTTGTAGTTGCATCTCAGGTGGGGATTTTGATAATAAACTGAGGAGGTATCGGGCTGGTGTTGCTGTGTTGAGATGCAGTGAACATAGCCTTGGTGTTGGCTGTTGTTCTAAGCATTAGGTGGTAGTATGGCTATTTCAGGACAGGTGAAATTGCAGGTGAGATATGAACTGTACATGTGCTGGCATTACAAGGATGGGTTTTGTTGGTGCACTGATGCTGTTGCAGTGGCGAATGAGACTCGAATGCAGGCTCTGGTGATGTTGAGCCAGGGTGCAGTTACAGATAGGGTTAGACCTGGTAATGAGATTATGAAGTTGCATTACAGCAGAGTTGAGCTGGTAGAAGCTGTTGAGGTGTATTGCTGGTGAAGATGCTAGTTATGGTTGGAGGTTGGTGCTATTGAAGTATGCAAACCCGAACTGTGAATTGTTGGAAATGGGTTTTGTTCTTGAGATGATAGTGTTGAGTATGGCAGGTTCAAGATGATATGGATGGTGTTGCACCTGGTGATAGCAAAATGGTGCTTTGTAACTACAAAGTGCGAGCTCGATGCAGTGATGGTGGTGCTGTTATTACTAATGGTATTGCAGTTTGCAATGGCTGTGACAACTGCAACCAAGAGTCGAAGTAGGTCTGTGGTATTTGAGTTGAAGTAGAGGTTGCTGTGATAAAGGGTTATGCAGAGTGGTGTTGTGACTAGAGCTACAGATGGGATTGAGATATCGTTCTCGAGAAGAATGATACAAAGAATTGTTACAAAGTGATGCTGCATCTGATACTAGAGAAGGGTCTGTTACAGATGGAGGCAAGAAAGGAAATGGAGATAAATTATGATGAGTTCTGGGACTGAATGGTTGGTGTTGTTTGCTGATTGTGAAGCTGATGGTGCTTAAGGGTTGCAATGGAATTAATGGTCTAATGTGTTGTAGTTTTGGTGCCGAGATAAGGATTTGCAGGATGCACAGCCATCTTGGCTGAACATGAGTTGGTGATGCACAATGATTGTGCTGCATAAGTTCTGGCCTGTGCAATGGCACATATCAAGCCCAGTCAGGCTAGTTAGAACCTGACTCGTCTGACAACTCACATTCTGACCCGGCTGACTCTCTGAATCGGTGTTGACTCGGTTGGTTGACCGAGTTGACCCGAGCTGACCCATTTGACTGGTGACCGGGTGGACTTTGCCGGTCACCTGAGATATTTTTCGGTGCCGGATTCCGTCCGATTTCCGGCCATAATACCAGCTTTCCGGCGACGGTTTTTGGGGCATATTTTCTACATGGTTTTTCTCACATATGGGCTTGGTGGACCACTTGGACTTTGGGCTTTGAAGACCTAATTTTGGAAAGATGAGAAGCTATAAAAGGGAAAGTTTTCTACAACTTTGAAAAAAAAAACACATATTTTTCTTGGAACTTTGGAGAGCCGGTTTTGTTTACGCTTCTAGGGTTTGCTTTTGTTCATCTTCTTCTTTTCAATTAATATTATTATGATGAACTCCATAGCTATGAGTAGCTAGACAAATATTATTGGTTATGGGATAAAGTTGATTTCTCAATATGTTATATGATTCAATGAATTAGTTTTGTCTCAATATTTTATTGTTTGTGATTCACAATTAATAGAGTTATATGATTTGATAGTTTGTTTGGTTTAGTCCGGAATCAATCCGATTTACATTCATCTCTAGAGCTATATTAGGGTTTTCAATACGAAAAAGTTGTTTATCCCTGATTCTAAGTAGCATAATTGTGGGTAGTGCTTGTAGTGATATATCCTACTAGTCACAAGTGAATCATAACTTTTGTTAAAACGTTTAGTGCTTTTACACATTCGTTTGCATTGATTAGTCTTATTCCATAGAACTTATTGCTTTTAGGGAGTTAAATCTAATTGTGCTTTTACACTTTAGGTTGCTTTCTAGGAAGAATTCACATATGCATCTTTTAATGTGGTTGTGATGAAAACAGGGAATTAGCGGGATATACTTGCGATCAAGGTATCCTAGGACTATTAGTAGATGAGAGATTAAAATACCAATTCTAATCATTGATGAAAATACATGTTTGTGAATGATACTATCCCGTGACCAATATCTTCTCGTTATTGATTATTCCAATTATTTGCCTTGCTTTATTTTATTTTTACTTTAGTATTTCGCTAAAACAACAAACATTCCCCCTTGGTTACATTAGAAACTGAAAATTGCATAACAACAATTGCCTCTCTGTGGATACGAACTCTTCCTTACCTTGTACTTCATTTAAATTTAGTGAGTAAGAAAGTGAAATTATTTTTGACGGATTGACAACCGATCATGGATCAGCAAATTTAGAGGGCCAGGGCTTCGCCCCGCGCCCGTGGTAAAATGCGTTAGATTTTTTTTTGAAGGGACTCTGATATCCTTTAGGTATCTAACGATTTGATGATATAACTTTGGTATTATAAACCTGAATTCATGTATCAATTTTAAAGGCAGGTATTAAAATAATTAAAAAAAATTGACTCCATAGATTTTGGATTAAAATAATTAAATTTTCCTATGGACATTTGCAATTTTTTATTAACATAATTACAATTTTATTTGCAATTAAACATAATTACACGTTTTTTCTGTCCAACCTTTTTTTTATTAATAAATTGTCATATCCAACGATTTTATCTATAGAAGTTTTGGAAGATATATATATCACATGTGAATTTGGGAAATGCAATTTTTAGAACAAAACAAAAAAGAAATATGAAATGCTAGAAGTGTGCATGCAGGACTACTGCAGAGATACCTTTATTTATGTCTAGATTTAGAAGTCGATTAATGTAATAGTCTTATGTTGAGTCCAGTTTTGCTTATGACCTTGCCAGCATTACATGTTTGTTGGTGGTGTTTGAACTGCTTCTTAAGCGTAGTTTCCTGGTACAGCTTAATAGGTCTTATACACTGGTCCCCAAGAAATTAAGAACCCCACGATAGCACTGTTAATTATAAGATTCACATCCATTTAGTTTAAAATTGCCATGGTTCAAAAAAATTAAATAATATACTGCCAGCGAATAATAATATGTTTCAAAAGCGGTTTACCTAAAAACAAATGCTCATGTTATCTATGATCTCCATTAATAAGTAAACACTTAATTACATTCTTCATATATCGCAACCAATAGTGGCATGTCATAATTCTTCTCCATAATCTCGTCCACATCATCATCATGTTCATCCAGTTCGATCAACATTGGCATGTCATCGTCGTTTTCTATTGTGCCATACTTGATTTAAAAAAATTAAAAAATATATTGCCGGAGAATAATAATATGTTTCAAAAGCGGTGTGCCTAAAAACAAATGCTCATGCTATCTGTAATCACTATTAATAAGTACACACTTCATTGCATTCTTCATCTATCGCAACCAACGGTGGCATGTCATGATCATTCTCTGTAATCTCGTCCATATCATCATAATGTTCATCCAGTTCAATCAACGTTGGCATGTCATCGTCATTTTCTATTATGTCATACTTTTATTTTTTTACCAGGTCGTCCTTAGTAAGTCTCCGGAGTTGTTCTCTGTCAGACATTGTACAATGAAATATGTCACGTGCTTTTAGAGTGAGATATATGAAGTATCTTTCGTCGATTTTGAATTTAATGAGCATTGATTTCCTCAATTACAGTTAATATTTCTTCTATATATGCAATTTGCCCAGTTTTTCAGTAAAACAAAATTATTTGTTAACAGATTGCATTCTGTCCCCCCCCCCCCGAAGATCGTGCTTATCTTAAACATTGTGGTTACTTTACATCATTGAAGATTCGACTCCATTTGGTCGTTAAATTTGGAGCAGCGGGTTATGACATGTTTACCGATTTCTGGATTCCACGTGAGATTTGTTTTCCTGAAATACATGAAGGTTAAGGATCATAAGAGTTTTTTATTAAGTTATTAATATGCTTTCTTCGTCTACGTTGAATTTATATTAGTTGTTCTCTCGATTCTTGTTATAATTGGTCTCAAACATAGTATGTATGCATCAGATAGGTTCTAGCATTTGCTACACGTCAGGACATCGGCACTTGGCTTTTTAAGAATCATATGCGATTACCTAGAGATTTACGCTTCAATGATAGAAGTGCTACTGTAGTAAGCTTTGGAAGTCATACAAACTCAATTCTAGAAATCAGAAGCAATAACATTTTATTTTGCTTAAATGCAATTTTTTTTTGCTTCTAGAAATCATTTTGAAAAAATATCCGCAAGCTGATTTCTAGAAATTGAAAAGTTAGTTCTCAGTGTACATCCAAACGCCCAATTATAAAGCCTTTGGATACCGAAGCAGAATCATTCATAATAGAAATCATAAGTAGAATATTTTTGCTTCGCAAAAAGTTACAGTCTTTTTTTATTCAAGAAGTTGATATGAGTTCTATACCCAAACTGACTTCTTCCAAAAAGTCAAAAAGTTACTTTTAAGCTTCAAGTTCTCCACTTCAGATTGATGTCGAGCATGATATTGCGAGGTCCCTTGTTCAAAGATCCCTATTCTTTTTTTTTCTTCTACACATACTTGTAATATAAACTTGATGTGTGTGCGATTCAGAATTTCAGTTGGACTGTTGGGCTTGAGAAGTTTGCACTTCCTGCTATTTTCTCAACTGTTGGAATTATTGGACCAACCTTCTTCCTGGCGACCAATTCTCATTCTTGTTTGAAATTGATACTTTGGTTGCTGAGAAAAAACTTAAGCTACGTCAGATCCCATATTTAATTGAATTATCAGTAACTTATTTATTCGATTATGGAATTTCTTATTCATTTATATGCATACAATCACAGTAATAACACATTTTCCAGACAATTAACACATAGAGACGATAAAACTTTCACACGAAAGAATAAAAAAATAATCACCAGTCTCAATATTTGTTTTCACAATATAGACCGATCAAAATGGATTCAGGTTTTATTAACTAAAACTATCATATCGTATATTCAAGATCGACCATGAATTGAACCATAAAGACCAACATATTTGAGTGCTTATACATGTCATTGGCAATGTTTTCAGCATCCATTGATAACCCTTCTAATCCTCTTCGTAATAACCCATCATTCTATTAATTCCAAGCTCCAAGTAGCGGTAGTGTTCATCGTAAATACAAAACTTATAATCGAATAGAAATAATCACAAACAATTTTATATGGAAATATTATGGAGTCGATATGATGCTTCTTTTTTTCATTATCGAACAAAATGTTATCCTAGTCCATCCTTGATTTGATGGGCACTACCATAATCATTACCATTTATTATTTTGAAAATTCTTATTTCTTACAGGAATATTATCCAGTGATGCTTTTACTTTATCAACCAGTGTTATTTATATATAGTTGTCATATGCATGAAGATCAAACCGACCATGTCTGTATATAACTAAGAGTATAATTTTTGATTCTCCAGTTTCTTTACAATACGGAAAGCTTCCTTTACTGCGGAAGCTGTTGCATAAGTTATTTCTGGAAGCTAGTATGTAATCCGTGCTACGCACTGGGTCCAGTGGGAACTGTTGATTTGGTGTGCTGGTATAATATGTCAATCTTGAAAAGCTACGATTTGGACTCGAGAGAAAGGAAAGGAAAATGCATGTTTCATCAGTGATGCTAAAGTAGTTATAGATTGTTTGAAATCCAATAATAACCAGTTGTGCTGGTATAATATGTCAATCTTGAATGACTGTAAGTCAGTTTTAGAATCTTTTAAGTTTAGTACATTTGAATTCTTGAATAGAAGTTTTACTTATTTGGCTGATATTGCAGCCAAACATGGTAGAACAAATAGAGTCAATGGTGAATGGTTTGGGCCTATCCATTACTTCCTCACCGAACATCTGTAATTCCTTGGTTTTTAATTGAAGTATTTTTCTTAGCAAAAAAAAAAAATACAGTTTTTTTTAGCAATCAAATTGTATATGTTATATGTATGGTCTATAAAGGCTTACACGTGGTAAAAGTAAGAATAAAATTCCTGGCATTTTATGGGCGACCCTGAAAGAATTAGGGCGATTAATAAAACAAAATAAGGTCACCAAAACCTAAAATCAACCCACCCTTTATCCCCCGTTTTTCATAATGGCGATTTTACCCTTAATAATCGGTAGCTAAATTTATAATGTGGAGAAATATGTTATATAGAGGAATTTTTTTTTTTTTAGTTTGAATGCCATTAACAATCCGGAATCAGTAGATAATGGAGTACTATATCTACCGATTATAAACTACTGAGCCAAAATATATCACAATGTAGCCCCAAAATTGGATTGTGCCAAAATCCTTATATTTTCGAATTCTTTACACAAACATAATCGGTAGCAAGTGAAGTTTATTTAACTTCCGTTTACAATCAGTAGTAAATGAACTAACATAATCGGTAGTAAATGAAGTTCATTTAACTTCCCGATTACAATGTAGCCCCAAAATTGAATCTTGCTAAAATCCTTAAATTTTCAAATTCTCTACACAAACATAATCGGTAGTTTCATGATGTTCATAATCTACCGATTGTGATAGTAGCCCCAAATTAAAATTTTCATAAAAAGCCAATGAAATTTTGAATTTCTCTATTTTCACAATTGGTAGTTTTGTGATGTTTCGGTAGTTCCATGATGCTCATTATCTACCGATTGTGGTAGTAGCCCCAAATTAATTTTTTCAAAAACCAATGGAATTTTGAGTTTCTCTATTTTCGCAATTGGTAGTTTCTTAACCATCTCATTATCTACCGATTGTGGTAGTATCCCACAATTCAATTTCCTCACAACTAATGAAATTTCAAATTTCTCAACTTTCAGAGTTGGTAGTATAGCGATGTTCATTTTCTACCGATTGTGACAGTAGCCCCATCTTCAACTTTTCAAAACAAATGAAACTTCGAGTTTCTCTACTTTCACAATCGGTAGTTTTGTCATGTTTATTATCTACCGATTGTGATAGTAGCACAAAGCAATGAACAAAGGAACAAAGTAATAATCGGTTGCTAAAACCAATTTTTAACTACCGATTTTAGAAGGGCATTTAGGTATTTTTCTAACCATTAGGACACCCCATAACCCAACCCAATGGGTGGGAATAAAAAAGTCGCCCCTAATTCTTTCAGGGTCGCCCCTATAAATGCCAGTATAAAATTTAAGTTACCTACCAAAGAATTTTGTATCAGAAATGCTTAAATCATAATAGAACATTTATTCTATATATGTCAACTCTGTACACTTTACAATGGAAACTAAAAGCATCAACCAAATCTTTATTTAAATTGTATCCAAGCTGGAAAGGAGTTTCAAATGTTGTTGGTCGATCCATGACCAGCCTATTAACTACCGTGCACAGTGACTTCACACCATACATGAGAATTACAAAGAACCTAAGATCTTCTAAATTTTATGGGTCTACATGAGATACAAAAAGCATCTGAATGGAGTCCAAAATAAATAAAGTACGAAGTATACGTGACGTTGGGATTAACATTGTAAGGTTTAAGTATGATGCAAACCATTCTTATGCCTCTATAACCGCTACTCGAGATGCCCAAGAACATTACCATGTACCATAATCAATCTATTTATATCGCAGTATTATATTGTTGCAGTATGTCATAAACACTACAAAATAGAAAATTAGTCCAAAATCCAAAATGGCTATTTAAAAGATTCAAACACAAAAAAAGCAGGAAATTCTTTTTCAGATATTTCCTTCATCGATGTTTCCAACAGACTTAGATGCAACATAATCTTATTGCACTCAGTCAAGGTTGCTGAAATGATCATACCTATTGCATTACAATACTCGATAACAATATAGTTGGTGGCGTAAGTGGTCTAACTGAACTTGGGTTAGTATCCATACATCTAATCGCTCTGATGTGAAATTATATATGTAAGGACTAATCTAATTCAGTTAGAATTAATATTTTCACATGAGGTTCACCATAGAGGCATATGTTCCCATCGTTTTTTTTTTTATGAATGAACTTATAGGGTTTGAAGTCCTCGGTAGACATCTAACAAAATCAAACATCATGTACGTCAGCAACAAATATAATGTCGTATATCAGTTCACATTGTAATAGTCTTATACAAACAAATGCAACTTGTCTAGAGTTTTGGAAGGATTCTTGTCATGCATTCCATTTGTATGGTCGAATTGTAACTCACTACCTTGTAGAGAGATAGTAACTTGACAGTGTCAAGCTCATCATGAGAAGAGAACCATCCAACTCCAATTACTCGAGGAAAAAGATAACATGAGGATAAAAACATTTTATTCATATTTCATATAGCCATACAGAGAATTCTTTATCCAAGGCTTATAAGAACTGCTACAACGGAATAGAGAGCTTTATTATTACAAACCTTTGGATGCCATAACCAGAATCCACATTTCCATGCATAAAGTTGAAAACTGGAATTATGTAACACCTTGACCTGATTGAAGAAAATAAATAGTACTTAACACTTCTCATAAGAAGAATATACTAACTATGTATTTTTTGTCGAATATAGTTGATGGGTATAAAGTGGATTTTTTTTTATAGAAGCGTATTAGTGCAAAACACAATATTTGGGTAATACCAAATATTTGTAGGATTTGAATCTCTGTGGCACTGTGAGTTATTCTATTAGTATATATATGGTAAAGCCATATATACTCAAAATCTTAATCAAGTTGATACAGTAACACTGGAAGATTGACAACACAATTGACAATTCAAAAATCAAACATGGTGAGACCTTAATTACACAGTCAAAAAAATATGACGAAATATGACGAATACATAACTAATGGCTGGTACATAGTATATGAAGAAAGTGAATAAATAAAAAACATCACCTCAACATCTTGATAGACATCCTTTCAAGAGACAACAGTTGCCTCTACGTTACCCATATGTCCAACCATGTCATTGTTTGATACGTAGATACGTACTGGGAAAACAAAGAATTACATGATAACCTACTATACATAATCGTCATGAAAACCCTTCCAATATAACTCATCATTTGCTTTTGTTGTCTCTAAGACTTAATAAGTAACAAAACCATGCGATCGCACCATAAATTAATTCACAAAAACATAAAAACAATATGCATAACCTACATAATTGTTGCAATGGATTACTAACTAATTGTATTACTAATTTAACAGATGGATGATTAAGAATATACCACCTGTATATATTAGAGTAACCACATAAGTTTTATGTCATATGTAGGAGTCGACCCCACAACCACATGGGTGAAAATCATGTGCTCAACCATTGGCGCCAAGATAGCCAATAACTCCTTAAAGGTTTGCCTGGAAGAACAGATAAAATGTTTAGAGAACTTATGTGGTGGTTAAGGTTTGGCCTTCTAATATCAGTTACGTGCTCAAACATTAGTTATGAGGACTGTGAATGCAATTGTGGTATTTAATAGCAGATTATCCAATTAGTAGTTACCGGAGCTTACATGTCAAGAACATGTGATTTATTTAGCGTAAAACTGGAAGAAAAACATCACCAGCAAATATCACATCTTGCTAACTACCAATTAATGTTTATCTCTTACTAAAAACGGTACTTCAAATCTTAAAAAATAATCATAGCTGAGAACCTCAACATTCCGAAGCTGGGACATTTTTCTTAAGCTCAACTGATCGTCTAAAATATATCCACCAACACCATAAACATCAGTGTACACTTAAATACAGATAATTGATGCGTGTCGTAACCACAACAAATTAATTAATACTTTACTACCTAATTAACAAGTAATATAGGGTAGTCAAGGTCGATCCCACGAGGAGCAAGAGATTCTAGTTGTAAAAATTGTCACGAAAGGGGGGTGTAAAAAGCAAAAGAAAATAAACAAAGCAATTAAAAGATAAAGTTGACAGCAATAAGAGAGACAAGATCAAGGAATCCTTCTTCGTTGCGAAACAATGAATCAAGTTATGTTCTTTTCTACTTGTTATTAGTCACAAATTATCACCAACCGTAGGTAAAGCAGCTAGATCAGTGCTAAACCCATAAATCCCTTGTATCACCGGATACGGAAGTTCTCGACTACCGGATTCTATTTACCAAACCACCTAGTAGTAGATCACTCTAGATGTAATTTAAATAAACGCATTAAGATTTATGAACTTATTAGGTCAATATTAGTAGTTGGACTCTTAGATCAAGGTCTACTTGCTAACGTTGTTTTCACACACAATTGCTCCACGGAATCCCTCCGCAAGGTCTCGTGTTTGCTACTTATGTAAAAAGTCAAGAAACGATTACTTATCTCCTAACTTTCACTAGCTTTAGATTAAACCGACAAATCAATTTAGTTGGCCACCCAAACAATCTATCAATCAATCATGAATGTCTTTAAGATCATTCCTATTAGTAAAAACAAACGATAATCATGTGAAAAACCTCAAGATAGAATTGAAACAATACTCAAAACATATATTAAGAACTAGGAATTCATCCTCAATCAATAAAATTAGCTACTCATGTTAAAGAGTTCACACAAAGAATAAAGAAAAGAAAAGTGTTGTGTGTGTAGAGAGGTGTGTGTAGAGAGGTGTAGAAAACTTCTCTATTTATAGGCTCCAATATTCTCCAAATCTTCCAAGGAATAGAATCCTTTTCCTTTAGCAATTCAATTTCCAAAACCAAGCCTTTCTCAACTCTTCATCTTCTCTTTCCAAATTTGAGTCCAATTCTCCATCCAATTCCAAGTCCAAGTCTTCACACCCATGAGAGAAGTCCATAGAAAATTCTGGAATTTTTGGCTCGACGGAAAACTGGTATTGTGGCCGGAATCCGGCCGGAATAGTCGCCGACGGCCACCTGAGAATTTTCTCCGTCAGTGGAATATTCGACGGAATATTCCGTCAGTCCACCGTTAGGACTAACGGTCAAAGTCAAACTTAACGGTCGTCGTCAGTCAATGAGTCAAGGGGTGAGTCACTGAGTCGAACCGAGTCGGCTAGCTAACTCGGTGATCGGTCCTAGCTGAGCTACTTGCCCAAAGCCAAATTTGTTGCGGTTGTGCGTTTTACGTGCACGGCCCGGATGGTCGTATCCTTCCCCGTAATTCAACTTCATTGTCTTGCCATCGCATCACAAGCCCTTCCCGTAAGCAACCTTCGCCGCATCCGTAGCTCCAAAGAACTCCTCGACATTACATAGCATCTGCTTCACTCCCATTCTCGAGATAGCAACCACCACCTGTCTTGACACCGCAATCTTCTCTAAACCAGCCATGGCACCGATGCTCCAAGCCTAGCCGATCCCGCAACCTCAATGTTAAGCCACCAAATCACCGCCACCACTTCCATAGCCCAAGCTCATTATCTCAAGCATAACCACCAGCTCCAACACTCCATCTTCTCATATTCGAAACCATGACTCACAACCATCAAACCAATTCTCTCAATGCCCATTTGTTTGTCTCAGTTGAAGCTCTCAAATTTTCCTCGACTCAACACCCCATTCTTAGGTTAAGCCACCGAACTCTACCAATTGAAACCAAACCCAACTCAACAACCTCATCTTAAGCAACAATTCACCAATTCCAACCCCGTAAAACATCCATTGCCCATCACCTCGTAATGAGACAACTACGCACATTGAAGCATCAGCGAAGTGATCAATCTCGCCGTACTCATTCTCGAACCAAACCCATCTCTAATCTATTATTCACCAGCTTTCGAACATTGCTCCATCATTTACCGTAGACCCCTAATACCAATTGCTCCACCAACAATTCATCCTGCCATTGTAATTTCTCTTCAATTCCCATCTCCTCTTCTATGTGTCTTCATTAATTTCCAACAGCAACACAGTCGCCACCATACCCATCTTATTGTTCTTGTCAGCAACGATGAGGTTCAATTCCATCTTATCCACTGAGTTCGACGGCAACAACTCCATATCCCATCAGCGCCTTTCTTCATCTCCACCCTGAATCGATTGCAACAACAGCATCAATTTCAATTCTCAACTCTCGCTGTTCTCAATCTCCTCTATCTCGAATTTAATCTCTCCACTTTCAGCAGCAAAACCCATTTCTTAAATCATCTTCTCTCGACTCTCGATTTGGTCTGTGTTCAAATTCGATCTTAGCCTTTTAGCAGCAAATCAACCCCCATTACTTCTCTGCTTCATTCTATTCATCTGAACCATTTCGATCTCAACAACATACCTTCTCAACCATTATCAGATCCCTTTGAGCAGCACCACCCTTGCAAATTAGTTTCAATCTATCAGTTTCGTCACCAACCCATGTCTGTTCTTCGTATAACTCATCTATTTCATCGTGAATCCATTGATAGCAACACTGTTCTTCATCTCTCGATCTGTTCTTGAATAGCAGCTTTTCTTTCTTCTTTATTTCAGGTAGAAGAGAATGATAGAATGATGAGATGAACAAAAGTCCTCTCTCTCGATTTAGTTTTAGGGTAAGGCTGGATATTGACACCCGGTCATCCCTGCTAAGGGTTAACCTGATGGCAGCCCCTTAACCTTGGCTGGACTGCGGCTAGTATTCCTCCATAAAGTTGCCCCTTAACTTAGGCAGATCTGTATTTAGTATTCTTTCAAATTGGGTTGCCCCTTAACCTTCGCTGGGCTCCAGATAGTGTTCGCCCATGAAATGACAATTTTGCCCTTTTATTCAAATTGGATCATTTATTCTTCTTTTCCTCCGTGTGACTCCAAAGTAGCTATAAAACTCAAAACAAGCGTGAAATACATAATTTACAAGAAAAATAACAAATAAAGCATAAACAATAGATACTAAATAGGATGTATTCTACACCCTATCAAATTCCCCCACACTTAGACTTTGCTAGTCCTCGAGCAAATCAAACTAAAAACTCACAACTTCAAAGCGTTCAAGCGTCCCAAGCATCCAAAGAGTTATGAGGACATAGAGTTTCTGCATGCTACTAATAAGAAGTTAGAAATACTAAAGAACATATTCTCATTCTTAAATGTTGAGTGAGAAATAACCACACCATAATGAGAGAACGCGTGTTTGAGAAACGATCAATAAGCATTTCGCCTCGACTTCTGCCTCACCAAATAGGATTTTATGATAATTGCACTCAAAAAGATGGCTTTTTTAATGGTTCTCACATGTGTGCAGGTAGGAATGAAGAGAGAATTCCTGCTACACGTTGAATGGTGGGAAGGACAACTTCCGAAATATTTTTAAAAACCCACATCTTTTAATATTTTGAAAAACCATTTTTCTGACGATCTCTAAGAAAGGAAATCAACCATTTTTATCGAGGATGAGATTACTTACCCACCTTCACATCCGATCGCCTATTATGATAACACCACTCTCACGGCATCCAATAGAAACGTCTTCCGCTCCTCGTCTTGATCTTCTTGGTCTTCGTCTTCGACTATTGATGATAAACCCTTGAATTTCATAAATCCTTAACAATTTGTAACTCTTTTACCTTAAAAATCCTTGTCGCTTGAAACCTCCTTATATATTTTCCTTCCCCACGGCTTATTAAACAAAAAAAATATTTCTCTTGTTTTTTTTTTTTTTTTTTTTTTTTTTTTTTGAAACAAGAGAAATAAAATACAAAAATAAACCATGGCCGTGGGAGAAGTATTTTACCGCTTGATTCTTCACAACTTGTATCGTCTTGAAATCATAAACTTCAAAAATTCTCACCTTTTAATTTTCTTCGCTCTTGTGAATAAGTCTTCATACTTGAATATAAAATTACCTCATTGTATTGTAAGTCCTCAACATAATATGTAAAATCCGCTCATTTGTATGTTGCTTTACTTGTATTTGAAATTTGCTCTTTTTCTCGTTCCGTTGCTTGTAAACCTTAAACTTTTTTCAACTTTCCTTGTAGATTTTGATGTCGCTCCTTGTTGATGATGAATGTGTTTCTATGGATCCGTTGTTGTCAAGAGAGAGAATGGTGCTAACTGCAAATCGAACTACAAGAAGGAGGCTTTCATCTATAGACGTCACCCTCATGATTGACAAAATTAGCACTCAAGAGATCAAAGAGTAGTGCTTCTATTGGTGGGAGGTTGGGTAGCTCACCATTCTACCCGGAATTAACGTACGGTGACACACACTCAAAAGAAGCTCTTTAGTATATGGAAAATTTCTGGTCGGTGCCTCACATGATATGAATACGGGTAGTCTCCACTAATGATTGATCAACAACTCTAATAACGCTTTTCTCCCTGCACCAAATTCGCATCACCGGCATGATTAAATCCATTATTTAACACTCTAACAAGCAAGAAATCCGAATGTAGTTCTCTAACATTTCCAAGTTCAATTATGTCGGTCAAAATCTCTATGTAAACATACCTAGAAGTATGCTAGTGACTCTAAAATCTTTAAAAGTTGGAGTTTTAAGTAAAAAAAATTTTTTTTTTAAATTTTTAAATTTTTTTGTAATTTTTGTTTTAAATACATGCTTAACCACTCCCCCACACTTAAACCTTACATTGTCCTCAATGTAATTGAATCCTCCTAGTAAAGTCAAGGTGGGAAATTTTAACATGATATGGAACAAGAAAAAGAAATAACAAAAATACAAAGCAAAAGGATAAGAAATACAAAACCTATGGGTTGCCTCCCATTAAGCGCTTGTTTTAAAGTCGACGGCCCGACTTAGCTCTTGCATGATTCATTCCCCATATACTAACAATCTGAAAATTTGAGGATCCACCCATAATACCTGTTTTGCAAACAATAACTCCATACAAATGTTAGCACAAGAAAACAATAGTGAAATTATCGCTCGATAGAAATTTCCCCCACACTTATTCTCGTCCACACTCGGAAGTGTATAAAGAACATAGAATTTGGGAATTTCCATGTGTTCCTCTTGGCAAACCTGCATAGTGTTAGAATCAAGTGTTTCCAATGGTGGATATTTAGAAACAAAATCATCCAAAAATACTTTCGAAGCACATACATTCAAACCAATAAGAGGTAAAGGAGAAGAATCAATATGCAAAGGATTAGACAAACCTTGCACAATTTCTTGTATTATAGAATCCTCTTCATCCTTAAAAAATTCGAGTGAATTACTTACCTCTTGTATATCGTGGTCCTCTATTAAACTTTGCAACCATTCTTCGTCGTTTTCTACCTTAACCAAAGTCTTGGCATCATTAAAATCATTGGCAAGTTCAATTGGGTCTTCCACAAAATCAATGAATGTGGTTTCATCCTCTAGCATCATCTCTTCAACATTCTCATCATCGGAATCGGGCCATTCACTAAAATGATTTTCATCGGTATAGATTGTAAGATCTTCATGTGCGGGTGTTACACCGTTTATAACAATAGGTAAGTCACACCCAATCTCCTCCTTTTGAATAGGTGAAGGATCGTTATTATGATCCGGAGTTGGAATAACTTCCTCATTGTTGCAACGTTCATACACTTCCGCGGACTCATATCTTTCCCTAAGAAATTTTTTCCAAGCAATAAATGCATCTTCCTCAAGCTCTTCCTTTTGAATAGGTGATTGATCATTATTAAGATCAAGGCTCAAGTAATCTACACTAGCGTCATCAAAAGTCTCCAAAGGTTGGTTAATTTGTTCGTATAATAACTCCGAATTCCTTTGAATTTCTCGATGTGATTCTTGCAACTTTTGTTGAAGATCCCCAATCATGGCAGACATCTTATCTGCAAAACTAGAGAATTTCTGATCATAAACAAAACTATCCTCCCATCCTTGTGATTGTCCACTTACATACCCGTCATAAGGTTGTTGATATGTATGAGAATATCCATAAGGTTCTCAGAGGAATTTGATCATAGCCAAAAGATTGGTTTTGATTGTATCCTAAGGATGGTTGGAAGTTGTCATAATATTGAGGTTGAAAACCGTATTGATTGTTGTAATATGCTTGCTCTTGTCCACCATACATGGAAAACCGGCACCTGAAATAAGATTCTCAAAAACTAAGTTAGATACGGTATAGAATCCAACAAAGCAAGATTAAAGCAAAAATAAAAACAACTAAAATCATCCGCTGCTCCCCGGCAGCGGCGCCAAAATTTGATGCGTGTCGTAACCACAACAAATTAATTAATACTTTACTACCTAATTAACAAGTAATATAGGGTAGTCAAGGTCGATCCCACGAGGAGCAAGAGATTCTAGTTGTAAAAATTGTCACGAAAGGGGGGTGTAAAAAGCAAAAGAAAATAAACAAAGCAATTAAAAGATAAAGTTGACAGCAATAAGAGAGACAAGATCAAGGAATCCTTCTTCGTTGCGAAACAATGAATCAAGTTATGTTCTTTTCTACTTGTTATTAGTCACAAATTATCACCAACCGTAGGTAAAGCAGCTAGATCAGTGCTAAACCCATAAATCCCTTGTATCACCGGATACGGAAGTTCTCGACTACCGGATTCTATTTACCAAACCACCTAGTAGTAGATCACTCTAGATGTAATTTAAATAAACGCATTAAGATTTATGAACTTATTAGGTCAATATTAGTAGTTGGACTCTTAGATCAAGGTCTACTTGCTAACGTTGTTTTCACACACAATTGCTCCACGGAATCCCTCCGCAAGGTCTCGTGTTTGCTACTTATGTAAAAAGTCAAGAAACGATTACTTATCTCCTAACTTTCACTAGCTTTAGATTAAACCGACAAATCAATTTAGTTGGCCACCCAAACAATCTATCAATCAATCATGAATGTCTTTAAGATCATTCCTATTAGTAAAAACAAACGATAATCATGTGAAAAACCTCAAGATAGAATTGAAACAATACTCAAAACATATATTAAGAACTAGGAATTCATCCTCAATCAATAAAATTAGCTACTCATGTTAAAGAGTTCACACAAAGAATAAAGAAAAGAAAAGTGTTGTGTGTGTAGAGAGGTGTGTGTAGAGAGGTGTAGAAAACTTCTCTATTTATAGGCTTCAATATTCTCCAAATCTTCCAAGGAATAGAATCCTTTTCCTTTAGCAATTCAATTTCCAAAACCAAGCCTTTCTCAACTCTTCATCTTCTCTTTCCAAATTTGAGTCCAATTCTCCATCCAATTCCAAGTCCAAGTCTTCACACCCATGAGAGAAGTCCATAGAAAATTCTGGAATTTTTGGCTCGTGGGAAAATCGGTATTGTGGGCCGGAATCCGGGAATAGTCATGCGACGGCCACCTGAGAATTTTCTCCGTCAGTGGAATATTCGACGGAATATTCCGTCAGTCCACCGTTAGGACTAACGGTCAAAGTCAAACTTAACGGTCGTCGTCAGTCAATGAGTCAAGGGGTGAGTCATCGAGTCGAACCGAGTCGACTAGCTAACTCTACGACCGGTCCTAGCTGTGCTACTTGCCCAGGCCAAATTTGTTGCGGTTGTGCGAGTTTTACAGGCACAGCCCAGATGGCTGTATCTTTCCCTGTAATTCAACTTCATTGTCTTGCCATCAGCATCACAAGCCCTTCCTGTAAGCAACCTTCGCTGCATCCGTAGCTCCAGCAACTCCTCAGCATTACATAGCATCTGCTTCACTCCCATTCTCAGATAGCAACCACCACTGTCTTGACACTGCAATCTTCTCTAAACCAGGCCATGGCACTGATGCTCCAAGCCTAGCCAGTCCTGCAACCTCAATGTTAAGCCACCAAATCACTGCCACCACTTCCATAGCCCAAGCTCATTATCTCAAGCATAACCACCAGCTCCAACAGCTCCATCTTCTCATATTCGAAAACCATGACTCACGGCCATCAAACCAATTCTCTCAATGCCCATTTGTTTGTCTCAGTTGAAGCTCTCAAATTTTCCTCAGTCAACACCCCATTCTTAGGTTAAGCCACCAGAACTCTACCAATTGAAACCAAACCCAACTCAACAACCTCATCTTAAGCAACAATTCACCAATTCCAACCCCTGTAAAACATACATTGCCCATCACATGTAACAGCACAGCTCTGCACATTGAAGCATCAGCAGAAGTGATCAATCTCGCTGTACTCATTCTCAGAACCAAACCCATCTCTAATCTATTATTCACCAGCTCAGAACATTGCTCCATCATTTACCAGAGACCCCTAATACCAATTGCTCCACCAACAATTCATCCTGCCGCTGTAATTTCTCTTCAATTCCCATCTCCTCTTCTATGTGTCTTCATTAATTTCCAACAGCAACACAGTCGCCACCATACCCATCTTATTGTTCTTGTCAGCAACGATGAGGTTCAATTCCATCTTATCCACTGAGTTCGACGGCAACAGCTCCATATCCCATCAGCGCCTTTCTTCATCTCCACCCTGAATCGATTGCAACAACAGCATCAATTTCAATTCTCAACTCTCGTTGTTCTCAATCTCCTCTATCTCGAATTTAATCTCTCCACTTTCAGCAGCAAAACCCATTTCTTAAATCATCTTCTCTCGACTCTCGATTTGGTCTGTGTTCAAATTCTATCTTAGCCTTTTAGCAGCAAATCAACCCCCATTACTTCTCTGCTTCATTCTATTCATCTGAACCATTTCGATCTCAACAACATACCTTCTCAACCATTATCAGATCCCTTTGAGCAGCACCACCCTTGCAAATTAGTTTCAATCTATCAGTTTCGTCACCAACCCATGTCTGTTCTTCGTATAACTCATCTATTTCATCGTGAATCCATTGATAGCAACACCTGTTCTTCATCTCTCGATCTGTTCTTGAATAGCAGCTTTTCTTTCTTCTTTATTTCAGGTAGAAGAGAATGATAGAATGATGAGATGAACAAAAGTCCTCTCTCTCGATTTAGTTTTAGGGTAAGGCTGGATATTGACACCCGGTCATCCCTGCTAAGGGTTAACCTGATGGCAGCCCCTTAACCTTGGGCTGGATCATGGCTAGTATTCCTCCATAAAGTTGCCCCTTAACTTAGGCAGATCTGTATTTAGTATTCTTTCAAATTGGGTTGCCCCTTAACCTTCGCTGGGCTACAGATAGTGTTCGCCCATGAAATGACAATTTTGCCCTTTTATTCAAATTGGATCATTTATTCTTCTTTTCCTCCGTGTGACTCCAAAGTAGCTATAAAACTCAAAACAAGCGTGAAATACATAATTTACAAGAAAAATAACAAAGAAAGCATAAACAATAGATAGTAAATAGGATGTATTCTACACCCTATCAATAATCATGCACGTCACTCGGAGAGCCAGGCTAGATTTTTTCTGGTAATCATTTGAACACAACAAATTCCAACGTAAACTCAAAATTGATTAAAAATCCATAAAAACTCAAAATGTTGGAGGACCCATTGTTTAAACATGGTAAATTAACTAAGTAAGTTATAGTGTTCTGAAAAACCATGATCCAAAATAATCAACAAACAATACAAACTAAAGACATAACAACGCAAAGATCCTACGAAAGACAAATAAGTTAATAATCAATAGTGATGAAAAATAGCTTATGAATCGGTAAGTAATTGACCCATAATAAATATGTGGAGGATGTATACTTACTTCTTGATCAAGGTTATCCAGTCTTGAAATAATAGAAGTTGATGGTGGTGAAGCATATTTCTGACTTTCTCCATTAATGTTTAATTACTAAAAAAAATCAAATCAAAACAAATCGCCAAAATATAAAGCTACAAGCTAAAATTACATTCAAAAAACCAAAAATCAAAATTCAAGTTCATACCTGATTAGTAAAGAAAATAATTACTGAAACATCAAATTGCGGAAACCCTAATCGGAAACAAATTTAAAATTCATATGAAAGATAGTAAACAAACCAAACTGAAACACACTACATTAACATACCATTAACATACCGAATAATGCATCTAATGGGACATCATCATTATGTTCTGAAACAACATCACGGTCATCAGGGTCCAGCAGAAATTGTTGATCTGGTGTGGTTGGGGTTTCGCCCACCCCCATTTTCCAGATGAATTAGAACATCTTTATAAAACTCTTGATTTTGATACCTGTGTATGTGGAAAAATGGTTTGCTGGTTTTGTAGGAAAATGAAGAGTCGAGCGTGTGGTCGAGACTCCTCAACCGAGCAAACTGCTGAACCTCACACAGATGCACCGCTGCAAATGGGGTGCTTAGATTCGAGAGATCAATCTGTAGGACTCCGTCCTAATCCAAGACAATGGCTGTTCCAGAGTCAATTCGATCGCAAAGAGGGAGATGGGTTGATCTGTAGGAGGGAAGCTGAGAATTTTGTGGGATCAGTGATGATCAAGAATTGTGGGTGTGTTGAAGGTTTCTGCAATAATTGGTGAATCGTGGAGTTCGAATAAGTTCTGATGGATTGATGAATTCTTGAGAGTAGTTACTCGAGAAATTCTGTCTGGACCATTGTTGATAGCTAGTGATCATTCGTTGTCCTAAATCATGGATTCAGAGACTTATTTATATTGTCAGAGTTGTGAACACATTGATCCCTGTAAGTATGACGGTTTCTTGAGTGAAAGAGTGGGAAGTGGGAGATCGTGGTAAAGTCAGTTCCATGTCGTGTGGAGACTTGACTGATCGTGCACCCACTACTTTGCTAACTCCTTCAACCGTTTACACGACTTACGCACATTTCTCGTCGTGGATGAATCCACGTGTCGTAGACCGCCAGACCAAAACCCTAAGTGATATCCCCCCATTTGACGTGATTGATGTCTCACGAATCGTGGAGTATGCATGAAAAACATGTATTTAGTTTGTCAGTTGTTGACTGATTAGAAAATGAGTCTAGGTTTTGTTGAATAGAGCATGTTTGACAAATGCTCAGCGATTCATGAATGTTAATGTTGCTCGTCTGAGCAAATATTGTAAATTCGACGAGTTGTTGAATATTGATGAGTTACTGAATATATGTGGATTATTCGAGCAACTGAGCAAGTATTGCTCGATTCGACGAAATACTGATAAATTATTGAATATTGATAGTTGGATCAATATTCGAGCAACTGAGCAAGTATTGCTCAATTAGACGAATTAATTAATATCGAGAATTTGACGAGCAATTGAGCAAGTATTGCTCAATTCGACAAAATAATGAATGTTGATGATTTGACGTACAATTGAGCAAGTATCGCTCAATTCGGCAAATTACTGAATGTTGATAATTTTTCGTGCAATTGAGCAAGTATTGCTCAATTCGACAAATTATTGATAAATTACCAAATACTGATAGCTGGATCAATATTTGAGCAACTGAGCAAGTATTGCTCGATTCGACGAAACATTTATTGGTGACGTGACCCAATAAAATAGTAAAATATTAGTAAGCTACCAAATATTATATGATTAATTCAGATGTTGGTTGCTGAATCCATCATAAATCCATTAGTGTTTGAATCGTGCTCAGAGTGATGATTCGTGGAGCATTTATTCGAAACCCTAATTTTTGATCAATCCTTCATCAAAAGTAACAAATACTTTGCAAACCCAAGTTTGTTTTTGAAGCATGAACTTTGCAAATACTTTTGGAAACGTAGGTT
Source organism: Papaver armeniacum (assembly GCA_023531295.1). Classification (NCBI taxonomy): domain Eukaryota; kingdom Viridiplantae; phylum Streptophyta; class Magnoliopsida; order Ranunculales; family Papaveraceae; genus Papaver; species Papaver armeniacum. The sequence continues at coordinate 188,622 of JAJJWW010012403.1, read as the reverse complement.
TGTTTGTAAAAGTAACAAATAATAATCCTTAGAGTCAAAGGAATTTTGAAAAGACCTGGAGTTCATGATGAAAATTTGTTTACGAACTTCCAAAACTTTGTTTGAAATATGTAGACTTTTACAAAAATAGAAAAGACACTCGTTTCATAAACAAATGCTCGATTGAGCAAAAAGTTTTTTTTTTATATTTACGTGAGTTATTAACTCACGAATTTTTTTTTTATTTAAAAAGGGTGCGTGACTTATTCACGCTTTATTAAATATAAATCAAGTTTTGATTTATGAAGAATTGTTGAAAACAAACAATTTATGAGTTGATGAATTCGTAGTGTATATATGAGTTTAGTGATTTATAGTGTATGTACACGTAAAAATCAGCGAATGTTCACATGGAAAGTTATGTGAATTATTCATAGTTTCTTGAGAAGTCAAGTCTTGACTCTTGAATAATATGTTTTATGCTCGACTTTGCAGGTTTGAAAGAACGAGCAAGTTTTGGGGTTTTACGTTGTTATCACTAAGTTCGTGAAATCGTAAAATAGGTAAGAGTTGAGGATTACCATTTTTTCCATGAATTCAGTATTAGCATATCTGTAACCCCGTGCTTCTAGTTCCAGACAATGGTGACTTCCAGTAGCAGCTGTGATTATGATTATGAGTATTCCTCCAGCTATTCGGACGAGGATTCCAAGGTTCCAGAGATGAAGATTCCTGCAGCAGAATTTTGCGACAAGAGGGACTATTATGCAGAAATGAAATGCGACATTCCCCCTAACAACCGTAGAGTAACTCGGGAGGAACTCTTGAAAAGGAAGCTGAGGATGACATGTTAGCTGATAGTCAACGACGAAGAGATCGAATCCAGCGTCGGATATCAGCAGCTGAGGAGAGGCTTCAATCCCGTGCTAAGGGTGTAGCTTCAGACTCGGATGCTTCGGAGGACGAACCCGTGTGGGTGCCACCGGAGCGCAAGATCAAGCCAGACCGACGTACTAGAGAAATTGAGAAGTTGGTTCACGCCGACCTTGAGGCTGAGCGCGAAGAGGAAGATTACTGGGATGATTATGAACTTGATTTTCATCCAGACTTCGTCAATAGCCCTGATAATGATTCTGATGAAGAACTCGAAGAGGATTCCGCAAAAGACGACGATGATGAATCTGATAATTCTGACAAATCTGATGACTCCGACGAGTCTGACTGATCTTTCTCATGAGTTTTTCTGAAATTATTTCTTTTCTGTTGAAGTAGATACTTTCTAGTTATTCTGACAAATCTGAATCTTCCTCATATCTCCAGTCGATAGGCCAATGTCCACGTAGACAATAACCACCCGCGGAATGCAATCACATGAACTGTCTAGGAAACACGTGGCCTGCCAGACGATCAATCCGTAGTCATAATGTTGACTTCTCCCGAACTGTCAGTCCCCAGTATTGTTACGCTTCTCCCATTGTCACGCATCCGATTCGAGATTTTAGGGTTTCAGTAGAAATCACAACAGACTTGTTTATCCGTTATGGAAGTGGTTTTAGGGTTTTATTTAAACAATCGACCATCTGCTGCCTTTGTGTATCAGAATAAATTTTGATCATAATCCCACCTCTCGTCGCCATGTCCAGAAGCAGTGTCTCTTCCAGAAGTGAATCTCGCATAGAACATGCTGTGGCAGTATCCGTCTCGGTGAGTTACATATCTTTCTTATCCTTGTTCGATCAGGGTGATTGATCAGAATAAAAATTTTGTTGCAGGGATAATCAGAAGAATCAGCATTCATCCTGTAGCTTGAGACCCAAACGAACTGTCAAAGCTCCTGCCCGGTACAGGTCGGATCATGCTGATGCCGGAACATCCGTAAGTAATTCCATAACTTCTCGATTGAAGTCCTACCATGCTCAAAGGTCGGTAAAATTAAATACTCCTTCGTTCTACCGCAGGTTGATGTTCGTGTTGTTGTCGATGCCAGAAAGAGGAAGAACGGGAAGTCTGTGATTGTAGTTGATGATAGCAGCAACCGTGTTGACGAGAACTCTACCGATTCCGTGAAGATTGGGGTTAGAGTTCATACCCCTGAGTATCCAACAGCTGGACTCCCATTTGAAGCTCCCATGATCAACAATTGCCCGAATAATGAAGTGGTTGGTGGATTCGTCATTCCCAAGTGTCACACGCCTCTGTACACCAAAATTTGGAGAAGGTACGGGCATATTGCTACGACCGAAGTATGGAAAGGTTTTCTACCAATCCTCCTGATTACAGTTGCAGGGTTGTTACCGATCATTGAAGAGATAGACCAGATGCATCTGCGAGATGTCAAGAATCATGAACTGCACAAATGGGATGAAATGATTTCCAATTGCGAAACTCTGCAGTTCAACATAGGCTGGCTTCGTCATCGGCTCGAGATAATCAAATTTCACAAGGTAGCGGCTGCTGCTGACGCGATTTCTGCGACCACTGCCATATTGGAGGAGGAGAAGACACTTGCCTTGGAGTCGGCAAGAGTTGAGAAGGCGGTCCAGGACTTGAAAACGAAAACCAAGAATTTACAGAAGAAGCTTGACAGGGTTTTCTATAGAGATTATCCTCTGTTGGATGGTTTGTTCTGAATGAGTGTTTGAGAGAAAGATTTTTTATGTAGGTTTGAATTTTTTTTGAATAAAGTAGATGATTGAAGGATTCTTGTGAGATTCGTAGAATACTTTGAATTTTGAATGAATGAGCATACTGCATATTCTTTTGGAGAAAACAGAAATTACATTTAGAAATTTGATATTTTGATGATCGTTCAAGCATAATACGCCTTGAGCCATTTTCCATTGATGATGTTTCCTTCGACTCCTCCATCAACAGCTAAGATTTTGTAATATCCGCTAGATACTGCTTTGATAACTACATAAGGCCCTTCCCATTTAGGAGAGAACTTGGGGGCGGACATGTCTTGCTGGATATGTTTTGCTGTTTTCAAAACCAAATCTCCTACTTGAAATGTTCGAGGTCTTACCATTTTGTTGTATGCCTTGGAAATTCTCTGTTTGTAGGTTTCCACATATTTTTCTACCTTGGTCCTTCTTGATTCAAGCATGTCTAACTCAGCAATCCTCGAATTAGATACTTCGGCTTTATCCCATTGCACTCCACTGGCCGCCGCGATCCTTGTAGAAGGAATCTTAATCTCAGCCGGGAGAATAGTATCGGCGCGACGAGACAGTATGGTGAAGTCCCAATAGAGCTTCTTGGGCAGTTCGGTAAGCCCACAAAGCCATTGGCAATTCTTCATGCCACATTCGTGGATTTTCATGAACTGTTCGACTGAGAATCCGGATCAAGGTTCTGTTGGTTCTCTTCGCTTGTCCGTTTCCTTGGGGATAGTAGGGTGTGGAGAAAATTTGTTTGACTCCATATTCCTCGAGCAACTCTGTAACATGTTTGTTGGCAAAAGGAGTTCCATTATCCGTGATGATATGTTTAGGAACACCAAATATGCATATGATGTACTCTTTGATGAAAGATGCAATTGTGATTCCAGTGGTGCTTCTAAGAGGAATGGCCTCGACCCATTTGGTGAAGTATTACGTTGCTGTGATGATGTATTCATGTTGCTTCGAAGATGCTGGATTGATCTTTCCGATGATATCCAGTCCCCAGCTGTAGAAGGGCCATGGACTGCTCACATAATGTAATGGGAGACAAGGAGTGTGAATGAGGTTACCATGAACTTGGCATTGATGACATCTCCGAACATAAGTAGCCTCGTCATCTTCCATGGTTGGCCAATAATATTTCTCATGGATTTGGAGAAACTATTTCTTCTTCCCTTGATGTTCACCTTTATGCATTTCTTTCAAGATTGTAGGAATTTCATGTTCAACCAAGCACCTCAGTAGACTCCCACCGAAGCTTTTGCGATACAAAATCCCTTCCAAGTAGACGAAACGTTTGGCTCTCTGGATGAGTTTGACCGCTCCCTTCTTCTCTGAAGGGAGATCGTTGTCACGGAGATACTTTATGTAAGGTTCTCTCCAGTCCCCGGTATGATGGATTGTTAGAATCTCCAAATGATGAGGTGGTGTCTGACAATTGGGACAGGATCCTTGCAGTATCCTCGACTGAGCTTCCATAGAGGTCCAATAGTAACCAAGCCTTTGAAGCCTTCTGTAGAGTGTGACCACTAGGGTTTGCCCACATATTTCCTCATGTGTGCGTTTGAGTTGTTCACTGGATTCTTCATATCCAATCGTGACAGGGATCCATCAGGATTGCGATAATATAACGCTCCGTGCAGAAGGAAAAAGTTTTTCAACTCCTTGAGACTAATTTTCCCCTTTGTAAGAGAATTGCTCAATTCATGAATGATGGGCGCCCGCCAGTCACTCGATTGAGCATCTTCGACTTGAGTAAGCCAGGTAGATGATACAGAGCGTCTTTGCACAGTGATGGATTTCTCGGACCCTTCAAATTGCAGTTTGGATGCTAGAGTCGCTATACAATCAGCATGTCTATTGTTGGTGCGGACAGTATGGACAATTGTTGCATCAGAAAAATGAGCTAATAGTCGTTGTGCCTCGGTTTCCGAATGGAGCAAGTGTATTTCTTTGAGAGAGTATACACCATTCACTTTATTGACCAGCAACTTTGAGTCTCCTCTAATCTCTAGGTGCTTTGCTCCTGCTTTTTTGGCCAAAGATAGCCCTAGGAGAAAAGCTTCATATTCTGCTGAATTATTGGTGCAGTGGAAGTCCAGCTTGAATGAATGTGAGAAGACTTCACCAGATGGAGATACTAGCACAATGCCTGCTCCACCAGTATCATTGCTCGGAGTGGCAGATCCATCGGAATACAATAGCCATGTTTCTTCTTGAATGATTAAAATTTCTGGAAACTCACCGGGCACTTCTTCATGTAACATTGTGATGTCTTCTCCAGGGAAAGCAGCAAGTAAGTCTGCAACTGCTTGTCCTTTGATTGCTTTTGGAGGGACGCACGCTATGTCAAATTTTGACATTTGAAGTATCCATTTTGCTGGTCTCCCGATCAAAGCAGGTTTCGATAGTAAGAAATTTATAGGATCATCTTTGGCCACGAGCACAACTCTATTTGATAGTAGGTAATGTCTGAACCTCTGAATTGCATGAACCAATGCTATACACGCTCTTTCATCCTTTGGGTATCGGAGTTGAGCATCCCTCATTATGCGACTGAAGTAGTAGATTGGACGTTCGATGCCTTCTTCATCTTCTTGGGCGAGGAGTGCTCCAATAGCAACATCGCTGGAGACTGTGTAAAGTATCAGCGGTTGTCCTTGCACTGGAGATTTCATGACATCATGTGATAGTAATATTTGCTATATTTTCTGAAACGCTTCTTGCTGAACGGGATGTCCATGCAAAATTTGCTCATTTCTTCAACAGAGGAGTGAATGAAGCAATGAGTTGAGAAGTCCAGGAATGAAACGCCGGATATAGTTGACTTTGCCCATGAAACTCTGGAGCTCTTTCACAGTTCGTGGATGAGGCATGGTAGTAATGGCTTTTGTTTTGTCTGGATCGACCTTGATTCCTTCTGCAGTGACTAAGAATCCGAGAAACTTTCCAGAAGAAACACCAAAAGCACATTTCAGAGGATTCATCTTCAATTTGTACTCTCTGCATCTTTCGAAGACTTGCCTTAGAATGTCTAGATGGGACGCCCGAGTTTTTGATTTCACCACCACATCGTCAACGTAGTCTTCCACTTGCTTGTGCATCATGTCATGGAATATTGCGGTCATGGCTCGCTGATAAGTGGCTCCTGCATTCTTCAGGTCGAAAGGCATCACTGTGTAGTGGAAGTTTCCAATGGGAGTTCGGAATGCGGTCTTGTTAGCATCATGCTGGTACATATTTATTTGATTGTATCCACTGTAACCGTCCATGAACGAGAACATGTCATGACCGCTGGTTGCGTCAACGAGCATATCTATTTTTGGCAATGGAAAGTCATCCTTCGGACAACACTTGTTCAGGTTCCTAAAATCCACACAAAATCGGATCTGGCCATTTTTCTTCTTGACTGGGACAATGTTCGCCAGCCACGTTGGATGTTGAATGGGTTTGATGAATCCTGCTGTTAGTAGTTTCTGGATCTCCACCTTGATTTGTTCTTCAACTTCGTGTCTGCGAATTGCACAGGCGGTTGTTTGACAGTTTGGAACCGGGAGTGATGTGCAAATGATGAGTAACTAATTTATCGTCCAGGTCGGGCATCTCTTCGTACGTCCAGGCGAAGATATCTTGGTACTCTTTCAACAGACCTATCAATCCTTCTCGTTCCTCCGGTGAGAGAGCAGAACTGATTAAGATTGGCCTTGGGTTCTCGTTCGTTCCAATGTTGATAGTTTTAAGGTCGTTAGTTGTGGAATCTGTGCCATCTTGCAATTATCGTGGTGCATCTCGAACTTCTTCATCGGGTGATTGATCAATCTGGCATGATTCTTCAGGGCGGGGAGACTTTTCATCGACCTCCCATGTTAATTGCTAATCCTTACGACGGAGATAAATGACTCTCCCTTCTGCGTCATAATCAGTAATAAATTTGGACCTCTTATGAGCCGTACCTTGACCTTGACGACGCTTGAGCGGTGTAGTAGTCGGTTTAACAGATTTAGCATCCATTGATGATGGTTTGTCAGTTTTCTCAATAGATTCCCAACTTGGGAGTGGAGTACCGCAGATCTTGCTTGGAGGTTCGGGGATGCTCTTTGGAGGTTCCAGGAACTCAGCATCATAAAACGGACCATAAGGAGACATTGAAGCTGGGATACATACAATTTTGTTGTTGAACAAAGCTTTCATACATTGATGGTACGTCGAAGGAACAACCTTATTGTCATGAAGCCATGGTCTCCCGAGTATCATGTGATAATCTGGATCTTTCTCGATCACACGAAACTTGACAGTGGATTGAATCGGCCCTACCTTTAGATCCACATAGACGTACCCGTATGTGTGACTCTGGCTTCCTTCAAAACCCGTCATCAATATGGGATGATGAACGATTTTGCTTTGTGGAACTTTGGCTTCCTTGAGAGTCTTCATAGTGATGAGATTTGTGGAAGCACATGTATCGATGAGAACTCTCATGAATTCGGAATTTTTGATAGAAGCAGTTATGAACAGAGCTCGGTTGTGTCCTTCCTCCGCCATTCGGTATTCCTCAGTGAAGGTGATGTTGTTGATCGAAAGTTCAGATACCATGGACACTTGTTCAACCTCCGGAGATGATGGAGATATTCGCACGTCAGATGATATTTTGTTGAGTGCAACAAACGTGTCTGTACGCTGATCTCTGGAGAAATGCAGGAGTTCACATAGATTCTCGATTAAATGTGTGACTTCTTGTTCCACCGGCTTTTCATAAGTGGTGAAGTTGTTGGCTTGAGGGACAGCGTCAGTGGTGTCAAGAGACGAGCGTTCCACCACTTGAGCTCCTAAGATTCTTGTCAGGTCCACCATGCAGTTGAACAAATTATCAATTGCTTTTTTCAATTCGATTTATGTTCCTTTCCAAAATCTCTTGCCTTCGTGCCAGTTCAACCAGTGACGGAATTTCTCCGTCAAATGCATCAATAGATGAAAAAGGAGTAGTAAAGTACGGATGACGAATATTACCAGAATCGTTCGGATGAGCCAGAGAAGCGTCACCACTTGAAAGACTCTGATTGGAATTTTGAGAGACTGTGTTAGATCTAAGACCAACCATCTTTGTGAGAATGAGAGATTGCAACCGAGTGATTAACCTTCCACTGTGGTCGCCAATCTGTGGATGGGGAAAAACGATTTGCTGGTTTTGTAGGAAAATGAAGAGTCGAGTGTGTGGTCGAGACTCCTCAACCGAGCAAACTGCTGAACCTCACACAGATGCACCGCTGCAAAGGGGGTGCTTAGATTCGAGAGATCAATCTGTAGGACTCCGGCCTAATCCAAGACAATGGCTGTTCCAGAGTCAATTCGGTCGTAAAGAGGGAGATGGGTTGATCTGTAGGAGGGAAGCTGAGTATTGTGTGGGATCAGTGATGATCAAGAATTGTGGGTGCGTTGAAGGTTTCTGCAATAATTGGTGAACTGTGGAGTTCGAATAACTTCTGATGGATTGATGAATTCTTGAGAGTAGTTACTCGAGAAATTTTATATGGACGATTGCTGATAGCTAGTGATCATTCGTTGTCCTCAATCATGGATTCAGAGACTTATTTATATTGTCAGAGTTGTGAACACCTTGATCCCTGTAAGTATGACGGTTTCTTGAGTGAAAGAGTGGGAAAGTGGGAGATCGTGGTAAAGTCAGTTCCATGTCGTGTGGAGACTTGACTGATCGTGCACCCACTACTTTGCTAACTCCTTCAACCGTTTGCACGACTTACGCACATTTCTCGTCGTTGATGAATCCACGTGTCGTAGACCGCAAGACCAAAGACCTAAGTGATATCCCCCCATTTGACGTGATTGATATCTCACGAATCGTGGAGTCTGCATGACATACATGTATTTAGTTTGTCAGTTGTTGACTGATTAGACAATGAGTCTAGGTTTTGTTGAATCGAGCATGTTTGACAAATGCTCAGCGATTCATGAATGTTAATGTTGCTCGTCTGAGCAAATATTGTAAATTCGACGAGTTGTTGAATATTGATGAGTTACTGAATATATGTGGATTATTCGAGCAACTGAGCAAGTATTGCTCGATTCGACGAAATACTGATAAATTATTGAATATTGATAGTTGGATCAATATTCGAGCAACTGAGCAAGTATTGCTCAATTCGACGAATTACTGAATATCGAGAATTTGACGAGCAATTGAGCAAGTATTGCTCAATTCGACAAAATAATGAATGTTGATGATTTGACGTACAATTGAGCAAGTATCGCTCAATTCGGCAAATTACTGAATGTTGATAATTTTTCGTGAAAATTGAGCAAGTATTGCTCAATTCGACAAATTATTGATAAATTACCAAATATTGATAGCTGGAACAATATTTGAGCAACTGAGCAAGTATTGCTCGATTCGACGAAACATTTATTGGTGACGTGACCCAATAAAATATTAAAATATTAGTAAGCTACCAAATATTATATGATTAATTCAGATGTTGGTTTCTGAATCCATCATAAATCCATTAGTGTTTGAATCGTGCTCAGAGTGATGATTCGTGGAGCATTTATTCGAAACCCTAATTTTTGATCAATCCTTCATCAATTGGCGAATTGCTGAAAATTGGTCATGAGTGAAGAGGGACCGACCACATGGGATAATGAGCGTCCATGTGGTGCCCAGTGCTTGAGTGAGCACGCACCAAGGTTCTCAGTTTGAGAGTTGGTGAAAGAATGATGATTAAATGCATGTTTCATCATTTTCTGAAATATTGCTGGATTCAACATTGGGTGATCAAACCTAAGTATGAGAGATGGGACCGACCAAGAAAGCATGGGACCGGCTCTTGGTGGTCACGAGACCAGTTTTTGGTCATTTGAAGAATTCTCCAGTTGATTGGAGAGAGTTTGGGCCCAGTATGAGCAATTGAGCAAATTAGGTCAGAATTATGAAAACATGTGGGACCGGCTTTGTGCAAGCCCTAGGAATGACTCTGGTCGGTCATGAAGGCATGCACGCGTTGCCGTAGTGCCCGTGTCTACATACCGAGAGTTTCAGTATTTTCTGATGTGCGTTAGAGCGACATTGTGAATTTTCAGAAGAGTTTCATCTTGACTGAAATTCTTGATTTTTGTTGGAATTAACATGTATGCTCAATTCATCAATATTTTGAAAATATTAAACTAAAAGTGTTTTAATATTTAAAATTGCCATGAGAGGCTAGCCAGTCGTGTAACTATGTTGGCTTTTGGTTTTTCATGATTTGAGCAATATTTGAGAAAATATGAAGAAATCATGAATTTTGCTCATACCCAGGAGATTCATGAATTGAGGGAAATAATTATAAAATACTAGGGATTGTAAGGTGTGGGACCGGCCACGGCTAGGGCATGGCCGGCCGGCTAGTGTTGCCCGGTCCCGCACACCTTTCCCTATTTTATATTATTTTTCATGAATCCTTGAAGTTATGGAGAATCCATGAGTTTTGTTGAAAACAAAGGAGTTTCGTGAGATTAGGGAATAATAATTATAAAAAGCTAAGGATTGTGAGGTGTGGGACCGACCACTGTCCGGTCATGGCCGTCCGGCTAGGTTGCCCGGTCCCGCACACCTTTCCTTATTTTATAATATTATTTCATGAATCCATGAAGTTATGGAGGATTCTTGAGTTTTGCAAAAACAAGGAAAGTTGCTAAAATCAAGGAGTTTTCATGGGTTCATGAAATAACAAAAAAAATAAGGAAAAATAATGGGAGAGGCGTGAGACCGACCATGGCTAGGGCATGGTCGGACGGCCGGTGGGCCCATTCCTGGGCGCCTCTCATTATTTAATTAATATTTATTGCTTTCTCCCTGTTTTGTGTAGGATTCCTCATTGTTTCAAATTTTTTGGATGCTCGTTCGTGCATCCGGGTGCTCAGTCGTGCATCATTGTCGAATACACTTGCACCATTTTTGTGGGGCTTACTCAGTGGTAGTCCAGACGCCCGGTTATTGAGTATTTATTACTAATTTATGAAATTCAGTGGAGAATAATTCATGAAACTGAGTAATAAAAATGAATAGTTGTATATTATTAATTCATAGGATCAGCTGTGGATTCGACTACGAATTTAGAATAATAAAACAAGCATTACCATCCTATGGGATCGTGGATTCGACCATAGAATCGGAGTAATTAAAATTATCTATCACCATTTCATGAGATCAGCTGTGGATTCAATCATGAAATCGGAATAACGAGATAATGTAGTAGTTTATTGCCATTCAATGAGATCAAGCCGTGGATTCGATCATGGAATCGGAGCAATTGTTTATTGCCATTCCATGGGATCAGGCCGTGGATTCGACCATGAATAGGAGCAATTGTTATTGCCAATCCATTGGATCAGGCCGTGGATTCGACCATGGAATAGGAGCAATTGTAGATCATTCTGGGAATTCAGTGGTGAATGTCACAGCAGAATTAATCTATTGCAGAAAAGCTATTAGCCAGTTAAAGCATCACATCCATTCTGAATGGTGCATAGTCTGGGAGTCACAGTGTTGTTTACGACCTGAAGGCGTTAGTGTTCTCAATCTACGGAGAACCTCCTGAATCTATGCACGGTCTCTCCACATAATCAGGGAACGGTGAGTGTCACCGACGTCCTGAAGGCGTCCGCCGCCCAACTATTCTTCTATGTGGAGGTGGGTATCTCTCCTGCAGTCAGGGAACAATGAGTATCACCAACGTCCTGAAGGCGTTAAGCTCTCAATCTACGGAGAACCGCCCAAATACGTTATTCTGCATAGAGGTCACGACGAAATGCCAGGGATCGAACGCTCAGCTAGTGGAGGCTTTTCGAAAACATATTCATCATGGCTTCGTAAAATATGAATCGTTGCATGCCTGAAAGCCGTGTCAAAAACATGCCTCATGATTTTACGGTTTTGCCCTTTGTTGAAAATCCACCATCAACAATACCCTTTAAGAGTTTCTCCAATGGCATTAGGGATGTTCATGGTCAGTTTTGGTTCGGTTTCTAGCCAAACCAAAACCAAAACCGAAACCAATACTATCGGTTTCTAAAAATCTAAACCAAACCAATCCATTAACCATTGGTTCGGTTTCTTAATGGTTTTAGCCGGTTTCGGTTTTTTCCATTGGGGTAATGGAAAACCGACTGTATGTCAGTTTTCTGAAACTGACAGTTCAAATCTTAAAAAAAAAAAAAAAAACACAGTTGAATTTTTTTAACCTACCTGCAAAATGTAATTAACACACAAGCGTAGTTCATAACTCAAGTTTATAAGCATAGTTCAAAACATAAACATTACAGATTCAAAATACATAAACTTTAAGTTCTGCATGCTCCAAATTCCATATTCAAAGTGTGAGATGGACGGGGTAGATTAAATCTATCTGATTTTAATCAACGGCCTATACTTATTAGTTTTCCATTGGTTTTTGGTTCGGTTTTCAGGTCAAACCAAAACCGAACCAATAATGTCGGTTTTCAATTTTTTTTACCATAACCAATCCATTAGTAAATGGTTTGGTTCGGTTTTTTCCTTATCGGTCTGGTTCGGTTCGGTTCGGTTCGGTTCGGTTCCGGCGGAAAACCGAAACCATGTTCAGCCTTAAATGGCATGTGTGTGGAGATAAATGTCAAAATCCACCTAAGATACACATCCATTTTCTCTAAAACCATTCTCCAACCATGATTTCTTGAACCAATGTATAGATGACTTTGGGTAGACAATGTCAAGGAGGATGTCAAGTTTTAGACATTCCCCTTGACATTGTCTACCATCCTAGTTAGCTGTTAATTAATTGAATTAACTTTAATATAATAACTAACCATTTTTAGCTTTAGCAAAATCTTAATTATGGAAAATAAAAATTATACTAATCAAATGATGAGGTTTACATGCAATACCGTTGGAGATGGATTTTTTTTTTCTCCCTAATTTTAAGGAAAAATAGATCGGATTTGTCTTATTTGTGTTGCCACATAGGAAGCACACACAATGACCATTGGAGAAGCTCTAATAATCAAACTATGATATACGCAGAATTTTAAAGTACACACGTAGAATAATAAAAATAAATAAAAAAATAAAAAATTGCTACACGTGTAGTTTATTTTTTTTAAGAATAAAAAAAAGAATGAAATTAGTTTTATTTTTTAAAAACTTCATTATCTTTTTTTTTTATCTTTTTTGCATTTGACAAAATAAGAATGAGTGAAATTTTAAAGTACCAGCTACCAAAATTAATTTTATTCCTAAACCAAGATGAGATACGTCTATTATGTACACCCTGACAATGGCGACTAAAAGCATAAACCAAACTTGTATTATATTGCTATAACTAATATTTTGTTGGAATTGCAATCAAGCTGGAATTTTTTTTATAGGTATATCAAAATATGATATTTGATGTCCTACATTAATATGGTTACTATTCAGTTTCAGGTTGTGTCTTATGGACTTCCGGCTCTTAGCAAGGCCTTTTACATGAGTGTTATTATTACTCGAATAACCCTATCATTTTTCTAGCATATAATTACGTAGTTGGGTGGTCAAATTCTCTGAGAGCAACCCTATGGGTTTCTCCATTGTTCCAAGTGATTAACCCTTTAAAAACAGAAACAAAGGTCAAAGACTCAAAGCATTATTATTAACTTGATCAACAGTGCAGAGCATGTAAGTCTGGTACGAATATTAATTACAACCGTCTTTCAGATGAGGTTTTGTTGCGTGTAGTCATCGACAATAGTGTGTATTATTAATTTTTCTACTATGACCATCCCCTCTTAATAAGCGATAAAACTGCTTCCATGGTGCTTAGCACCTGACCCTCGTAAACTGAATTTGAAGTTGGCTAAAATCATTTTCCAAAAAAAAAAAAAAGCAGCAACATGACAATGAAAAATTACCATAATGTCTCACAGGATACAATTAACATCGGTCCCATAAAGTGATCATGTAATTTACATTAATTGTGTAAGTTACAACAGTTGATCCCATTGACACTAACTGCACCATATCGTGCACAATTTAAATGGTTTGATTGATAAGCATATGAATCACATCGCAACCATATCTGATATTGATAATAATTCTTCCAAAGTTGAACCTATTTGAAGGCCAGAAGGCTCAAAATCTTATATTGACGTCAGAAAGTTCTTACATTTCAAAACAAAGCCAATGGTTACGAATGATTAAAAGCCCAATTACAATAGAACCATAGGTGAGAGAAGGTAGCCGTTGCATAAAAAAGCAGATGGAAGTACTGGTTGTGTACATTCAAACTTGAGCTCCCTTGACTGTACATTAAAACATTTATCCACAACAAACACGAAACAAAATTATGCACTAACCGTAAAGACAGCACGACCAAGTGTTTGAGATTTTTCAAACCTTCTATCAGTTGGTGCGTCTCTTTTGCCAGTGGATAATGTGGAGATTCTGCTAGAAATAAATTTATTTTGTACGTATCGGTTAATATGCACACTGGCAGCAAGCTGTTGACTAAAAACTTGCCATCTTGAGCAAAAGTTTATTCTCTCTCATCAAAATTGCTCTCTCATCAAAAGTGAGAACTGTTTTCTCCTTCCTTTTCTCCGGCAACTTTTAACTCCCTGAATCTTAAGTTCAGGGAGGCTGTAATGCTGACAGTCACTCTTACCTGGATTTCAAGATCGGGTTAGGGGTGATAATCTTCGCTAAGTGGTTTTCTTTTGCATCCTAACTCTGTTTTGTTCTTGGTTGTAAGCACCTTCTTTGCTCTTTTAATGCTGCTGTAATGGTTCGTAGGATCACTGCCATTGAAAGCAAATCTTTCGAATTTATTACTTATGAGAAGGACAACCCACCAACCACCAAAATTATTGAAAGATCTAATGGTTTTACTAACTCAATCATTGTATCTATCTCCGGTTTGGATTGGCTTATTCAAGTTCTTAAGGAAGCTAGAGATGACAACCTGAAAACTACTCACTGGAGGGAGAATTTCGGGAGGGGATCAATTTTGGTTATCTACCATCGCAACCATCAAGGAAGATTTTTGGGCGTGGACTGGTTCACCGGAAATAGAAACGAGAAACCACATCATATTATCATCCCAGAAGGAAGAAACGGCAGAGGTTGGTATGATTTTCAGGCCTCTTTGGAATTGAATCGTAGTGTTTCAGACAACAGGGGACGGATTTTGGGATATAACTTGTCCTCCCCTTATGAGTCCGAAGTGAGAAATGAAGCTTGGCCTAAGATCAATAACCTTATCGAGAAACGGCCAGCTAATGCAAGCTATGATCGACGAAAAGATAAAATTAATAACCTTCTATTCATTCCTCTATCGTCTCTTAGGGGGGCTAATATCACATATAAGAACAGAGAAAGGGATTTGGGTAGATGGAAGGATGCAATTGTATGTACGGTCACACCCAATCCAGCTGATTGGAAGATGGTGGAGGATAGACTGTCAGCGGTTTTCCATTTGGAGAATGGTCTTGTAACCAGACCATTTTCTAACAGCAAGGGCATTTTCTGGGTTAGAGAACTTGGTCTTCGAAAGATGATGCTTGAACAACAAAATGTCCCCTTCCTTGGAGGAACAATCCATCTTCAAATCTGGTGGCCATCGGCTAACAAGCTCAATCTCCACACTCAAGGCCGAGAGTTTTGGATGACGATGGAAGGTTTACCTTTTCACTTGTGGTCGCTTGAAACAGCAGAAGCTATAATGGAACCTTGGGGTAAGATCATAGAGGTCTCCGAACAGTCGGAGAATTTCACAGACTTATCTTGTTATAAAGTGCTAGTTGAGTGCTCCTCAAATTATCCACAAGTTCCTAGAATGGTTGAAGTTACGGAGGAAGGTATAGTGTACAAGATTGGCATCAAAGTCATTTTCTTCAAGGAGGTGGAGCATAATGATAAGAATTCTAAGAAAGAATTTCATAGGAGGGGTGAACAGAGAGATGATCAGAGAGATAGTCGGAGACCTTTAACATATCTCGAGGTTACTTCCAATGTCCGTGATCATGGTAGGGACAAGAACACGTATAGGGGTCAGATGACAAAGACGTCTCAGCAACACCTTCTAGCTCAGACCTCCATCCAAGTCAAACATCACATGGGGCAGTACGGTGGTGAAGACTATTCGACCGTTACAAAAGCTAAAAAGAAAAAGAAGAAAAAGAAAAAGAAGTACCACAACGTACAGAAAGAAAATATAGTTTCTACCGAGTCGTCTCAACCTCACGCACTCGCTGGGCCTATGCGGAGAGACAAAGGTAGGGTATTACCAACTTCATGGCCCACTAGGAATATCATCACCCAAAATAAACAACAACACGAAGAGTGGAGACCCAAATTTCTGGTGGCTACCCCAAGTTCAGACACGTCTCAAAACTTGCCTCAACCTATGGTCGGTGATGTGGTTGAAAATAAACAAAACGCCATCGTTCAAGTCGACACTACTGGTCAAGGGTTACAAGAACAAAGAAGGGTGGTTTTCAACGAAGGTTTTATGTCTTTTCTATCTCAATCGAATCCATCAACAGATCCTAGCCAACGTTGTCATACTGAATCTATTCCATACCCTTTTGAGAAACAAAGAGGACTGATAACTCATGCGGGTCAAACATCCGAAGAATCACAGGTAATTGTTTATAATGATTTGAATTCACCTCTCTCAATCACTCCGTTAGATAGAATTGAACCTCAATCACCAACACACAGCAGCAATTCCTTCTTGTCTGCTTATGACGACCAGGAACAACAAACTGCTGATGCTATCCCAGTGGGTGAAGGAGTTTCAATTGTAGAAATGGGTAATTTCGATTTGGATGCAGAATCCAAGAAAGAGAGGGAACAATTGCTCTTTGCCTTCTCCACAATGTCGGTTCTTTTTGGGCAACCTATCAAGGATAAAGAAAAGGAAATTGATTCAATTATCCTACACCATTTAACCAACCAGAGGAGAAATTTAGAAGCCATAGATAATAAGAACAAAGAAAAATTAGTGCTTAATGAGGGTATTAGTGATGACAGCCTAGAGAGTGCTCGAATTCTTATGCTACAGAACGGTGGGGATGTTTTGATAGAGGATATTACAGGCTTAGAGGAAGGGAATTCAAGTGAGGAAGAGATCTGCAAGAAAGAAATCACACCTACCTCATCTCCAAGGACCCCTACTGACAAGCTTATTCGGGAGAAGCAGAGGTTAGCAATGAATCTAGTTAACTCGGAACCAACTTGCACCAAGGAAGGGAGAAGAATTTCAGCTGGGGGACAGAAGGGTTACCCATGAATGCTCAAATCTTATCATGGAACGTACAGGGCATTCGTGACCCAACCAAACAAGCGGTCATTAGTGATGTTTTGAAAAGGTGGAATGTCAACATGGTGATTCTTCAAGAAACAAAAATTCCTGTTATTAATAGTACTATAAGTAGAAATCTTTGGAATCGAGCAGGGGTGGAATTAGCTTATCAACCATCCATTGGAACTAGTGGAGGTTTATGTATCATGTGGAGGGGTGAGGAATTTGAACTTCTGGATAGGCATGACGGCGTCTACTCTTTAGCTTGCTTGTTTAAATCGAGAAGAACTGGTCAGATTTGGTACTCTGTGGGGGTGTATGCACCGAACAATAGGAAGGACATACGTATTTTGTGGAGGGAACTTGGTGATATTGTGGGGCTTTGGGATTTTCCTGGCTGCATAGGAGGGGACTTCAACACCATCTTGTTTACAGAAGAGATGAATAGGGACTGCACCATCACTAGAGGTATGAGTAATTTCACTAAGTTTATCATGGATTGGAATTTGATTGATCTCCCATTGTGTGGTGCTATATACACTTGGACAAATGGACAGGTCGACCCTATTTTCTGTCGACTTGATAGGTTTTTAATTAATAGTCGGTGGGAGGAGTTATTTCCCGATACAATTCAATCGGCTAAGCCCAGGCCGGTATCTGATCACACTCCAATACTTCTGAGCACACAAGGGCTGAGGTTCGGACCCTCCTTCTACAAGTTCGAACATATTTGGCTTGAGGACCCATCTCTCAAGGACAAGATTACTGGTTGGTGGAATGAGTTCCAGGTAGAGGGGAATCCAGGATATGTCCTTTGGAAGAAGCTTCAGTGGCTCAAGCAGAAACTGAAGACTTGGAACTGGGAGACTTTCGGTAGTACTAATGTTAAAATGGGAGGACTGCTGGAGGAGATCAAAGAGATAGACTTCAAAGAGGAAAGGAACTGTGCAACTATGGAAGAATCTGAAAAGAAGGTTGATCTCAAGCTTGAATATAAGAGATGGGCAAGACTTGAAGACATTAGACTTAGACAGAAAAACAAGGACAAATGGGTGGAAGAAGGCGACAACAACACCAAATACTTTCACAAAATAGTTAACCATAGGAGAAAGTTGAATTACATCAGCTGTTTGAAGGTCCGCGGGGATCTACAAGAGGATCCAAAGATTATACATGATCATATTGATGATTTTTATAAGGACTTGTACTGTGAGTCTTTCGAAGATAGACCAAAATTACTGAATATTGATTTTTCCTCTATTTCGGAAGAAGAAAGGGTGGGGCTTGAAAGACCAATAACGGAGGAAGAAGTGAGGTCTACTATTAAGTCTATGGAGGCGAACAGGGCACCCAGTCCTGACGGATATACTGTCGAGTTTTTCAAGGCTTATTGGGATGTGGTAGGACCTGACTTCATGGCCGTGGTCAAGCATTTTGAAATGACGGGATCCTTAGATTGGAGAATCAACAACACTTTGGTTGCTCTAATCCCGAAAAAGGATTGCGTTGAAGAAGTGAAAGATTTTAGACCGATCAGCTTGATTAACACGTCATATAAGATTATTGCTAAAACTCTTTCTTCTAGGTTGAAACAGGTGCTTCCCCAACTGATTTCTTCTTCGCAGAGTGCTTTCATACAAGGGAGGCAGATTTCTGATAGTATCCTTATGGCTAACGAATGTATTGATTCCAATAGACGTTTCAAGGAGCCCGGTTGGATCTTTAAACTAGATGTTTAGAAGGCTTACGACAAAGTCAATTGGGGTTTTCTGATATGGGTGTTGCGTAAAATGGGGTTTGGCTTCATGTGGAGAAAGTGGATCTTATCGTGCATTTCACATGCTCATTTCGCGGTCTTGGTTAATGGGAGCGCCGGGGAAAAATTCAAGAGTACAAGAGGGTTACGACAAGGCGATCCTTTATCTCCTTTTCTTTTCACTATAGTAATGGAGGGTTTATGCAGGATGCTTACTAAAGCGGAAACAAGTGGTGCAATTAAAGGGTTGAAAGTTACCAAGGAAGGTTCTACTGTTTCATATTTGCTTTTTGCAGACGACACAATATTGTTCTCCGCTGACAAAGAAGAATACATCCACAATATGAAAGGCTTACTGATGTGTTTTGAGATGTCTACTGGCCTAAGAATTAATATGTCTAAAAGTACAGCTATTGGTGTGGGGGATTTTCAGCATAGTCATGTTGTTCAAACATCTTTGGGTTTCACTTATGAAGAGCTTCCTTTCAAGTACTTAGGAATGCCAGCTGGGGCTAACTATAGGTGCAAGAAGAATTGGGATCCGGTGTTGAAATCCATCGACAAGAGATTGGCTGGGTGGAAAAGGATTTATCTGTCTTACGGAGGAAGAGTTGTGTTAATTAAGAGTGTCTTGTGTTCTCTGGCTATTTATCTTATGTCTGCATTCTCTATTCCTCCGGATGTAGCTAAGAAGATAGAGAAAAAAATGCGAGTTTTCTTATGGGGGACTAAAGATGGGAAAAACAAGACAGCCTTGGTTGCGTGGAAGACTATCTGCAAAGATAGAGAACATGGAGGATTGGGAATTAAGAGCATTAGGGAAATGAACGACTCTCTCCTATGCAAATGGCTGTGGCGCTTTTCTACCGAAACCAATGCTATGTGGAGGAAAATTCTTGGTGAAAAACATGGGGTGCAAGACAATGAACGGGACGCAAAGCCGGTAAAACAAACATATGGCACCAGTCTGTGGAGGGGTATTACTAATAGATTGGAGATATTTTCGCAAGGAATTGTGTATACAGTTGCAAGTGGAACTAGAGTCAAATTCTGGTTGGATGTTTGGAATGGGGATACAGCTTTCTATTCGAAATTCCCAGAGCTATATGAACTTTCTAGGAAGAAACAGGGATGGGTAGTTGACTTCTATAAAGACGATGCTTGGGACATTGATCCAAGGAGAAGGCTCACCGATTCAGAAATACAAGAAGCTACTATTCTCTGTCAACAACTAACTGGTGTTATTATTAATACAGAACAAGACTCTAGAAGATGGAAATGGGAAAATGACGGCATATTTACTGTTCGCTCTTGTTATAATGCCATTACAAGTCTAAACAACAGTCCCACTTTCCCCAGCAACAAGATTTGGATTCCTCTAATCCCGACAAAGGTATCCTTTTTCGTGTGGTTATTACATCATAATTCTCTTTTGACTCTAGATAACCTTACACATAGAAGAATTAGAGCCAATTTAGAGAACAAGTGCGTCATGTGCAAAGAAGAATTAGAGTCAATTAATCACCTCTTCTTGTATTGCAACTATACACATAAAATATGGATGGCTTTTATGCTGGACTATGGGAGAGATTGGGTTATGTGCAAGGATATAAAACATATGTTCCTAGGACAACACATACAAGGGCTGACTGAAAGGGGTCGTATACTTTGGAAACTTCTTCCTTTTGTTGTGTGCTGGGTCATTTGGAAAGAAAGAAACAAGAGGATTTTCGAATGGCGAGAAAAGTTGGAAAATAAGATCGTTGAGGGAGTGAAAGCAACTCTTTTATATTGGACTGGTCCAAATGTAGAATTTAGAAGTTTGCATTATCAAGACCTTCTTAGACAGTGGGGGAATGTAGTAAATAGGCATTAAGCTTTTCTGTAGGGATAACAAGTGGGGTTGCTGTAGTTCTGTTTTATGCTCATCTTTGCATAAGAACAGCTGTTTTTTTACTTTGAACTCTGCCTCCATTTGTGAGTTGGAGTTTCTCACTGTAATCTTCTCTTTATATATATAATATTCTTTGTTGTATTGACCAAAAAAAAAAAAACTTGCCATCTCCTAGTTCCCTACCAAATCTTCTCAAGTGGAAGCTAATCAAGTAGTAATAGTGAATCAGTGATTATATAACTTTGAGTGAGTAAGGGAGCTCATTTTCTAATCATTAGACCACTCATCCTGATAAGTCACAGTTGGTAGTTTATGTCCCATTATATTTACAAATAACAAAGAAACAATAGCACGTACCTGCTTACCACCTTCCCGGCTCTTTGCTAAAAATCATGTGAACAAATATGAAGTTATTATGATAAATCATAGCACAAAAATAAGATTGATCCGCGTAAGAAAAAATTAATAGATAAAAAGACGATTAAGCTAAAAATCGAACTCAACCAAAATTTAAGGCATGCATGTTCAACAAAAATCAAGAAATCGATGTGCGTTGATAAATGATAAAAATCCAACTCAAATATCATTCATTCATAACATCCAACTTAAAAAAAAATTAGTCAAAAAGTTGACATAATAAAATATTAGGAATTTCATTTGTTAGAGCGGTGGCATATTCTAAATAATACAAATGATCCACTTTGGTACAACTGAACCTGTAACTGCACCAATGATCTGGTCATATAGAAGTTAGATCCATACCCCGAATCATTAGAAAATCCTGTAAAATTTTATTCAAAGAATGGGTTTTTCCTGATCTCCTATACCTTTTCTTAATACTTCCTTCAACATCTTAAGTTTAAAAATCTAATCAAAACAATCCTCATTTCATTAAATGTTCTTAATACTTCTTATACTCACATAAATAGCATCTTGCCCTTCTTCTTGGTTTGAATCAGAGTTATCTTTTTCCTTCCTAATCTTCTTTTTTCCTTCATATCAAATCCTATAAATGCACCACAAACACCAAATTCAAATCCCAAACCAAATTAAAAATTAAAAAGTGAATACACTAAAAGAAAACTGAAAAATCACAATTCAAAGTTTTTAGAAAAAATTTGTTTAGGATACCAGCAAAACAAACAATTGACATACATATCAGGCAACAAAATCGCATATTGAAGAAAGAAAATTGAAGGAGAGCAAACCAACACAAAGTGGTACCAACCTTATATTAAAACATTGAGCCTACAGAAACTCCAACACAAAGTGCTACTTCTGATGTTCCGTCCCACCCACAGGCTGGATGTGCGAGATTGATTGACTTATATCCATATGCGATCGTAACTGACGCGCAAATCCAATAGCCTTGCATAGTATATATATGTCTATGTAACCTAGCCTCCACGATCATAAAAAACCTAGCCTCCACGATTTTTTTCTTTTTGCATTGAACAATTTTGCTATGTTTGACATTAATTACCAATGAAAGAATCGTTAAACATGGCATAATATAAATATAGATTGATTTTTTTATTTTTATTTTGGAAGTTCTTAGATTTTTTGAAAAAATATATTAATGTATTAACGAAAATATAAAAAAGTAGCTCGATTTTAATTTAGTTCTAACTGTCAATGAAAGAATCACCAAAGGTGGCATAATATAAGCATAGATTGAAAAGAATCGAAATTCTTTTTTATTTTTGGCAGTTTTTAGATTCTTAGACCAAATTTTCACTAAATTTCTCTCGAATCAACTGTAGGATCAGAATATCGCGACATCAATACTTCGCGAGATCAATAAACGACAGCGTTGCGAGGGCGTCGCAGAAGAGTAATATAAATGACGCAATGAATGACGACAACCAAAACACGAGAAAGATGTGAAGACCTAGCGAAGTTTAGGAGAGTTTCGAGATTATATGTTTGTACACTTGCGATATTTCGCAAGTCATTCCCGAAAATAAAGGACAGCTTAGCTGTCATCCATTGTGTACTACCCTATATAAAGAGTCGAATAAGCCTGTTGTAAGGGAGATCTTTTTCCGAGTGTTAGACAAGTCATTAGGAGAGAGAAAGTTTGCGGTGATTGTAATTTCTTTAGCTCTTTTCCATTTTATCTTGTAAACATTCAAAGAATTAATCAATAAAATCATTGTTGTTCATCTCCAAATGTCTTAGTTGTGTGGATTATTGTGAGGGGTGTAGTGTAGGATTTCCTGCAACTACATATTGGCGCTAGAAACAGGGAGCGATTGAAGATAAGAGATTGGATATTGTCACTAAAATTGTTAAAATCAAGAGTATGATGGATAAATTGTAGAAAGCTAGAATCAAAGAGAGTAATGGAGAATTGGAATGTAATATGATTACAAAAGCAATGGTTAATGAATTTTATGAAAGTATCAGAGGGAGAATACACAAAAGAGATTTTGAAGGAAAGAAGATTATAACAGCAGAGAAAGCATCACCCTTGAAAGAACGGGAAAAACAGAAGATTATGTTCACCGCAACGGAGATATCAGGAGAGAATTTAAATCACACATCTCCATTAGTGATTACGATAAGTGCAAGCAAAGAAGAGGGAAAATTAATAAAAACAGTGGAAGAATGGGCAATAAATAGAACTTTGGTGGACACAGGGAGTTCAGTGAATATAATGTTTTATCATGCTTATAAGAAATTGGTGTACAAAGTTGAAGAAATGACTTCCGCAACATATCATATCTATGGTTTCGGCAAATCCATAACAAAACCTAAAGGGGAAATAAAAATACGAATTTTGTTGGGAGAAATTGAAACACATGTGACGTTATGTGTAGTGGATATAAAATCACCATATAACATGCTGTTGGGAAGACCATGGATACATGCAATAAAAGTTGTAGCATCAACATTTCATCAATGTGTCAAATTTCCTACACCGAGTGGAATTGGCGAAATCAGAGGAGATACTGATAAAGGAAGAACATATCATCAAATCGAAGTAAAACATTATGAAGAACAGGTGAAGAGGCGAAAAGATCGCAAGAAGATGGCAAAAGCAAATAAAAGGAAGAAGAATTTAGAACTTACATGATAAGAGCAGAAGAAGGAAAAGGAATATATGGGGAAGAGAATGATCTCGCGAAGGAAGTAAAAGGACCAACGCCCATGGGAGAACCGAAGGCTAGCTACACTGCGGCAGAACCAACAAAGGAAGTGAATATTGGAACTGAATAAGAACCCAAGATGTTAAAAATCGGGACTAAAATGGAGATAGATGAGGAAAGAAAGACTATTGATTTTTTGCGAGATTATAAAGACATTTTCGCGTGGGATATGGATGAGATGTCTGGAATAGATCCATCTGTAGCGTGCCATAAATTAGAGATTGATAAAAATGCAAGACCATTCAAACAGAGAATTAGAAAAATTGCAACAGCATATCATCCTCAAATAGAAGAAGAGTTACAAAAGATGCTTGATGCTGGAATTATTAGACAAGCAAAGTACACCGAATGGATAGCGAATATGGTCGTAGTCCCAAAGAAGAAAAAAGGGATAAGAATTTGCATAGATTTTACCGATCTAAACAAAGCTTGTCCAAAAGATAGTTTTCCTTTGCCGGATATTCCGCAAATGGTTGAGTCGGAAGAGAAATGAAAGGATATCTTCTCTTGATGGATACAAGGGATACAATCAAATCCCTCTCGCTGAAGAATACCAAGAGAATACTGCCTTTTTTCGCTCCAAGAGGATTATATTGTTACACAAAAATGACATTTGGTCTGCGAAATGCTGGAGCAACATACCAAAGGATGGTAGAAAAAGTGTTCGAAAAATGGATACATAAAACATTAGAGGTGTACGTGGATGACATGTTAATAAAAAGTAAAGAAGCAAAAGATCATGTACGGGATTTGAAGGAAATTTTTGAACAAATGAGGCTTTTCAACATCAAAATAAATCCGGAAAATGTACCTTTGGGGTGGCATCTGGAAAATTTTTAGGATACATTGTGTCAAAAGAAGGGATACAAGTCGATCCAGAGAAAGTACAAGCAATTCGCGATATGCCGACACCAAAGAACAAAATGAAAGATGTGCAAAAGTTAAATGGACTATTAGCTTCGCTAGGAAGATTCATCTCGCGATCATCTGATATGTGCAAGCATTTCTTCAACATACTTAAAAAAAGGAGAGAAATTTAGATGGACAAATGAATGTGAAAAAGCGTTACAAGGAATAAAAGAACATCTAATGGATATATCAATCTTACAAAAAGCAAAACCAGGGGAAGAATTACTAATTTACCTTGCGACAACCTCGCATGCACTAAGCGCAGTATTATTGCGAATGGACGCAGGAGTGGAAAAGCCAATCTATTACATCAAAGAAACATTCAATGCCGCGGAGAAAAATTATTCAAAAATTGAAAAACTAATTTTGGCATTAGTTTACGCAACATTTAAACTTCGCATCTACTTCGAAGCACACACAGTTAAGGTAATGACAAAAGTACCAATTGAGTCAGTCATGAAAAATTCAAAAAGGTCAGGAAGGGTTGAAAGATGGAATGCTCAAGTAAGTCATTGCAAACTCAAATATGAAATACTATCCTCACCCAAATCACAAGTTGTTGCAGACTTTTTAGCGAAATTTCCATTGGAAGAAGATGAAGCAAAGGAAGAAATGATGGATATAGAAGAAGAACATGGAAATCCAAGGGATTTATTAACTGAGCCAAACAGATGGGAAATATTGGTAGATGGATCGTCAAATGGAGAAGGTAACGGAATTGGGATCATTATAATTTCGCCAGAAGGCAATAAAATGGCTTTCTCTTTCAGATTGGAATTTGCATCTACCAACAATGAAACAGAATATGAAGCTATAATACATGCCTTGCGATTCGCAATAGAAATGAAGTTGGAGAATGTGAGGGTCACCAGTGATTCCCAGTTAGCTATTCGCCGATAAAAGAAGAATATACTACAAATGAACCATCCATGAAAAAATACAAAAAACTTGTTGAAGAATTGTCGGCGAAGATACCAAAAATAAAATGGAGACACATATCAAGAAGAGACAATAGACTCGCGGATGCTTTTGCTTTTATATCAAGTATGATGACAGATCCAGCTGCGAGATGCATAAAAATACAGACACTTCTATCACCATCAATCAACAAAGAGGAAGAGAAAGAAGCGGAAGTAATGCTCATAGAAGATGAAACACAAAAACCCAATTGAAAAGATTGGAGAACAGAACTTCATGCTTATCTAATGAAAGGAGAAACACCAAGAAATAGATTAGAGATGCACAAATTAAAAAGCCGTGCAACAAATTATGAATTAAGAGACGGGGTATTGTACCGAAGATCCTTTAATGGACCCTCGCTTAGATGTTTAACACGAAAGGAAGGAGAAGCAAGTGTTAAAAATGTTACACGTGGGGATGCTGGCAATCACAGTGGCGGAAGATCTTTAGCACATAAGGCGAAAATGCAAGGCTATTATTGGCCATATATGCATGAAGATGCGAAACAAGTATCAAGTCGTTGCGAAGATTGTCAGAGGCACGGAAAGAAAATACATGCACCAGGAGCACCATTAACCTCTTCAACAAGTGTATGGACTTTTGGAAAGTGGGGGTTAGATATTGTAGGACCTTTTTTACCAGATACAGGGCAGAGGAGATATTTGATTGTCGCTACAGATTATTTCACAAAGTGGGCAGAAGTAAAAGCAGTACAACACATTCGCGATAAAGATATTTTTACCTTCATACTCGAAAACATAATATACAGATTTGGAATTCCAGCACAGTTGGTATCTGACAATGGGAAACAGTTTGAGGGACAAAACATAGAATTGCTGCTTAATGCATTTCAAATAAAATGTGGGAAATCAACTCCTTTATACCCGCAGAGCAATGGACAGGCGGAAGCAACAAATAAAACAATCGCAGATATACTGAAGAAGAAGTTAGAAGGACATAATAAGGCATGGTGTGAACAAGTGCATAATGCAGTATGGGCTTACAATACAACAAGGCGAGAAGCTACCGGAATGTCACCATTTTGTCTAACATATGGAGTTGAAGCTGTACTTCCGATAGAAGTTATTATTCCAACAACAAAGAGAGAAGCTTGGGAGAAAAATCTTAGTGCGGGAAACATTTTGGTTAAATTAGATGAATTAGAGGAAAATAGAGAAAGAGCACTACAAAGATATGGAGAATTACCAGCGAAGATTAGCCGAGAGAATATAACAAACGTGTCAAGACACGCGAATTTCAACCAGGTGATATGGTATTGCGAGAAACACCAATATATCAGCGAGAAAGTGGTGGCAAATTGGCGAAAAAGTGGGATGGACCTTATATCATCAAGGAGATAGTTGGAACAGGGGCATATAGATTAATGGATCCTGAGGGCAAAGATGTGGGCCAAAGATTGGATAGACCGTGGAATAGATTATATCTCAAGAAATATTACCCATAGAAGATGGAAGGGAAAGAATAAGTTGCGAAATATTGAATGGATGAAATGAAATGAATTCATATGAAATGTTCTATGACCAGAATGATTGCGAAATTGCATAAAATAAAGAAAGAATGTGTGAATATTTCGCAAATAAAATAACAAGAGATAATCAAAAATGAATGATTGAATGAATTAACAGAAATGAAAGAGTTAGTGAATGGGACGAACCTTTATGGCGTACACCCTAGTTCGTGAATGATATTTCGTAAGAGGCAAATGTAAGACCTAAAGTGCGTCATATAAGGGGTATCTCTTGACATGGCTCGGGAAAAGGTTACACCGCCCCGGAACCCGAGTCATGAAAATTTGGGGTCAATAAAGCCCATCCGGGGAGATACCTTGGATTTCCAACTATATATATAAGGTTATACCCTGGTTGGACGACCGAGGGTCTCTTCCAAGGAGTCAGTGTATGACCAAGGCGTCGAGGTACACGGTTGAGCCAAGAGTGCCTGGGGCATTTGAAGTGTCTCGGCCATTCTTGGCAAGTCTTGGCACATGCCGCACTCGGCCCGAAGAAAAATCCACTTAGGGTGCAGTATCGTAACCATAAGCCATATAGGTATAAGGGATAAGAGGCTGCGAAAACAACTGGTTGTTGTTAAGACCGGATGGGTGGAGCTAGTCTTGTATGGCCGATGTACGCCTCCTTGAAGGGGCAACCAGGGAGATGATAAGGGCGGCACCCTCCATTAGGGAGCTGATAAGTTTCTTAAGACGCAAATGTCATGAGGCTCTATTTTAGCAAGAAAATTTAGGCTTGTCATATTTGTGCGATGATCCTGAAGAGGAAATAATACTAACGCGAGGGTAAGACGAGATCAATGGGTCTTTACATGAAAGTGTAAAGACGTCCTGCGATTTCGTTGCAAAGACGGCAATGTCATGGGGCTTCATGTTCGCAAGAATATTTAGGCCTATCATATTGTCGCAAGAAAAATATCCTGCAGAGGCAAAAATACTAAAGAAATGATAAGACAAGATCAATGGGTCGTTACATGAAAGTGTAAAGACGTCCTGCGATTTTGTCGTAAGACTAACAATGTCATGGGACTTTATGTTCGTAAGAATATTTAGACCTGTCATATTGACGCAAAAATGAGGGGTGGCAAAATAAGACCTTTAACTAGGAAGGCAAAATAAGACCACACAAGAGCAACGATAAGGCAAGATCAATGGGTCATTACATGAAAATGTAAAGACGTCCTGCGATCTTGTCGCAATGATGAATTCAACATAAATAAAGATAATGAAAAACAAAATAGCAATTATTAAATATCAAAAATTATACTCGTTGAAAGAAAGAGTAATAATAAGCAGATGAACACATCTAAAAGGTGATTGAAGTACGTAAAGAAGTAACAGTACAAGAAGAAAAATTACAAGAGAAAGTCAATTCTCAAATATCAGTTTTTTCAACAGAAGGAGATACTGGGTTTTCTTCAGCAACTTTATCTATATTCTCGCCAGTTATTATATTTTCACCAGATCCTCCTTCAACCAGATCATCATTGACAGTTTTACTAGGAGGGATTGTCTCTTCATTTGTGAGCTCTTCTCCACTATTGTAGTCATAATCGTTGTCAGGAGAATTAGGAACTTCATCGTCGCTTACTTCCAAAGGTTCGATACATACAGGATCAAGAGATTTAGATAGTAAAACATCATTCACAAGAACTTCGGCCTTAAGATGAAATTGATGAAGGAGTGCTTTCTGATGATTAATTTCTACTCTCTATATCTTTATAGTCAGACATATAATCGAATCTTCTTTCTGCACGATCGCGAGAGCGAGCAAGGGAAGCAGTGAGTATTCCATTTTCTTTGAGAATTTTTTAATAGTCAGACTTTAGAGTGGCAATAGAGGAATGAATATTTTTCTCAGAATCTGCAAAAGAAAAGAACATAGAAAATTATTCAGATTTTTGGAATTCGCAAGGAAAATATCACAAAATAATAAATAAATGGATTAAGGTAGTCAAATAATATGACTACCTTCCTTTTGTGAGGTAAGATATTGGATTAAAGCAGAACAACTATTCTCCAAGTGATCCATGGCATTGTCAAAATTATCTCCAATTAAGCCTTTCAGTCGAGATCGCAAGCTTTTTTCGTTCGAAACAAGTAAGGCATTTTCTTTCGCAAGAGAAGAATTGGACTTTTCTAACTTGGAACATTGATCCTTGAATTGGTTTGCCTTTACACTTAAGGTTATTCTACCCTGGATAAGTTTATCTTTCTCGACAGTAACTTCTTCGAGTTGATTTCTCAGCGAACGAAGAGATTGTTCTTGTTCTTTACATATTTTTTGACAAACATCAGACTGTTACGAGTAAATCGCCACCTTATTTGACAGAGTTCGCTTCTCTTGAGAAATAATTCCATTCTCATCTGATAAAGTTTCCAACTCCAAATTAGCTTTAGTCAAAGAGTAAGAGAGGCGAGATAATTCATTACTTAATGAGCCTTGTTCCTGAACTAAGTCAGCATTTTCTTTAGAAAGATTATCTATTTGATCAACAAAATATGTATGAAGATTATCTAATTGGTTATATTGCTCCATCCAGGCATGTCTATCCACTCGAGTTTCTTCAACAGTAGATTCTAACTGATATATCTCCATTTTTCGCTTCTGGTTTAAAACTTCATGGCGAACAAGGACTTGAGATTCAAAAAAAAAAAAAAAATGGAGAATATAGAGGAAAGATTGTACCTTTCAATTCTTCGTTCTTCTTGCGAAGATTATCACGATCCAGCGAAACATTTTGAAGTTTTTGATTCTCAAGTTGGAATATTACACTTTGCAGTCATAGCTTGGAGATCATTCTTCAAAATATTAACTTCTTGCTCCAAAGATGTTTGTGAAATTCTATCGGAGCCAAGGTATTTGCTCAAAACCTCGCAGACATCAGATTTGATAGGATCAACAGAAGTCTTCTTGGCATCGTTCACAATATCTGACAGAACTTTGAAGGCCACGTCTATTCCTTCCAAATTTTCTTTAGTAAGAGGGATTTGCTCAGTTAAGGAAGAAATGACGATAGAAGAAGGAAGAGATGAGTCATTCTTTGTTAAAGGAATGTCATGAGAAAAGGAAATCTCATGAAGATCAATGATTGGGGAAACGGTAGAGGCATTGAAAATAGAAGAAGAAATAGGCTCATTCGCAACGGGACTGTTATGAGGGATTTGATCTATGAAAAATTCAGGCACGGGGGAAGGATTATCAACAATATTTTCGCAAGTAGAAATAGTGGGTTTATCTTGCGAAGATTTCGCAGGAGGAGTTGTAAGTTTGAATATAGGAAAGGAAACAAAGAAAGCGACAGGTTTAGAACGGCGAGGTTTCTTGGGGGACCTATCAACATTTTTGTCATCCTGCGAATTACAAGTTAAATAAGAAACAAAGGCAACAATATTGTTATTAAAAGAGTAAATGTTTCTTAAATACCTTGCTATTCGCAATAGGGTTCACAATGGTGAACTTGGTGCTAGATTTGTTCTTGCTAAAACAAAAATGGCAGGGGAGTCATTAAAAGAAGAACAGTATCAAAACAAAACAACTTCAATAAGAGAGATCAATCACAAAATGATCAAATTCAGCAAAATTAACAAACCTTGATGGCTCCATAGAAACAGTAGCAGAAAAAGAAAAATGAGAACAGTAGCAGAAGAATAGTAGCAGAAAAATGATGAAGAAGACGATGAAGAAAAAGCAAAAAAAAAAAAGTTGCAGACGATGAAGAAGACGAAGTAAAAGAAAAGAAATGCTTTCACAAGGAATTCTCCTTCAAATAGACAAGAAAAGAGTAACCGGATAACATTAAATGTGCCGGTAAAAAGGGAAAATTTTAGATACGTGTAAATAGTCATTCCTAAATTCACGGAATCTTGTCGGCAAAAAATTGATGAAAAACAAACGATTGCGGCATTTCAAAATATTGGTTCTCATGACATT
The DNA here is from genome assembly GCA_023531295.1 of Papaver armeniacum. NCBI lineage: Eukaryota > Viridiplantae > Streptophyta > Magnoliopsida > Ranunculales > Papaveraceae > Papaver > Papaver armeniacum. The sequence goes on along the minus strand of JAJJWW010012403.1, from coordinate 157,535 downwards.
CTCTTATTCGCAGAGAAGACATGAGAAGAGGCAAGATGTAGGATCAGAATATCGTGACATCAATACTTCGCGAGATCAATAAACGACAACGTTGCGAGGGCGTCAAGGAAGAGTAATATAAATGACGCAATGAATGACGACAGCCAAAACACGAGAAAGATGTGAAGACCTAGCGAAGTTTAGGAGAGTTGCGAGATTATATGTTTGTACACTTGCGATATTTCGCAAGTCATTCCCGAAAATAAAGGACAGCTTAGCTGTCATCCATTGTGTACTACCCTATATAAAGAGTCGAATAAGCATGTTGTAAGGGAGATCTTTTTCCGAGTGTTAGACAAGTCATTAGGAGAGAGAAAGTTTGCGGTGATTGTAATTTCTTTAGCTCTTTTCCATTTTATCTTGTAAACATTCAAAGAATTAATCAATAAAATCATTGTTGTTCATCTCCAAATGTCTTAGTTGTGTGGATTATTGTGAGGGGTGTAGTGTAGGATTTCCTGCAACTACATCAACAACTATATTTAGCGTAATCTAAATATGGATGAATATTTTTTCTAGCGGTTTCAAGATTTATTAGCAAAATATATATCCAACTGGACAAAAATAAAATTTACTTTTAGTTTGCATAAGAATATCTCCAAAGATCTTGTTAGCTATTTTCCATTTTGTTATTGTTAAATTTAGCATTACTGCCGATTAAAGAATGTCATAAAAAATTATTTCGGTCGATCTTTTTTATATGGAAATTCCTGGATTTTTCCGAAGATTTTTTTTTTCTTATTTTTTTTTTCTTTTCGTTTTTTTCTAAAGATGTTTGTAGATTTTTTTGCTTCCGCTATATATGGCATTTTGTTTGCAGCTAATCCGAAGGACGGAATTTTATTAAAATCATGTAAACGTGGTGTAAGAAAATTCCAACCCTACCGACCAATATGGAGCATTAGATCGTATCAATCCTATTAAAAATTAACGGTCAGGAAATGTAAGGGGGCTAACTTTGATTTCGACCAATCAGGAATGAGAGTTCCGTTGACCGGCCAATTGGAGGGGAGGTTAGCGCAACTCTCGACGTGGTGTGAGAGATGTGATTGGGTGTTTAGGTTGTTGATATGCCTATTTAAATATCAAATCAAATTATTAAGCATTCCACCACAATTATCTCATTTCTATCTTTTCATGTTCCACAAATATATTATTATTCCAATGATAAATATATTCTATCTATTTAATACATTTTTATTCTATTAACAAAACATAAAAAGTCTAACATTATTTTAAATGTCACGATAAAGATTTTATGGGCTAACTATTTGATTATAAATATGTGTTCTATTAACAAAACATAAAAAGTCTAACATTATTTTAAATGTAAAGATTTTATGGGCTAACTATTTGATTATAAATATGTGTATATTGGGCTTCCATATTCATCATATACCAAATGGGCCATAACTAGAAGCCTAAACCCGGACAGAAAAATACTGGGTATTACAATACATGTGGCCAGTCACCGGATAGACGCTCATCCTCGACTATCATATTATGTAAAATAATAAAAGTTTTCATGATATAGGCAAGCACATTTGGATTCCACATTCTTGCAGGTTGCTTGATGATTCCAAATTGTTGTTGCAGTACACCAAATCCTCGCTCTACATCTTTTCTTGCACCCTCTTGCATCGCTGAAATACTTCTTTTTTCCTTGAATGGGGATATTTTATGGCTCACAATAGTATCAATCTCCGGGTATATGCCATCACCGAGATAATACGACATATCATATGAATGTCCGTAATTACCACAAAGTTCACTGGTGGTGCTTTCCTGTGAATGTCCGTAATTACCACAAAGTTCACTGGTGGTGCTTTTCCTGTGACAAGACTTCGAAAAAAATATAAATGGTTCATCACATTAATATCATTGTTTGAGTCGGGCATACCAAAAAAGGCATGCCAAAACCATAAATCATACAACACCACTGCCTCCAACACAATACTTTTGCTCCATTTATACGCGGTGTAAGCCCCTGATTCTGCCGACGAACATTTATCCCATTTCCAATACATGTAATCTAGACTACCCAGCATCCCTGGAAATCCCCTATCTCTGTTTTGCTTAAGCAACAATTTAACATCAGTCGCAGTTGGTTCACGCAAATATTTTTTCCCATGCAGATAGAAAATCGTCTTGCAGAACCTACGAGTAGCTTCCAAACAGTGGTTTCTCCAATGCATAAGTACGCGTGTATTGCATCTGCTGCACATCCATAAGCTAACATTTAGACTGCTGATGTTACTTTATGATGAGGGTTTAATCCAAGAACTTCACAAGCATCGGGATTTTGAATAAAATAAGGATTTTCGGACGCAAAACGTTCTACTATTCGATTAAACAATTGTCGACGCATTCTGAATCTTCTACGAAATACATTCAGTGGAAAACGTGGGTTCGGGGAAAAGTAGTCTCTTCAGAGAAGTTCACCTCCTGATACGAGTTTGAGGCCAGTTTGAATTTGTAACAAGGACTCCCATACTAACGGCCATGTTATCTTGCATAATTGTTATTGAATCATCATCAGAGGAATAAAACTATTATTATTAGAAGAAGAAGAAACAAAATAACAATAGTGAGCGGTATTTTCATAGTTTTCCATTATTATCTGAAGAAGAAGAAGTGTGTTGGTTTGTATAAATTGAGAGATCAAGTATTGAATTTATAACCCATTTCCAAGAGCACTAATAAATAAAAAAAGAGAAAGAGTTTGTGACTAACTTGATATGACTACACACTTAATTAGAAATATTAAAATCATCCGAATAAGGGATAGTGAAAAGAGTAGACACACTGAATACACCCTCAAACTTGAAATGACTACTCGCTAAAAGATAAGACAAGCCATTATCTGCAGGGCTGGTATGACTACACACATCAAAAATAAAGACATAACACCAAAGACAAATCATCTAAATAGTCATAACAAATTAACCATTCATATTATCCGTATCTGTATCCGAAGGCGCCGATCGCGGTGGGATAAAATACATATGCATTCTCGGAGGGGGATTAACTGACGACATTGTTGAAGCTGATCTTTGACTCATAATATTCCAAACTTTTTGAGGCATTGTTAGGGAAAAGGTATCGAATCCATGGGGAGGTTGGGGTTGTTGTGGCAAACGAAAATGAGAAAGTTGTACCTCCAACATGTGGTTCCGAATATTCAACCTTTACATCTTTCGCCATAAGATCCTCCATAGTCCATCCTCTCCTTCGAATATTTTAGCTTAAAATCACGAAATTGTTGATTAAAATCAACATGTTCTTGATAAAATGTGTAAGCTTCATCCTTTCATGCAAAAACAAATTCCATGAGCACATATTATTGTGAAATAGACAATATAAAGTTGAACGTACACTTACGTAGGATAATTGTTTTTGAGGCGGAATAGGTACATGTTTAGCAGGTTGTTCAATCGGGTGTTTATGAAGGTCACCGACATACCCATATGTTACCTTTTGCCAATACTATATATACAAATCATACGGAACAACTCGCACTATATCTGTTGCATCGACCAAACCTTGCTCTTTTAGGAGTTTTGCTTGTTTATCGCGGATATTCCCAATAATTGTGTGTAGGTGTTTGGGAACAACAAATGTGGGATGGTTTTGCCTCCAACACCCTTCTATGTTGTACAATTAAAAAAGGAATATGCATGTAGTAAGTATGTTATTATTTAAATATCAGAAATTAAAAAACGATGTTATTGGCATTTAACAATAATGGTCGCACAAAAAGGAATTATCAACTCACAACGTCATTCCAAGAAAATATACCCTTGAGTCTGAGAGTTGCGTAGCCGTGCATCCGATATAAAATCCAATGACTTATTTATATGATTCCCAGGGTTGACATGTCACTTGGTCTGCAATCATCTTATTAAGTAAATTCCTACAACGAATAATATCAAAAGTCTTCTTCCTTACATTCCACCTAGAACTTCTAGGCCATTTCTGTTCATTACCAGTCTTTGAGATGTCTGGTCGACATACCCCCAGATATTCGTACCCCCAAAAATACTACATATTAACAAGCAACCAAATTAATCAATTCCCTACAAAATAAACATTGAAAGGAAGAAGGAATAGGAAAAGAAATTTACCTCTAATATTTGGAAGGGCCCGCATAGTGACTCATGTTTCCTGCCAGCTAAACAGAGTGCCGCATATAATCTCGAAAAAGCAGCACTACCCCTGTCATACGTGGAAAGTGCATCAATATCGTCAAAAGCAGCTAACCATCCCGCATCAATTTAGTTCTTTGCATTAGAAAAGAAAAATTGTCCCAAAACATACATAAAAAAGGCAGTTGCTACTCTTTCAGCAAGAGTGTTATCATTTTCATCCGCAACCAACTTTTCTTCTACGAAATATGAGCTTAAAAATGTAACTGTAATTGAATTTGAAACCCACGACGCGCCTTTTGGATAAAGCGAGGCATCTTGGATATCTAAGAAAATACGCTCACGGACATATTCAAATTGGTACTTCTCTGAATCATACGGAACTTCAGGCCCACACCAATACTCATTCCTGTCAACATGACCCAGTCAAGGGGTGTGAGCCCCATCTCCCCAAAGGGGAAGCGAAAAGTGTTCGTTGTGTCCCAAAACCGCTCAACAATATAATCGACCAAGGAATGCTGGGTTTCTCTTAATTTCATGTTCAATAAACTTTCCCATCCCGCTCTTTCAATAATATATTTAACTCTAAGACTGTGTGTTAAAATAAACTTATAGTGATTAATGACCGATAGCATGGAAACACGATGTTGATACTTAAAAATTTGATCTTCCGCAAATGTGATGTCCGTAGAAGCGTGTCTCTTCTTTCAGTGCATGGTAGCTCCTTAACCCAGGAACATCGACCTCCTTGATTTGACCAGTATAGATTAAGTTATAATCCTCATCGGCTACATATTTCGTCTCTTGTTCGTCTTTATGCGACCAACGAACCTCGACATTGATTTGTTCGACATCTGTGCACACACACGATAAATGCAATTTCATAATTAAAAGACCAACCCTCAAACCACCATACACATATATTGAACTATACAAAACTTCATCATACTTCCATATTTCTATAAGTCCATAAACATCTGTAACTCCAAATTCTATAATCCCATAAACACAAATTATATTAATTCCAAATTCTATAATTTCATAAACACAAATTATATCATCTACATGTACGAAAAACAGATTATAAACACAAAAAACAAACCAACTCAAATCAATCAATTCCAAATTCAAAAAAATCTATTCAAAATCAATTGTTTTTAACCCAATTTACATACATGCAAATAAGCTCTTCTACATATATAACAAACATATTCATTTATACACACATAAAATTAACCAAAACCCAACTCAAATTAATCAATTCCAAATTCAAAAAATTCATTCAAATCTAATCCTTTAAAACCTAATTTACATAACCACATATTAGGTCTTGTGCATGTTTGTCAAAATTTCAAAATCAATTGTTTTAACTTAATTTACATATACACAAATATAGTCTTTTTCACGTAGAACACACATATTCATCTCTAGAAACATAAAACACACGTATACCCAACTCAAATTAAGCAATTCCATATTCATATCAATATTTTAAAACCCAACTCTATAAAACCTAATTTACAACTTAAAAGTAAATTATAAATTATACTACAATATAGAGAAAACTGAAGAGATAAAGAGAAGAAACATACCTTATCGAACGGAAAAACGTAAGGTTAATTTATTTTATTTATTATTATTTTTTTTGAGAATTCACAAAATAGGGGTAGGAGAAGTGTTGTGATGAAGAACAAAAGAAGAACATAGAAAAGAGGAGAAGAACCGAGAAGGTTATAGGTTTTTCCTCCTATAACACGTATATGCTGTACGAGGTTATAAGTTTTGAGGGTACACCTCTTGTACGAGGTTTTAAAGTCTTCAGCCAGATTAAGAAAGAATTAATCACCCCATAGAATCATACAACAATAGCTGGAGCAACTGTGGTCATCTGGATCAAATAGTGCTACCACAAATAAAAAGAAACTGCAACATACCAAGAGAAAGAACAATCCAAGCACAACCTTATCCAGTGCTTTGTTTAAGACAATTATATCTAGTTGTGGTTCAGGTTCAAGCTCTATAAATGGGTCTAGAAAAAATACTTTCATGGGTTGCACTTCCTCACATGTAAGATCTGAATGATCAGGTTCTAAAGTCTGGAAAACTCAACAAAAAACTTAGAAGCACATAATAATAACCTGAATAATTGGGAATCCTCAAAGTTAATCTTATTTGACTTGCACAGCTGACCATAATGAAAGTGGTGTTCATTCTTAAGCAAATGTGTCGATTCTAATCTCCTAAAGTAACTAGGCTTAGTCTCAAAACTTAATAACTGACACATTTGAAACTCATACGTTTGTTGGGAAAACAAAGTCAATCTGGGTAGCATAGCGTGGGTAAACCACATCAACCAGAGGATGGGATTCTAACAACTAAACTTCTCGATACTCTTGTAAAATGGTAAAGGCATATATTTCAATTCCACCCCAAACTTATTATTTTGGGTGTCTCTAGATAGACTAGTCACAATATTCCTAATTTCTAGACCATCATGTTCTTGAAAAAGGTCAATTGCTTCTTCTAGGTTATAATCTGGTGGCACATCCTCCAAAATGAATCTGATGCATACAAATTGTATGACTTGTGGCCTTAATATCTGCTATGGTCCACTCTAAACCTTCCTTATTATCTTAAAGCACGGTTATTAGACTACTCTCCTGATCACTGTCCAAATCGGAGGCTATAATCACGGGCAAAGTTTGAGATGGGCCTAAAACACATACTTGGGGTCCAACTTAAGAGGATCTTCTAAACAACCTAGCTTTCCATCTATCAGTATCTAACACATGGATAGAATCTAACATAGAATTTACTTGTCCAATGTTGTTATCATCGTCAAAATCCAGGCTAAAAAGGGATATACAACTCTCCAATATTTCTTCGGATAAGATGTTTGGTAATGACTCCTGAACTAAGGTTTCTATCATGTTCACTTATTCAATGCACCTGTCATCTAGCTCAGAAGGTATCTTACTAATATTAAAAATATTCAACTCAATAGTCATATTACCAAAGGATAAATTCATAACACCATTTCGACAGTTAATGATCGCATTATACGTAGCTAAAAATGGACGACCTAAAGTATCTGGTTCTCCAGGTCAGGGAAAAATTTGGTATCTAGGACAACAAAATTCATCGGATAAATAAACCGATCGACCTCAATAAGAACATCCTCTATAACTCCACGAGGAATTTTCACATACTTATCAGCTAACTTGAGTATTATCTTAGTAGGTTTCAGTTCACCAAGTCCTAGCTGTAAGTACGCATGGTATGGAAGTAAGTTAACACTGCCTCCTAAATCAAGTAAAGATTTCTCTACCCGGTTGTAGTTGCAGGAAATCCCACACTACATCCCTTACTAGATTTTACTCAATTAACTCATTTTGAATATGAATTGCTATAGATTTTATTGATTATTTTCTTGAAATGTTCACAAAGGAAAATAGAACAGAGTTCAGAAAATTACAATCACTCCAAAGTTTCTCTCTCCTAATATTTTGCTCAACAATTCAAAAGACCTCTCCTACAACAGACTTACTCGACCCTTTATATAGGGTATTACATAGTGGATGACAGCTAAGTTGTCCTTTATTTTCGGGAGTAGCTCGCGAAGCGTCGCAAGTATATAAATGTTTGCCTTCGCGACACTCCTAAATCTCGCCAAGTCTTCACACTTTTCTCATGTTCTGGCTGTCGTCATCTGATGCGTCATTGATTTTTCTTCCTTGCGACTCCTTCGCAGTACTGTCATTTATATTTCTCGCGAAATATTGGTGTCGCGATATTCTGATCCTACACCGGTGTTTTCCTATCGTACAATCTATGGTAGGGGCACTTGGGTCTTTATACTTTGGAGTTGTGGTGTTCTGTATAATCAAACTTACATGACTAGCTAAAAAGGCTTTCTTAGGGGCACTAAGCTTGCGCTTTCGCGTACACATATCCTTAAGGAACTTGGCATAAGCAGGAAGTTGCCTAATTGGATTTAATAAAGGAAGGTTTATGGTAAATTTCTTAAAAACCTCCAATATCTCATTAAAGTTGGATTCCTTCTTTGTTGGTACTAGTAGTTGTGGGAATGGAGCTCTAGGCATAAAGTCGCGCTTATCATGAACCGAATTGGCATCATCAGAGAGTTAATCAGTTTCCTCAGCTACTGGTGGTCCTGAGGGGTGAACTACATTATGTTTACTATCGGGCATGGTTACCTTATTGTCTACCGTTTTAATGCTCTTAAGGGTCGTTATCAAATTCACATGGTTTGATGTTTTCTCAAAAGATATTTCATGAACTCCTCTAGGATTGGGTACTGGTTGACTAGGGAACTAACCTTTTTCTCTTAAAGACTCATTTATCTATCTAACCTGGATTTTTAACTCGGAAATAGCCTGAGAGTTAGCCTGGACCATCTTTTTATTGTCTTTTAAACCTTGTGCAATTAATTGCTAAAATATTACAGTTTGTTGGGTTAACAAGGAGGGAGACTCCTCTAAATTGATGATCTTCTTATCTAAAGTGTTCTGAAACTGTGTTTGACCAGAAGAATTCTTAGTATAGCCAAAACCTGGGGGAGCATTAGAATTACTAAACTGACCTTGACTCTGGCTCTTAAACCATAAAGGCTCTCCTCCACTAGTTTGACTCAATTCTAAAACTTCTAACCTTTTTGCTATAGTAGCAATTTTGGCATCTGATTCAAAGTTTCCTTCTACCCTATTAACGTTTCCCCTGCCTAGAAGAATTGTTTTCTGGGGTTCCTACTATTTTCCCGTTGCTGGGTCTTTTTGGCGATGTCATTCAAAAATGTCATCGCCTGGTCAACAATCTTATTTTCAAACCCCCAGACTGCTTAAAAAAATATGATGGTGAAATGTTTATCGAGATTGCACTTCTATCCATATAGTCAGACTGCTTCAAACATATTAGGAATTAGCGTGTTTGCCTTCTATGATACCAATTGAAAATGCAGGGTACAAAAATACACCACCACTTTTTTCTTAGGTAATTTGATGCAGATGAGCAAGTTATAACACACGCGCTAGATTATTTGGAAGTGAAGGACCTAAGTGTCATAATTTAGCTCAAGAGGAGTCCTTTTGATGGGAAATAACCCAAAGAGCAAGACATGTCGGGTCTAAAGATCCACATGGTCGCCAGAATTTAGCCAAATTCCTTCGTTTAGGGCTTCAAAAGGTCGTTTTTCCCCTTTTAGGAAATTTTTTGTTTTCTTAATAACTTCTTCGTTAGGAGTCCGTTTGGGGCGCCATTTGTGGCATATAGTTTTATTTAGCGAATACTTTCATTATTTTAGATAACCTAAAATTTGCCAAAAATAGCGAACTTGGGTTTGAGTCGGTTTTGGGTTGTTTTTATCCTTTCTTATTACACAAGTTAAGGTTTTTTCCCAAGTCTATTTAAGAATCTGTAAAGTTATTATTCTGGACAGTTGAATTTGATTAATATAATTATTTTATTGAACTTGTTCAAGTTTAATTCTGATTTTTATTTATAGTCGGGAAACCGAGGTCTAAATAATTATCTTCGTTCATAGTCGTTGAACTACAATCTGTATGGACAAACTCAATACAACTCCGAGAGTTAACTCAATTAAGGAATAATATTTAGAGTTATATCTCTCTCTTGCGATTAGAATATTTACAGAACCAAATCCGTGAATCTAATCACAATGACATAACTTGGACGGTACCAAACACCAATGTCTAAGAATCAATCAAGTCGTAATCAACAAACTAGGTCGGATGTATCTACTATGATTGATTAACGTACAACATGTGATATTTCAATTATAAAGATAACCTATATAATGCGGAAAAAGAAATAACACAGACACCAGAAGTTTTGTTAACGAGGAAACCACAAATACAGAAAAACCCAGGGATCTAGTCCAGATTAAACACCAAACTGTATTAATCTGCTATAGACACTAGCCTGCTACCAATTAACTTTGGAATGGAATGTAGTTGAACCCTAAAAGGTATCCCATCGATAAAGATACAGTCGTGATCCTTACGCCTCTTGAATCCCAACAGGACTCCGCGCAATTGATTCTCTTAGTTGATGTCACACAAACTAAGAGTTGCTTCAACTCAATTGAAGACTTTGAACCAATCTTCCTCCCACGGATTAATCCTATATATGATTTCTTTTTACAATTAAATAGTTTTATAAAAGGTGATGGAAATCGATAGCAATAAACAAAGTCTATCCAACCTCAAAATCCGGACTTATGCTACCCGAAGTGCATCCTAGATTATTATTCACCTCATAAGTATAAAACTTGTGGAATCAACAAAGTTTGAGATGAATAGAACTTTGATGATTTCTATATATCTTGATCCAGTGAGCATCTCAATAATCGATCAAGATCAGGATACACAAGTTATGAAGGAAAGATAACTGGACCTGGCTTCATGAATCCCTATGAAGTCTTTATAGTCGCTAAACCTAAAAGGGTTAGGAAGAGGACGATTCTAGATACAACTAGAACACACCAAAAGTAGTGTCGGGATTCAAAAATCCCAGTTGCTTGAAGTTCCCCTTTTATAGACATTCAAAGCATAGGTTGCTTTAGGTTTAAGCTAAGATAGATTTGGAACCAAGCAACAATAACCACCATTAGATGAATCTTGGATCTGATTTACATAAATAAGATATACACTCTGGTTAGGTGAAACCGTAACCGAACCGTGTATAAAGACTATGTTCAACGTGGTTAGCCAAAACTAGCCGATTTGAACTTAAAAGCTTAATACTCATTTTTCATGAACACATAATATATTAACCTTGAGTCACAATCATGTGATCAAATAAGTCTAGTGTTTTAGAGAATTAATCAAATGAAAATTATCTCGTAGAAATAATTTGGTCGCACTTGAAAATAATCGACATGGTTAGTAGATGCACAAAGTACAAATACCATAGCCGTTCGTGACTTAGGTCAGTCAGCGTACGTGTACCGGTTTGTTAACATTTAACCAAACCAAGTTCTGGAGTTAACAGAACTATTTAGATATGCGTACCGGTTTGTAAACCTTAATACTATGACCGCTTCTGGAGTTCACATAATTATTTTGGTTTGCGTACCGGTATGGGTATTAAACCGAGTTCATGAACACATAACTATATTTTGGTTTGGGTACCGGTTTGGATACTAATCCCGGTTTTTTAACCAGAATTCCAAAATGGTTTGCATACGAGTATGCGTACCGATCCGGTTTACGAATTAAAAATATTTTCACATGATGTGCATAAGAATATGCGTATCACATATCTGTAAGTCGATATATATCTACTCCACTACGTGTACGAATACATGTATAACGGGTTCATACTTATAACAGTTTTCCCGGTTTGTAAGACTGATAACACTGTCTAGTATCCTAATCTATAGTAAATCTGAAAAAGCGGGGGTATAACAACCACACCCGATAATTCGTTCGACAATTTGTATGGACTAAACTCCAATATATTTCCGAGAGCACCAACTTAATAGCGAGCTCTATCAAGAGATATATCAAAGAGCTTTATCTCTATTTCTCAATGCAATCAGCAAATCAAACAGATAGAAATCCATGAGCCTGATTGATATGAGAAATAACTTGGACGGTACCAAAGACCGATGCCCAAGTGTCAATCAAGTTATATCCAACAAACAAGGTCATATTTATCAACTGATTGAACTAGCACAACCTGTGATATTTCAATTATATAAACAAATATAATGCAGAAAAGAAATAACACAGACAACATAAATTTTGTTAACGAGGAAACTGCAAATGTAGAAAAACCCCGGGACCTAGTCCAACTTTGAACACCACACTGTATTAAGCCGCTACAGACACTAGCCTACTACAAGTTAACTTCGGCCTGGAATGTAGTTGAGCTCTAACCAAGTTTTACACCGATTAAGTTACAGTCGTGTTCCTTACGCCTCTAGAACCACACCGGATTCTGCGCACTTGATTCCCTTAGCTGATCTCACCCACAACTAAGAGTTGCTACGACCCAAATTCGAACACTTATAAACAAATTTGTCTCCCACAAATAAGTATATTTTGATAGACAAATTTGTCTCCCATAAAAGTACCTCTGAATTTTTATTCTGTCTTATGATTAATCAAGTAAACAAAAACTAATTGATAATCCGGTCTTATACTCCCGAATAGCATCCTAGAAATATCAATCACCTCACAATAACTTAACTATATGGTGGTAGAAGAAGTTACTGTGGAATAACAAAGTCTGAGACGAAGAACTTTGTGATTACTTTTTATATCTTACCTATCATAGATAAATCTCGAGCAAATCTTAGAGAAGATGTATTCCATACGATAGAACAAGTAAGATCAGAATACGCAACTATAGAGAAAATAGTTGGATCTTGCTTCACGAATCCCAAATGAATTCTTCAAGTCGTTAACCTAATATGATTTTGGAAAAACCTAGGTTAAAGGAGAATCGACTCTAGTACGCAACTAGGACACAAGAAAGTGTCGGGATTAGATTTTCCAGTTGCTAGAGTTCTCTCCTTATATAGTTTTTCAAATCATGGTTGCTTACAATCAAAGCTAAGATAGCTTCATAACAAATCATTCAATATTCACCGTTAAATGAAATCCTGATTTAAGATTCAAGTTAAGTCTGCTTAGAAATAAAGCAATTAATTTCCACCGTTAGATGGTTTTAGCTTGTTACACACAAATGAAATATACCTTCATTTAGATATGGGTAACAATACCTAAACGTGTATATTGAGTTGGCTCAATAACTGTTAACCGAAGTTAGCCATAAGAACACTTTTGTCTTAACCACATTCATCTAACACTTCTAGATCAAATATGATGATCAATCAAACATGAAAGATAATCAAATGAATCTAATTGTGTTTCACATAGAGTTGTTCAATTGTTCACTATCTCATAGAAATATATATGAACATATTGAAACAAAATCGAATTGATTCGTAATCGTACAAAGTACTTATACAAGAATCAATTCATGAACATTAAGCCACGGTTTGCAAAGATTGCATTCCTTAGTTCATAAATGTTTTAGTTCATGAGTATGAGAATCATACTTAGTTCGCAAACCAGGTATGCAAACAACAGCTCCGGACCTTGGCCTGTCCAGCTGTTCGCAAACCAGGTACGCGAACATCCATCCCGGACCCAACTCAGGTGAAACCGTTCACATACTAGGTACGCAAACAAGGTTCCCGTACCTGAATCATAACAATACAGTTCGCATACTAGGTATGCATACCGTGTTGTATCCAGACATGGTTGATTGTTCTAAACTCCCATTTCAATCATTGAAACATCCTTAAAAGACGGCAATAATTGTCTCACACAAACTATTCGCTTCATGTAATTTTCAAGTGATCAAATGATCAATATGAAACTTTCCAAATCGACATCAAATGATTGTCTCACACAAATCATGTAAAGGTAATTTCCACATGATCATCTTTTGACGTAATAGTTAGTTTCCAACAAAAAAATTGTTTCTAATTGAATTCGTCAAGAATAATGATAGTTAAAACAAAAAGCTTCCAACACATGTTTCGAGAAATAGATAACCGAGGTAAACTTAGCTCGAAATATCAAATGTGTATAATGTAAAAGTCTATATAGCTATACGACTTAGTCTCATTAGGAGATAGAATATAATAGACTTCTGAGTGATATATAAGTTTTAGTCTCCACATACCTTTTGTTGATAAAGTTCCTCTAAGCTCTCCTCAGTGGATCTTCGTCTTCAATCGATGAACGTCGTGAAGTCTAAAGCTCAACTACACATTATATCCTAATCCGAAACATAGATATAAGTATACTAGAAATCAAGACTATTGTTTTGATCAACTAAACTTGACAAACAAGCTTGAGATAGCAACGCTTACGAGTTCGACCGAGCAGTGCTCTAAAAATATCCCCATTTGTCAATTTTAGTGACAAAACTATCAATACATATGGATTACAGAATAAATAAACTTTATAGCTTCTCATCCATCATGCTTGATTTCCTTGGTTCTTCAACATTCCTTGAGTTCTTCGCTACTCCAAGTACTCCAGCGATTCTGAACGTGTTCAACTCAGCATCATTGTTGTTGAAGATCCGTAGCCATAACAATAAGAAAACAATTGTTCTCAATCATTTTTATATAGTGTCATAGTATTATTAGACAACATCAAAGTCCAATTGCATCACAACTTTTACAACAATACTATGGTGATATGTGTCACTCCCCCTTAGTCAATACTTTCATCTCACAATGAAAACCACTCCCCCTTACATAATGATCCATAAACCATATGTATGTAGTGTGAATTACCAAATAATTCTCCCCCGTTTTGTCAATATAAATTAGCAAAGGTACAAAAACTACAGGATCATAATGAAATACTCAAAGAGATAATTCATGACTAAAAGAGAACATATCAACTTTGTTTCGATGATTTTACATAGTCGAAACTTAGTGTATTCATCAAGGAGTTTATAAAGATACAAGCTAACTCCTACAATATTCCACAGCCGCACTCCCCACAAAGATTTGGCAATTAAGCACAAGTTCAATTAAGAACTCTCCCCCATAATAATTCATTCCCGAAAGAACAACAAGAGCGACCTTACTTTTACGAGAAAAGAAGGATTTCTTTGGATGTTAACAAATCACATGGATTTGTATCCAATAAACTCGAATAAATTAACCACTAGAGACCTTATAGATTAATTTAATCAGAAACACTCAACATAAGAAAACTTACAGAGCCATACATTACTTTCACATAAAAGGGGATCAGGGAAAGATCAATACTGCGGAATTTTCAAAAGTTCATTCTATCTTGCCTGCTATGTAAGAAAATTATTATTATTTTAGAGTTTTGGATTTAATATATAACATATAGTTAAAGTCCAAAAAAAATAATTCTATCTTTTATCAATATTTTCATAAAGACATAATAGACTTAACTTTTGGGCATATATGAGATAATCATAGTTCACGGACGTAAACACCACATATCCCATAAAATATTTTTGCAATATATAAAACCAATAAAGAATAATACTGCAAAATCATCTTCCAAATAACTTAGAATTTAAATAAATAAATCTAAAAACATTGCAAGATGAAAAATCGTTGAAATAGCTATGTGTAGTTCAACCGAGCAATGCTCTAACAATACGAACTTACTGAATTTTATCTCAAGGTAGGTTAGCAAAATAGTTCACGAACTATAGGTATCTGAGTTACATAAATACATAGAAGGTTGGCGAACTTAGATTGCGAACCATAAGTTTAGTCGTGGGTACAGTTCACGAACCTGGTTGGAAAACCGTGGTGAATAGAATTGTATGTTGGATAAATTGGCTAACAGTTAGCGAACCCAGTTCACGAACTTAGGTTAACTGTATTCCGGAGTCTTGTAGGGTTTGCGAACTCGGTTCACGAACTGTAGCACTCTGACTCGTGAAGCCTTGCGGTTCACAAACCGTTGTACCAACTGTCCTGACAATGTTTAGAAGATGCACAAAGACTTATTCCTGAAAATGTTAAACATTTCTAAGACTTCATTAATCACTTAAACACTTATGTGTGTGGTTCATGATTAAAGTCTCGAGAGTTTGAATGAACATCAAATAAGCTATTAGTTCTTTGGATAACTTGCCAAACCGAACAGTCATTATACACGGCACGGTTACTGAGATAAACGTGTATACTCGTCTATTGTGTTTCAAAGATTGAAAGGAGATTAATTGATTCTCAAGTTATCTTAGCTTTCTAAGATAACCCTGGTCTTTGATCCTCTCTGTCAACTGGCCTGGAAAATTCAATCCCTGACACTTTGTGTCCTAGTTGATTCTAGAGTCGTCCTCTATCGACTGTTTAGGTCTACGACTAAAAGACTTCACTTTGGATATTCATGAAGCTAGGTTCGACTATCTTTACCTTAATAGTTCGTGTATCCTGATCTTTCCTTCTGTATCGATGATTTCGCCGATCTCTTTCAGGCAAGATAGATAATAATTGCAAAGTTCTTTTCGTCTCAGACTTTGTGATTCCTCAAGATAGATATCTAAAAAAACTGATCTAAGTTGATCTTTCGACGATTTTTCTTGAGAGGTGGTTAAGAATCTAGGCTGCTCTTTGGGAGTCGTAAGTTCTGGATTTTTGAGTTTTGCTAGCTTTATCTATTGCAAACAGATTTCCACACCTTGATCTTTTGATCTAAACAGAAATTAAATAGGCTTATCTGTTAGAGGAAGATTGGTATCAAAAGTCTTCACTTAGGCTGAAGCAACTCTTAGGTTGTAAAGGACGTCCGTAAACTAAGGGAATCAAGTGCATTGAACCTTGCGAGGTTCAAGGGATGTAAGGAACACAACTGCAGCTGAATCGTTTGAAGGGTGGATTCGGTCTCAACTACATTCCAGTCTAAAGTCTGATAGTAGGCTAGTGTCTGTAGCGGATTAATACATTGTGGTGTTCAATCTGGACGAGGTCCCGGGTTTTTCCGATATTGCGGTTTCCTCGTTAACAAAATTTATGGTGTCTTATGTTTATCCCTTTCCGCATTATATTGTTTATCTTTATAATTTGGTTTACACAGGTTTGTACGTATTCAATCTAAGTAGATACATCCACTTAATTTTAATCGATTACGAGACTTGTTTCTTGTAGAATTCGTATCTTGAAAGATATATAACAAGTTTAATCACTTGATAGAATTCCGATTGGATTATTTGGATGCGACTAAATTGATCTTGGATATTTATTTTTGAGATCGTCCAAGTACTCTGCTTAACAATCGGGTTCACAAATCTTGCGTCTGTACGGGTACTGATTGAGTAGAGGTATATAAACTCTATATACATATTTTCAAGGGTCATTAAGTTGGTCTGCTTGATATTGTATTAAGTTTTTTCTATATGGGTTGTCGAACGAAAAAGTTGGGTGTATTTGGTATCCCCTGCGTTTTCAGGAACACATGCCGATTCAAACGAGAAGAACAACAAAATTTGAGGACAAGGCAAGCCACCAACAAGGACATTTCCGAACACTTATAAAAGGATTAGTTGGTCACGTTTTTTGTTCGAAAAAATCTAAGCCAAAAACGACATCAATGGCAAAATTTGCGATGGCAGGGAAGCGCAATAAAATGAGCAAGGCACCCCTTAAATTGGGGTTTAAGAACAAGCTTACCCAGTTAAAGGGCCGACATAGACATAAGAAATAATATTTCGAATGTTTTGTAAGTAAATAACTTGGAAGTAGGGACTTCTCATGGATGAGCCAACAATCACCGTGAAAACTAGCAACAACAACCTCACTAGACTGATTACAGGGCTCAATTGCAGAATGAAATGGCAAGCTAAATCTATCCGGTACAACAAAGAGATTCATTTTTTGAGGCTAGACCAACATCGAAAGTCTTTTATGTACTGCTTTGTAACTAAGGTAGCTAATCAGGCGGCAATTGCATTGGCAAATAAACCCAATGCAAATACCACCTGTAACTATCAAGGAGAACCTCCTAGTTTTATGTTCGATTATTTAGACAAAGACAGGTTTGGGAGTTCACACTCTCGACAACGCTCTGATGTATCTTTTCATCCTCAGTAATCCACTTTTTATTATCAAAAAAAAAAAAAAAAAAAAAAGTAAATAATTGAACCAGAAAATAATATATAGAATGTTGCTTTCTTTGGCAAAATTTAAAAGTCCAGTTGTGAAAGAAGTTTGGCAGATTGCTCCTCTTTGTACTATTGCAGAAATTTGGTTTTTGAGAAACATAATTCTGTTTAAAGGGATTAGTCTTGATTTGGGAAAAATTAGTCTGACTCATAGTATTAGCCTAAGAGCGTGTTTGTTTTTTATTGACTCGGCGACGGAATCTGACTCGGTCCGTCAGACCGTTTATTTTTTATTTTGAGTCAAATCTGACTCAGACCTAACCCTTGACTCGGACTCTTTGAGTCAAGGAATAAAATGCCATTGACTAACATATTTTTGAGTCAAATGAATCGGATATGACTCGAAAAACAAACATATTGAGTAAGATCCAAATGAGTCAGGTGATATCAGTCTGCTCAGGTTGCCAGAGAAAAATAAGTTGTTGTTGTTGTGCTGTGATAGGGTCTCCAGGGGTAATCCTGGCATGGCCAGGTATGGGTTTATTGGCAGATGTCATAATGGTGATTTCGTGATAGCTTAAACCGGAGAAATTGGTGTGGCAACAAATTATATTGCTGAGATTTCGGCGTGTATAAGATTTTTGGAATGGCAATTAATTGCAAATCACTGGGAGTCTGGGACAGAGTTCTACTTCCGACTGGCTCAAAGGCTGTCAATGCTGCCAGAAAATTGCCTTCATAGACCTCTAATTTTGTAATTGGGCAAATGCCAAATTAACAACAATAACAATAATCTACTACATAATCCCCCCGGCACGCCACTACGGTATAATCCTAATTTCATTTCTATATAAGCTCCCCAAAGTGTGAAGTTCTGACATGTTCCAAGCAACTATAATCAGTAGCCTTCTAATCCATACCAACACCTTACTTCTAAACCATCTTACAATGGAATCATCATCATCACGAACTCGATTTCAGTTTATGTTCATGGCCTTCTTCATCATTTTCGCTTCTTGGGTTTCTAAAGCCACATCTGGCAGAGTATTGTTATCATCACTAACCATGGCTGATAGACATGAGCAATGGATGGCTCAATATGGAAAAGTTTACACGAATTTAGCTGAGAAAGAGAAACGTCTCAATATTTTTAAGGCGAATGTTGAGTTCATCGAGTCATTCAGTAGAGCAGGAAACAAACCATACAAACTGAGTGTTAATGAATTCGCTGACCTAACTAGTGAAGAATTCAGGTCTTCTCGGAACGGGTACAAAAAGTTGTCACCAAGTAGCCAGTCAGAATCAACATCATTCAAGTACGAAAACATTACTGCAGTACCTTCTGTCATGGATTGGAGAAAGAAGGGAGCTGTGACGCCAATCAAGGACCAAGGCCAATGCGGTAAGTAGCCAACTAAATCCAGTAATGAATATGTCAAGCAGCAAGAAATTGTTCAGTTGTGTATTAAACATGTAGATAACAGCCTCATAGTTTCAGACTGTTTTTTTAACTAATTCTGGTGATTGGAAACAAAACCAAAATGCAGGATGTTGTTGGGCATTCTCTGCAGTAGCAGCGATGGAAGGAATCACACAGCTTACAACTGGTACATCAATCTCTCTATCTGAACAAGAGCTAGTAGATTGTGACACTAGTGGTCAAGATCAAGGTTGTGAGGGTGGTCTTATGGATGATGCCTTCTAATTCATCCAACAAAATAAAGGCCTCACAACCGAAGCTAACTACCCTTACAAGGGAGTTGACGGTTCCTGTAGCGTCAAGAAGGCAGATACCCATGCTGCCTTATACCCATGCTGCCTTGATCGATGGGTATGAAGATGTACCAGCCAACAGTGAAACATCATTGTTAAAAGCTGTGTCAAAGCAACCTGTTTCAGTCGCAATTGATGCCAGTGGCCAAGACTTCCAGTTCTACTCAAGTGGGGTTTTCACTGGAACCTGTGGAACCGAATTAGATCACGGTGTTACTGCTGTTGGGTACGGGACTGCTAGTGATGGAACTAAATACTGGCTAGTGAAGAACTCTTGGGGAACTTCATGGGGCGAGGAAGGATATATAAGGATGCAAAGAGATGTTAATGCTAATGAAGGTCTCTGTGGTATTGCTATGGAAGCCTCCTACCCAACTGCCTAAATTAGAATGGACCATGCTCATCCTTGTTAATGTACAATGTAAACTTCTACTATATATGTATCTGTAAAACTTGTGCAATGTCTGCTCGAACAAGTTAGCAATGAAATTACATGAAAGTTGGGATATGAGCCATAACTCTAGCTGCACGTCCTTTCAATGATTCAAATTGAGTTAATCATCAGCATAAAAGCAAGATAATGCAAACACATGCTCAAGGGCGGAGCTAAGGTGGTCTAACAAGTATATAACAAAGAAAAAAAAAAGTATCTAACAAAAGTATACTAGTCTTTTTCCGGTATTCTTTCTCTTTTCTTGCTAGAATACTTGGTTGTGTACTAGTATTGTATGGTGTTTCTTTATCACTCTATCTTGATGTCTTGAAACTCTTTGTAAACTTAACATTGAATTACTAATGAAGAGTTGATCTTTTATCAAAAAAAAAAAAAGAAAAAAAAAAAAAAGCCCCAAAATTTAATTTACTAAATAATTGTCAAATTTATAGGTGTTTTAAAAAATAACATTCATTGCAGGGTTCTTGAGCACTGCAAAACGGTTATTAGCTAGGCATATACTTGTCAGGAACCAGGATATGGGACTTCCTAAGACTCTAAGAAACGAGCACGAGCATACTTCAGATCAAAATTAAGAATTTCCATCAATCTGATTTAAAGCGGAACAATGATTTGTTAAAGAAATCCGCAAACTGGATCTGTCAAAAGGAACTTTTTAATCAATATACACTGATTTACATATACATTCAAACATATGGATTACAGGAGGTGAGACGAAACATATGAGACATGTCTAATTTTATCTTGTCATGGCATTCTCAGCTAACAACACAAAAATTATGCATAGCAGATTCACAGCAAAAAGTGATAAGACAGATTATATATATTATTATATAGCATCCATACCTTCACCAGGATTCGGTCCTTCCGTATGCACTATTACTTGGCTAACTTGTTCTGGTCAACTTGCAGCACTGAGAGCCTTGCTAGAGTTCTTAAAACTCGAGCAGCACTGCTCCTTCCTTCACAATGAGCGGAGGACACTGAAATATACTTATTTATTTCTCTGGATACAAAAGTGTCAAAGCCTCTTATGACATTTCGTTTTCAGCTTCTCAGTTCGATGATGTCGCAGATCGTGTTCTGGCTTATACTTCACATCTTTTTGTTCAGAGTAATGACTGGCCAAAGCCCATTCGCCCTTCTCTGTATCTTCTTTAGGCAATCAGGGGAACCAAGTTAGAACCCATTCTAGCTATCTTCTCGCTTTTGTATTCAAACTTTAGATCTGTTGTTCTATTTCTTGAACTTGATTTTTATGGCCTTTCCAGTCTCCACTTGATTGATTGTTTCATTTGGGATTCTGGTTTGGTGATCGGTTTCTAATGCCAACAGCTTGGCATAATCCAATTTATTATGCTTCCCCTGGCCCTTTCTTCTTTTGTACGTTACAGGTGGAAAAGCACCATCGTGTAAGCCATCTGAAGCAGCAGAAGAATCATGTAGCTTCTGAGATCCTCCAACACTGAAATCTCTATGCCGATTTATTCGATCAAAAGAAGTTGGAAACATTTCATGCTCTCCACTTCCAACATCTGCTAACCCAGGCCTTGAGTCTGAATATCTTGGATATGCAACCACAAGCCTTCCTGAAGTTGGTACCATACGCTGCTCCTCTTGGTAGTAGCCCTTCTCAACCTGGTACGGTTCCAACAAAAGATGTGAGGGTTCTCTATTTTCCCGGACCAAGCTCTGCCAATCATTTTGCCGTCCATGGGCATATTTCTTCTTATTCAGGGAAGAAGACACTCTTCCTCCGTTAGAATTATAGACATCATGGGTCATTGTACCAGGATTGCCTTCAAACACGTGGTGTTCTTGTAAATCCGTGAAAGCTTCAAATGATGGATCATTGGCTTGTTTCTTCTTTCTAATAGACTTCTGGAGGTTTCTGTTTAGGCTAATTGAACCATTTCCATACTCTGCTGTCTGCGAATCCATGATAAAATTAGGTGGTTCAGGATTCCTGTAAACTTCTCTACCAATAGCATTATGATATAGAAGTGAATCCTCGCCAGTTTTGAACATGGAGGGCGGCGAAGGAGAGAATCTAGATGTCTGCACTCCTAGGGATTCATCCATGCCGGCTGGTTGCTGTCGAACCCGAGGTACTTTAGGCACCATCTTCAGTACACCCTTTGGTTGGGGTCGAGATGGTTCCCACATATCAGGGGTAATTGATTGTTGGACGTGTTTTTGGAACGTATCCGTTCCCCCAGCCTTTAGTTTCAATACTCCCTTCCCATTGGGTTTTGGAGCAGCAAGTTTCACTCCATTAGCAAGAACAGGGGGCAAAAACTGAATTTTTTCTTCTTGAACTTTTATATGCTTCATCTTCTTTGACAAAGGTATCATAACTGTTTTCGTGTTGACCTCTTTCTCTAACAAATCTTCATTCATAGGATATGCATTAAGATCAAGAGAATGTGTGCCCTTCTTCCTCGACTTCCATATATAAACCCGTTCCTCGATGCTAATGCCCAATTGACATTGATCCCAAACCCTTTTCATGTCCCCTAAAGTTCGAATCATATTATCGTGGTATAACCCTATTGACTGATAGTGAGCTCTTCGCTGTAAAAAAGTTAGACCTTCTCTAAAACGAGTCACTTTTGGAGGATAAAATCCACCTTTCAATCTGTCAAAAAGTTTGGTCACTGGACTGCCAAAAAATATGTTTTTACCACCAAGCAGCTCTGCCATGGTCAACCAGAAGGTTTGTTGGTCCATATCTGGAAGGTATGCAGAGAGGGAGAACCTTTCTCCGTCAGTTAAACATGAATTCCATGTTTCCAAGGACAGTATCTCTTTTAAATCTGGAAGATCATAGAGTTCATACGGAATGCTAAAGGCCTGACCTCCAACCATACTAAGCTCGCAGCCAACATCTGCAAGTTCCTGATCAGAATCATCTCCTGAGTCTGCCCCTGAAACTGTTGCTCCTTCTTTCTCTATCTTATCTATATAAGGAGACTGAGAACTATTTCCAGAATAGCTACCATCTCCGGACGCCCTAAAGCCAATCTTGACAATACCCATTGACAAGAAAGGACCAAGACGTTTAATTTGTCAAAGTAGGAAATAAAATTCCCAGTGTAGGATCCTGAGGAACCTTGGAGAGAATGCCTGCAGCACAGCAAAACATTTACCCGTCAGAAGATATAGAAGAAATCTTGTCCAGAAGAGTTCTTTAATCAGATGTTCAAGCAATCTAGAGAAAAATATGTACACTTGGTCAACTATCCAGATGACAAAAAAGAATGCCAACTAAGTACTTTCATACAGATGAATACAGCCATTCCACAGTTTGAATTTTGTAACAAGAGAAGTCACGAGAACTTAGACAAACTTACTGAGAGCATAAGAAACCAAACTAACCTAAAGAATGAGAATGCAATACTATGCTTCCTAAATTATTTGAGACAGGTAAAGTGGAAGATAATGAATGAGCTAATAGGTGTTGAATGTATAAGACCCACGGGCCACAGCGTTTTGCGACTTTACTATAGATATTGTAATAAACGTCAAATTGAAATGTTAACAAAGTGTAAAGACATTAACAAAGGTCGACAAATGAAGACACCACTTTCCATGTGTCAAGACAATTAGAGCCAATATTATGTACAAAGCGCATAGTTGGTATGCTGATAAGCAATGAGAGCATATGAACATATATAAACAAAAATGTAAAAAAAAAATGGAAGTTGTAAGAATATCGTAAATATTATTACGTGAAGATTTTTTGGCAGGTGCACAATATTTGGCATGTCAATTCTTTCACAAAGCAGACAGTGCTTTCTGAATGGGTAAGGTTTGATGGGTCCAAGACAATGAACAAGCCTTGAGCACCAAAGTGCAGACACGATTGTCATCTGACAAAGGATTGCAATCCAACCAGAAGGAATAATTGGATAGCATAAATTATGCTATATGTTTTGCACAATCAAGGGAAAACATTCTTATGGAATGGAAACAACAAGAACTATTAAGTTGTGGTGAATTAGCATTAGCTCATCATTGTACATGCACAAGGTATGCTGTACGCATTTAGGAGTTTGTGAACTTTTACGAGTAACAACCAAGAAAGTATCCGATGGATCTACTTATTATCAAGATCAACCAACTCCTGCTAAAAAACCTGATTCCAACTCGTGAAAAGTAACTTACCCGCGGTTAAAAAGCTCCCTCGGAGAAGAACACAAAGTGCAACACCTATCTTGGTTTTCTAATTTACTGATTAGAAAACTAGTGTGACAATTCAGCAACAGCTACTTTGATACACACTTCTAGCAACAAAACCTCCAAACAAACATGCTGAAAAAACTTCTTCTTCCTAAATTCTAGATTTCTAATTTACAACGCTGAGTCCAAACATATGTCAATTAAGACAACCAAATCCTAATCAAAGGAATCTCATTACAAAAATCAGCAAAATCAAACAGATGTACCCAAATTCCTACGAAACAACCAGAGATTAAGATCTATATAACTCTATACCCATATTACTAACTTGAGATTTCAATCAAACTACCAAACAAGATCTTAAAAACATACCACATGAAAGAACTAAAACTAAGATAACACAAATGGATCTAAACAACAAAAACCAAGGCCAGGAACAAAAACTTACCAATCAAATCAGATGAGAAGACACGAAATAAAAGTGAAGCTTGAGTTAATCATGAGTTGAGAATCAATTTGATACAGCCATACGCAAAGAATCCGAAATTTGCAGGTGGATATAACAAAATGAGATATGCCCTAGAAAGAGTAAATAATAATACAGACAAAACATAAAATATGAAAGATTCAGAAATTCATTGCTGTTCATACCATAATTGTTTGTTGTGAAAAATATAATATCATCAAATTAAAACAGTGAAAAAAAGTACCTATATTATGGAATTTCTGGGCTATAGTCTATAAAAGAGGCCCAAACCCATATCTCCATTTTTAATTAAGTTGTTCTGAAAGAAAGAAGGAATGTTTATATTTTTACCTGGTTAATATTGAGTCCTGTAATGGTAGAATCAAGTCTGAAGAAGATTGAGATCCGAGGTTTAACTCCACCCATTCGTTTGCTTTTTCTTTTTCTTTTTTCTATTTTTTCTTTTTTCTTTTTTTTTTCTTTTGTGAAGTATTCTGTGTGTTTCTGCAAACAATTCCAGAAACTGAAACAATACACCACAAACACCCTGTTTTTTCTCTCTCTAGATTTGGTTAATCCGGATTAATAATAAGATTAATGTGATTAGTAAATGAAATTTTGCTAAATTGTACAGCAAATTTATTATTGGTAACTTTTAAGATATCTTGCCTTTTTTTTTTTTGGTTTTATTATTGGGTCTTCCTTTATATACCCCACAAAACACCAGCGATACCCCTTTATCTATATACCTTTGATACTTTTCTTTCTACCCATCAGATATGATAATTTTGTATATACCCCTAAATGTATAATACAATTGAGAAATGCAAAATCTTTGGAAAAAGATATCTCCTTCTCCGAATGATACCGATGAAAACTGTGAGAAGACCATTAAAGGAAACTAAGTAATAAATAAACCTTTTAATTACCAAACAAACGGAAGAAAGCCTCTTTAGCTCTCTCTCCCATGACCTGGCCTCGGCAAGCTTGGGTTTTGATTTCTAACAAACTTGATGATCATCAGTGGAGAACATTATTGCAAGCATTAAAAACACCTTTACCAGTCAACATCAAAACCTCAAAAAAAAATTTCTTTCATTTTTCCTGTTGGAAACAAAGCACAAAACAGATTACAGAATAATGAATCTCAAACAGCTGAGTCGCGGACTAGGTCGCTATCTTTAAGGTGTTTCGCGACTCTGCCTCTTGATTGTGCTAGCAGTCAGTTCTTTGTCGAAAACCCTATGGGATAAAACAGCTGATACTCTCTTGTTCGATTTCTCTGCACCTTGAGAAATTGAACCAACTATCACTCTTTCTTACACTTGCTCAGAACTCAATAGATGTAAAAACTATATGTTTTTCATCCTCTGTAAAAACTGGTCTTATAAAACTCAAGAGAAACAATCAATTTTAATGAAAATAAATTCTGAGTAACTACACTCAATTAACCTTCCGTAACAGTCAGAAAACGGTAACAATATAATTACCAAAAATTAAAGACAATTAATTAGAGAATAATTACCTTAAAACGTTTTTCAAAACCAAAAGTCAAATCTGCAAAAAATAAGTTTTTTGAATCACAGACCTCCCAAGACCCCCAAGGCCCCGCTCTCCCGGATTTTATTAAATACATATAGATATATAAATATACCTAGTCAAATGCATGGGGTGAGACTTGAACCCAAGTCTATAGTGTGGGAGCCCAAAATAATACCACCACACTATCTCTCTAAGTTTGATACAATATTACAAAACTATGTTTTTAAATATATATCCCAACAATCCTCCACTTATATTTCAAAACATTGAGCAAGTGATATACAGTTTGTGCATAAGCAAAGGTGCCTTTCGACTTGAACCTCTACATAGTGTTAAACTTTCTAAGTATCAGGTAACTAGAGTGACTCGCGTCTTGAACTCTAACTAATACTAGATTATTCAGCACACACAACTATATCTAGAGTAAAGTTCTTAAATTCGCACATTAAGGCCATGTGCTTATCCCTTTTTTTTTAACGAACGGTCTAGAGAAGTGCCCAAGTTCTCATAGAAGGCGGCCACACCTTCACATCCGTATAGGTGAGTCTATCAAGAATACTCATGTGTATCCCACTCTAATTTAAGAGCTATAGACATCATTAAGAGTTTAAACACTCAACCTGTTTCCCACTTCAGGATATCATGCTATGGGAATGCATGATTCTATCATATCATTTGTAACTTCGTCTAGTCCCTTTGAACCTATTTCTAGGTTGGGTATCCATTACAAATGACTCAACTTCTCACGGGCAAGAGTCCCATACTTTTAGAGATATTCCATATCTTTTCTCTTGCTAATCCTTTCGTCAAAGTATCAGTTATATTTCCTTCAGACCTTACATGATCTACTCTAACAACACCAGTTGTGAGAAATTCTCTAACTGTGTCGTGCTTTCGACGTATCTGTCGATTATTATTGTTATTATAACAATTCTCTACTACTCCGATAGTCGCGGTACTATCGCAGTGGATCAAAGTGGCTGATATCGGTTTTTCCCATACTGGAATGTCTGACAACAGACTCTTCATCCATCCCGCCTCTTCACTAGCTGCTGCTAGTGCCATCAATCAAACCTCCATCGTAGATTGGGCTATAATTGTCTGTTTCTTTGATCTCCAAGATACAGGCGCCCCAAAAGAATAGTAAAAACATATCCACTGGTGGCCTTGGAATCATCTGATAGAGTGTTCCAATTAGCATTGCTAAATCCTTCAAGGACTGCAGGATACCTCTGATAGTGTAATCCTAGGTTCGTGGTTCTTTTCAGATACCGCATAACCCTCTCAATAGCATCCCAGTGTTCCAAACTAGGATTACTGGTAAACCTGCACAAAACTCCCACTGCATATGCAATTTCTGGTCTAGTACAATCAGTTGCATAACGCAGACTGCCTATTATACTAGCATATTCGATTGTTTAACACTTTGTCCAGTGTTCTTAAACAATTTCACACTAGGATCAAAAGGAGTACAAACAGTGTATAATCAAAATATTCATACTTCTTCAGAATTTTTTCAATGTAGTGAGATTGATCCAAACAAATACCACTATTAGTTCTAGTTATTTTGATTCTCAAGATTACACTAGATTCACCCAAATCTTTCATGTCAAAATTCGAACTAAGCATGCTTTTAGTTTCATTGACAACAGATAAATTGGAACCAAATATCAGCAAATCATCTACGTACAAGCAAATAATCACACACACATCATTCTCAGATTTATAGTAGATGCATTTGTCACCCTCATTTATTCTCGGTTATTTGAAATCATTAAATTATCAAATTTCTCATGCCATTGTTTAGGAGCTTGTTTCAAACCATAAAGAGACTTTTCTAGCTTACATACTTTTTGTTCTTGTCCGGGAATTACAAAACCTTCAAAGTTGTTCCATGTAAATTTCCTCTTCTAGTTCACCATTCAAAAAAGCCGTTTTAACATCCATTTGGTGAATAACAAGATTATGAGCAGCAGCAACAGCAATCAAAACACGTATAGAAGTTAATCTAGTAACAGGAGAATAAGTATCAAAAAAGTCTACGTTCTCTCGTTGCCTATAACCTTTAGCAACCAGTCTAGCCTTATACTTATCTACTGTTCCATCAGGTTTCAGTTTCCTTTCCTGTAGTTGCAGGAAATCCTACACTACACCCCTCACAATAATCCACACAACTAAGACATTTAAAGATGAATAACAATGATTTTATTGGTTATTTCCTTGAATGATTACAAGATAAAATGGAAAAGAGCTAAAGAAATTACAATCACCACAAACTTTCTCTCTCTAATAACTTGTCTAACACTCTGAAAAGAATCTCTCCCACAATAGACTTGCTCAACTCTTTATATAGGGTAGTACACAGTGGATGACAGCTAAGCTGTCCTCTATTTTCGGGAATGACTTGCGAAATATCACAACTGTACAAGTATATATTCTCGCGACACTCTTAAATCTCGCTGGGTCTTTACATCTTTCTCGTGTTTTGGCTGCCGTCATTCATTGCGTCATATATATTATTCTTCTGCGACATTTTCGCAATGCTTTCGTTTATTGATCTCGCGATGTATGGTTGTTGCGATATTCTGATCCTACATCTTGCCTCTTCTCATGTCTTCTCTGCGAAGGAGAGAATGTCATGAGAACCAATATTTTGAAATGCCGCAATCGTTTGTTTTCCATCAATTTTTTGCCGACAAGATTCCGTGAATTTAGGAATGACTGTTTACACGTATCTAAAATTTCCCTTTTTACTGGCACATTTAATGTTATCCGGTCACTCTTTTCTTGTCTATTTAAAGGAGGATTCCTTGTGAAAGCATTTCTTTTCTTTTACTTTGTCTTCTTCATCGTCTGCAAATTTTTTCTGCTGCTTTTCTTCATCGTCTTCTTCATCGTTTTCCTGCTACTATTCTTCTGCTACTGTTTCTATGGCATCAAGGTTTGTTAATTTTACTGAATTTGATCATTTTGTGATTGATCTCTCTTATTGAAGTTATTTTATTCTGATACTGTTCTTCTTTTAATGACTCCCCTGTCATTTTTGTTTTAGCAAGAACAAATCTAGCACCAAGTTCACCATTGTGAACCCTAATATCTCCATGGGTTCGCAACCGAAATCCACTGCCTCTAAAAGAAAGCCTGCGAATAACAAGGTATTTAAGAAACATTTACTTTTTTAATAACAATATTGTTGCCTCTGTTTCTTATTTATCTTGTAATTCGCAGGATGACAAAAATGTTGATAGGTCCCCCAAGAAGCCTCGCCATTCTAAACCTGTTGCACCTGCTGTTTCCTTTCCTATATTCAAGCTTACAACTCCTACTGCGAAATCTTCGCAAGATAATCCTACCGCTTCTTCTTGCGAAGGTACCGTTGATAATAATACTCCTATGCCTGAATTTCTCATAAATCAAATCCCTCATAACAGTCCCATTGCGAATGAGCCTATTTCTTCTTCCATTGTCAATGCCTCTACCATTTCTCCAGTCACTAATCTTCATGAGATTTCCTCTTCTCATGATATTCTTTTAACAAAAGATGCATCTCTTCCTTCTTCTATCGCCATTACTTCCTTATCTGAGCAAATCCCTCTTACTAAAGAAAATTTGGAAGGAATAGATGTGGCCTTCAAAGTTCTATCAGATATTGTGAACGATATCAAGAAGACTTCTGTCGATCCTATCAAATCTGATGTCTGCGAGATTTTGAGCAAACACCTTGGCCCTGATAGAATTTCGCAAACATCTTTGGAGCAAGAAATTAATATTTTGAAGAATGATCTCCAAGCTATGACTGCAAAGTGTAATATTCTCCAACTTGAGAATCAAAAACTTCAAAAAATTTCGCTGGATCGTGATAATCTTCGCAAGAAGAATGAAGAATTGAAAGGTATACTCTTACCTCTATTTTTTTTTAATTGAACCAAGAGCCGTTGTTCGCCCTTCAAGCTTTAAACCAGAAGCGAAAAATGGAGACATATCAGTTGGAATCTACTGTTGAAGAAGTTCGAGTTGATAGAGATGCTTGGATGGAGCAATATAACCAATTAGATAATCTTCATACATACTCTGTTGATCAAATAGATAATCTTTCAAAAGAAAATGCTGACTTAGTACAGGAACAAGGCTCATTAAGTAATGAATTATCTCGCCTCTCTTACTCTTTGACTAAAGCTAATCTGGAATTGGAAACTTTATCAGATGAGAATGGAATTCTTACTCAAGAAAAGCGAACTCTGTTAAACAAGGTGGCGATTTACTCGCAACAGTCTGATGTTTGGAAAAAAATTATGTAAAGAATAAGAACAATCTCTTTGCTCATTGAGAAATCAACTTGAAGAAGTTACTGCCGAGAAGGATAAACTTATTCAGGGTAGAATAATCTTAAGTGTAAAGGCAAACCAATTCAAGGATCAATGTTCCAAATTAGAAAAGTCCAACTCTTCCCTTGCGAAAGAGAATGCCTTACTTGTTTCCAACGAAAAAAGCTTGCGATATCGTCTGAAAGGTTTAATTGGAGATAATTTTGACAATGCCATGGATCATTTGGAGAATAGTTGTTCGGCTTTAATCCAATATCTTACCTCACATAAAGAAGGTAGTCATAGAAATTAACTGCCTCATCTATTCTTCCTTTATCAAGCCTTCATATTTTTTGTTTGTATAATTCCTTTTGTTCTTTGTTTTTTGCAGAGTCTGAGAAAAATCTTCATTCCTCCATTACCGCTTTGAAATCCGACTACTCAAAATTCGTAAAGAAAATGGAATACTCGATGCTTCCCTTGCTCGCTCTCGCGATCGTGCAGAAAGAAGATTCGATTATATGTCTGACTGTAAAGATATAGAGAGTAGAAATCATCAGAAAGTACTCCTTCGTCAATTTCATCTTAAGGCCGAAGTTCTTGTGAATGATGTTCTACTATCTAAATCTCTTGATCCTATACGTGTCGAACCTCTGGAAGTAAGCGACGATGAAGTTCCTAATTCTCCTGACAGCGATTTTGACTACAATAGTGGCGAAGAAATCGCAAATGAAGAAACAATCCCTCCTAGTAAAATTGTCAATGATGATCTGGGTGAGGGAGGGTCTGGTGGAAATATAATAACTGGCGAAAATATGGATAAAGTTGTTGAAGAAAGCCCAGTATCTCCTTCTGGTGAAAAAACTGATATTTGAGAATTGACTTTCTCTTGTAATCTTTCTTCTTGTACTGTTATTTCTTTATGTATTTCAACCATCTTTTTGACGCGTTCATCTGCTTATTACTACTCTTTCTTTCAATGAGTATAATTTTTGGTATGTAATAATTGCTATTTTGTCTTCAATTATTTACATTGAAAGTCATCATTGCGACAAGATCGCAGGACGTCTTTACATTTTCGTGTAATGACCCATTGATCCTGCCTTATCATTGTTCTTGTGTGGTCTTATTTTGCCTTCCTAGTTAAAGGTCTTATTTTTCCACCCCTCATTTTTGCGACAATATGACAGGCCTAAAAATTCTTACGAACTTGAAGCCCCATGACATTGTCGTCTTACGACAAAATCGCAGGACGTCTTTACACTTTCATGTAACGACCCATTGATCTTGTCTTATCATTTCTTTAGTATTATTGCCTCTGCAGGATGTTTTTGTTGCGACAATATGATAGGCCTAAATGTTCTTGCGAACGTAAAGCCCCATGACATTGTCGTCTTGCGACGAAATCGCAGGACGTCTTTACACTTTCATGTAAAGACCCATTGATCTCGTCTTACCCTCGCGTCAGTATTATTGCCTCTGCAGGATCATCGCACAAATATGACAAGCCTAAATTTTCTTGCGAAAATAGAGCCTCATGACATTTGCGTCTTAAGACACTTATCAGCTCCCTAATGGAGGGTGCCGCCCTTATCATCTCCCTGGTTGCCCCTTCAAGGAGGCGTACATCGGCCATACAAGACTAGCTCCTCCCATCCGGTCTTAACAACAACCAGTTGTTTTCACAGCCTCTTATCCCTTATACCTATAGGGTTTATGGTTACGAGACTGCACCCTAAGTGGAGTTTTCTTCGGGCCGAGTACACCATGTGCCAAGACTTGCCAAGAATGGCCGAGACACTTCAAATGCCCCAGGCACTCTTGGCTCAACCGTGTACCTCGGCGCCTTGGTCATACACTGACTCCTTGGAAGAGACCCTCGGTCGTCCAACCAGGGTATAACCTTATATATATAGTTGGAAATCCAAGGTATCTCCACCGGATAGGCTTTCATGGGCCCCAAATCTTCATGACTCAGGTTCCAGGGGTGGTGTAACCTTTTCCCTGAGCCATGTCAAGAGATACCCCCTTATATGACGCACTTTAGGTCTTACATTTGCCTCTTACGAAATATCATTCGCGAACTAGGGTGTACGCCATAAAGGTTCGTCCCATTCACTCACTCATTCATTTCTGTCAATTCGTTCAATCATTCATTTTTGGTTATCTCTTGTTAATTCATTTGCGAGATATTCGCACATTCTCTTGCAATTTCGCAATAACTCTGTAGCAGGAATATTTCATATGAATTTATTTCATTTCATTCATTCAACATTTCGGAACTTATTCTTTCCCTTCCATCTTCTATGGGTAATATTTCTTGAGATATAATCTATTCCACGGTCTACCCAATCTCTGGCCCACATCTTTGCCCTCAGGATCCATTAATCTATATGCCCCTGTTCCAACTATCTCCTTGATGATATAAGGTCCATCCCACTTTTTTGCCAACTTGTCACCACTTTCTCGCTGATATATTGGTGTTTCTCGCAATACCATATCACCTGGTTGAAATTCGCGTGTTTTGACACGTTTGTTATATTCTCTGGCCAATCTTCGCTGATAATTCTCCATATGCTGTAGTGCTCTTTCTCTTTTTCTTCTAATTCATCTAATTTAACCAAAATGTTACCCGCACTAAGATTTTTCTCCCAAGCTTCTCTCTTTGTTGTTGGAATAATAACTTCTGTCGGAAGTACAGATTCAACTCCATAGGTTAGAAAAAATGGTGACATCCCCGTAGCTTCTCGCCTCGTTGTATTGTAAGCCCATACTGCATTATGCACTTGTTCACACCATGACTTATTATGCCCTTCTAATTTCTTCTTCAGTATATCAGCGATTGTTTTATTTGTTGCTTCCACCTGTCCATTGGCCTGCGGGTATAAAGGAGTTGATTTCCCACATTTTATTTGAAATGCATTAAGCAGTAATTCTATATTTTGTCCCTCAAACTGTTTCCCATTGTCGATACCAACCTTTGGAATTCCAAATCTGCATATTAGGTTTTCGAATATGAAAGTAAAAATATCTTTATCGCGAATGTGTTGTACTGCTTTTACTTCTGCCCACTTTGTGAAATAATCTGTAGCGATAATCAGATATCTCATTTGCCCTGTACCTGGTAAAAATGGTCCTACAATATCTAACCCCCACTTTCCAAAAGGCCATACACTTTTTGAAGAGGTTAATGGTGCTCCTGGTGCATGTATTTTATTTCCGTGTCTTTGACAATCTTCGCAACGTCTTGATATTTGTTTCGCGTCTTCATGCATATATGGCCAATAATAGCCTTGCATTTTCGCCTTATGTGCTAAAGACCTTCCGCCACTATGATTGCCAGCATCCCCATTGTGTAGCATTTTTAACACAGCTTCTCTTTCCTTTCGTGTTAAACATCTAAGCGAGGGTCCATTAAAGGATCTTCGGTACAATACCCCGTCTCTTAATTCATAATTTGTTGCACGGCTTTTTAACTTGTGCATCTCTAATCTATTTCTTGGTGTTTGTCCTTTCATTAGATAAGCATGAAGTTCTGTCCTCCAATCCTCGCAATAGGGTCTTTGTGTTTCATCTTCTATGAGTATTACTTCTGCTTCTTCCTCTTCCTCTTTGTTGATTGATGGTGATTGAAGTGTTTGTATTTTTATGCATCTCGCAGATGGATCTGTCATCATACTTGATATAAAAGCAAAAGCATCTGCGAGTCTATTGTCTTTTCTTGATATGTGTCTCCACTTTATTTTTGGTATCTTCGCTGACAATTCTTCAACAAGCTTTTTGTATTTTTTTCAAGGATGCTTCATTTGTAGTATACTCTTCTTTTATCTGGCGAATAACTAACTGAGAATCACTGGTAACTCTTACATTCTCCAACTTCATTTCTATTGCAAATCGCAAAGCATGTACTATAGCTTCATATTCTTTTTCGTTGTTGGTAGATGCAAATTCCAATCTAAAAGAGAAAGCCATTTTATTGCCTTCTGGCGAAATTACAATGATCCCAATTCCATTACCTTCTCCATTTGATGATCCATCTACCAATATTTCCCATCTGTTTGGCTCAGTTAATAAATCCCTTGGATTTCCATGTTCTTCTTCTATATCCATCATTTCTTCCACTGCTTCATCCTCTTCCAATGGAAATTCTACTAAAAAGTCTGCAACAACTTGTGATTTGGGTGAGGATAACACTTCATATTTGAGTTTGCAATGACTTACTTGAGCGTTCCATCTTTCAACCCTTCCTGACCTTTTTGATTTTTCATTACTGACTCAATTGGTACTTTTGTCATTACCTTTACCGTGTGTGCTTCGAAGTAGATGCGAAGTTTAAACGTTGCGTAAACTAATGCCAAAATTAATTTTTCAATTTTTGAATAATTTTTCTCTGCGGCATTGAATGTTTTGCTGATGTAATAGATTGGGTTTTCCACACTTGCGTCCATTCGCAATAATACTGCACTTAGTGCATGCGAGGTTGTCGCGAGGTAAATTAGTAATTCTTCCCCTGGCTCTGGTTTTTGTAAGATTGATATATCCATTAGATGTTCTTTTATTCCTTGTAATGCCTTTTCACATTCATCTGTCCATCTAAATTTCGCTCCCTTTTTAAGTATGTTGAAAAAATGCTTGCACTTATCAGATGATCGCGAGATGAATCTTCCTAGCGAAGCTAATAATCTATTTAACTTTTGCACATCTTTCACTGTTGTTGGTGTCGGCATATCGCGAATTGCTTGTACTTTCTCCGGATCAACTTGTATTCCTTCTTTTGACATGATGCATCCTAAAATTTTTCCAGATGCCACCCCAAAGGTACATTTTTCTGGATTTACTTTGATGTTGAAATGTCTCATTTGTTCAAAAATTTCCTTCAAATCTCGTACATGATCTTTTTCTTCTTTGCTTTTTATTAACATGTCATCCACGTATACCTCTAGTGTTTTATGTATCCATTGTTCGAACACTTTCTCTACCATCCTTTGATACGTTGCACCGGCATTTCGCAGACCAAATGGCATTTTTGTGTAACAGTATAATCCTCTTGGAGCGAAAAAGGCAGTATGCTCTTGGTCTTCTTCTGTAGTTGTAGGAAATCCTACACTACACCCCTCATAATATTTTGTAGATCTAAATCTTATTAATCACCTAAATTTCAAATATAAGTACTAGAAATATAAATTGACACAAGGATTTTTTACATGGTTCGATCAATATGATCTACATCCATGGTTCTTCACTATGATTTTTGAGGTTACATAAGAATTACATTTACAATCTCCATTATGGATATTTTGTAGAGATCTAGATCTAATTATTTGGGGAAGAAGATGATAAAGAAAATAAATCTCTCCCTAAAATGTGTCTCTCCCTTTTACAAAAAATCTATCTCTCCAAAATTATCCCTCCTTTCTCTCTCCTGCTCTCCTCTTTATATATGTGTTTACATAGTGGATGACAGCTCACATACAGCTCATATTCTCGCGAGCTCTTTGATAATTTCGCAGGCTCTTGCTACCTTCTCGCGAGACATTCTCGCAAGTCTTGCTACATTCTCGCGAGTTATGGAAAATAATGAATCTCGCAATCTCATCTCGCAAGTTAAGGAAATAATTGAATCTCTCACGCTAAGAAAATATGTTGTGCGATATTTGAATCCTACATCTTCGGCGAGATGAATTTGATTGTATCCCTTATATCCATCAAGGGAGAATATCCTTTCATTTCCTGCTGCTGATTCAACCATCTGCGGAATATTTGGCAAGGGAAAACTATCTTTTGGACAAGCTTTGTTTAGATCGGTAAAATCTATGCAAATTCTTATTCCTTTTTTCTTCTTTGGAACTACGACCATATTTTCTATCCATTCGGGGTATTTTGCTTGTCTAATAATGCCGGCATCAAGCATCTTCTGCAACTCTTCTTCTATTTGAGGATGATATGTTGTTGCAATTTTTCTAATTCTTTGCTTGAATGGTCTTGCATTTTTATCAATCTCTAATTTATGACATGCTACGAGATGGATCTATTCCGGGCATCTCATCCATATCCCATGCGAAAATATCTTTATATTCTCGCAACAAATCAATAGTCTTTCTTTCCTCATCTCCTCTCCATTTTAGTCCCAATTTTTAACATCTTGGGTTCTTCTTCAGTTCCAATATTCACTTCCTTTGTTGGTTCTGCCGCAGTGTAGCTAGCCTTCGGTTCTCCCATGGGCGTTGGTCCTTTTACTTCCTTCGCGAGATCATTCTCTTCACCACATATTCCTTTTCCTTCTTCCGCTCTTATCATGTAAGTTCTAAATTCTTCTTCCTTTTTCGCTGCTTTTGCCATCTTCTTGCGATCTTTTCGCCTCTTCACCTGTTCTTCATAATGTTTTACTTCGATTTGATGATATATTCTTCCTTTATCAGTATCTCCTCTGATTTCGCAAATTCCACTCGGCATAGGAAATTTGACACATTGATGAAATGTTGATGCTACAGCTTTTATTGCATGTATCCATGGTCTTCCCAACAGCATGTTATATGGTGATTCCATATCCACTACACATAGCGTCATATGTGTTTCAATTTCTCCCAACAAAATTCGTATTTTTATTTCCCCTTTAGGTTTTGTTATTGATTTGCCGAAACCATAAATATGATATGTTGCAGAAGTCATTTCTTCATCCTTGTATCCCAATTTTTTATACACATGGTAAAACATTATATTCACTGAACTCCCTGTATCCACCAAAGTTTTATTTATTGCCCATTCTTCCACTGTTTTTGTTAATTTTCCTTCTTCTTTGCTTGCATTTATCGTAATCACTAGTGGAGATGTGTGATTTAAATTCTCTCCTGATATTTCCGTTGCTGTGAATATAATTCTCTGTTTTTCCCATTCTTTCAAGGGTAACACCTTCTCTGCTGTTATAATTTTCTTTCCTTCAAAATCTCTTTTATGTATTCTCCCTTTGATACTTTCATGAAATTCATTAACCATTACTTTTGTAATCATATTACATTCCAATTCTTCATTACTCTCTTTGATTCTAGTTTTCTCCTATTTATCCATCATACTCTTGATTTTAACAATTTTAGTGACGATATCCAATCTCTTATCTTCAATCGTCCCTGTTTCTAGCGCCAATATGTAGTTGCAGGAAATCCTACACTACACCCCTCACAATAATCCACACAACTAAGACATTTAAAGATGAATAACAATGATTTTATTGGTTATTTCCTTGAATGATTACAAGATAAAATGGAAAAGAGCTAAAGAAATTACAATCACCACAAACTTTCTCTCTCTAATAACTTGTCTAACACTCTGAAAAGAATCTCTCCCACAATAGACTTGCTCAACTCTTTATATAGGGTAGTACACAGTGGATGACAGCTAAGCTGTCCTCTATTTTCGGGAATGACTTGCGAAATATCGCAACTGTACAAGTATATATTCTCGCGACACTCTTAAATCTCGCTGGGTCTTTACATCTTTCTCGTGTTTTGGCTGCCGTCATTCATTGCGTCATTTATATTATTCTTCTGCGATATTTTCGCAATGCTTTCGTTTATTGATCTCGCGATGTATGGTTGTTGCGATATTCTGATCCTACATTTCCAAAACCCATTTATAACCTATAGGCTTACTACCAGGAGGTAAATCTACCATACGCAAAGTTCCATTAGACATATGAGAATCCCATTCATTATCTACAGCTTCTTGCCAGAAACTAGACTCTACAGAACTAAACGCCTCTTGTAAATTAGAAGGTTCTTCCTCTACAGCGTAAAATTCAAAATCGGGATTTTTATCTTTTGTCTCGAGTCTAGCTCTTTTACTGCATCTAGATTCAAATTCAGAGATCCTA
This sequence comes from Papaver armeniacum, assembly GCA_023531295.1. Taxonomy (NCBI): domain Eukaryota; kingdom Viridiplantae; phylum Streptophyta; class Magnoliopsida; order Ranunculales; family Papaveraceae; genus Papaver; species Papaver armeniacum. The sequence goes on along the minus strand of JAJJWW010012403.1, from coordinate 119,101 downwards.
GTTTCTTCACTTCTAGGTTCTTCTAATCTAGTTTCAGAATCAACACTAGATAAATTACTAGGTATTGAACTCCCACTATTACCCCCACTATTTCTAGATTTAAAAGGAAATATTTCTTCAAAGAAATCAACATCAATAGATTCAATAATAACCTTATTATTAATATCAAAGAACCTATAAGCTTTACTGTTTTGAGCATAACCAATAAAAACACATTCATAAGCTCTACTTTCTAACTTATGTCTTTTAGGATCAGGTTTCCTAACAAAAGGTAAACAACCCCAAACTCTAAAATAAGAGACATTAGGTTTTCTATTTCTCCAAAGTTCATAAGGAGATATCATGGTTTTATTATTGGGAATGCGGTTCAAAACATGGCAAACAGTCAACAAACATTCACCCCACCAATGAGAAGCAGCACCAGAACTAAGCAAACAAGCAACAGTCAATTCAGTAAGAGTACAGTTCTTTCTTTCAGCTTTATCATTCATTTGAGGATTATATGGAGCAGTTCTTTCATGTATAATTCCATTAGTTTGGTAAATGTCAGTAAAAGGAGCAGAATCATATTCAGTGCCTCTATCACTACGAAACCTCTTAATTTTTCTACCAAATTTATTTTCAATTTCAGCAATAAAGCTTTTAAACTTTTCAATAGCTTCATTCTTATGGCTCAACAAATAAACATACGTATAATTAGAGCAATCATCAATGAACGTCATAATATATCTCTTGCCATTTCTAGTTAGGATACCTTCATATTCACACAAATCAGAATGTATTAAATCTAGAGGTTTGGATTCTCTTACGACAGATTTATGTGAAGTCTTGGTTATTTTTGCTTGACTACAGTATTCACATTTTTCAAATTCATTTTCAGAAAATTCAGGGAGAACACCTAACTTGCTCATGTTATTTACCAACTTTTTACCCACATGACAAAGCCTACCATGCCAAACATTAAAATTGCAAACCATAAAAGCGAAGAATCAATTTTATTCATAGCATCAACATTAAGCTTAAACATTCCATCGGTAGCATAACCCTTTCCTACAAAATTCTTACTCTTAGTTATAGTGTAAATATCGGACCCAATAGTTTGATACAACCCAGACCTTGTTGAGAAGATAGCCGGAAACAAGGTTCTTTCTCATTTCTCGGAGTGTGAAAAACATCTTTCAAAGATGAGTGTCTTCCCAGTAAACTTCAACTCTACCGTACTGAACCTTTCACCACAAAGTCTTTGTGAGAGTCTCCCAACAACACTTTCTTATCCTTGGTTTCAGCAAAAGTCTTAAACATGGACCTATCAAAACAACAATGACGCGAAGCACCACTGTCTATCCACCACCCATGTAGAACTCTGGATCAGAGACCATGGCAATTATAACGTCACCCACAGCATTAGCTTGTGCGTTATTCTTTTCCTTGTTAAACCTGCAATTCCTAGTGTTGATGGTGGATTTTCGTTTAAGGTTAAATTTGTAAAAAACCAGAAAAATCATGCGACATCTTGCAAAAGATAAAGCCATTTATAAGTGTTGGATACTCCCTCACTTAATTCACCAAGAATGGAGCATGTAGCAACAATCCCATTCTTTAATACATGAAATTCCTCCAGGTTGGAGCATGTGGCAACAATCCCTTCCTGTGAATTTCATATCAGCCTTGTATTTCCGGTACTCATTATCGGTGTGGCATGACGACCGAGTGTTACTCTTACAGAGTAACACGAACCTCCAAGAACTATAATGAAACCATGTACGAAATACCCGTCATGTGTGACTCTCGGTGTGTTATACTAGCCCGAGCCCCTCTCGGTGTGTTATACTAGCCCGATTGAGCCCCTCTCGGTGTGTTATACTAGCCCGATTGAGCATCCGGACTGACCGTATCAGTCCGGATATGATCTGATTGCAGTCATCCAACTTCATAAGCATGATTGGATGACCCCAGATCAATTCCATCACCCCCAAGCAGGTATGGAATACCCACGGCCGACCCCGCATGGTCGGCCATTGGCCTTTGCTTGCCAAAGGACGTTCATACCAAGCATTATGGACGGAAAACCCTAAATAAGGGTTTGCGGCATATTACATGTGTCGCAAAACAGTCTCAACCATCCATCTTCGCAGGTATAGATGGAGGGTGTAGATGTAGACTCAAAGGGCCCAGAGCATGTCAACACGATCACCGTGGGCCCGCCTACACACTTGACCAATCGGTCAAGACCAACAATGTTTGGCCGTGACAAAATAATCACCCAAACAAAAGATGACGCACGGCTTGAAAGCCAAAATTAGGGTTTCAAGTCATCACGCGCGTCCATCTTCTCCGTCACGAATGGAGGGTCACGGATTAGATTAAACAAGGGCCGGTCATACCAGCATGACCACCGTGAGCCCATCTACCCCCTCATGTGTTCGGCCAAGGCATATCACGCCTGGTCAATCCAAAACGTGCGTCCAAACTAGCATGGCCGCGCCTCCCAAACCACGAACTGATCTCGACCGCTCAACTTCACCGGATGATTTGAGTGGCTTAGATCACGTTTTCATGGGATAGTCAGGTATAGGTGTGAACACCAGCCTACCACCTACATGCTGGTATGATCGACCAAGACCGACCAAGATGTGTCGTCATGAAACGCGTGCCCAAACTAGGGATGTCACGCCGGTTTCCAACCCTTTTGAGGCATCAATTTCCTGCCGCAAACCGATCTCAACCACTCAACTTTACCGGTTAAATTGAGTGGCCTAGATCACGCCTCCATGAGACGGTGACGTGTAGGCGTGTACACCGGCATGTCGTCTACACACATGCCCTACTCGGTCCTCTCCAAATCCCTTTCCATGCTTGGTTTCGACCAAGTCAAGAGTGATGCTTGCGCACCTCTTCAAAAACCCTAATATTCATTAACGGTCGGATGAGTGTCTCAAAGATCATCTCATCCGTACAACTTCACCAAACTTGGTTATACAACCCCAGTCGGGAGTTATTTGGTCGGTGAGGCGTCATTACCCATCACTTTACCACACTATAATGCGAAGACTGCATAAAATACACACGATACTTCACAAGTATCGACTTCTGAATAACACAATTATTCAATTCAAGATTACATGCTATATTTCGTGGATCCACGATCCACACATTCCAGACATCAATCATGTCACAAATCGGGGATACATACGAGGTATTGGTCTGGCGGTTTACGGCGTGCGGCGTGCAACGCGCCATCACAAGAACGTGTCGGGAAGTCATGGACGGTTAGAGATGAACAGAGAAGTGGGCAAGACGGTCGACGCACAACTCCACTACTCCATCACTCCACTTCCTCCACATCCCACGAGAGACGTGAATGAGGCTCAATAACTTGTATAAATAGGTTCTCCGCCCTATTTCAAACAACAACACAAGTTCGGACGAGACAGAGAAACCAAGTGTTAATACAAAAACGTATTCAAACACCTAACTTGCTTGCATCAATCACAAGCCTGTTCACCTTTCATTACAAGTCATAAGCAAGCCAACACCTTCACAATCTCAACACCTTCTTCGCTTCCCTCCCTAAGATCAACCCCATCTCCTTCACTTTGTGACCGAAACAAGTCCGGAACGGCCATTTCTTGGTTTAGGCCGGACTTGCACTGATTGATCTCTCGAATCTACAAGCACTCACCGCGCAGTGCATTTGTTTAAGGTTTAAATTCATTCCTCATCCACACCCCAAATTACCAAATTCTCTGCAGGAGTAGTTTTCACCCATAAACAATTGGCGACCACAAGGGAGGTTGATCTCTCGGTTCAAGAATCGAATTCTCAATTCTTCGGTTTTCGTCTCACGATGTATCCTCACCCTAATCCGAAGGTGGTTCGGATATCATGGGAAGCATAGCTGGAATATTGGAGGATGTCTTGGCAAATCAAGCCGGTATCACCAGAAGGCAGAGCGAGACATTTCGCCTTTTGAATGGTATAGCAGCACAACTACAAGAGGGGTCGATAGGCATCAACTCGACAAAGGTGCAGAAACGTTGAATCCTTAGTCGAGTCACACCTTTACAAGTGGAGAAGCAAAAAGAGCACGCAATCGAAAACGAATCAAGAAAGATGGACAACATGGTCCAGACAGAGGAAAAGACTTGTCCGAGTACTACAATGTCTCGCTGATAAAGAAAGGGAGCCTGCAGCCTATGGAGCCCTGCTAGAGGATTTATATCTCAAAACTCTTGCTAAAGCCCGGAAGACTGTCCAATCCGCGTCGACTTTTCAACCGGCTGAAGAAATGCTTGAGGAAGGAGAAATCAATCAGGAAATATCTGAATACAGAGGATGGGAACGTTCAATCCGATCACTCAGCAGTGACATTACGACACCTTCCACATCCCTTTACCTAGGCAAGCGACCCGCAGATATGATGGCACTTGCAAATCTCCCAACTTCATCTCCTGTTCCACATCAAAGCCGCAGAGAGACATCACAATGCCCACTAACACAGGAAAAGCCAGACTCAAGGTACTTACATTTCCCCTTCCCAATGAAGAAGATTCTGGAGCTACTAGAGGCGTGGGTACAAAATGGAGAGGTGGAGCTACCCCTGTATGGCGTCCGCCCACCGATCAAGTAATGGACCCGAGGTACTTGTCATTTCCACCGGTTCCTCCATCACCCCACCGGTGAATGCAACGCTTTGAAGCGCATTGTTCGGAGAAGCTTGGTCCGGATCGATAACTCGAGAAATTGGTGCGGAGGATTTTCTTAGAAAGGCAACTCCGGTTCGATACAAGTGAGGCTTCGAAAGCAAGTAAGTTTTACTCAACAATTTTACAAGAAAGATAGTTTGGAATCCACTGGGGACTTGGCATCCCGCACGTGGAGAAAGAGGCTCAGATCAACGCCATGTTTGTTTCCATCCGTACCTCCCTTTTGCATAACATTTGCAATTTCATGTGATATGTGCAATCATTCATGACCAAGATTCGAATTTCATTTAACATAATCTCTTTCAAAAAGGCTGTTCATAAAACTATCTCAAAATAAGCCAATTCAATCACCTATTAATCCAAAACCGGAGATCAAAGAAAATCCTCACTATCACTCAAAAAGAAAAAACATCTACAAAAAGAGACAAGTATATGGCACGAATACTTCAAGGAAAGTCCTTCAAAGAACAACTCGTCCTTCCGGGCAAGAGAGACCTTCATCCTTTGAAGCACAAACTGCTTGACTCCGGTTCCTTAGACAACTTCTCAACCTCTTCTTCCTGGCGAGCAACACAGTTCGCGGAAGGGACTTCATCCTGTAATTTCTGGAGCTCCTGAATCTTGGAGAACCCTTCGAAGAACCAAGGAGCATTGAAGCTGTATTGCGCAAACACGTCCCGATGGCACCTCCAATCTTCAATCATCTCCTCGGAAACTGTTCGACCAGTCGTGACGCTCATCCCATTGATAGAAACTAAAGCTTCTTGGACGCGGTTTACCAACGCAAGACGACTTTTGAGTTTCGTGGTGGTAGCAATGTGACCGTGCTTCTCCCATATCGCTGTGTACAACTCTTCGAACCGAACTCCAAGCCACCTTTGAATCCACCAACCAACACATGACCTGGATAAGGGACAGTAAAAGGAGGATCGAACAAAGCCCCAGGTTGCATCACCGGCAATTCACCAACCGCAGGAGCCTTGTCAGTTGCAGGAGGCCTTTCAGAAGGGGTCACCACAATAGCCATATTGATTGGAACCTGTTCAGGATGGATCTCAAGGGGAGCCGCCTCAACCATAGCAGGCACTGCCTCTCTCATATTCCTTCCGACATCTATTTCGCTCTGGGTGCTAATTTCCATCACGACCCCGTCAACAAGATCACTAAGGGAAGCGCCTTGTTCAACCGAGCTTGCATCATCTCTCGTCATGGTCGGAAAAAGGAGCGGTTTCTCCGGACTTCTCAAAGATGAAGGTCAGTACCGCTAGACTTCTCAGCATGAAGGTCAGTACCGCCAGACTTCTCAGCATGAAGATCAGTACCGCCAGACTTCTCAGCATGAAGACCAGCATTACCAGCTTTCTCATTTTGAATGCGCGCCAACCTTGTGAAGACATTCTCTTTCGAAATTCCCTGATTTCAAGTAAGGATCGTTTTTAGAAGAATTTACACTGGAGAAATGAAAGAACCGAGGGGAAAAGATTTAAATACCTGCATATTGGAGGAATTGAGGACTACCGGACCGCATGCTTGCCTCTTAGGTCTCTCTCCTACTTGGGGACTGCAATCCTCAGCTCTGGTCCGTTTGGCTGGGAGCGGCTTCAACCGGAAATGCTTCGTCAAGACGTCAGAAGATGGTTCACCACGGGGATCTGTCACAACACTCTCCGAAAATTTCTGGAAAACCAACAGTTGTTTCTTCCAAAATTCCTTATACTTATCGGTTACCACTGGGTTTCTCCCAATAGGCCAGAAGGGAAGGCTCACCCGTTCCAAAAACACGTCAGCATTAAGAATATTCGGGAGGAATTCTCTCGGAACCCCCGTGGACGGATAAATGGGACACCCTGATCAAACCCCATTTGACGAGCCGCCCACAATATTGTACGGAGTCACAAGAAATTCTTCGTTGAATAAAGACGGACATATCCTGGGATGCACTGCGCATGTAAACAATTTCCGGATCTCATAGTCTTAACATCGGTACGCAAAGACAACATCGGGGCCATCGAAGCAATAGCAAAAGTCTTTGGCTGAACAACGGAAGGATGGACCGGCCCCCATGGACGAAAATCTACAGAAGACACATTGTCAAATGCGTCCACAAGTCTCGCACCGGCTCTGGGGCGCTTATTCCAAATGGAGTATTCTCGAGCCACCATACAAGTTGGTGAGCAAATTTGTAGGGGTAGGAGCATAGCTTTTGAAGTGTTCCCATAAGAATGCCTGAAGAAAAGCGAAGTGAACGTGCGATTCCACCTTCTTGTACCCGTTAGAAACTGCATGTCCATTGCTAAGGCGTCCAGATGAGAATACAGCGATCCAAGGAACAAGGCACCCAGGGGAAGAACTTTACCTTTTGCCAGCCTTATAGTAATCTTGACAAGGTCACCTCTAATGGTTTTCTTTCCATAACCATCGTCGAACATATCTCTGGATAGCCATAAAGACAGGAACGCAATCACACTGAGCTCATTTTCCAACTCTTGATCCGGCTCTGGGTCTCGCTGGAGACCACTCCGACACCCACCAGTGTAAAAGCATCTCGTATCTTTTTCTCCTCCTTGTCCAGTTGTCGAATTCCGCCACCTTTTGAAGTATAGCATCATAGTTACGTTGCTCCGTATCGGAGAGATCGTAAGAAAGACTTCCTAGCAATGCGGGTTCATTAATGCAACTACACTCTCCAGGGTAATAGTCATCTCTCCCCATCTAGATATGGCTGTATGAGTAGAAATACGCCACCGAGAAATGAAGGTAATCAAACCCGCGGCGTCTTTCTTAATTTCAAGAGCAACAGATGCCATGACCGCATTGAGGATTTGCGCCGAAAGAAAATTATCTTTAATGCCCTTATTACTCAACATGCGTCTCATCCATCCTTCATAAGAACCCGGTGGAGTATGGCAAATCTTGAAGTCAATAGGGGAAGGCGGATATTCATTTCTCTGGAGACAAAATCTCACCACAAGTGCTGAAGAAGAAAACGGATCGGCCTCCATATTTTCTGAATCGGAAAGAAGGACTATCTTATGAGAAGGATGCCTTCTGGTGTTTGGAAAAGGCAAGGTGAACAACTCATCATCAATGTTCGGCATATCTTTGAAGTCGTCAACACTTCCTGACTTGGTACCAAAGATTATCTCCTAAGACATCTCGACAGGAATTCTTTTCTTCATTCCATAATGAAATAAAAGACAGGAGTTAGAACTTGTATGAAAAGCACATGAGAGATGTAGTCACACGGCAAGACATAACTCACGTCGGAGCACACAAAACCTACCCAAACACCGGCTTAAGTCTGTACAAGTTTCGATCTGTATTGATTTCAAGTCAGGTACAAGTTTCAGTCTGGTACAAGTTTCAGTCTGGTATTGATTTCAAGTCAGGTACAAGTTTCAGTCCGGTACAACTTTCAGTCTGGTATTGGTTTCAAGTCCGGTACAAGTTTCAAGTTCGGTGTAAATCTCAGTCAAGCATATATGAGTAAGACCCACGTTCCGGCATACACGGCGGGCCCACGTTCATTCTCACGCATCATGACACGATTTTCTTTATTCATGGGAATCGTGTATGCGAGATTTCAAGCCAAGGTTTTTCCTTTTCAAGATACAACCTAAAAGCTAGGTTTTGCATGTGATGGTGGAGAGACTAAGCATATACACATCTTACCAAAGGTGTTTACCTAGCAAGCTAGCAAAAAAAAAAAAAAAAAAAAAAAAAAAGTGCGAAACTTACCTTGACGGCGGCAACTCCTCCGGAACGGTGACGGCAGCAAGCTCCGGCGAGTGGCGGCGGTTGGTGACGGCAGTGAAGACCCGAACGGGAGCTGCTCAATAACAAGAGAAAATTTTCGTGAGAAAAAGAAAGGGAGCTTGGTCTCTTTTATAGACAAAAATTAGAAGAATCCCAATAGAAGAAGGATTCCTCTCTTGTTTGGTTTCCTCTTTTGATTCAAATACCCAAAGAAAGAAACTGGCCCCACCAAGGGATTCCATACGAGCGTGACGGCGTGGGAAATTAGCGGTTGTCCATCTAAATTTCGCTCCCTTTTTAAGTATGTTGAAAAAATGCTTGCACTTATCAGATGATCGCGAGATGAATCTTCCTAGCGAAGTTAATAATCCATTTAACTTTTGCACATCTTTCATCATATTCTTTGGTGTCGGCATATCGCGAATTGCTTGCACTTTCTCCGGATCAACTTGTATTCCTTCTTTTGACATGATGTATCCTAAATTTTTTCCAGATGCCACCCCAAAGGTACATTTTTCTGGATTTACTTTGATGTTGAAATGTCTCATTTGTTCAAAAATTTCCTTCAAATCTCGTACATGATCTTTTTCTTCTTTGCTTTTTATTAACATGTCATCCACGTATACCTCTAGTGTTTTATGTATCCATTGTTCGAACACTTTCTCTACCATCCTTTGATACGTTGCACCAAGCATTTCGCAGACAAATGGCATTTTTGTGTAACAGTATAATCCTCTTGGAGCGAAAAAGGCAGTATGCTCTTGGTCTTCTTCGGCGAGAGGAATTTGATTATATCCCTTATATCCATCAAGGGAGAATATCCTTTCATTTCCTGCTGCTGATTCAACCATCTGCGGAATATCTGGCAAGGGAAAACTATCTTTTGGACAAGCTTTGTTTAGATCGGTAAAATCTATGCAAATTCTTATTCATTTTTTCTTCTTTGGAACTACGACCATATTTTCTATCCATTCGGGGTATTTTGCTTGTCTAATAATGCCGGCATCAAGCATCTTCTCGCAACTCTTCTTCTATTTGAGGATGATATCTTTGTTGCAATTTTTCTAATTCTTTGCTTGAATGGTCTTGCATTTTTATCAATCTCTAATTTATGACATGCTACGGATGGATCTATTCCAGGCATCTCATCCATATCCCATGCGAAAATATCTTTATAATCTCGCAACAAATCAATAGTCTTTCTTTCCTCATCTCGCCTCCATTTTAGTCCCAATTTTTAACATCTTGGGTTCTTCTTCAGTTCCAATATTCACTTCCTTTGTTGGTTCTGCCGCAGTGTAGCTAGCCTTCGGTTCTCCCATGGGCGTTGGTCCTTTTACTTCCTTCGCGAGATCATTCTCTTCACCACATATTCCTTTTCCTTCTTACGCTCTTATCATGTAAGTTCTAAATTCTTCTTCCTTTTTCGCTGCTTTTGCCATCTTCTTGCGATCTTTTCGCCTCTTCACCTGTTCTTCATAATATTTTACTTCGATTTGATGATATATTCTTCCTTTATCGGTATCTCCTCTGATTTCGCCAATTCCACTCGGCATAGGAAATTTGACACATTGATGAAATGTTGATGCTACAGCTTTTATTGCATGTATCCATGGTCTTCCCAACAACATGTTATATGGTGATTCCATATCCACTACACATAGCGTCATATGTGTTTCAATTTCTCCCAACAAAATTCGTATTTTTATTTCCCCTTTAGGTTTTGTTATTGATTTGCCGAAACCATAAATATGATATGTTGCAGAAGTCATTTCTTCATCCTTGTATCCCAATTTTTTATACACATGGTAAAACATTATATTCACTGAACTCCCTGTATCCACCAAAGTTTTATTTATTGCCCATTCTTCCACTGTTTTTGTTAATTTTCCTTCTTCTTTGCTTGCATTTATCGTAATCACTAGTGGAGATGTGTGATTTAAATTCTCTCCTGATATTTCCGTTGTTGTGAATATAATTCTCTGTTTTTCCCATTCTTTCAAGGGTAACACCTTCTCTGCTGTTATAATTTTCTTTCCTTCAAAATCTCTTTTATGTATTCTCCCTTTGATACTTTCATGAAATTCATTAACCATTACTTTTGTAATCATATTACATTCCAATTCTTCATTACTCTCTTTGATTCTAGTTTTCTCCTATTTATCCATCATACTCTTGATTTTAACAATTTTAGTGACGATATCCAATCTCTTATCTTCAATCGTCCCTGTTTCTAGCGCCAATATGTAGTTGCAGGAAATCCTACACTACACCCCTCACAATAATCCACACAACTAAGACATTTAAAGATGAATAACAATGATTTTATTGGTTATTTCCTTGAATGATTACAAGATAAAATGGAAAAGAGCTAAAGAAATTACAATCACCACAAACTTTCTCTCTCTAATAACTTGTCTAACACTCTGAAAGAATCTCTCCCACAATAGACTTGCTCAACTCTTTATATAGGGTAGTACACAAAGGATGACAACTAAGTCATCCTCTATTTTCGGGAATGACTTGCGAAATATCGCAATCGTACAAGTATATATTCTCGCGACACTCTTAAATCTCATTTGGGTCTTTACATCTTTCTCGTGTTTTGGCTGCCGTCATTCATTGCGTCATTTATATTATTCTTCTGCGATATTTTCGCAATGCTTTCGTTTATTGATCTCGCGATGTATGGTTGTTGCGATATTCTGATCCTACATTTCCAAAACCCATTTATAACCTATAGGCTTACTACCAGGAGGTAAATCTACCATACGCAAAGTTCCATTAGACATATGAGAATCCCATTCATTATCTACAGCTTCTTGCCAGAAACTAGACTCTACAGAACTAAACGCCTCTTGTAAATTAGAAGGTTCTTCCTCTACAGCGTAAAATTCAAAATCGGGATTTTTATCTTTTGTCTCAGTCCTAGCTCTTTTACTGCATCTAGATTCAAATTCAGAGATCCTAGTTTCTTCACTTCTAGGTTCTACTAATCTAGTTTCAGAATCAACACTAGATAAATTACTAGGTATTGAACTCCCACTATTACCCCCACTATTTCTAGATTTAAAAGGAAATATTTCTTCAAAGAAATCAACATCAATAGATTCAATAATAACCTTATTATTAATATCAAAGAACCTATAAGCTTTACTGTTTTGAGCATAACCAATAAAAACACATTCATAAGCTCTACTTTCTAACTTATGTCTTTTAGGATCAGGTTTCCTAACAAAAGGTAAACAACCCCAAACTCTAAAATAAGAGACATTAGGTTTTCTATTTCTCCAAAGTTCATAAGGAGATATCATGGTTTTATTATTGGGAATGCGGTTCAAAACATGGCAAACAAATCAACAAACATTCACCCCACCAATGAGAAGCGACACTTAACTAAGCAAACAAGCAACGATCAATTCAAGTAAGAGTACGCTTCTTTCTTTCGACTTTATCATTCATTTGAGGATTATATGGAGCAGTTCTTTCATGTATAATTCCATTAGTTTGGTAAATGTCAGTAAAAGGAGCAGAATCATATTCAGTGCCTCTATCACTACGAAACCTCTTAATTTTTCTACCAAATTTATTTTCAATTTCAGCAATAAAGCTTTTAAACTTTTCAATAGCTTCATTCTTATGGCTCAACAAATAAACATACGTATAATTAGAGCAATCATCAATGAACGTCATAATATATCTCTTGCCATTTCTAGTTAGGATACCTTCATATTCACACAAATCAGAATGTATTAAATCTAGAGGTTTGGATTCTCTTACGACAGATTTATGTGAAGTCTTGGTTATTTTTACTTGACTACAGTATTCACATTTTTCAAATTCATTTTCAGAAAATTCAGGGAGAACACCTAACTTGCTCATGTTATTTACCAACTTTTTACCCACATGACAAAGCCTACCATGCCAAACATTAAAATTGCAAACCATATAAGCAGAAGAATCAATTTTATTCATAGCATCAACATTAAGCTTAAACATTCCATCAAAAGAGCATAACCCTTTCCTACAAAATTCTTATTCTTAGTTATAGTGTAAATATCGGACCCAATAGTTTGATACAACCCAACCTTTGTTGAGAAGATAGCCTAAACAAGGTTCTTTCTCATTTCGGAGTGTGAAAAACATCTTTCAAAGATGAGTGTCTTCCCGTAAGTAAACTTCAACTCTACCGTACTGTAACCTTTCACCACAAAGTCTTTGAGAGTCTCCTAACAACACTTTCTTATCCTTGGTTTCAAAGAAAAGTCTTAAACATGGACCTATCAAAACAACAATGACGCCAAGCACCACTGCACCTATCCACCACCCATGTAGAACTCGGATCGAGACCATGGCAATTATAACGTCACCCACAGCATTAGCTTGTGCGTTATTCTTTTCCTTGTTAAACCTGCAATTCCTAGTGTTGATGGTGGATTTTCGTTTAAGGTTAAATTTGTAAAAAACCAGAAAAATCATGCGCTGACATCTTGCAAAAGATAAAGCCATTTATAAGTGTTGGATACTCCCTCACTTAATTCACCAAGAATGGAGCATGTAGCAACAATCCCATTCTTTAATACATGAAATTCCTCCAGGTTGGAGCATGTGGCAACAATCCCTTCCTGTGAATTTCATATCAGCCTTGTATTTCCAGTAATCATTATCTGTGTGGCATGACGACTGAGTGTTACTCTTACAGAGTAACACGAACCTCCAAGCACTATGTAGTTGCAGGAAATCCTACACTACACACCTCACTCGAATTTGCTTATTCAATCCATTTGAAGATGAATAATAATGTGTTTTATTAATTGTTTTCTTCCAAGATTTACAAAGAAATGTAGAACAGAGCTAAAGAAATTACAATCACTCTTAATTTTCTCTCTCTAATGACTTGCTTAACAATTCAAAAACTTCCCTCACAACAGACTTACTCAACCCTTTATATAGGGCATTACATAGTGGATGACAATAAGCTGTCCTTTATTTTCGGAATGACTCGCGACTCCTCGCGAGTGTGTAATTGTCTGTCCTTGCGACACCCCTAAATCTCGCCGAGTCTTCACACTTTTCTCATGTTTTGGCTGTCGTCATCCATTGCGTCATTTATATTACTTCCATGCGACGCCTTCGCAATGTAGTCGTTTATTATTCTCGCGAAGTATTGATGTCGCGATATTCTCAGTCCTACATCTTGCCTCTTCTCATGTCTTCTCTGCGAAGAAGAGAATGTCATGAGAACCAATATTTTAAAGTGCCGCAACTCGCTTATCTTTATCTCGCGATTGTTCATTTTTATTCGTTTTGTTTATGTACGGAATTTATTACGGTGTTTTCTTCTTCCACTCCTTTCTTGACACGTCTCTTTCAACCGCTTACTCTTGACCATTCACGTCCCATCTCGCATTAAATGCATTTGTTTTCTCGAGAATTCTCTTCTCTATATATAGCTTTCTTACCCTTCTCTTTTTCTCTTTTATTTTCCTTCGCAAATTTTCTTTAACTCTCTCTCTCCTTCCGAAATTTGCGCTCTTGCTACCACAGTCCTAGACTTTTCTCGTTCTTTTGATCTTCAACTCTCTATTCATTCCACTACCTTTAACAATGGCTTCACTTAGTCGTACATACGCTCCTCATTTTACTGATGTTCAAAAGAAGTTACGGGAAAAGGGTTTTACTTTATCTACCATTCCCAATCAAGGATCTTCATCTATTCTTTCCATGAAAACTTTTTCTCGATCATCAATGTGATGATCATAAAATCATAATCTCACTGGGTCAACTCCTCGCAGACTCCCCATTCCTTTGTACAATCCCCGAATTTCCATTATTCTATGAAATTCTTTCTCATGAGAAATTCTCGTGAGCTGTCTATCAATTGAGTGGCGACTGCATTCGTTTAATGCTTGAATTCGCCCATCGTGGCGCTGGTAAAGGATCTTTATATCCTAATAATGTTAGGGATCCTAGGTTTGTAGATTTACAATAGTTACTGAGAAGTATACCGTGGACAATTTCTTTGCGAATTACTCTGTTATAAATATGAGAAATAATAAATCTCGCTGGGGTGTTCGCCTGAAAAAGAATGATAACGTTGATGCTGACAAATTGCTTATGCAAGATATTGATTGGCATTCGGGCAACAATACTACTCCCCGTCATTCCAAAGATGAGAAATGGTGGGTCGTTCCTTTACTTTTGAGTGGACCTTACATCGCAGGTTCATATATTCTCCCTACACACCTCGCGAACTATCGTCCTTGGGAATTCAAGTGGCCTGAGGAGTCAAATGAGGTATATTTCATTTTTTCAATTTTACTTTGCAACATCTTCTTCCTCTTTTATCTATTAACCTTCGAAAATTTTAGATCGCTAGAATGAGGAGGAAATATAAAGAAAATCCAAAGCCGAGTATCCTAGCAATACTTCGATCGCTCACGAATGAAGTAAGAAACATTTTCTTTTGTTATTTTAAACAATATTGTTGCCTCTGTTTCTTATCTTCATGTGTGTGCGAAGGTTGAAGTTGAAGAAGCTGAAGTTGCGAAGGCTAAAGGCGAAGATAAAACTATTTCACACAAGGACAAGTCTTCCGCTCCGTTTTCTAAAAAACGGAAAACCCATCCCTCTTCTCATTGTAGTTCTCAAACAAGCGAGAACTCTGACAAGAATGAAAATGAGGTTGGTACTTATTCTGCGAGGGAGAATCGCTCAACCACTTCTGCTATGGCGCAATTGTCTAGCATCTTTTCCGATTCCATGCAAGGATTGGGAGACGAGCATTTAACTGCTACTTGCGAAGCTCTCGCTAAGATTTGCGATGCCCCACTATTGGAGGATAATGAGTCATTTCGCGGGGTTTCCCGAACAGTGACTTCTAGTTTCTTAAATGCTCTTAATGCTTTGGTATGTTTGTATCTTTTTATTTCTTTGCGACTTCAATTATAAACTCTATCTTAATCATTTCCATATTTTTCTTTGTAGTCTGGGAGAGCTTCTTTTGTTGTCGCTTCTGACCTTGAGAAAAGACACAGCAATCTCGAAAGGAGAAATTTGCAACTTAAAGATATGATCCGAGAACTAGAGTGTGAAGTTGCGACCTCTCGCGAGAAGGATGAACGGATTAAACAACTGGAGTCTGAGCTTACTTCTCAACAGAATAGAGTATCTACTCTTGAAAGCGCAAATCAGCAGCTTTATGGTATAGCAATCTTTATTCCTCAGATTTCTTTTATTTTATCTTTTACTTTTCTTTGCCTGACTTACTATTTTCGCAGACATATATAATCTCTCTGAAGAGTCCATTCTTCTCCATTCATTTCCCGAGCCCATGGATGATGATGTCCTTCTTACTCGCCTCAATGAATCTCTAAGTAGTTCTTCAAATGATACTAACCGTCTTTCATTAAAGGATCTTCAATCCAAACACTATCTCTTAAAAATCGAGCATAGAATTAGTTTAAGTTTAGCTAATCAATTTAAACGAATGTATCTTGATTCCAAGAAGAAAGTCAAAGCCTTAAGGAAGAAAGTTAGTGATCTCATAGATGAGAAAGATCGTATTACTAACAGAGGTGCACAGGCATTAGCAGAATTTCAAAAATCTCTCCTTGATGTGCAAGTTGAGCGAGATGAGCTCCTTCGTCAGAATACCCTACTTAGCGAGCGAGAAGACCAAATTCGCTCACTTTTTGTCATAAATAATGATGATGAATTTGCCTGGGCTGCGAAGGTTTTATATAACGCTATAAATAACTTAGGTGTCGATGTTAGTCTTCGCACCGAGCAAACTACCTTAATCAAGGATATGATCTTTGAAAGAGAAGGTTGTTTGTTATACTTCTTTACTTTTCTGTTCTTTTTCTTTTTGTACTATTATCATTAATTCATTTCTTCATATTTTCAGAATCTGAAAAGAGATTTCAGACAAGGATTGGAGAACTTGAAACCGAAAAAGAACAACTCGCCATGGATCTCTCTCTTCGCGAGAATAAATATTCTAAGTTGAAGCAGCAATTCCAAGCTACAGTGGCGAATTTTAATAATGATGATGTTCGTTTTCGCAATCAAGCCATGGAAATAGTTTGTAACGATCACAACATTCCTCTTCATTCATATCCTTTCCTTGCTGAAGAAGTTCCCGAGAACTTGCCTGTCTCTGATATTTCTGATAGTGAAGCTAATGAAGAAGAAGAATCTGGCGACGAAAGTGATGGAACCAAAGAATCAGATCAAGAAGAAGAACCGGAAAAGAAATAACTTCTTTTTCTTCTTTCATTTCTTGTAATATCTGTATACATATATCTTTGACCATTGAATGTGAATTTCAACTTTTGCTTCCTTTGTTCAGATATATCAATCAAACAACCCTTCTTTGTAATTATAACTTCACACTTGCCTCTGTCCATAAGATATAATCAATTTTGCGAGTTACCTAAAATATAATCAACTTTGCGAGTTACATAAAATATGATTATTCTCGCGAGATGTATATATATCATTCATTTTTTTTTTTTTTTTTTTTTTTTTGACTCTGCACGTTATCAATGCGACAAGATCGCAAGATATCTTCGTGGATTAAGAAATCTATTGATCTTGCCTTATCATTATTTGTGTGGTCTTATTATGCCTTCCTAAGTAAAGGTCTTATTTTGCCACCCCTCGTTACGACAAAATCGCAGGACGTCTTTACACTTTCATATAATGACCCATTGACCTTGTCTTATCATTTCTTAAGTATTTTTGCCTCTGCAGGACATTATATTTGCGACAATATGACAGGTTTAAATGTTCTTGCGATCATAAAATCCCGTAACATTGTCGTCTTTGCGACGAAATCGCAGGACGTTCTTACATTTTCATGTAAAAACCCATTGATCTCGTCTTACCCTCGCGTTAGTATTATTGCCTCTGCAGGATCATTGCACAAATATGACAAGCCTAAATTTTCTTGCGAAAATAAAGCCTCATGACATTTGCGTCTTTTGACACTTATCAGCTCCCTAATGGAGGGTGCCGCCCTTATCTTCTCCCTGGTTGCCCCTTCAAGGAGGCGTACATCGGCCATACAAGACTAGCTCCTCCCATCCTGGTCTTAACAACAACCGGTTGTTTTCGCAGCCTCTTATCCCTTATACCTATAGGGCTTATGGTTACGAGACTACACCCTAAGTGGAGTTTTCTTCGGGCGAGTGCAAAGATGTGCCAAGACTTGTCAAGAGTGGTAAGGAAGTTCCATGCTCCCCGCACTCTTGACTCAACCGTACCTCGGCGCCTTGGTCATACATCGACTCCTTGGAAGAGACCCTCGGGCGTCCAAACTGTGGTATAACCTTATATATATAGTTGGAAATCCAAGGTATCTCCCTGGATAGGCTTTTATGGGCCCCAAATCTCCATGACCCATGTTTCAGGAGCGGTGTAACCTTCCACCTGAGCCATGTTAAGAGATACCCCCTTACATGACGTACTTTAGGTCTTACATTTGCCTCTTGCGAAATATCATTCGCGAACTAGGGTGTACGCCATAAAGGTTTGTCCCATTCACTCACTCATTCATTTTATCAATTTATTCAATCATTTGTCTCATGAGTTTTCGCACAATCTCATTTCAATTATTCAATAGATTGGTACACATTCTTCATGGCGAGATTCTCGCACAATTTTTCCGCAACCATCATCTCTCGCTTCTTATCCTTATCATGCTTTCACCACTAAATTGTTATCTTTTCTCGCGAGTATTCATTTTTTTACACCTTTTATTCTTACTTCCTTCTGCCTTCGCATCAGCCCACCATTTCAATGTCTCCTTTGCTTCATGATATTCAGTTGCTTTTGTGCATTCACTTCGCAACATCTCTTCTTCTTTTGTTTCTATGGCATCTACCATTAGTATTTCTTTTCTTTGTTCATCATGTACATTCTTCCTCCAACCTTTCTTTTTTGCTGTTCTCTCTTCGCAGCTCTCTACATCCACCTCATAACATTTTTGCCCCTCTATCCAATCTCCTTTTATAATTCCGACACCGCTGGGATGTGGAAACTTTATGCAATGATGGTATGTCGATGCTACACCCAGAATTTTATGAAGCCATGGTCTTCCAATCAATGCATTGTAGGGAGATTCCACATCAACTACACAAAACAAAATATCAGTTGATAACCCCTGCAAGGGTATCCTCATGTGCACTTCTCCTTTGGGCTTGTTCGCGGTACCATTGAAACCATATATTTTGTATGTTGAAGGGATCAAATCTTCATCTCTTCCTCCCATAGTTTTATAAGTATGGTAGAAAAGAATGTTGACTGAACTGCCAGTATCAATTAATATTCTATTGATTGCCCAACAATTTTCCGCTTCATCATCTTCGCCATCAATGGGTTTTGGATTAATTTCCAGCTTCACAACCAATGGGCTATCATGTATTTCTCTTCCTTTGGGTACTTCTTCAGCCGAGAAAGAAATAATCTGCAGTTGCCACTCTTTTAGCTGCGATGTCTTCGCAACATTCATCACTTCTTTATCATCAACATCCCTCGCGAAAACTCTACTAAGTACATTGTCATGAAAATCTTCAATAGTGCGGTATGAGTGTACAATGGAGTTGCAAAACAAATTTTTAGCCTTTGCCCCAACTTCTATAACAAATGTTTCTTTTCCCTTTGCTTAGGTGGGGGTGGCAAATGTTGAACTTTCTCTTCTTCTTTTAAAAAGTGACTTAGCTTTCCTTGATCAATCATTCTTAGGATAATTCTCTTGATGTTTCTGCAGTCATTTGTTAGGTGCCCATGAAAGCGGTGGTAAGAACAGAACTCGTGACTTCTATCTCCAGGTGGTGGTTCACTTCCCATGTTCCATGGTGCAGGTATGTTTTCCATCAAAAGTATTGCTTCCCATATTTTTTCCACACTGGCGTTCAATGGCGGCATTTTAATTTCCTCCCACACTACTCTGTGACTTCGCTGTCCTCTATGATAATTCTGCCTATGGCCTCCATAAGTCTCTTGCGAATTATACCTTTGACCTCCATAGGTTTCTTGCGGTTGATCAAGCCTTTGAATTTTATTGTTTCCGCCACGGTTGTAGAAATTTCTTTCTCTTTCAAACTCTTCCTGATCGCGACTTCCCATAGCTACTAACTTTGGTTCTATATCAACTGCTTTTCTTTCTTGTTGACCTTGCGATGTGCTCGCCACTGTGTGTATTAGTTGAGGTAATAAACTTCCATTCGCGACACTAGAATTTGTGTTCGCCACTAGGTAAGATTCCATCTCGTTCTGTCTTTCTTCTAAAGCAATATATTCCTCCTGGAGCTCTCGTAATTCAGTCATTGTAATTGTTTTCTTAACTCTGAAAACCTGAACATATAATAGATTGGTTGCGAACATAGCATTTATGAATGACAAGATGAGGTATCTTTCATCTACCCCGCTGCCATCTCGCTGCACATCGTCTTCCATCCGACAGCTTAAATGTCTCAAACTCTCGCCAACTCTTTGTTTTAGTCCAAATACATCTTCAATGCCAGGTCGCGAAGAGTTGTTACTTATATACGCCCCCAAGAATATAGCTTTGTAAATGATTGAATGATGTGATCGTATTCCTTGGTAAACCCTCAAACCATTTCAATGCTTCTCTGTTAAACTTGACGCGAAGTATTTGCATAATATAGCGTCATGGTTTTCCCATTGTAGCATACATCTCACATAAGCCTTGATGTGTTGTACTTGCACAAGTTGATCCATCAAAAATGCTAGTTAGCGCTGGTAAGTTGCATTTTGGGGGTATTCCTCCTAATTGCACTTCTAATGTAAAAGGATTTTTCGCAGCCTCCGCGATAGCTTCATCTAACCGCCTTCTCCCTCCTCCTTCTTTTCGTTGTTCAATATTCCTCTCATCTCTGCCAATTCTCGCAGAATTTGTTCATTTGCCTCGAATTTGAATTGATCGGTCTCTTTAATTCTGCTTCTCTCCTTCTTCGTTCGTGTCTACTTTTTTGTATTCTTTCGTATTCTTCGTTAATATCTCCATTGTTGCGATTTCGCTCGCGTCTCCTCTCTCGATTATCATGATTATTCTGCCGGATCGCCTCTTCCAATTCCCGATTTTCCATTTCTGCTCTCAATCTTTCTCTCTCGCGGGCTAGACGTGCTTGCTCAATGTAATGCTTTTCAATATCATCTTCAATTTCCTTTTGTTTCCTTTGTGTTTCTCTCCCATGTAGTGTTCTTCTTCTTTCCTCCTGATTTTCTTCATTAATTGGGTTATTCTGTCCACGAGGCTGCCTATCTTCTTGATTTCCATCATCGTGAGTGTTCACCAAAATATAACGATTTTCTATTAATTCTCTCTCTTCGCGACCTCCTTCGCCATGATTTAACTCTCTTTCCAAATTTTCTTCATTAATGTTCTCTGCAGGTAATGTTCTTCTCCCATTTTCTCTAGTCGATCCTGATCTCGATCTGTTACTACTTCTTGATCTTCTATTTTGCAGCCTCCTATTTTCCATTCTCAATTCGTGGTTTTGCCTTGTTAGATTCGCGCGTTCTTCTGCTTCTAACCGCCTTTCTTCGTGTATTGTCTGTCTCAGCGTTTCTAATGCCGCGATTTCTTCATTTCCACGAATTGTTTCTCCTATCTCTTCTCGATTTCTCTCTTCCTGTCCACTATTCATCAATTGTTGCACTTCTTCTCTTTCTTCCATAGAATCTGATCTCCATGTATGCACGCTCACCCTATCATAATCGATTACTCTGTTTAGTGCTGGTTGAGCTGATGGTTGAATTGGTGGTTGAATTGGATTTTCTTCTCCATTTCTTGCATCTATCCTTGATGGTTCACCTACTTCATTTCTTATTTCTCCCACTAATCTTCCACTTCTCCTTACGATCGTTGGTTGTTCTGATGCATTCTTTCTCCTAGCCATTTCTCAATTTTAGTAATTTGTTAAAAATTATTCAAGATTTCTTTCTTATTATCCCTAATTCTTCCAATTCACAAGGTTGATCTTCTTCAGTCCCTGTTTCTAGCGCATATGTAGTTGCAGGAAATCCTACACTACACACCTCACTCGAATTTGCTTATTCAATCCATTTGAAGATGAATAATAATGTGTTTTATTAATTGTTTTCTTCCAAGATTTACAAAGAAATGTAGAACAGAGCTAAAGAAATTACAATCACTCTTAATTTTCTCTCTCCTAATGACTTGCTTAACAATTCGAAAAACTTCCCTCACAACAGACTTACTCAACCCTT
Source organism: Papaver armeniacum (assembly GCA_023531295.1). Lineage (NCBI taxonomy): Eukaryota > Viridiplantae > Streptophyta > Magnoliopsida > Ranunculales > Papaveraceae > Papaver > Papaver armeniacum. The sequence goes on along the minus strand of JAJJWW010012403.1, from coordinate 97,379 downwards.
TATATAGGGCATTACATAGTGGATGACAGCTAAGATGTCCTTTATTTTCGGAAATGACTCGCGACTCCTCGCGAGTGTGTAATTGTCTGTCCTTGCGACACCCCTAAATCTCGCCGAGTCTTCACACTTTTCTCATGTTTTGGCTGTCGTCATCCATTGCGTCATTTATATTACTTCCATGCGACGCCTTCGCAATGTAGTCGTTTATTATTCTCGCGAAGTATTGATGTCGCGATATTCTGGTCCTACACACTATAATGAAACCATGTACGAAATACCCGTACAGGCTGACTCTCGGTGTGTTATACTAGCCCGAGCCCCTCTCGGTGTGTTATACTAGCCCGATTGAGCCCCTCTCGGTGTGTTATACTAGCCCGATTGAGCATCCGGACTGACCATATCAGTCCGGATATGATCTGATTGCAGTCATCCAACTCCATAAGCATGATTGGATGACCCCAGATCAATTCCATCACCCCCAGCGGTATGGAATACCCACGGCCGACCCCGCATGGTCGGCCATTGGCCTTTGCTTTCCAAAGGACGTTCATACCAAGCATTATGGACTAAAACCCTAAATAAGGGTTTGCGGCATATTACATGTGTCGCAAAATAGTCTCAACCATCCATCTTCGCAGTATAGATGGAGGGTGTAGATGTAGACTCAAAGGGCCCAGAGCATGTCAACACGATCACCGTGGGACCGCCTACACACTTGACCAATCGGTCAAGACCAACAATATTTGGCCGTGACAAAATCATCACCCAAACAAAAGATGACGCACGGCTTGAAAGCCAAAATTAGGGTTTCAAGTCATCACGCACGTCCATCTTCTCCTAAGCACGAATGGAGGGTCACGGATTAGATTAAACAAGGGCCGGTCATACCAAAGATGACCACCGTGAGCCCATCTACCCCCTCATGTGTTCGGCCAAGGCATATCACGCCTGGTCAATCCAAAACGTGCGTCCAAACTAGCATGGCCGCGCCTCCCAAACCACGAACCGATCTCGACCGCTCAACTTCACCGGATGATTTGAGTGGCTTAGATCACGTTTTCATGGGATAGTCGGTATAGGTGTGAACACCAGCCTACCACCTACATGCTGGGTATGATCGACCAAGACCGACCAAGATGTGTCGTCATGAAACGCGTGCCCAAACTAGGGATGTCACGCCGGTTTCCAACCCTTTTGCGGCATCAATTTCCTGCCGCAAACCGATCTCAACCACTCAACTTTACCGGTTAAATTGAGTGGCCTAGATCACGCCTCCATGAGACGGTGACGTGTAGGCGTGTACACCGGCATGTCGTCTACACACATGCCCGGTCGGTCCTCTCCAAATCCCTTACCATGCTTGGTTTCGACCAAGCTGAAGAGTGATGCTTGCGCACCTCTTCAAAAACCCTAATATTCATTAACGGTCGCAGATGAGTGTCTCAAAGATCATCTCATCCGTACAACTTCACCAGCTTGGTTATACAACCCTGGTCAGGAGTTATTTGGTCATTGAGGCGTCATTACCCATCACTTTACCACACTATAATGCAAATCTGCATAAAATACACACGATACTTTACAAGTATCGACTTCCCGAATAACACAATTATTCAATTCAGCATTACATGCTATCTTTCGTGGATCCACGATCCACACATTCCGACATCAATCATGTCACAAACTGGGGATACATATCGGGGTATTGGTCCGGCGGTTTACAAACGTGCGGCGTGCAACGCGCCATCACAAGAACGTGTCGGAAGTCATGGACGGTTAGAGATGAACAGAGAAGTGGGCAAGACCGGTCGACACACAACTCCACTACTCCATCACTCCACTTCCTCCACTTCCCACGAGAGACGTGAATGAGGCTCAATGACTTGTATAAATAGGTTCTCCGCCCTATTTCAAACAACAACACAAGTTCGGACGAGACAAAACCAAGTGTTAATACAAAAACGTATTCAAACACCCAGAACTTGCTTGCATCAATCACAAGCCTGTTCACCTTTCTGTTAAAAGTCATAAGCAAGCCAACACCTTCACAATCTCAACACCTTCTTCGCTTCCCTCCCTAAGATCAACCCCATCTCCTTCACTTTGTGACCGAAACAAGTCTGGAACGGCCATTTCTTGGTTTAGGCCGGACTTGCCTGGATTGATCTCTCGAATCTACAAGCACTCACCGCGCAGTGCATTTGTTTAAGGTTTAAATTCATTCCTCATCCACACCCCAAATTACCAAATTCTGCAGGAGTAGTTTTCACCCATAAACACCTAGCCATGTGGTTTGGTTTACCACAGGTATAACAAAGAAACTAAGAATTGGAATTCTGTCCATTTTTCGATGGGTGTTGGTTCTTGTTTTGATTAGGCCTTCCTCCTTTCTTTTGGTTCGGGTTAGGTTTCATATCCCTTTTATTAGGTTTCAAACTCGGATGAGTCTTATTGTTAGAAACAATGAGAATCTCTTCCTTCTTATCTTGTTTCCGAGCTTCTTCCTCAACCCTGAGCTTAACAATCAAACTTTCAAGAGAAAATTCTTTAGTCTTGTGACGCAAGGAATTACGAAAATCTTTCCAAATATGTGGTAACTTGTCAATCATTACGAAACTTGAAATTGTTCATCGGTTTTCATACCTTCGGTCGAAATTTCATGGGCAATTTTTTGAAGTTCATGAGCCTGTGCAACAACTGATCTATCATCCACCATTTGGTATCTCAAATACCGGCTCACATCATACTTCTTTGAACCAGCTTCCTCGGTGTCATATTTTTTCTGTAATGCATCCCATACATCTTTAGCAGTTTCAAAAGTTGAATAATACTCATATAAATCATCAGATAATGCATTAAGAATGTAGTTTTTGCAATCAAAGTCATCATCGACCCATTTGTCAATGGCCTTCTGTTTCTCCTCAGGAGTATGAGAAACAACTTCTTTGACACCACCGGTAGGAGGTGGATCACTAGCAGCAGCACCAAAGATCAGCATCAGCAAGATCGCCTTATCGGCGGCAGCAGCCTTATCGCCAGCGGTTCCAGGGTTCCAGAATGAACACTCGACACAATCATATGCAGCTTCATGAGTTTGAGATAAAAGAACATCTTCAGCTTCCATCTTCTGATGCATCCCTTCAAATTTGAAAGGCTTGTTGGTATCATCAACACGCTTCTTTTCAACCTCCATAGCAAAATCAAACACCTTAAAATTGTTGGAAAAACAAAGACACAAAACAGACATGAAATAATGAATCTCAAATAAAAGTCGCGGACTAGGTCGCTATCTTTAAGGTGTTTCGCGACTCTGCCTCTTGATTGTGCTAGCAGTCTGTTCTTTGTCGAAAACCCTATGGGATAAAACAACTAATACTCTCTTGTTCGATTTCTCTGCACCTTGAGAAATTGAACCAACTATCACTCTTTCTTACACTTGCTCAGAACTCAATAGATGTAAAAACTATATGTTTTTCATCCTCTGTAAAAACTGGTCTTATAAAACTCAAGAGAATCAATCAACTTTAATGAAAATAAATTCTGAGTAACTACACTCAATTAACCTTCCATAACAGTCAGAAAACGGTAACAATATAATTACCAAAAATTAAAGACAATTAATTAGAGAATAATTACCTTAAAACGTTTTTCAAAACCAAAAGTCAAATCTGCAAAAAATAAGTTTTTTGAATCACAGACATCCCAAGACCCCCAAGGCCCCGCTCTCCCGGATTTTATTAAATACATATAGATATATAAATATACCTAGTCAAATGCATGGGGTGAGACTTGAACCCAAGTCTATAGTGTGGGAGCCCAAAATAATACCACCACACTATCTCTCTAAGTTTGATACAATATTACAAAACTATGTTTTTAAATATATATCCCAACATTTCCTTAATCGTCAGTGAAGAGCTTCTCATTTGCCGGAAGGATTTAGAAGAGAGCAAACTATGGTTACGGATCAAAGCGAACCGAAATGCAGTATAGATTTTAAAATAGAGCAACTATGAACTGGTTAGACTTTTCGAGTTATTGATTATTGTCACCATGCTACTGTGTTATATTGTTTCTTCTTAATAGAGAGTTCTTCAGCTATTCTTGACTGAGCGAATTGATCTTGATGTATCATTGAAACTATCCATTGCAACTTTATTGTACAAACTTCCGAATTAAAAAGAAGAAATACCTAATTTGTTACTGAGTGCGGAAATAAAAAAAATGGAATTTTTATTTCGAGAGCATTTTTTGTTTATTTGGTGAGATCTCATGATTTTGTTAACAAATCCACTTGACGCTGGGATGATCAGCAAAGATCGAGAAAGTTGGACGGAACCAAGCTAAGCAAAGATCGAGAAAATTGGACGGAACCATGGCTAAGATAATGCCCTAATTTATTTTTTGGATGAAAGATCTTGGTGGGGTTTTACCTTAGGGGGAGTTTCTTTTTTCACGGTTGAGGAGGCGGAGGGGTATATGTACAACAAAAACTTAACGAAATTTAACATTTTCATCTAAACAGAATTATAACTAACAAAACTAACCAATGGGGGTATCGTTAGTGTTTGTAGGGGTATATAAAGGAATACCCTTATTATTTAATGTATAACAGTATACAGTTGTATGAGACTGATTCGACTGAATCACCCATTCTTCTCTTTTAAACCTAGCTTATTGGATAAAGTTTTCTTTTGGTTTCAAGTTTTCTTTTGGTCCCAAGTCTCTTTCTTTTCGAAACCTATTATAGGATCCAAGAAAAGAGTTTTGAGGGCTCCTAATAGGGTTGTCAACGGGTACCCAATTACCCGGAACCGAACCGGACCCGGACATAACGGGTCCGGTTCCCGGTAGTAATATTGGACCCATTAGTAGATTTAATACCCGATGGGTAGACCCTACTAGGAACCGATTAATATCGGGTATGCCCGACGGGTACCCGGTCAAATATTGTGCATTGCCCTAATAGTAGACATTCGTTAATAAATCATCCTTCTTTGCCTCCCAAATTTCTGTGTATTGTTAATATATCATTTTTATTTGCCTTTCGAAGGCTTATTTTTTCATTTTCATTCAACACCAGTAAGATCTTGATGCTTACAAGGGACCAAATAGACTAAACTTCATTTTTATACATTAAATTAAATAATTAATTAAGCTTTTGAAATTTAAACTGTGGATTTTATTATTAACACCACTAACAATAGTAATACACTACTGGTGAAGTTTAGCGAACCTGGTGATATAAGATTGGTGAAGTTCAGTAGTATCATTAGTAGTAGTACACCACTAACAGTAGTACTAACAGTTCGCTAAAGCCTCAACTGGTGATATAAGATTCAAAAGCTTATAAAGCCATTGAGAACTTGAGAACTTTACCTCGGGTGTTAAAGAATGTAAACCTGGTCTTATAAATTTTATTTAAAATTGTAAGAACTTGATTTCAAAATATTTAGTAAATACCCAATAATTACCCGGAACCGGTGGGTACCCGGCTATTTAATTGGGTCCGGTTCTGGGTCCGCTAATTTAAGAACCGGACTCGGAACCGTCAAGACCCGGAACCGAAAAATATTATCGGGTCCGGTTCCGGGTAGTATGATACCCGGGTGGAACCGGACCCATTGACAGCCCTAGCTCCCAAGGATTCAAATATCCTACAATAAAGATAAGAGGACCTAATTCATAAGAAAAATATTAAAATACCCTTAACCTATTAAATATTGAAACCTAAAACTAATTTATTTTCATTCCTCTCCTTTAATTCTTCCATTTTCTTCTTCCCCATCACCTCCATCGCCTATTTCTTCGATTAATCGTCAATTCCCAAAATAATTCATTATCGATTAACACCACTTAATCCACCCGTAATGACTTCAATAAGGTAAAAATCAAAAAACCCATCTTATTTTATTGGTTTTAATTTAATGCATGGATAAGCGGAATCGATCGAATTAGTTTTTTGAAAAAACAGTTTCAGAAATTTCTATGGTTGGGAAAATTCATATTTCCCAACCGTAGACATTTCATCCTACGGTTGGAAAGTATGCATTTTCCCAACCGTAGGCTGTCTACGGTTGGGAAATATGCATTTTCCCAACCGTAGGCTGTCTACGGTTGGGAAATATGAATTTTCCCAACCGTAGACAGTACTGAAATTGAATACAGTTTTGCAAAAATAAGTGATGGGTTTTCTTAGTTTTTGGCTTTTATGATCGTCATCTTCATCACGACGGAGAAGAAGAAGAGAGAAAGAAGAATAATAAGTTTTTTGTACATGATCATCATCTTCATCATGATTTATGAATGAAAATAGAAGGAGAAGATAATAAATTTAATTTTATAATTCATGGAGGATATTTTAGCCATTACAAAAAATAATTGAATATGGGTTGATTACTATTTCATAACCCAATTTTGTCATCTTGTGAGCCCTCAAACCCAATATTTGGAGCCCCTATAATAGGTTTCTTTTTTTCTGGTTTGGAATAAGCAATTTTTTGTAATCGTATTTTGCCATCTAAATAGTTCTTATTTTGCTCTGGCATGCACGTTTCTACTTGGTGAGCATAGGATCAAACTATGGTTGAGCGGTGGAGTGAATAACACTTTACTCAGGCTTGGTGTTGATGGTGTGCTTGAATTTAGGGCTTGATCGTGTTCGTAGCCTAATTTGTAGGGGTGTGCAACGGACGGACAGATGCGGACTAGGGTCACCCGTGTCCAATCCGTCAAAGTTACGGATTTGGAAAATCCAACCGTGTCCGGCCCAATCACCCGCGGATTTGACATCCACGGATTAGCGGGTAATACGGGACGGATGCGGATTAACCGCGGATCTAGTAAAAAGAAAAAGGGGTAAAACAAACATCCTGGATATTGGCTTTGTCAGTGAGGCTTTGTCATTCAACAATTGCAAAACGCGCATACCCTGGATATTGGCTTTGACATTGAATAAATGCATAACGGTGAAAGCTAAGCTAAAGAATGATGACTTTGGAGAAGCATTGCAAGTTGCAACCTCATGAGTTTTACAGTCGCGCATATAACAGTTAAAGTGAAGAACACAAGCTGTTTAACATGCTCAAGGTGCACTTATGAACAAAAAATTAGGCGCAGGCCCAAAAATAATAATAATATTCTTATTGTCGGGCCCAAGATTAATTTTTAGTTCCGTGACGCCCATAATTATATGAAATTTTGAAAAATGTCTGCATAACGGGTTATGCATCAGGGGTATATTTGGCAACGCAACTTGAAAAAAACATATCTAAAAATCCGCGCCTTGAAATTTTACAAATTTTATATCGTTGGAAATCTTTTTAAGAGAGCTACACAACGAGTACAAACAACAATATCAAATTTACGTTTTTTGCGAAAAAATCGGAGGCGATTATTCTTTTAAGCAAAATTTTCAAAAATTTGGTACATAACCATTATGCGGCCACCAAAAACGATGCATAACACATTATGCAGACACAACAAAAGATGCATAAAACGTTATGCAACCATATTTTGGTTCATGCATTTACTAATTTGGTTATGCAACTACTAAAACGATATATACGCCTAAAAAAATAACATCACAAAAAACAAAAGACGCATAACGAATTATGCAATAATTTTCTCAACTACATAACAAGTTATGCAACCATTGTTTTGATTAATTTCAGTGCTTACAAAAAAAGTTGATGCATAATGCGTTATGCAGACATATTTTTGGATGCATATCAAGTTATGCATCAATTTTTTTATCTCAATCCTTACAGCAAAGTGGTTGCATAATGCTTTATGCATCCATTTTTACGATGCATAACATGTTATGCAGATATAATTTTAGGTGCATAACAAGTTATGCAGTTTTGTTTTTGTTGGTTTCAATAGTAACAAAAAAGTTGCTGCATAGCGTGTTATGCAACCATTTTCTGGACTGCATAACAAGTTATGCAACAACTTTTGTAGATGCATAACAGGTTATGCATCAATTTCTATGTTATATTCTTTTGTATCTTCTTGACCAATTCCAACACCACCATAGCCTTCCCTGTATCACATAGTATCTTAACACCAGCCTTGCACCTGCAACACCCATTACAACCTTTACTGCAATAAGTTGATTCAACACCATCAACTCAAAACCCATAGCATCAACCACTAACACCTGCTTTTACTCTCATTGCAGCTTTCTCCTGCTGTCCAAAACTCAAACCAATAACCCTTGTTCTCCTACTCGTAACCGCAGCTGCACTCTTCCATGTTCAAGCCCTCAACATAATCTAATGTTGCAATGCTGCTCGATCATTCAGCTCAGATTCGGCCTATACTCCACTGCAATCTTCAGCTACAAACACCACCATAACTGCAACAACTTACTCCAGACAGCAAGCACCAGCTCCTGCAAGTCATGGCTAGCTGACAACAATATACAACTCAACAACATCACATTACACTCATTATCTTCTAACTCAGCCAATGAGCAGCGAGCTCCGTTGTTCCCTTTAGCTGCATTCTGACTCCAACAGCAACTGGCCCTTGTTTTGAACCACCAACATCACCAGTAGCAGGACCACTGCAACAACAACGCCACCAGAACTCAAGAGTTGTCTCAATTTGCTCCACCAGTCACTTCCCTGCAACTGAGTTCAATTCATACCCACACAGCACACATCACCCGAGTCTCCATTATTGAAAAGCATCAACACCACATGCCATTCATTCACCAACAAAGCTCATTTCCTACAGCTTGCATCTTTTCTGTAATCACAGCAACCAGCAACAACAACTTCTTGTTCCTCTCAGAATCAGCAAACCCATCCTTCTTAGCATCTAGTTCTTTCAAACTCAACTTCACATCCACCAGAACTCGAGCTCAGAGACCCTTGCTTTGATATCTCGAAACCAATCAATCAACCGTAACAACAACCTATTATTCCTTGTTCTTCCATTGTAATCTGAGCTTTTAAAAGTCTTCAATTCATCACATCGATCATCATAACAGACTCAAATTTATTTCAAATTCACACCACAAAATTAAACCTCTCACAACCATTTCTACTTCAATTAACAACAAACCCATTGACAATTGATCGATTAAAATCGATTTCACACAAAATATCAATCATTTACGAAACCCTAAATTAGCTTACCTTTTTCTTCTTCTTCCAGAGCTCAATCGACTTCAGCACCATCACCTTCTCTCGATTCATCAAGCTACTAAACTTCCTAGAGATTATTCACACCAAATCAAGCTCGATTCCCTTGAATTGAGGTTAACAGAGAGACAAGAAGAAGAACAGTAGAAAATGAGAGAATGAAGAGAAAAAAATGAATATTAGAAAATATGGGTTTGTGAATAATTTAGGCGACAATAATGGGTGCGCCCATGAGTTTTCACGCCCGTGGGTTTGAGAGTAGGAAAAAAACTGAAAAATGGGTGTGGTAGTAGTTTTCACTTTTGAGAATTACAAGCAACAGTGCGAGCTCAAAACAGTTCTGCAAACTTCAGAAATACGGGAGTCACACGAGTTTTGGATACCTGTTAGAAGACTAAGTAGAGAAAACCACAATAAGCTCAAACACAGTTTACTAAAGCATCGATTTATTTATTAACCAACAAGAACCACATACGATAACACTGCACTCAACTGTTAATGCAATGAATAGACACCAACATAAGGGAAATACTAAAGAGAACACAAGAATATTAAGATAAGAAGTTTACTGTCCTACGGTGCGGGTGAATCCGCGGATTTCAAAGTCCAACCGCAACCAAACTGCTAAAAGTGCGGATTTGGAAAATCAAACCGTGTCCTTCACGGATGAAATCCGCGGTTCCAGACTTTTTTCTCACCCCTACTAATTTGGGAAAGTTGTGGACTAACTATCCTTATTTGAGTAGAGTTATTGTTTGTGTGTGAATCAAATCCTTTTTCCGTGTTTTGAATCAAATTCTTTCTTCTATATGAAGTTTTTCGTTTGGAGTAAGGGTTGATGTTATAAGTTTACTAGAACACCGCTACCACGGTGGGGAGGGCCGACCGAAGAAAAAAGAAAACACTGTTGTAATTGGAATGTAAAAGAAAGTTTGTGCCTATAGTGGAAGTATCATTTTTCCTGAAATGGAGGGAGTACATCGTTTTATTAGTTGCAATGGAAAATTAGTTGATGCATAAACCAAAATATGGCTACATAATGTGTTATGCATCCTTTGTGGTGGTTTGCATAATGGCTATGAAATCAATTTTTGAAAACTGTGCCTAAAATGATAAACACCTCCGATTTTTTCGTAAAAACTTTAAATTTGATATTGTTGTTTGTACTCATTGTGTAGATCTCTTTAAAATCTTTCCAACGACATAAAATTTGTAAAATTCCAAGGCACGAATTTTTAGATATGTTATATTTTAGTTTGTTTGCCAATTATACCCCTGAAAAATATGATACATAAGAGCAGTTCCTATGGACTCAACAAAACAAGAATTTGTTCATTTTGATCCCACTAACTCAACAAACATGAAAAATGGATGTTGTTGAGTGAGATGGAAGAACAGCCGCGCGCGCGATGGAAGGCCGGGCGATCGTGCCACAACCGCTGGCGTTTTAGCCAAAAACGCAGGCGTTTGTCCTTCAACCGCCCATTATTACTACACTCGACAACGTCTTTGGTTAAGGCGCCGCGTTTTTCCCAAAACCGTCAACGACTAATCTGGACGGCTGAAAAATCATGTGATCTAACGGCTATAATTTTTGAGTTCTGTAAATACTCCTCATTTCAACTCTAAATTCACATATTCTACACATTCTTCACTTTCAAATCATCTACAAAAATATCTCTCAGAGTTCGTGGTGTTATATCACTCAACAAGAGGATTTAGCTATTTGTAGAGCCTTTGTTTTTCACACACAAGATGTTGTCGATAGGAATGTAGCCGAATTGACGTTGAGTTTTTAGGAGAAAGTTTATAGAATGTTCACCGCTGAAACGGGGAACATTAATGGGCGTGATTCTCACTTACTATCGCATCGTTTTAGTTCAATTAGTCGTCATGTATTGGAATTCATCATTGTACTAATGGAGAATCACATAAATAACCTCAACGGTGAAGCTGTACATAAAGTTGAACCCAGAACTCTAGCGACGTGGGCAGTATCTCACGGCGGACGTCATTTCGACTTCCATGCTTGTTTCAACATTCTTAGGGTGCTCAACAAATACAATCTCTACATCGCCATAGGAATTCCACCACCCGACGAGAATTGATGCCTATGTAGTAGTTGATTTAATCTAATGTATTTCTTTTATTCTCATGTATGATGTGGTTGTTCAATGCAGTATGTTTTTATTTATGAGATTCATAGTGCAATGTTTAATTCAGGAAAAATTTAAATTAGTTATGATTTGATGTTGCAAATGTGAAGACATCCACATGTTTGGTTTTAGATAATCGTAATAACACAAAATAAACATCAAACTAAATAACATAATACCATAGTGAATCGATTTGTCCTTCAACTTCAACCAGCCCACTCTACCAAAAAACACCTAGGACATTCCCATAAATTCCTTCCATATGTGTTTTCTTCAGAAGAAGTGCGCAAATGCATAAAAGTATTGCAACCGGGCTTTGAGCATCCACTGATTCTCTGTGGACAATGTTTGTATTCGTGATCTCCATATCCACAATGCTTGCAGTGTAATAACTCCTTCTTCAATCTGGCTTTAAGTTTGAAGTTTTTGCAGAGTGTTGCAATCTTTTCTTCTACTTCTTCTTTAATCTTCATAGCATCATCTAACATATGTGGTTCCTCTGGACAATTGGGATCTTGACATTGCAAATACCTGAGCTTTTCCGGTTGTGATTCAATCACCATTCTGATGCGTGAACAACCTTCTCTCGGATACTTTGAATACATCCAAGGGCATTGCATAAGACTGTGGTTATACGTGAAACATAATGGACAAACGTCTTTTGCTTCGACACATAATATTTGCTTCGCTTTGCCTTTAGAAAACATGGTGGATGTTGTTGGCTTAAGAAAGAAATCCATTGGTTTGGTTGAGAATAAAATCTAGTGATGTATTTATAACAAAAAAAATAGTCATTGGTAATTCAAACGGGTGGCTTTAGTAAATCCGCGCGATTTTACTACAAACGTCCGTCCTATGGTAATTCAAACAGGCGGTTGCAATAAAGCCGCGCGGTTTTACTACAAACGCCAACGGATAAATTTCTAACGGCTCGATGTCCTTTCTCGCCCTATAAATTACATTCTTCCCATCTCCAAATTCACATATTCTTCTTCTTCTTCTTTTCTATAACTCTTAATCTCTCTCACTCTGCAGAAATGTCTGTTATAAATCGTGGTCCCAAGTTTACTGAAGAAGAGGATATAACTATATGCAAAGCATATTTTTTTTTCATAGGGTAATCATTGGTATGGGCTTTCAAGACGGTTCTTTTTGGGAGAACGTTTTTACAATGTTCGTCTCACTGACGGGGAACCTAGGAAACCGAGATGCTCGTCAATTGCGTGTTCATTTTTAATCTATTAGGCTTGCATTCCAGCCATTTCTTGCTTTGGCAATGGAAATTGATCGAGAAAAGTTCATCGGTGTAACTGAAGATGAAGTGATCCAACAACTCTTGATAATTGGGAGGAAGCTCACGGTAAACCTTTTTGTTACGAAGCGTGTTTTAGAATTCTAAAAGATGGTCCATCTCAAGCATATCTGTATTGCACTCGAATGCCTCTCCAGGTCTTTACAATGGAAGAAGATGTTACTCTTGTTCAATGTTGGTTACATCGTATGATGAGACCAATGAACAGTGACTATTTCTGGGAAAGAGTATTGGGACATTTTGTAGCATCGCAGAACGAAACCATAAGAAACAACAAGAGCATAAAACTAAGAATTGCATTCATCACTAAGGAAGCCAAACATTATATAGAAGTTTTGTGGATGGTTCACCGTGGCAATTCTGGATTATCCAACGAAGAACTGGTGAGTATATTACCTTTGTCCTCACTAATCAACATCATCATAATTATATGAACTTGTTGTTTATCTATTTTACAGAAAACCATCGCTCAGACCAAGTTTACTGAAGAAACCAGAAGAGAGTTTAAGCATTTTGAATGCTATGAACTTTACAGAGATAATGTCGCTGGATTTGATGTAGTTTGATGTTTTTATTGTGGTTTATTAAAATGTAGTTTGATGTTATTTGCAAGTTTAAATTGTAATAAATTTCTCTTAATCTGAAGTGGAAATCTATTTTAAAATCTAAATATTTTCATTCGTTGATATTATTGCCAATTCTTTTACAAGATATAAACTTAGACAATAATAAAAAGTACTAAACAACTTCAATAAAAATCAAGTACAAGCTTTGGCCTCCTGTTTATCTTCATTTGACATATCTTCCATTCAACGCGCTCTTTGACAGTTTCGCCTTTGTTTTTGAATTTTTTGTTGTTAACTTTCAAAACTGGAGGTTTGCCTTTTAGTGGAACATTTTCTTGGAGCAACTTCAAAAAACTTGCACTTCCCTCTTACAATTTTCAATCTTTTTAAAACTCCTACATATCTTAGAAGCAGCAGCTTCAAGTTTTACATCGCAAAAAAGTGTGATCGCCTTTTCAGCCATTTCACCAACAATAAATTAAAAAATTGAAATAGATTTAGAAGAGAAAATTCAAGAGAAGTGAATTTTGGTGTGAGTGAATAGTTTGAAGATGATGGTAATTTATAGAGGTAAAAAATTGAATTTTGAATTTTCAAAAAACTATTTGTGGCGTTTTTGCTTCACATGCCAGCGTGCGTAGAGAGCACGCCGCGGCTGTGGTTCCAACGCCGAGTTTGTGCTACGCATGCTGGCGACTGTTCTTTGACCTGGCGTTTGACGACTTCTTTTCCCATAGTGGAGAAACGTGTTTGGCCATCCACCTGGCTCAACAAAATTTTCAATTTGGCCATTGCCATAGGAATTTCCCTAATAAGGAATTATAATACAATTTGACTCTTACATCTATCAACCCTTCCTCTTTGGTTTATTTACGAAAATGGCTAATACCTATTTGCCCTTCCTCTTTGGTTTATTTACGAAAATGTCTAAAGGAAAAAAAGGAAATTTTGATTCAGAGGGGAATTTTTGGTTTTCGGCCCGGACTATTTCCAATCTTTTTGTTTCAATTGATCACTTACATTTTACAAAAAAAGTGACCATATATAAGGTCCTCCTTCCCTCGCTTAGCTCGGTCGTTTGGCCCAACTAGGAGGAGGAAACTTTGTGTAACACCCTTAATGCTCGGAGACCTTAGACTTGTTGTTCTGAGAAGTACTATTCCTTCGGTTATTGCGGAATTATTGAAAAGTCTTACTTATTGTCTTGTTTTTATCATCGCTCTTGTACTATTGTATAAGGAGAACAAATATGAATAGGCAAAAACATTTAGTCAAATTCGCGTCAGAAAAAATCCAGTCACAGGTCATTCGAAGTGAAACATTGTAGAATCTTTATATGATGTCCAATTTGAATGGAAATTCTCGAACCTAAAAGAACAAGCTATCATACGAAAATAATAATAATTGTACTTGGGGTCCAATAGGTCAGACATGAGTAAATAGGATGGTTCAGTCTTCACATACCTCTTTGTCGATGAAGTTCTCCAGCTGTCTTCGTTTGATCTCCGGTCTTCAATCTTCGAGGGTTACTCAGTGATGTCTTATACTCAACTATCATACTTTAATATTAATCCGAGACTTGAATTTTAGTAGACCAGAATTCAAGATATAGCTTTGTTTAACTAACATTGATAACAAGCTTGAGATAACAAAACTTGAGAGTTCGACAGAGCAGTGCTTTAACATGAACGCGCAATTGGGGGATAAAAAAACTAATTGGGGGATAGAGGAAAAGGACAAAAATTGGATTTAAATATCAAATCAGGGTCACCCCTTATCTAAGTATTTTATTTAATTCCTAATCTACCCCTTACTAATCATGTTTAGTGGTTAAATATAATTAGTTAAGTTAATAGATTAGTTTGATAATCATTAGAATAAATCATTATCATTGAATTTGTTGATGCAACAACATCAAATCAAGATATTTATGATCATGAAGGTTTAGGTGAAGAACCAACCCAGGAAAGTAAACTAGCTGAACATATAAGTGCTCCAATTACTCATGTATAGGTATTAATGTATTGAAATTTGATTTTTTTTTTCATTGAATTCGCCATTGTTGCGCCTGAAAAACTCAGTACCGGCATGGTAAAAGTATGAATACCATGCCAGCAGTGACCAAACCGGCATGGTACTCATACTTTCACCATGCCGGTACACAATATCCCCCAATTTTGAAAATTGGAAGTACACTACCGGCATAGAAAGTTCATTATCGAGCATGCCGGTAGTAGTGCCGGCATGGTTGATTCCCAAGTGTACCGTGCTGGTTTGAGGACAAAAACATACAGAAAACTTGTCTGAAATAACAAGTATCGGCATGGTATTCATCCTAGTTCCGGCATGGTATTCATCCTAAAAAAACCATGCCAGAACTAGTACCGGCATGGTATTCATCCTAAAGCATGGTATTCATCCTAAAAACTACGCCGGAACAAAAAAATAGTAGGGTATTCATCATAAACATAAGCTGGGAGTGGATTGAAAGTTTATGATTCTAACCCAAACGAAGTTTTAAAACAACAACAACACTTTAAATATGATTAGGTATCATGTACCTTCTCAATAAAGCCATTTCTTCTTCTTCTTCTTTTTATTCTTCTTCTTTCTCAAGAACAATTCAATTTAACCTATCTTTAATAACTTGTTAGGGTTTGATTTTGATTTTTAGTTTTAAATTTTAATTTAGATGAAAGGGTATTTTAGTATTTCCGCCCCTAGAAAACACCCCTTAATGGATATTATTTGATGGGGTTAGTAATTCATATCCCCCAATTAGTTTTTTTATCCCCCAATTGCGCATTCTTTAACATCTTGTAATAGGATATGTCTGACTGTTGTGAAGAGATTTTTTTTTTGTGTGTGTTCGAACTGAGAGAAAACTTTTGTGAAGACAACATATTATCTTGCGTCAGTCTGAGATGTTTCTGATTTGTTATGGATAGGTTGAACAACCTATTTGTAGCATTAGTAGCGGAACATATTAATATCGTAAATGGTGGTGATTGTAGGGGAGTGGAAGAGTAAAAAAAGTGAAAATCGTGGTAAAACAGTTCCGCTTCGTTAGGGAGATTTGGCAGTTGAACGGGATAAGAAAAGTACTGGTCTCATGATGGGCATGGAACGTCGGAGATCTGAGCTTGTATATATATATTACAGAGCCAAGGATGGCTTCAATTTAAGGTGCTGATATTGTAATACCCTGATTCGGCAGGTAGGGCTCGCCGGATAGAATATAGGTAATAATTTGTCCTTTCCTAACACTGAGGCCTTTTCAGTACAATTGGCTCCAGAGTTTGCACAAATCTCTGTAGTTAAGCGTGCTCAGGCGGGAATAATCCAGGGATGGGTGACCTCCCGGGAAGCTGTTACTAGATGCTCGCAGCGGTTCCCGTTGAAAATCCCACACCGTCGGATAAGCGTAGTGGCTAAATGGGGACAATATTTGTGGAGGGTCGGGTCATTACATGTAAAATATTTAGTCTCGGCGTATTATGTTAAAATGGTTTGAGCAGCAAAGTAAGGATCCAAGGATGGGTGACCTCCCGGGAAGCTGTTAATAGATGCCCGCAGCGGTGCCCGTTGAAAATCCCACACTGTCGGATAAGCATAGTGGCTAAATGGGGACAGTATTTGTGGAGGGTCGGGTATTTAGTCTCGGCCTACTATGTCAAAATGGTTTGAGCAGCAAAGTAGGGAGACTAAAGTACAAAACCTCAGTTGCACGACTTAGGTGACAAGAGATATGTAATTAATCCTTGGCAGGAGGACCAATTCAAGTCTTGGTAGCAAGACCTATTTAAATTTTATTGATAAGACCACTTGGTGACACAAGTAATATTCTAAAGCCTCAACAAAGTGAGTTTTGAATACAAAAATGCATACCGAGTCATATAGTATGAATATTATACATATTTATATGCAAAACATCGGAAGCTCAGATGAGCGAGACTCTGATATTATGTAAATATACATTTTCAGAGAGGTTATAGGATCAGCATGGGATGTCTGTAATTTAAAGTTATATATTCTTAATTCTCTTGCAGGATATGAAATAAAAATTAGGTTTTATATTTCTGATGCCCGGTCAATGATATATTAAATCTGAAAAAGCGGGGGTACAACAACCACACCCAATATTTCGCTTAGCAATCTGTATGGACAAACTCCAATATACTTTCTAGAGAATCAACTAGACAGTCAGACTCAATCTAGAGAAAATTATATCAAAGAGTTTATATCTCAATCTCTCAATTTGATCTTTACTCAAGCAAATAGAAATCTGCGAGTCTTTATCAAAGAGAGATAACTTGGATGGTACCAAACACCAATATCCAAGTGTCAATCAATTTAAATCAACAACCAAAAGGTCGGATATTCTAATTGATTGAACAACGCACAACCTGTGATATATCAATCATATAAACAAATATAATGCGGAATATAAATAACACAGACACCATAATTTTGTTAACGAGGAAACAGCAAATGCAGAAAAACCCCGAGACCTAGTCCGGATTGAACACACTGTATTAAGCCGCTACAGACACTAGCCTACTCCAAATTAACTTCGGTCTGGACTGTAGTTGAACCCCAATCAATATCATACTGATCCAAGGTACAGTTATGCTCCTACGTCTCTGATCCTAGCAGGATGCTACGTACTTGATTCCCTTAGCTGATCTCACCCACAACTAAGAGTTGCTATGACCCAAATTCGAAGACTTTAATAAACAAATTTGTATCACACAGAAAAGTCTATGGTGATAGATAAATCCGTCTCCCACGAATATACCTACGAGTTTTTGTTCCGTCTTTTGATAAATCAAGGTGAACGGGAACCAATTGATAACCCGGACTTATATTCCCGAAGAACAACCTAGTATTATCAATCACCTCACAATAATCTTAATCGACGCAGCGAAAAAAGATATTGCGGAATCACAAACGATGAGACGAAGTGTTTGTGATTTATTTTATATCTTGCCTATCGGAGATATAAATCTCAAGCCAATTATTCCAATTGTACTCGTACGATAGAAACAGCAAGATCAGATCACACAACTACAAGAAAAGTAGTATCGGTCTGGCTTCACAATCCCAATGAAGTCTTTAAGTCGTTAACCTTGTTTAGAGAAGAAAACCCAAGGTTAAAGGAGAATCGACTCTAGCTTATGCAACTAGTATCACACGTAAGGTGTGGGGATTAGGTTTCCCAGTTGCTAGAGTTCTCCCTAATATAATCTTTCAAATCAGGGTTTGCAATCAATGTTAGCTTAGTAACAAAGCATTCAATATTCACCGTTAGATGAAACCCTGATTAGATTCAATCTAATATTTCTCAACCGTTGGATCGAAACCTTAGCTTGTTACACACAAATGGAATGTCCAATTTTGGGTTTATGTAACCGTTCCCAAACATTTAAATTTGTTGGTTCAACAATAGTTAACCCAATGGTTAGCCATATGAGCAATTTCATATCAACCATATTCTTCTTCACCATAACTAGTTCAAATGACTCAAATGAACTAGTTAGAGAGTTGTTCAATTGCTTAGATCTTATGTAACTACACAAGACACAATCGAAGCAAAAAATGTTTGATTCACTCGAATCGGTTCATGAAATTTATAGCCACAGTTTGCAAAAGCATTCCTTAGTTTATATAAACATGAGTTCAAGAACAACCGATTTTAGATATAACCTACTCAAGTTCGCGGACTGGGTTCGTGGAATTAAGATCACGGAAGGAGTTCACAAACTCGAGCAGAAATTCTCGGGTCGAGAACTTCCGCCAGTTCGCGGACTTGGCTCACGCCACATTCCGTTTCTCTTGATCAACAAAGTTCGCAAACTTTGGTTCAAGGAATAAGGACTTATACATATATGTGTTTCCACAACAATGCTTATATCCTACCAATGGTTATGTAATCTAAACTTTCATTTCAATCATTGAAACATTCTCAGAGAACGTTATATAGCCGTTATTCACAGACCATTTTTCGTCAGAGCAATTTCCAAAGTGATTGAAACATAACATGACTTTCATCACTAGGTAAAGATGAATTTGGATAAAGCGAAAGCTTACCAACACATATTTCGAGAAATAGATAGGCGAGTTAAACTCGGCTCGAAATAGCAAATGTGTATAATGAAAGTCTATATATCAAAACGACTTTTGTCTCAAGAATAGGAGATAGAGTAATAGACTTTTGAGTGACAGATGAGTTCAAGTCTTCACATACCTTTTAGTCGATGAAGTTCCACCAGTTCCTTGAGGAGTCCTTCGTCTTGTATGATGATTGCCATGGAGTCTTGAGCTCAACTACACTTTCTATCCTAGTCCGAGACCTTTAGCTATAATAGGCTAGAAATCAAGACTTATATTTTTGATCACTAACATTGACAAACATGCTTGAGATAACAACGCATGCAAGTTCGACCGAGCAATGCTCTAACAAAATCCTAATATTTATACGTTTCTACTGCTGAGTCAAACCGATTTTACAATTTTTCGTCTTTGTCAAAAATCCACCATCAACATTAAGTCATCTGCTTAGTGCGGAATAGTGATGTTTCGTAGTAAGCACTAGATGGTGATTTTACAAATAGGAGTAAAAATAAATGATTTAACTTAACCGTTAGATTTTTTACTATAGGCTCCGTAATGGATTTGATTTGATACTCTTGGTGTGGTGATGTTGATGTTAGAGCACTGCTCAGTCGAACTCGAAAGTTTTGCTATCTCATGCTTGTTTTCATTGTTATTTGAACAAAATTATATCTTGATTTCTAGTATACTAAAGTCAAGTCTCGGATTAGGTGTAGAAGTTGGTAGCAGATGTTCAAAGCTAACTTTTATAAACTTGACACTTAAGACTTAAATCATGATGCGCCTACACAAGGTGTTTTAGTGATCAATGATGTCTTAGAGGTGTTTATGAGAGCCATAACATATGTTCAAAGACATTTTTTATAAACTTGTGTAGCATTGCTATGGCTCTCATAAACACCTCTAAGACATCATAGATCACTAAAATACCTTGTGTATGCACATCATGATTTAAATTTGAAGTGTTTAGTTGAACACAAAAATGCTTATAAGTACAAACGACATATTTGCCAAGAAAAATCATTATACATGGTTCCAGAACTTGTACCATAGTGTATATTCTTCTATGTGATTTTAAGATAAACTGCTCATATGCTTACTTGAAACCCTAATTTGAGTTTCATCTAAACATAAAAAGTGTTTGCTTGAATCTTGAATCATCTTAGCTTGAATTCTAAGCAACCCTCAGTCTTGAAAATCTATAAATAAAAAGACTTATTCAAGTGTGAAATTTAATCCCTGACACTTTTGTGTCCTAGTTGATTGCTAAAGTCGTCCTTTATTGACCTAGGTTTCCTATGAGAAACATAATTAGTTCAACGACTGAAAAACTTCACTTAGGATTTGTTAGAGCACTTCTCGGTCGAACTCGCAAGCGTTGCTATCTCAAGCTTGTTTTTCAAGTTTAGTTGATCAAAACTATATACTTGATTTCTAGTCTACTTATAGCTATGTCTCGGATTAGGATAGAATGTGTAGTTGAGCTTTAGATTTCACGACGTTCACCAATTGAAGACGAAGATCTACTGAGGAGCTTGGAGGAACTTCATCAACAAAAGGTATTGGAGACTAAAACTTATCTATCACTCATAAGTCTATTAGATTCTATCTTCTAACGAGACTAAGTCGTATATCTATATAGACTTTTATATTATACACATTTGATATTTCGAGCCGAGTTTATCTCGCTTATTTATTTCTCGAAATATGTGTTGGAAGTTTTTTGATTTAACTATGTTCATCATATTCTTTACGAGTTTATTTGGAAACAATTTATTTGTTGGAAACTAAATTTTAAGTCAAAAGATGATCATGTGAAAATTACCTTGATCATCTTACATGATTCGTGTGAGACAGTCATTTGATGTTAACTTGGGAAGTCTCGTATTGATCATTCAATCACTTGAAAATTACTTGAAGCTAATGGTGTGTGTGAGATTACCATTGTCGTCTTCCAACAATGTTTCAATGATTGAAATGAGAGTTTAGAACAATTACTCATGTCTGGATGCAACACGGTATGCATACCTAGTATGCGAACTGTTTTATAATGATTCAGGTCCGGAACTCTTGTTTGCGTACTTAGTATGCGAACAAATTTACCTAAGAAGGTCCGAAACTATTGTTTGCGTACCTAGTATGTGAACGGGTTTATCTGAGTTGGGTCCGGGACGGTTGTTTGCGAACCGGGTTTGCGAATGGCTTGACTAGGCCAAGGTCCGGCTGTTCGCGTACCTAGTTTGCGAACACAATGGTTAAGTTCTAAAATCGGTTATGTATGATTCTCATACTCATGAACTAAAACATTTATGAATTAAGGAATGCAATCTTTGCAAACCGTGGCTTAATGTTCATGAATTGATTCTTGTATAAGTATTTTGTACGATTACGAATCAATCCGATTTTGTTTCAATTTGTTCATATACTAGAAATAACCCGTGCCGTAACGGCACGACATGAGTCGGAATAATAATTTGTTATAATGATTTTAATAATTACTGCCAACTATGGTAAGACTTATTTTTCTGAACTTGTAGCTATTAAAATCAGCATGAATACAGACAATATTGTCAGTTTTTTCTTACAAACTATATTACAAACGAATTCATTTGCTATTTGATGATGACAAACTCAACATGAATTATCTGGTTTGGCTGAATTTTACACATTTTGTATTAGTGTTTTATGATATTTTTTAGGATCAATTCGGATGTTCTGTACGTGTATATATAATTACCTATACTTCCGCTTTTCCTATCATTCCAAAATTAAAATGTGAAAAATTAGAAGAAAAAAGCTCTGCACATAAGGTTTTAAAATAAAGACGATATGTCAGCCTGAAATTTGTGCGAGTCTGTATTTTCTTTCTCTTAAAATTACTGACTTTCTCAAAACTAATAACTTCCCCCTCAAATTTTCATCGATCTCCACTACGTCTTTGGTTTTCATTTCACATAAGTTAGTGCAACCGTTCAAATTCGCGGGTGATGCAGATCAACTGAATGGATTTTAAATACATTATATGATTTTCCATATCATATCAACTGAAAGTTTTGGAAAGGGCAATTCAGTGATTTCATATATCAGATTTGTGGTGTGTACTTGGTGGAGGAGAAAACATGCAAAACCCGTTATGTAACTATGATTCTTTGTACATGTTTATCAATTGAAGGGTTTGATTCATGCGAATGTAAATGTCGGTTGTGATTCTTTGCACCAAACGTCTTCATATCACCAAAGTCGTTGGCAAACGATTTTATGCTTTGATTTTTTTCTTTGTTTCTCCTCTAGGTACGATTTAGGATTTTGTTCTTAATAAATGATTTGCAATTTTTTTTCTTTTTAATGCATGATTTAACAAAAAAGACATGGATTTTCTCTATAATTGGTTTTTTATCCACAATCCTTCAATTGACAGAGAATAACTTAGTTTTATTTAATTTTGTGGATTTGATTGAAATTTTCTATTCTTAATTTTCAGAAATTATTTGGTTATTCATTTATTTATTTTATTTGTAGATGTAGAATAACCCGTGTCGTGATGGGTGATAAGTGTCGGATAATATTTTTTAATTGTAGACGGAGAATAACCCGTGCCGTAACTCGTAATTAATATCATAATTAAAGTTAAATGTCTTAATTGTTATTTTTAATTTTATTTTTATTTATTTATTTATGATCCTAATTATGACGGAACCAATTAATGTTATTTATACAATAAGTTACAACTCTTACATCCGTCAGATGTCTTTCGCGAGGATGAGATTGGGATTGTCGGATGTAACGTTTGTTTCTCAAAATGTTATTCGACCGTCCAAGGCTCCAAAACCCCTTCTGTTTTGTATTATAGATATTTCTATGAGATAGTGAACAACTAGGGTATCAACCAGGCCTTCGACCTGGTCTCAACCTCCCGTGCACCTTCGGCGCGTTGGACTTAATGATTTGGTCACTCTTCCGGTAGTTCCTTTGGCTACTAGGATTTTCAAGATGGTTAAATTGAAATGAATCAGGATGAACACTATAAACTACTTATATAGAAAAATTTGAATGTCGCGTCCAAAAGACTTCAGCTCATAATTTTGCAGCGAACTTAAAATGTTTACAAATTCCGCACTTAATTATTTGGTAATTAACAATACATTGCAAACATGATTTGGTCGCGCTTTTGGCATATCCAAATCCTTTCGGCATATTGGATATACTTAATGATGTGAATCCATAGTTTCACTACATATTAAATAACAAAGTATTTTATGTTTCGTATTAATTATGTTTCTTCTCGCGCCGAAGATCCATATTACCTAGAAATGGGAAATATTATTTTATTTTGCACTTTTTTTCTTCTCAACTGTGGTAAACATGTCTCTGTTCGTGCAGAAGATCCATGTTACCTAGCAATGGGGAATTATTTTGCACTTCTTTTCTTCCTAATTGTGATTACATGACGGATTTAATCTCATGGGCAAGTGAGGGTAACTAACATTAGTGTCGGTCCGTCCCAATACATCAAATGAACATACAAAAATATTGATATGCGAGTTTAGAATCGAGCCATTTTACCATTGTTAGTTCCTACCATAATGGTGTCCGCCTTCTTTCTTTTTTTTAAAAAATTTTTTTTTTCTAGGATATCAAGAACTTAAGGTTCATTTTGATTTGAATGCTTTTCTTTTGCAGTAGTGCTACACATACCGGGAGATAATCCCGTGGATTCTCCCGGTAGAAACAGACTTGGGGTGGGCCTCACCATGGAGCTGAGCAGGGGGCAGTTTTACTTGTGGACCCACACCACTTTCCTCTCACACGGTTGATATCCCTGGATTTTACCCCCGGTGTATCTAGAATTGTTGTTTCTTTTGGTTTTCTTGGTAGAACCAATTTAGTCAAGATTACATACAAAAATTTGGCGAGCACGCCAACCGACTTTGAAGATTTTATGGCAAGTGTAATCAATGATTTTAAATAGCAATACAGATTCATAACAAGACTACATCTATCATCTATCATGGATCAACTTGTACATATTGATATTTCAGAAGAAAAAAAAAAGTGCAGACTGCACCCATTAATACGTTAGAGTTTTAAAATGTAAATGAAAGTACACACAGTAAGTAAAGAATATGAATTTTTGTTTAATTTATCACCGTTACATTATAGGTACTTTATTTTTTTTTCCCTGATCGATCAATCCCATAACTTTCGCTCCTATTCTTGAACCTCTTAACCTCCTTAACTTTATAGCGCAGACGATTCAAAATAATGATTTAGGACTACGTACCCGTGACAGCTTCATATGAGATTCACAATTTCTTAGCTCAAAATGCTGTTGAGGGAACGCATCATCGCCCCCATCTATCTTATTGTTATTGAGGGAACTCATGCTCTTCTTTGAAGAAAAAAGAAAAAAACTTGAAATACTGAAAGCATACATACATTACATTCTAACGAAATTAGCCAGACCGAAAATGATACCAAATATTTACAACATTTTTCTCACCACAATCAGCACATAATATAACTAAGTTTACTCTTTAGTTAATTGATTTAAACAAATGAATTTTCTCCAAGAATAACATAACTCTCGGCAGTATATCACTAAACATATATTTAGGATCTGAAATTGACATCAACTCCTTAGGATTACCTTTAGAAGTACAACTTCATCCCAAAATTTGCGAGCCTGCATAAGTTCCTTCAACAACACGATAGTAAACCAAAACTCTAGGTGCGTTAGGATCTGGGTGGTTCAGAACGCATTCTGTAAACCATGGCACTGCAAGAGTACCATGTACCCCCACAATCTTTGATTCAGCAGGTATGCAATAACCAAAATTGCAACAACTAGAAACAAATAAAATCCTAGGAAACCACGAAAAACCTAATTATAACAACCAACCATATGAACCAAAATCCTGTAAGATAAAGGATGTCAAACCGGGGAACAAAGAAAATGTCAGATTACAACACATTACAATCCAAATGTCTGGCAGGGCCTGGTGTTGATGGTGGGTTTTCATTTGAGGTTAAAATTGTAAAAACCGGAAAAAATCATGCGCTGACATCTTGTAAAAGATAAAGCCATTTATAAGTGTTGGATACTCCCTCACTTAATTCACCAGGAATGGAGCATGTGGCAACAATCCCATTATGTGAATACATGAAATTCCTCCAGACGTCCTCCAACCGAAGAAGAAATGGCAGATCCCAGATATTGTTGCTACCACAGGTTCGTCCATCATCCAACCAAAGATTGCAACAGGTTGAAACAGATATTCAGGGAAAAGGTAGAGACAGGGGAACTCCAGCTTGGAAACGAAGGTGTTCATAGAGACCCTTTACCTATCGGAACCGCATGATTTACGGGGATTACTGTTCGCAAGACCGTACAATCTATGATGGAGCACATATGTGAAATCTTGTACTTCTCCAAAGGAAAGCGTCAAGACATATTTGCGGCCCTCAACCACGTTGTGTCAGGTAGGCGTTTGTATCCAGTCCAGGAACCCCGGTCTTTCCTGAAGGACGTGAGCAATGGAAACTGGGGACTCCTAACTGTCACTCGTTTGAGAGACGTTGAGTTCGATAACGCGTTGATTGATACGGCTTCCGAATTTAACATCATTACCGTCAAGACCTTGAGAGCGGCAAAGATTTCGAAGCAGGAAGCTACTCGTCACCCGACTATAGTTAAATATTCAGCAGGAGAGCTCAGAGATGCATATGGATACATCGATCTTGAAGTCAAATTGGGTGATGCCTCGACGCAAGCAAAGTTCTACATAGTCAAAGATCATCCCAACTACGACATGATCCTAGGACGTTCTTGGATGCATGACAACAAAGCAATACTAGGAGTCCGTCCTCTGCGCCGGTTTCGATACACGAAAGAATCTCCAACACGCCTTCCGGACCTCCCGATGGTCATCTATTGCCGCACCAAAGAACTTACCAATGTGACGCAACTTCCGGGAGAGAGCCACATCGGCATACATTGAAAAGTTCCGATCTCAAGTAAGTCTCGCCACGCAACCTTCTTTACAACCTACCGCCCCTCGTTCGACAAGTCCCGGGACCGACTCCAACCAACGAACCAACCCCGACTAAGAGATGTGAATGGGAAGCCGACCCTTTCAAACGTTTTATCAAGAGTGTAGAGGAATGTAAAGAAGACTTGGTTGAATAGTTGTACAACGACACTTCGCGGGCATCCCCGAAAATAAAGGATAGACATCCACTATGTATTACCCTATATAAAGGGTCGGTGAGTCTGTTGTAAGGGGAGATCTTTTGGGGAATGGTTGCGCAAGTCATTGCTTGCTAAGTGTAATCCTACTTTTCTTGTTAGAACTCATGAAATTAATCAATAAACATTCTCAATTATGCAACTTTCAATGGACTAATTAATCAAAATATAGTGAGGGGTGTAGTGTGGGAAAACCTGCTACTACATATGTAGAAAGAGGGGACATGACATTGATTGACGAAGAAATTGGAAAGAATTTGGATTAACGAGAGAAGAGATTTGGAAAAGATACTCAAGAATTCATTGAAAGAAAGATGGCTAGAAGAAGAAATGTACAAGAGCAACCAACGATTGTAAGAAGAAGTGGGAGACAGAAAGGAGGAATGAAACGGGAATCGTCAAGGATGAATATGAGAAATGACAGAAGATCAAAATCAACCACCGATCTCCCCAAGTAGCAAACGCAGCTGATTATGAAATGACCTTGGAGATCTCCAGAGAGAAGGGGAGCAGCAGTTGGTGAACAATGAACAAGGAGAGCAAGGGATGAATGGAGAAATGAATCCACCCAGAAAGATTGAGACAAACAATGAAATTAGAAGGCGAGGGAGCGAGCAAACTTGACAAGACAAAATCATGATGGGATGGAAAATATGAGATTGCAAAGTAGGAGATCTAGAAGTAGCGTGAGATCAAGTTCTAGATCGAGAGGAGAAAGAAGGAGAGTTTTACCAACGAGATGTCCAAACGCAGAGCATATTCGTTATATTCCTCGGCGAAAATCTTCAAAATGAGCGAAATAGGGAAAATCAAGAAAACATGCAACTCCAAGGACCGAATGACCCAGCTCTGAAGGAAGAATAATCACGGGAGAGAAGAATTGAGAAGAAACCGAGAGATCGAGGATGACATTGATAAAACAAGCGCGACTAGCTCGCGAAAGAGAATAAGAGCATAAAATCAATGGAAGAAGCAATCACTGACAAAATGAAATATTAACGAAGAGTATGAGAGGTGCTGATGAGAGGCAAAACCAAGAAGAGAGAACAATCGATATAATGGCGTGCGAATTGGCGAAAGAAAACGAAAGAAGAGCTTAAGATCAAGATAGGCACGAGCGAAGAAGGAGAGAAGCGAGCTAAAAAGTCAAATTCTGAGGCAAATGAACAAATCTTAAGAGAACTAGTCAAATGAGAGGATTACTGAATAACGAAGGGGAAGGAGGAAGGAGACAACTGGATCCTTCACGCTAGAAGTACAGAGGAGGAATACCTCCTAAGTGCAAAATTAACCAACATCTTTGATGGAACAACCTTTACATGAGATGTATGTTACAATATTTTCAAGCTTAATAGGAGAAGCACTAAAATGGTTTGTTTCACATTTCAATCATTTGCAAGCCAATTTCATGTCAACTCTTCGCGACCGGTTTGAAGATAAAACAAAGGATTCCCTTAAGAACAGTTGACAATAAGATGGAAACCATGATTGGCAGGACGGGTTGAGGAGAGATATCTCATCCTCTCATTTGTGAATGCTTGCGACTAACTTGTTATACATTCAAATTTTTAGAGTCAAAAAATAGTTAGGGTATATCGCCTTAGAAGAAAGAGAATGAAATGAATTCTTATCCGATTGCGAACACAAACTCGAATTTGTTACCTCGAATTTTCAATTTAGTAGCCATGGGAAGCCATGATCAACACTACTATTTCCTAGATCATATGCAAGAAACTTATGGTGGAGAAAATTACCTCATAGAACAGTTTTGACCTCCATTGAATGCTAGCGTTGAAAAGATTTGGGAAGCTATACTTGTGATGGAAAATGTACCAGCACCTTGGAATGTTGGAATGGAACCGCCGCCAGGCGATAGAAGTCATGAGTTTTGTTCTTACCATCGCTTCCATGGGCATCAAACAAATGATTGTAGAAACATAAAGAGAATTATTCTCAGGATGATTGATCAGGGGAAGCTGAACCACTTTCTAAAGGGAGGAGAAACAAATCGGTGATAGAAGTAGGAACAAAGGCTAAGAATTTGAACTGCAACTCTATCGTCCATTCCTATCGACCATCGAGGATTTCCATGACAACGTGCTTAGTAGAGTCTTCCGCGAGAGATGCTAATGATAAGGAAATAATGAGCTCCATGAGTTAGAAAAGTGGCAATTGAAGACTATTTCTTTCTCTGCAGATGAAGTACCAAAAGGAAGAGAAACACATGATAGCCCGTTGGTTGTGAAACTAGAGATTAACCCGAAACCAGTCGATGGAGAAGATGATGAGGCAGAAGCTCAATCAACAATTCTAATCGACACCGGAAGTTCGGTGAATATTCTCTTCTACCATACTTACAAGACGATGGGCGGAAAAGATGAGGATTTAATTCCCCTCGACATACAAGATATATGGCTTCAACGGCACTGCAAACAAACCAAAAGGAGAGGTTCACATGAGAATACCTCTACAAGGATTATCCAATATATTTTATTATGTGTGGTTGATGTGGAATCTCCATACAATGCGCTGATTGGGAGGCCATGGCTTCATGAAATTTTAGGAGTCGCGTCAACATATCATCAATGTATTAAATTCCCACATCCAAATGGCATTGGTATCATACGGGAGATTGGAAGGAGTCTGCCATGAGGTTGATATAGAAAACTGCTATGAAGAAAGAAGTGCCAAAAGAAAGGGTTGGAAGCAACATGTGAGAAATGAACAGAGAAAGGAAAAACTAATGGTAGATGCTATAGAAGTGAGGGCTGAACGTTCCCACGAGGTGAATGCTTAGAGACAGACCAATATTATGACAATGAAGAAGCAAAAGATATGAGGAACAAAAGGCATAAGAAGTGAATAATCAGTAACAGCAAGATGCAAAGTAACAATTGAAGTAATGATGTGCGAGAGTCTCGCAGCCAAGAGTAAGATGAGAATACAACTAAGAAAGAAAAGTGAAATACAACAAGTGAAACAGAACTGTGCGAATACTTCGCAAACAAATATCAGCAAATAATGAAACATGAATGATTGAATGATTTAACAAATATACATGCGCAAATGAATGGGACGAACCTTTATGGCGTACACCCTAGTTCGCGAATAATATTTCGTAAGAGGCAAATGTAAGACCTAAAGTGCGTCATATAAGGGGGTATCTCTCGCCGTGGTTCAGGGGAAGGTTACACCGCTCCTGAAGCCTGAACCATGAAAATTTGGGGCCCATGAAAGCCTATCCTAAGAGGTACCTTGGATTCCCAACTATATATGTAGGTTAAAAGTCTTGGCATGCGTTGCACTCGCCCGAAGAAAACTCCACTTAGGGTGCGATCTCGTAACCATAAACCCTATAGGTATAAGGGATAAGAGACTGCGAAAACAACTGGTTGTTGTTAAGACCGGATGGGAGGAGCTAGTCTTGTATGGCCGATGTTTCGCCTCCTTGAAGGGGCAACAGGAGATGATAAAGGGCGGTGCTCTCCATTAGGGGAGTACCAAAAGCAGAGACGTTTATCAAGAGTTGTTGATTAGCGTGTACAAAAGAAGACCTTCCAACCTATGAAAAAAGATAGAAAAGCTGTTAATACATATACAACAATATAAAGACAATGGGGAGATATGATTGTATACATACCAAGGATCCAAGCGCATTCAAGAAGTCAGGAGACATAGTTCTAGAGACTCCATTGAAAGAATCATTGCCCTCCAGTAAGTGGCATTGCACACGTTTGCGAGAGTCCCGCAAGAGAAGCTAGGGGAGCATCTCCCATTCCTTGGAAAGAATCGAGAGAAGATACTAGACAACCGACCCATAGAAGAAGCGGGTTAACGGGGTCCTTGTAGCGAGAGAGCGATTGGAATCATGGTCACCTTCATCGGAAGACTCGAGTTTGAGCCAAGGCGAGAAGAGGATTGGACCTTTCGCTTCTTAGTTAAGGGGGCTGTCTTGGTCAAAGACGACAAGACAAGGGTCCAAGTATTTGCACGTTCAAACCCGTTTGGGATTGAGATCTATATATAGGAAAAAGATCCTCGAGAAAAACGAGGTCAATTAATGACGAAGACGCTCTACATTCAAAGTCGGGAGCATGACGGTGAAAATGACCACTCCACCCGACTCACCCACCGAAAGAGAAGATGGACCGGCACATTCAGCGGGAGCATGATGTTATTCTAGGCGGCTACTGCAAGCTCATCAACGCCGATAAACTAGAAGGCATAACAATTCACTCAAAATGGCTCAAACCCTACCGAACTTAAGATGTTTGTGCTACCACTTTCCAAAGATCCTCCACCCTTTAAAACGCTGTGCTATTTTCCAGCGTGTTTCCTTTTACAATTTCATGTCATATTTGTAATTCCCCAGAAAATGATTGCAATACTTGCATTCATAGTTAGGGTTTCAATTTTCAATTTTCAATTTAGTTGAAACACTATTTCCATCTGAGAGCCTCTTTACTCACACAAAGTCCCGAGTCATCCTAAATCAATCCACTGGAGCAAGAAAGGAAACCCTAAGCAAACATCTCACGGGGAGAAGGAAATAGAACATGTGCACAAAAGGAAAATGATTTGAGACATCTGCCCCAGCAAGGCCAGGAAGATCTTGCATCAGGAACACAGGTCCGTAAGTATTCCATTATGGCATCACTTCTTTTATCACAAAGAATTACGTGTGAAGGCACACCCTTGCGCCCGAGAAGATTCAGTTGCAGTCTTGGGAAAGGGTTATAAAAAAAAAAACTTCATTCAAACAATCAAAAGGAAGAAAAACCTTGAACCCGGCCGCCACCGAGTACAAGGAAGATGTTCGAGTGTACAAAATATACTTGGAAAGAAGAAAAGAAGAAAAGAGGTTTTAGTCGTCAAGAGGATCGACATCGCCTGCACCACTGTCAGGTTCTGCTTCAGCGCCATCACCTGTTGATGCTCCTCCATTCGAATCTACCTCAACTTCTGCATCAGGCATCTCCGCAGCAGCACACTCCATCCCAACATCACTAGCGGGAGCATTAAAAAGCGCATCAACATTAGGAGCCGTACCAATTGATTTCAGATGTTCAGGTTCCTCTGTGTCGGAGTCAAGAATTATCACGCCGTCCTGGATCGGGTAGTCACACTTATCTTCATTCATAGGACGTTTATGCTCAACTCTCCGCCTCTTCAACCTCGCTGCAAATCTCTCTGCCCTTGCGCTTACTAGTGTCTGCAGCGTTTCCTCGCGCCTCCACCGCTCCTCCATGTCAATCACAGCTGAAAGTGCACAGATACGTCCTCTTGCAATACGAAGGTGTGAAATAGACATCCACTGTATAGCACGGCCGACTTCGCGAAGCGGAATATCGATCTCAGCCATTACATCTTCGTGTGCACGGTTTTCGGGCTTGTCAACTTCGAAACTTCTTTCTGGGGAAGCAACAGAATGATCGTCAGCCGCTTCCATGATAAACTGCAAATGAGGGGAGGTTATGAGCGCACACACAAAAAAAAATCAAAAATCAAATCAATCAATCAGTCAATCAGAAGATCAGAACAGTACCTGAGATGTAGAATAAACGACCGCGAGAGATGATTCTTTATAATCTCACAAGTCGACAGAATCCCAGGAGGAAAAGAAGTCTTTACTTGCCACCTATGAAGGCTGCTAATTCGGGATAACAATCAACGAGGCTTATCAGATATACCTGAGGGAAGACGTGTATGATAAAAGAAGTACACATGAAGAAGAGACCGAGCTCAGATATATGCAAGAGGAACCAAAGCGACTCACCAGACCAAGTCCTGTTTCCTTCGCATCCTTAATCAGAACCAACCAGTTCCAGGGCAACACCTGACGATATGAAACTATCCTAGGTAAATATGTATTCACTTTAGCTTGGTCATTTCAGTATATAAATATGCCACCATCTCATGCCTACCCCACAATAGTGTAACCATTATGTGCTAGGCAGGGGACTTAATGTTGATGGTGGGTTTTCGTTTGAGGTTAAAATTGTAAAAACCGGACAAAATCATGCGCTGACATCTTGTAAAAGATAAAGCCATTTATAAGTGTTGGATTCTCTCTCACTTAATTCACCAGGAATGGAGCATGTGGCAACAATCCCATTCTGTGAATACATGAAATTCCTCCAGGTTGGAGCATGTAGCAACAATCCCTTCCTGTGAATTTCATATCAGCCTTGTATTTCCGGTACTCATTATCGGTGTGGCATGACGGTCGAGTGTTACTCTTACTGAGTAACACGAACCTCCAAGCACTATAATGAAACCATGTACGAAATACCCGTACAGCCGACTCTCGGTGTGTCATACTAGCCCGATTGAGCCCCTCTCGGTGTGTTATACTAGCTCGATTGAGCATCCGGACTGACCGTATCGGTCCGGATATGATCGATGATCGCGTCATCCAACTCCATAAGCATGATTGGATGACCTCGGATCAATTCCATCACCCCCAAGCGGTATGGAATACCCACGGCCGACCCCGCATGGTCGGTCATTGGCCTAGCTTGCCAAGAAACCGTTCATACCAAGCATTATGGACGGAAAACCCTAAATTAGGGTTTGCGGCATATTACATGTGTTGCGAAGCAGTCTCAACCATCCATCTTCGCAGGCATAGATGGAGGGTGTAGATGTAGATTCAAAGGGCCCAGAGCATGTCAACACGATCACCGTGGGCCCGCCTACACACTTGACCAATCGGTCAAGACCAACCATGCTTGGTTGCAACAAATTCGTACGCCCAAAGGGAGCATGGTCACACGGCTATGAAAGCCAAAATTAGGGTTTCAAGCCATCACGAGCGTCCATCTTCTCCGGCACGAATGGAGGGTCACAGATTAGATTAAGCAGGTCCGGTCATACCAGCATGACCACCGTGGGCCCGTCTATCCCCTCACTTGATCGGCCAAGGCATATCATGCCTGGCCATCCCAAAACGCACGTCCAAACTTGCGTGGTCACACCTCCCAAACCTCAAACTAATCTCGACCGCTCAACTTCGCCGGACGATTTGAGTGGTTCAGATCACGTTTTCATGGGGTAATCAGGTGTAGGCGTGAACACCAGCCTACCACCTTCACGCCAGGCCAACCGACCAAGTCCGACCAAGATCGGTCGTCTTGGAACGCGCGCCTGAAGAGGGTGTGACGAGCGGCCCTTGCGGCATTGGTTTTCTATTGCAAATTGATCCCGACCACTCGATTTCACCGGATGAATTGAGTGACCCAGATCATACTTTCGTGAGGGAATGGAGTACAGGCGCCTATACCGTCATGCCGTCTACACGCATGTATGGTCGGCCTGGACAAAATTGTATCCCATGCTTGGTTTCGACCAAGCTGAAGAGTGATGCCTGCGCACCTCTTCAAAACCCTAATTTCATTGACGGTCGCAGATGAGTGCCTCAAAGATCATCTCATCCGTCCAACTTCACCAGCTTGGTTATACAACCCTGGTCAGGAGTTAATTGGTTAGTGAGGCGTCATTACCCATCACTTTACCACACCATGATGCAGTACCTGCACAAAATACACACGATACTTCACAAGTATCAACTTCCTGAATAACACAGTTATTCAATTCAGCATTACATGCTATCTTTTGTGGATCCAAGATCCACACATTCCAGACATCAATCATGTCACAAACTGGGGGGATACATACTAGGGTATTGGTCTGGCGGTTTACAGCGTGCAGCGTGCAATGCGCCATCACAAGAACGTGTCAGGAAGTCATGGACGGTTAGAGATGAACAGGAGAAGTGGGCAAGACTGGTCGTGTGGCACCGACGCACAACTCCACTACTCCATCACTCCACTTCCCATGAGAGACGTGAATAAGGCTCAATGACTTGTATAAATAGGTTCTCCGCCCTATTTCAAACAACAACACAAGTCCGGACATTTGACAGAAAACCAAGTGTTAATACAAAACGTATTCAAACACCCGAGCTTGCTTGCATCAATCACAAGCCTGCTCACCTTTCATTACAAGTCATAAGCAAGCCAACACCTTCACAATCTCAACACCTTCTTCGCTTCCCTCCCTAAGATCAACCCCATCTCCTTCACTTTGTGACCGAAACAAGTCTGGAACGGCCATTTCTTGGTTTAGGATGGACTTGCACAGATTGATCTCTCGAATCTACAAGCACTCACCGCGCAGTGCATTTGTTTAAGGTTTAAATTCATTCCTCATCCACACCCCAAATTACCAAATTCTGCAGGAGTAGTTTTCACCCATAAACACCTGGGAAACCTTCCAAACAAAATCATGATGCCTAGGAGATACCGGCATTAAAGATCCGAAGTTTGTATCATTGCCGCTTATGTCATCATCGCTCGTCTTTGTCTTATGTAACACTGTTTATGGGTGAAAACTATTTCTGCTGGTTTCGGTAATTTTAGGTGTGTGGATGAGAAATGAATCTAAACCCTAAACAAATGCACTGCACGTGAGTGCTTTTGATTCGAGAGATCAATCTGTACAATTTTGGCCTAAACCAAGAAATGGCCGTTCCAGACTTTCTTCGGTCACAAAGTGAAGGACATAGGGTTGATCTTAGGGAGGGAAGTGAAGAAGGTGTTGGGTGTTTATGACTTGTATCAGAATGGTGATTTCTGGATACTAATGACAACACTTGGTTTTTTCTGTGTTTGTCTGTCTTGTTTGGAAATAGGTGAAAGACCTATTTATACTAGTCATTGAGCGCAACCCTCATCTCATAGGAAGTGGAGGAGGTGAAGTGATGGAGTAGTGGGGTCGTGCAGGAGTGTTGATTGTTACACGATCACACCTTTGCCCACTTCCTCATCATCACCGTTAACCGTCCACTCTTCCCGACACGTTCTTGTAATGGCGCGTTGCCGCCGCACGCCGTAAACCGCTGACCAATACCCCAGTGAGTATCCCCCAGTTTGTGACATGTTTGATGTCTCGAGTGAGTGGGTCGAGTCGTGGGACCCGCAGGAAATAGCACGTGATGCTATTGGGTTAAATAACTAAGTTATTTAGGAAATCGATATTCATGAAATATCGTGTATACTTTATGCATGTAATGCATCGAATACAATTAATATGTATGAATCATCTCTGTTTTAAAGCTTAACGGAGTAAGTTGCGGATTAAGCGTCTTAAAATAGTTGCACGTCCAACCATCTTTGAGTGATCGTTTGGAGGCCGCATGGGCGGGCCATCCCTTGGCCGATCATTCCCTGTGGAAAGTGACGGACGGTGATCACCAAGGTGCCTCATTAGCCGTTTAACTCTTAGCCTAGGCTGTCCGACCAAGCTGGCAAAGTTGGACGAACGAGATGATATGCGGCACATGTTTACGACCGTTGATGGATTTTAGGGTTTTAAAGAGGTGCGCAAGCATCACTCTTTAGCTTGACCGAAATCAAGCATGGACAAAGTTTTTGGTGGGACCGACCAAGCACGCATGTAGACGGCTTGCCGGTGTACAAGTCCATGCCGCTCTGTATCGCGGAGGTGCAATCTAGGCCACTCAATTTGTCTGGCAAAGGTAAGTGTTCGTGATCGATTTGCGACAGAAATCCTTTGCTACAAAGGATTTTAGGGGGCCACGGCATGCCATCTTTGGACACGCGTTTTGAGGCGCCTGGCCATGGTCCACCTTGGACGATGGTTACATGCGCAGGTGGTCCCACGGTGATCATGTTGATGCTCTCTGGACCTCCT
This sequence comes from Papaver armeniacum, assembly GCA_023531295.1. NCBI lineage: Eukaryota > Viridiplantae > Streptophyta > Magnoliopsida > Ranunculales > Papaveraceae > Papaver > Papaver armeniacum. The sequence goes on along the minus strand of JAJJWW010012403.1, from coordinate 61,119 downwards.
TAGTTTATATTTATACCCTCCATCTGAGATGGCGAAGATGGATGGTCATGATCGACCTGCGACATATATGTAATGCCGCAAACCCTAATTAGGGTTTTGGATTAGTCACGCGTGCGCAACTTTGGCCAAACGGTTTGGCAAGCCACGCTTCCCATTTGGGACGATCGACCGTGTGGGGCCCATGTTGGGCTAACGGTGAACATATGTGCAGCTTCCTGATGGTCCTAAGTTCGATCTAAGCCATCCAAATAGAATGGCTAAGTTGGATGGTTGTGATCAATTTAAGACGCTTTTAGAATTCCGCGACCCTTAGAAGCATCACGTCTGCCATGGTTTGAGCAAACGTTTTTACTTCTCCATGTCTTCACCGTGAGAAACCGATCGGGTATGGGGAGAGCGGGCCCGCCAACGTGTGTGTTAGCGCTTCCCTAATCATTCATGGAATGATCTAATCCGTCCAACCATGCTGGTGAAGTTGAACGGTCGTGATTGTTTTAAGACTGCCCTAAACAGTCTATGTTCGATCGAACCTTCACAAAGCAAAGACGACCACCCTACTTAGGGTTGGCGTTTGATGATGCTAGGAGGTGTTCGTGTGATGGCCGACCGTCTAGGGCATAAGTGGACCCGCCGGTGGTCATCATGACAATCGCCTATTTTTGCCAGGGCTCGACTAGGCTTGTTAAATTGTGCGGCCAACTCGTGTGGCCGTGATCGTTTCTGAGACTGACATGGACAGTCTAGATTTTCCTTAAGGAAATTAAGCATGCTCGATCGGCTAACCAAAGCGCGTCGATGCGAGACTCTCTGTCAGAGAGTGATGTAGCCTGTGTGGGTATTTCATGCATGTCTCAATATTGGCACAGAGATTCATGCTACTCTGCTAAAAGTGAGCACTCAGTGATGAGAGTTCGGCTGAGAACACAGCATGGAAAATACTAGGAAAATCATGCATTAATTATTAATGCTAATAAAATTCACAGAATATTTGGGATTGCTGTTGCGCGCACCAATCTGGGTAAATTTTGTGTATTTATTGAATGGGTATTTTGGTTTTTGGTACTTACTTTTTGACTTAAACCTGGGTTTGGTCTAACATTTGTCCAGGCTTTGCGTTTGGTCTAAAGACCAACGTTGACCCGCGTTGACTCGGTTATATGGTGATGTGTCTAACGTTTGACTAAATTATATTTTTTGTGGCCCCTTAAATTATTAGTATTCACAACCGGGGGCCCCAAAACTCTTTTTCAGCCCCGGGTCTTATCTTTGTCTTCTTCTTATTCTCCTCCTCTCTTTTTTTTCCCTGTCGCGTAGATGAAACACATCAAACCTTAACAGATCAAACGAAGGATATGAAAGTGGAGTTAATTTAAGCGAATCAACTAGTGAAGATGCGTAGACAAAAGTGGAGTTATTCTCTGTAAATTCCAACGGAGATGTTGCTGCTGCGAGTCATGAAAAAATTAGAAAAATGGTAAGTTAAAATAAGGTTTTCAATTGGTTGATGTTTAGATACGAAATTGGTGTGAAATTGATCACTTCTGAGATGGGTTTGTTTCTTAATTGAAATATAGATGGTTATACAGGATTTAATTTTAGATTCTTAAGCAAATCTTTCAGAAATTAGGGTTCATACCATTTCGGACAAGCTAGGTCTAAATTTATTAGACAAGATTCAACTCATGCCGATTGAGAAAGTAACTCAGAGATATGATGTCGTGAAGGAGAAGATGGAAGAGGTTAATAGGATTGTGAGGCTAGAACGATTCAGGAAGTTGGGTTATGGTTCAACTCAAGAAATCAGTGGATGGATTCACAATTTTTCGAGAAGAACATGAATATGATTATCAGTTGCTGATGGTGGGTGATTGACGAATCTGGTGCTGCTACTGAATTTGAGATGGAAGAAAGGGGATTTGATGTTGCAGAAAGAATGGATTTCTCTACGAATTCGAATTGTAGCTTGTGACGATCACTGGAGATGTTACAAAGATGGGTCAGTTCTGGTTCGACGTTATATGAGAAGATTCGAGAGATTGATGGAGGTTTTGGAGAATAATTGGGCTCAGGCAAAGCAGGTTTATGTGATTCAACTTTTGGGTTTTCTGTGAGAGTCTCAGAGAAGGATTAAGAGAAGAAATTCATTGGGAATTGATGTTTAGATACGAAATTGATGTTAAACCAAAGATGGGTTTTTGTTGGATTGAATATTGAGACTAGAATTGGTGATGTTCTTGCGTTGGAAAGAACTGCGGATACTATGAATTGATATGGGTTTGCTGGTCAGCCTTGGGTTCTTGTGGTTTTGTTCAAGAGAAAATAAGACATGAAATTTAAGCTGAGATGTACATGGAATTATTGGTATGAGCTGTATAAAGTTCTGGGTATAATACCATTGAGTTTTTTTTTTTTTTGAATAATGGGTGATTGAGAATGTATTTTGAGTTTTTTTGAATGCTTTGGACAGTGGGTTTGTCTCTAATTTGAAATTGCATGGATTGAAGAGTGATCTGTTAATGGTCGTTTGATCTATTTAAAGGTTGTTGATATGTTAATGGTCACATGAACTTCATCATGTTAATAGTCGTTTGATCTGTTACAGTTGAAGAGTGATTTGGGGGTGGGGGTAGTATAAGAAAATAAGTTATAATTTGAGGGTCCATAGAAAAAATAAATAAGTCAAAAGTTAGACACGTCACCACATAACCGAGTCAACACGGGTCAACGTTGGTCTTTAGACCAAACGCAAAGCCTGGACAAATGTTAGACCAAACCCAGGTTTAGGTCAAAAAGTAAGTACCAAAAACCAAATAACCCTTATTGAATTGCTTCAAATAAATAAAGTGAAGAGGTACTCATCACTTATCGAATGGCTTTATCCTTTGCAGGATGTCAGCGCATTAATTTTGGTTTTACAATTTTAGCCCTGAACTAAAATCCACCATCAACAAACACAAATCAGTAAATTTGACACCATGCATGTTTTCTCAGTTATAAATCAGCCAATTAGGAAGGGTATAATCGCCGACCATTGTTTTTGTTTTCCTAGTCTTCCTAATTTGTTGCTCCTACAACAAGCAAGTAGTCTTGACTCCAAACCACACAGGACTACTGATCGTCCTATCACCATAAATGGTCGAATTAAGTCTGAGAAAGAGATAAAGTAAAGAATGAGAGTTACTTTACGAAGGGAATTAAATCTTCATGCAACATGATTAAAAAGAAGGAAAACGTGGATAAAAATACATCCAACTCGAGTAGCCATGTTCTTACATAGTTACTTGTTGATTCTTCTCTGCTAAATCACCACAAAATAAATAAGATTGAACGGAAAGGGAAATAAAAGAGGGGGAGTTATTTCGGTCGGATTCTTGTACGTAAAACTTTTTCCTAGAAAAACCCCTAAGTCCATCAACATATCTGGAAGACCACAACCTGCAACTATGTTTTCTTTAATTTTACTGAATCCAAACCCTAAAACAGTAACAATATTAGGATTTGGAGAGAAGAAGTGACATTACCTGAAAAACATATCAATTAACGTAGTGGAAGAGCCATCAAAAAGATTTGGAGATTTTCTAAAACAGTTTGTTTGAAGACCATGATAGTCATCTACTTTGTCGAGGGAATATATAGGTTAGTTTGGGTAGTTTTAAAATGAACTTATATGAAAGACACCTAGGGAAAATAGGGAGAGAAAAGCGGAAGTAGTGACACATATGAGAAATTTGAACCGCTGGTAGTTTCCAACTTTTTTGGAATTTTGGCTCGACTGAAAGGAGCGATCAAGATTTTCTTCAAAGATACAAAGAACGGTAGATGAGCTCAAAATCCACCCTGACCCTTAATTGTGTTTCCAGAAACTCATTATGACCGCTCTTTGTCTTTTGCAAAAAGGCAACTGTGTCATAGTTAATTGATTAATTGATTGAACAACTCTATGAGAAACACAATTAGATTCGTTTGATTATCTTTCATAATTGATTGATCATCATATTTGGTCTAGAAATGTTAAATGAATATGGTTAAGACAAAAGTGTTCATATGGCTAACTTCAGTTAACTGTTATTGAGCCAACTCAATATACACGTTTAGGTACGGTTACCCATATCAAAATATAAGTATATCTCATATGTGTGTAACGAGCTAAGACCATCTAACAGTAGATATTGATTGCTTTATTTTTAAGCAGACTTAGCTTGAATCTTAAATCAAGATTTCATCTAACAGTGAATATTGAATGCTTTGTTACTAAGCTATCTTAGCTTTGATTGTAAGCAACCCTGATTTTAAAGGCTATATAAGGGAGAACTCTAGCCAATTTTATTGACAAAAAGGGGGAGAATTAATATGTAGTTCACACTACAAATACATATGGTTTTCGGATCATTATGTAAGGGGGAGTGGTTTTCGTGTTGAGACGAAGTATTGACTAAGGGGGAGTGATACATATCACCATAGTATTGTTGTCGAAGTTGTGATATGAGAACTTTGATGTTGTGTAATAATAATATGACACTGTATAACAATGATCAAGAGCTTTTGTTTTCTCATTGTTATGGCTACGGGACTTCAACAACTATGATGCTGAATTGAACATCTATGGAATCATGGGAGTACTTGGAAAAGACGAAGTTTTCGAGTAACGTTGAAGCACCAAGGAGATCAAGCATGTGGACGAGAAGCTATAAAGTTTTATCTATTTTGTAATCCATATGTATTGATAGTTTTGTCACTAAAATTTACAAAGGGGGAGATTGTTAGAGCATTGCTCGGTCGAACTCTCATGCGTTGCTATATCAAGCATGTTTGTCGATATTAGTGATCAAAATTATATGTCTTGATTTCTAGTTTACTTATGACTAAGTCTCGGTCTAGGATAGTTAAGTGTAGTTGAGGTCCAGACTCCATGGCGATCATCTTACGAAGACGAAGAACTACTCGAGGAACAAGTGGAACTTCATCCGACAAAAAGGTATGTGGAGACTTAAACTCATCTGTCACTCAAAAGTCTACTATATCTCCTACTCTTGAGACAATAGTCGTATAAGTATGATAGTTTTCATACATACACATTTGCTATTTCGAGCCAGGTTTACTCGCCTATCTTTTTCTCGAAATATGTGTTGGTGAGCTTTCGCTTTAACCATTTTCATCTTTACCCGTGACGAAAGTCATGATGACGTTTCAATCTTGAAAATAGCTTTGATGACGATAGTCGTGAATAACGATTGTTATAACATTATAGAAGAATGTTTCAATGATTGAAATGTAGAGTTGAGATTACCAACTATGGATATAAGCATATATAGTGTGTTCGCACATTAGTGTATAAATCCATGTGCCGGAAACCAAGTGCGTGCATATGTGTGCATGCGGTATTGGTGAAGGAGACATGTTGAGTACGCGTACCCACGAAGTTTTCATACCGAAAATTTCCGCTGAGTTTGTAAGTTTGCAAACTAGTAAACCAGTCACCTTAGATACGCATACCCATATGCGTACCCACAGAAGTTTTCGAACCGAAAATTTCTGCTGAGTTTGTAAACTCAAATCCGGTAGCTAAGGTACGCATACCCAAGATGGTTATTTCTCAAATTGGTATTTCATGAACTTAAAACAATAAATTATAAGGAATGCAATATTTGCAAACCGTGGCTATATTGTTCATGAATTGATTCAAGTGGATCAAACCGATTTTGCTTCAATTATGTATATGAATAAAGACCTAAGCAATTGAGCAACTCTTGAACTAGTTCTTATGAGTCATTTGAACTAGTTATGAGAAAGATAAATATGGTTAATATGAAAGTGCTCATATGGTTAACTATTTGTGAACCAACTAAGTATACGCGCTTAGGTACGGTTACTCAAACCTAAATGAATACATTTCATTTGTGTGTGACAAGATAAGTTTCGATCTAACGGTTGAAAGATATTAGCTTGGTTGAATCAGGTTTTTCATCTAACGGTGAATATTGAATGCTTTGTTACCAAGTTAACTTAGATTGCAAACCCTTGTTTGAAAACTATATAAGGGGAACTCTAGCAACTGGAAAAACTAATCCCCATACCTATTGCGTGATGCTAGTTGGTTTTGCTAGAGTCGATTCTCCTTTAACCTTAGGTTTTTTCTCGAGACCCTGTAGGTTAACGACTGAAAGACTTCATTGGGATTGTGAAGCCAGACGAAACTACTTCTCTTGTAGTTGAGCGATCTGATCTTGCTATTTTCTATTGTACGAGTTCAATTGAATAATTGACTTGAGATTATATCTCCGATAGGGCAAGATGAAAAGAAATCACAAACATCTTCGTCTCATCGTTTATAATTCCACAATATCTAGTTTCGCTACCATACGATTTAGATTATTGTGAGGTGATTGATAATACTATATTGTTCTTCGGGAATATAAGTCCGGGTTATCAATTAGTTCATGTTCACCTTGCTTTATGAAAATACGGAACAAAAACTCATAGGTTTATCTGTGGGAGACAGATTTATCTATTATCATAGACTTTTCTGTGTGATACAAATTTGTTTATTGAAGTCTTCGACTTTGGGTCGTAGCAACTCTTAGTTGTGGGTGAGATTAGCTAAGGGAATAAAGTGCGTAGTATCCTGCTGGGATCAGAGACGTAAGGAGCGCAACTGTACCTTGAATCATTGTGAGATTGATTAGGGTTCAACTACTTTTGTCCAGGACTGAAGTTAGTTTGTAGTATGCTAGTGTCTGTAGCGGCTTAATACAGTGTGGTGTTCAATCTGGACTAGGTCCCGGGGTTTTTCTGCATTTGCGGTTTCCTCGTTAATAAAACTTCTGGTGTCTGTGTTATTTCTATTCCGCATTATATTTCGTTATATAATTGAAATATCACAGGTTGTGCGTTAAGATCAATCAATTAGAATATCCAACCTTTGGTTTTTGATTTACATTGATTGACACTTGGATATTGGTCTTTGGTAACATCCAAGTTTATCTCTCTAGTATTTAATAAAGACTCGCAGATTTCCATTTGCTTGAGTAAAGATCAAATCGAGAGATAGAGATATTAACTCCTTGATATACTTTTTATTAAGATTGAGTCTGACTGTCTAGTTGATTCTCTTAAAAGTATATTAGAGTTAGTCCATACAGATTTCTAATCGAAATATTGGGTGGTTGCTGTACCCCTGCTTTTTCAATTGGTATCAGAGCAGACAAACACGTTTAAGACCTTATCAGTCTGTGTTTGTAGCGATCTGACTCAATGGACAGAGGTGCTGTCTCTATTAACGTACCACCAGTCTTCGATGGCACCAATTACTTATGGTGGAAAATTGCTATGCGAGCTTTTCTTCAATCACGTGATTTTCAATCATGGGTATATGTAGTTGTTGATGGTGGTTTTTAGCTTAGGGATAAAATCGTAAAACCGTACATCTGACATGACGTCACTATGACCAATAGCGCATTTATTGAATCAATCAGCGTATTTATGTAAGAATTACCGGGGTACCTTTTTTTTTTATACATGTGTCATGTTCCACGACAGAACCCTTAGTATTAACTGACATCACCTATGTCAAACCATGCCAGCCGCACCACGGTGCCAATGACAAACCATGCCAGCCACGTCTCTGCGCCAAGAAATTCCAACCATGCCAGACGCACCACCGTGCCAATGGCAAACCATGCCATCCACGTCTCTGCGCCAAGGCATGCCAACCATTCCAGCCGCACCACCGTGCCAATGGCAAACCATGCCAGCCACGTCTTTGCGCCAAGGCATGCCAACCATGCCAGCCGCACCACCGTGCCAATGGAAAACCATGCCAGCCACGTCTCTGCGCCAAGGCATGCCAACCATGCCAGCCGCACCACCGTGCCGATGGCAAACCATGCCAGCCATGTCTCTGTGCCAAGGCATGCCAACCATGCCAGCCGCACCACCGTGTCAATGGAAAACCATGCCAGCCACGTCTTTGCGCCAAGGCATGCCAACCATGCCAGCGGCACCACCGTGCCAATGGCAAACCATGCCATCCACGTCTCTGCGCCAAGGCATGCCAACCATACCCGCCGCTCCACCGTGCCAATGGCAAACCATGCCATCCACTTCTCTACACCAAAATGAAGGGTTGCAATAATCAAAAGCTACCCTTATCTTCGAGATACAAATCTCGACCATCCAAGTTCGCCACCTAACGCACAGCAACTTGCGGCCCAAGGCCAAACACCACGGTTTGCACCAAACCCTAGTTTTGGCCGCGCCTATACCATGCCAGCCTCTCCTTCACATCATTGGCTGCCAAAACGAAGGGTTGCAACGATCAACGGCCACACTTCCATCTAAGATGCAGATCTTAGCCGTCCAAAGTCACCAGCTAACGCATGGCAACTTGCGGCCAAAAGCCAAAACACACGGTTTGCACTTAAACCCTAATTTGGCCGCGCATACTCTTTGACAAGGCCATGACTCAACGCTGGCTGCTACAAATGAAGGGCTGCAATAATCAACGGCTACCATTCTCTTTGAGATGCAGATCTCGACCACACAAGCTCGCCACCTGACGCATGACAACTTGCGGCCCAAAGCCAAAACACATGGTTTGCACCTAAACCCTAATTTGGCCGCGCCTACTCTACGACAAAGCCATGCTCAACGCTGGCTGCTACAAACGAAGGGTTGCAATAATCAATGTCTACCCTTCTATTTGAGATGCATATCTCGACCACACAAGTTCGCCACCTGACGCATGGCAACTTGCGGCCCAAAGCCAAAACACACGGTTTGCACGTAAACCCTAATTTGGCCGCGCCTACTCTATGGTAAAGCCATGCTCAACGCTGGCTGCTACAAATGAAGGGTTTCAACGGCTACCCTTCTCTTTAAGATGCAGATATCGACCACACAAGTTCGCCACCTGACGCATGGCAACTTGCGACCCAAAGCCAAAACACACGGTTTGCACCTAAACCCTAATTTGGCCGCGCCTACTCTATGGCAAAGCCATGCTCAACGATGGATGCTAAAACGAAGGGTTGCAATAATCAACGGCTACCCTTATCTTTGAGATGCAGATCTCGACCAAACAAGTTCGCCACCTGACGCGTGACAACTTGCGGCCCAAAGCCAAAACACACGGTTTGCACCTAAACCCTAATTTGGCCGCGCCTACTCTATGGAAAAGCCATGCTCAATGTTGGATGCTAAAATGGAAGGTTGCAATAATCAATGGCTATTCTTCCCTCTGAGATACGGATCTCGACCGTTCAAGTTCGCCACCTAACTTACGGACCAAAGCCAAAACATCACGGTTTGCATCTAAACCCCAAATTTGGCCGCGCCTATTCTTTGGCAAAGCCATGTCGACTCTACCATGGCCACTGGCATGCCACCAAGCCACACATAACACCTTGCTACACGTTTTCCCATGAAAACAGTCGAGACATCTAACACATGTCACAAACTGGGGGATGCTCATAGAGGGTATTGGTTTGGCGATTTACAGCGTGCGGCGTACACTACGCCCGTTACATGAAAGTGTCATAAGAATAAGGTGGTTAGTAAATACAGGGAGTAATGGTGAAACACTTTCCTTCATTATGGAACATCAATTTTAGGCATTACCGGTTACCACCTCCTCCTATTTACTCATCCGTTTCTATTTCTTACAAGACTATAGTACGTTTCACTTTGACTTGTATAAATAGGTCTTACCTATTTCCACCGAACAACAAGTTTTTGGTCAGGAGCATACAACACTTAGAAACCACTTGCTAGCTTTCCCATCTGTTAGCTTTCACTTTCTGATACAAGTCAAACAACTACTCTTCCAGAATCAACTATTCTGGTCTCAACACTTTCTTCGCTTCCCTCCCTAAAACCAACCCTTCTCCTTCACTATGTGACCAAAGCAAGTCTGGAATGGCCATTTCTTGGTTTAGGCCGGATTTGTACAGATTGATCTCTCGAATCTAAAGTACTCCCTTGCAGTACATTATTTAGGGTTTAGACTCAGTTTCTCACCCACTCACGCGAAATTACCGAAATCAGCGAAACCGTTTTCACCCTCAAACAATTGGCGACCACAGCGGGAGGATTGATCTTTCGGTTACAATATCAATTTCCAGCTTTCAATCTCATCTTTCAATCCCAACTTCAACATGGTGTAACTCAGATCCGGATCAGTTGCGAGCCACGAGAACACTAACACGGAATATGTCCCTGGTGTTAATGCTCCTTCCAGCGGCATCACTATGCCACCTGTAGGATCATAATATCGCAATGAACAAGGCTCGCGAGATTAATGAACGACGGCATCGCGAGGGAGTCGCAGGGAACTAAAATAAACGACGCAATGAATAACGACAGGCAAAACATAAAGAAGACGTGAGACCTGGCGAGGATTAAGAAGTGTCGCGAGAGTGAATGTTTGTGCATCTGCGACACTTCGCGAGACATTCCCGAAAATAAAGGGGAGCTTAGCTGTCATCCACTATGTATTACCCTATATAAAGGGCTAAATGAGTCTGTAAGAGGGAGAGATCTTTTTGGAATTGTTAGGCAAGTCATTAGGAGAGAGAAAGTTTAAGAGTGTTTTAACTTCTAAGTGTAATTCTATTTTCCTGTGTAAACACTTCATGAATTCAATCAATAAATGTTCTTGATCTTACATCTTCCAATGGATTAATTAAGCAAAATCGAGTAAGGGGTGTAGTGTGGGAAATCCTCGCTACTACATATGCGCTAGAAACAGGACTGTGCAGAGATTGACGTAGAAATTGGAAGGAATTTGGATTAACAGAAAAAAGATTTGGAGAAGATACTCAAGAATTCATTGGAAAAGAAAAATGGCTAGAAGAAGAAATGTACAAGGGCAACCAACGATTGTAAGAAGAAGTGGGAGACTTGCTTTGGAGAAAGGAGGGATGAAACAGGGAGAATCATCAAGGATGAATAGGAGAAATGATGGAGAAGATCAAAATCAGCCACCAATCTCCCCAAAGAGCAAACGCGGTGAGGATTATGATAGAGTAAGTGTACATACTTGGAGATCCGATTCGAAGACGAGAGAGAAGAGGAGCAACGTTGGTGAACAATGGACAAGGAGGAGGAGAGCAAGAAATGAATGGAGAAATGAATCCAGGTAACGAAGAAATCGCAAAGATTAGAAAGATTGAGACAAACAATACATGAGGAGAGACGGCTAGAGGCAGAGGAACGAGCAAACTTGACAAGACAGAATCATGAATTGAGGATGGAAAATATGAGGTTGCAAAATAGGAGATCCAGAAGTAGCGTGAGATCAAGTTCAAGATCGAATGGAGAAGAAAGAAGGAGAGTTTTACCAACAGAAAGCACCAATGAAGAAACGCATAATCCGAATATAGAGCATGGCGAGAGAAGAGAAGAAATAGAAGATCGTTATATTCCTCAGCCCGAAAATCTTCAAAATGAGCGGAATAGGGAAAATCAAGGAAACATGCAACTCCAAGAACCGAATGACCCAGCTGCTGAAGGGAGAATAATCTTGCACGGGAGAGAAGAACTGAGAAGAAACCGAGAGATCGAAGATGACATTGAGAGACACTACATTGAACAAGCGCGGCTAGCTCGCGAGAGAGAAAGGCTAAGAGAAGAAATGGAAAATCAAGAGATGGAGGAGGCAATCCGGCAGAATAACCATGATAACCGCGAAATAAGAAGGGAACAGAATCGTGCCAATAGAAATATTAATGAAGAATATGAGAGGGCGCAGGTGAGAGCTGAGAGACAGCCAAGAAGAGAGAACAACCGATATAATGGCGTGCGAATTGTAGAAAGAAACGAAGAAGAGCGTCGCAGGGAAAGGAGAGAAGAAAATAACGAACAAGAAGGTCAAAACAGGCACGAGCGAAGAAGGAGAGAAGCAGAGCTAAAAAAGACCAGTAGAATCAAGTTCTGAGGCAAATGAACAAATCTTAAGAGAACTGGCTGAAATGAGAGGATTGTTGAACAGCAGAAGGGAAGGAGGAAGGAAACAATTGGACGAAGCCATCGCAGAAGCTGCGAAGAACCCCTTCACGCTAGAAGTACAGATGGGAGGAATACCTCCTAAGTGCAATCTCCCTGCATTAACAAACATCTTCGATGGAACAACCTGTGCGGTACAGCATATCAAGGCCTATATGAGGTGTATGTTGCAATGGGAGAATCATGATGCTATACTGTGCAAGTATTTCGCGTCAAGCCTAATTGGAGAAGCACTAAAATGGTTTGAGGGTCTACCAAGGAACACAATCACATCATTTAATCATTTACAAGCCACATTCCTAGGAGCATACATAAGTAACAACTCTTCGCGACCAGGTATTGAAGATGTATTCGGGTTGAAACAAAGGGTTGGCGAGAGCTTAAGGCAGTTGACAATAAGATGGAGAACCATGTGTAGCGAAATGGCAGGACGGGTTGAGGAAAGATATCTCATCCTCTCATTTGTGAATGCTCTCTTCGCGACTAACTTGTTATACGTTCAAATTTTTAGAATCAAAAATACAATCACGATGGCGTAATCACGAGAATTACAGGAAGAATATATCGCCTTAGAAGAAAGACAGAATGAAATGAATTCTTATCCAGTCGCGAACACAAACTCGAATGCTGCGAACGCAAGCTTATTACCTCAGTTCATCAATACAGTGGCGAGCACTTCGCAAGGACAGCAAGCAGGGAAGGTTGATGAGAGACAGCGGAAGATAGTAGCTATGGGAAGCCATGACCAGGAGGAATTTGAACAAGAAAGGAACTACTATAACCGTAACAACAATAATAAGATTCAGAGGCTAGATCACGAGCAAGAAACTTATGGTGGACGAAGGCAATATAACCATGGAGGGCAGAGAAGCCGCAGAATAGTATGGGAACCAATTAAGATGCCTCCACTGAATGCTAGTGTGGAAAAGATCTGGGAGGCTATACTTGTGATGGAAGATGTACCAGCACCTTGGAACGCGGGGATGGAACCACCACCAGGCGACAGAAGTCATGAGTTTTGTTCTTACCATCGCTTCCATGGACATCGAACAAACGACTGCAGAAACGTAAAGAGAATTATTCTCAGGATGATTGATCAAGGGAAGCTGAATCACTTTCTAAAAGGAGAAGAAAAAGGCCAGACATTACCACCACCACCGAAATGCACAGAACAGTGTCAGCGAAAGGAAAGGAAACATTTGTGATAGAAATCGGAACGAAAGCCAAAAATTTGAATTGCAACTCTATCGTCCATTCTTATCGCACAATCGAAGATTTTCATGACAACGTGCTCAGTAGAGTCTTTGCGAGAGATGCTGATGATAGAGAAATAATGAGCACAGCGAGAACGACGCAGTTAGAAAAGTGGCAGCTGAAGACTATTTCTTTCTCTGCAGATGAAGTGCCAAAAGGAAGAGAAACACATGATAGCCCGTTGGTTGTAAAATTAGAGATTAACCCGAAACCAGTTGATGGAGAAGATGATGAAGCAGAAGCTTGTTGGGCGATCAACCGAATCCTAATCGACACCTAAGTTCGGTGAATATTCTCTTCTACCATACTTACAAGACGATGGGAGGAAAAGATGAGGATTTGATCCCCTCGACATACAAGATATATGGCTTTAATGGCACTGCAAACAAACCAAAGGGAGAGGTTCACATGAGAATACCTCTACAGGGATTATCAACTGATATCTTATTCTGTGTGGTTGATGTGGAATCTCCATATAATGCGTTGATTGGGAGGCCATGGCTTCATGAAATCTTGGGAGTCGCATCCACATATCATCAATGCATAAAATTCCCACATCCAAATGGCATTGGTATTATACAGGGAGATTGGAAGGAGTCACAGCAATGTCATGAGGTCGATGTAGAAAGCTGCGAAGAAAGGAATGCCAAAAGAAAGGGTTGGAAGCAACGTGTGAGAGATGAGCAGAGAAAGGAAAAACTGATGGTAGATGTTATAGAAGTAAGGACCGAACATACCTCGCGAGGTGAATGCCTAGAAACTGGCGAATGTAATGATAATAAAAGAGCGAAGGATATGAGGAACAAAAGGCATAAGAAGTGAATAGTCAACAAAAACAGGAGGAAAAGTAGCAATTGAAGTAATGATGTGCGAGAATCCTGCAGTCAAGGGTAAATGAGAATTCGATTAAGAAAGAGATAAAGATACAACAAATGAGATGGAATTTGGCGAATACTTCGCAAACAAATATTAACAAATAATGAAACATGAATGATTGAATGATTGAATGATTTAACAAAGATGAATGAGTAAATGAATGGGACGAACCTTTATGGCGTACACCCTAGTTCGCGAATAACATTTCGTAAGAGGCAAATGTAAGACCTAAAGTGCGTCATATAAGGGGGTATCTCTCGACATGGCTCGGGGGAAGGTTACACCGCTCCCGAAGCCTGAGTCATGAAAATTTGGGGCCCATGAAAGCCTATCCTAAGAGGTACCTTGGATTCCCAACTATATATGTAGGTTATACCCTGGTTGGGCGACCGAGGGTCTCTTCTCGAGAGTCGATGTATGCTCAAGGCGCCGAGGTACACGGTTGAGCCAGAGTGCCGGGATGGATGAACCTACCCCGGCCATTCTTGGCAAGTCTTGGCATATGTTGCACTCGCCCAAGAAAACTCCACTTAGGGTGCAGTCTCGTAACCATAAACCATATAGGTGTAAGGGATAAGAGGCTGCGAAAACAACTTAGTTGTTGTTAAGACCGGATGGGAGGAGCTAGTCTTGTATGGCCGATGTTTCGCCTCCTTGAAGGGGCAACCGGGGAGATGATAAGGGCGACACTCTCCATTAGGGGGGGTGTCAAAACAGACGCAAATGTCATGAGACTCAGTTCTCGCAAGAGAATTTAGGCTCGTCATATTTGTGCAATGATCCTGCAGAGGCAATAATACTAACGCGAGGTTAAGGCGAGATCAATGGGTCTTTACATGAAAGTGTACGGACGTCCCGCGATTTCGTCGCTCGACGGCAATGTCATGGGGCTATGTGTTCGCAAGGATATATAGGCCTGTCATATTGTCGCAACTAAAATATCCTGCAGAGGCAAAAATACTTGGAAAATGATAAGGCAAGATCAATGGGTCCTTACATGCAAGTGTAAAGACGTCCTGCGATTTTGCCGCAATGAAAGGTGGCAGGGGAAGACCTCTAATTAGGGAGGTCTGACTTGGAAGACCACACAAAAATGATAAGGCAAGGTCAATGGGCCATTGCATGAAAGTGTAAAGGCGGCTTGCGACCTTGTCGCAACGATATATTTCAATAACGATAAAATAATTATTCAACAACATACATGATGACAACTAAAATCTTCCATCTGAAGATAAATAACAGAGGCAAGTATGGGAATGGAAAAGATGAAATATTGTTATTCATCTTCTGATGAAAGAGTTATACATCAATAATGTTAGCCAATTATATTACAAGGAAGAACTACCAAAAAAGGGGAAGTGAAGATTGAATTCGGGGGAAAAATCCAAGAAATACACTATGATAAGGATACGAAATGTACGAGATATTACAAGCGAGAAAAAGAAAACAAAAGAGTTATCTCTTTGGCGATTCTTCTTCTTCATCCGATTCTTGATCCGATTATTCTCATCGCCAGAATTTTCTTCTTCGCCAGCCTCGCTATCAGAAACGTCTGAGACAGGCAGATTCTCAGGAACCTTTTCAAGGAGACAGGGATATGAATGTAGAGGGATATTGTGGTCTTTACAAACATACTCCATGCCTCCATTGCGAAAACGAACAAAGATCGTTACTAAAGTTCTCCACTGTCGTTAGAAATTGTTTCTTCAACTTGGAATATCTATTCTCGCGAAGGGAGAGATTCTTTGCGAGTTGTTCTTTTTCGGTTTCGAGTTCTTCAATTCTCGCTGGAAAATTCTGGGCGAGTTGTTCTTTTTCAGATTCAAGCTCTCTAATTCTAACCTGAAGCCTCTTCTCAGATTCTGCAAATAAGAAATAACAAGTTAACAATTTACAAGCAATACTACGAAATAAGAAGCAATAAGGTATAATAAGCAACCTTCTCTCGTCGGATATCATATCTTTAACCAAGGAAGTATGCTCGGCGTGAAGACTAACATCAACACCTAGGTTATTTCGGCATTATCTAAAACTTTCGCAGCCCAGCGAATTGTCAATCACTTTTTATAACAAGGAGAGAACGAATTTGATCTTCTCGCTCACTAAGCAAGGAATTCTGGCGAAGCAATTCATCTCGCTCAATTTGTAATTCAAGGAGAGATTTTTGAAATGTTGCTAATGCCTGTGCACCATTATTAGCAATGCGATCTTTATCATCTATATGGTCACTAATTTTCTTCCTCAAAATTTTGGTTTCTTTATGGGACTCGAGAAACATTCGTTTAAATTGGTTGGCAGCACTTAAACCAGATCTATGCTCAATTTCTAAAAGACGATATTTGGTCTGAAGTTCATTTAATGAAAGAGAGTTAATTTTGTTCGATGAACTACTTAAAGAGTTGTTGAGGTGGGCGAGAAGAAGGTTATTATCCATAGGATCAGGAAATGTATGGAGAAGAATAGCCTCATCGGAGAGATTATATACATCTGCGAAAGTAATAAGTTAGGTAGCAATATGCGACCGATAAAATAAAAATAGTAAAAGGAGGTAAAATTTTATACCATAAAGCTGCTGATTGGCGTTTTGAAGAGAGGACACCTTATCCTTTTGGGAGTCAAGTTCGGTGTTTAACTTTTGAATTCTCTCGTCTTTATCGCGAGATGACGCAGCTTCGACCTCTAATTCTTGAATCTTCTTGCTCAATTGCAAATTCTTCTTTTCAAGATTGTTGCGTCTTCTTTCGAGATCTGAGGCAACTACAAAAGAAGTTCTTCCAACCTATAAAAGAAGATAGAAAAATCATTAATATATATATTTAAAAATTTAAAATTAACAGGGAAATACGATTGCATACATACCAAAGATCCAAGTGCATTCAAGAAGTCAGGAGACACAGTTCTAGAGGTTCCATTGAAAGAATTATTGCCCTCTAATAAAGTAGCATTACACACGTTTGCAAGAGTCCCGCAAAGAGAAGCTAGGGAGCATCTCCCATTCCTTGGAAACAATCGGAGAAGATGCTAGATAACCGATCCATAGAAGAACCGGTCGACGAAATCTTCTTGGCGAGAGAAGGATTCGAGTCATGGTTATCCTCGTCGAAGATTCGAGCTTGAGCTAAGGCGAGAAGAGGATTGGACCTTTCGCTTCTTAGTTAAGGGGGCGAGAGGATTTACCCTTGCGAGCGACAGTTTACCCTTACTTTTAATCTTCGCAGACAATAGTTTCTTCAACTCCAACCTTCGCATACGCGTAAAGATAAGAAATAGAGGCAACAATATTGTTTTAAATAAGAAGAAAGGAAGTGATTCTTACTTCACTCGTAAGCGATCGAAGCAATGTCAGAGTATCCTCCGACGGATCCTTTTTGTAGCTTCTTCTCAACCTGGCTATCTGAAAGATTTCACAAACTCAGCAATTATAGAAAGAAAGTTACGAAAGCCAAATTTGAAGTCAGAAACATACCTCTTTCTTCTTCTCAGGCCATTTGAATTCCCAAGGATGATACCCTGCGAGATTCGCAGGAAGAACGTGCGGGCCCGCGATATAAGGACCATTTAAAATCAAGGGTACAACCCACCATTTCTCATCTTTGGAGTGGCGAGGAGTAGTATTATTACCCGGATGCCAATCAATGTCTTGCATGAGTAATTTATCTTCAGAGACATTATCCTTTTTCTTCAGGCGAACGCCCCAGCGAGATTTCGCATTCACCATAGTTATCACCGAGTAATTTTCGAAAAAATTTTCCACAATGTATTTCTCAACAGCTATTTCCAAATCTGCGAATTTGGGATTTCTGACAGAGTTAGAGTATAAAGATCCTTTGCCTGCACCGCGGCTCGCGAACTCAAGCATCAGGCGAATACAATCGCCACTTAATTGATAAACAGCCCGAGAGAATTTTTCATGGGCCAAAATTTCATAAAATAAAGGCAACTCAGGATTGTACAAGGGAATGGGAAGTCCCGCGAGAAGCTGACCTAGCGAGACTATAATCTTTTGATCATCACATTGATGATCAGAAAGCAGCTTTGCAGAAAGAATAGATGAAGGTTCTTGATCAGGAATGGTTGATAGAGTAAAACCCTTCTCAAGCAACTTTTGTTGAACTTCTTCAAAAGAAGTTTTGTATGCACGACTGATGGAAGCCATTTATCAGTATGGGAATGGACGGGAGATTGGAGATTAAGATCAGCGCTAGAAAGGATGAAGAAAAGATTTGCAGTAGCAGGAGCGCAAATTGCGGAAGGAGAGAGTCGAAGAAAAGTTGCAGAGAGAAACTAAAGGATGAAAAGGAAGGGAAAAGAAAACTATATATAGGGAAAAAGATCCTCGAGAAAAACAAGGTCATTTAATGCGAAGAGACATGAATGGTCAAAAATAAGCGGTTGAAGGAAACGTGTCAAGAAAAGACATTAATAATCAAAATCCGTGTAAAAGTACAAAACTGAAACAGATAAAGATAAGCAGTCGCGGAAACAATATTGTAAGAATCTCATGATACTCTTCCCTTCGCAGGAGAAATATAAGGAGAGACAGGAGACGGTATTTCGTATATATCTCAAAGAAGTTTCGGAACTTGGCAAAAGAATAGAGGCAAGTACGTACTTTTTAAGGAAAGTATTCTTTTGCTCGTTCCTTCACCAATTGAAACCACGGAATATGACAATAATGAATTTTTCCTTCAAATCGCTCTTCAAGCAATATTCAAGGAAAAAGAGGCAAGATGTAGGATCATAATATCGCAATGAACAAGGCTCGCGAGATTAATGAACGACGGCATCGCGAGGGAGTCGCAGGGAACTAAAATAAACGACGCAATGAATAACGACAGGCAAAACATAAAGAAGACGTGAGACCTGGCGAGGATTAAGAAGTGTCGCGAGAGTGAATGTTTGTGCATCTGCGACACTTCGCGAGACATTCCCGAAAATAAAGGGGAGCTTAGTTGTCATCCACTATGTATTACCCTATATAAAGGGCTAAATGAGTCTGTAAGAGGGAGAGATCTTTTTTGGAATTGTTAGGCAAGTCATTAGGAGAGAGAAAGTTTAAGAGTGTTTTAACTTCTAAGTGTAATTCTATTTTCCTATGTAAACACTTCATGAATTCAATCAATAAATGTTCTTGATCTTACATCTTCCAATGGATTAATTAAGCAAAATCGAGTAAGGGGTGTAGTGTGGGAAATCCTGCTACTACACCACCTACTGAGCCCAACATCACTGAAAGCACTCATTCAGGTGTTACACTACCGGTCACAAGGGCCAGAGCCGATGTCGCCTCTAATGCTTTTACGCAACCTACCAATCCTGGCAACACCAAAAGCCCTCCTCCAGGTGTTACACCACCGATCACCAGGGCCAGAGCTATCGCTACCGCCCCTAATGCCTCGTCAAGTATGGAACCTCCGACCGCCACCAGGACTCCAGTTACCCCATCAACAGGACGAGAAACCGGAGGAGCCAGAGGGAGCCGACCCTATACCACCATCACCGATTTGATGGAACGACAGGAGGTCCTTGCTCGAGCCCAAACGGACATGGTCTCAACTCAAAAAGAAGTACTCATATTTCTCAAGGCTCTGACAGAACGTCTACCACAGGAGTCACGCCCTCTAGGGCCGATGAGAAACACCACCAACACTCCTGGCGCCGACACCTCGATAGAACGCATTGACATAGACGAGGGGATCCATGCTGGAACCCCGCCGGAGAGAAGCCGGCCGTCCAATTTTGTCACACGAGAGGATTTGGAACAACTTCTTCGGAATCGAGTCAAAAGCGATGAAATAGACATACATCAGCATCAACCTCCTTACCCACCCGAGATACAAAGAATTCCTCTCCCAAGAGGGTACTCATCTCCTCAATTCACTCTGTATGACGGTACTGGAAATACACGAGAGCATATCTCTCGATTCCTGGAGTCCCTGGGCGAACACGAACACGAATACAATCACATTCTCCGTCTGAGGGAGTTTTCGAAATCGCTTACTGGAAGATCATACACGTGGTACAACAACATCGCGCCAAACAGCATCCCCAACTGGGGTGACATGGTTACCGCGTTTTACAAGAAATTCTTCTTCGTGTCCGAACAAGTTACCTTCTAGGACATAGGGAGGATGTACCAACGAGACAACGAACATCCGAATGAGTTCGTCAAGAGATTCAGGGTTCAAGCACTAGACTGTTATCACCCAAACGTGACCGAGGAACAATTGTTGAATTCCTGCATCAACGGTATGGCTCCCATTTACCGTGCCTTGCTAGAAAACTTACGTTCCCTCACATTCTCTGAACTCCACGAAGCTGCCAAGCGATCAGCCACGACAGCACCAACATTATTAGAAAGAGCCAGACCAACCAGAACCGAAGACATACGCGAAACTCGCGGAAGTAGACGTCTCATCAACAAGCAGTACAACGTCGGCCCCTCCTCTGTGAGTGTGGTAGACGAGGGAGGAAAAATGAAGGTCCCCGTTACATACCAGCAGCCTAAAACGCGAGGCGCCAGCACGACGAGCAGCTCCGCCACGAAGAGCCGCCGCTAAAGCTCCCATGCGTCGTCACGAAGATGAATGAAGTGTCTTGGATTTTTCATTTCCCATTGAGGAGGTAATCAAACTCCTAGAGGCATGGGTTCAAGATGATGTTATCAGACTACCATCTCCCAGGCGCCCACCAACCGAAGCCGAGATGGCAAATCCCAAATATTGCCACTACCACAGATTTGTTCATCACCCAACCAGTGATTGCAATAAACTAAAACTTATCTTTAAGGAAAAAGTAGGGGTAGGAGAACTTCAGCTGGGGAACGAGGGAGTACATAGAAATCCACTTCCGGTGAGGAATTGCGGGTTCTCCGGGGACTCCGTACGCGAGACTGTACAATCTATAATGCAGCATGTATGCGAAATTCTCTACTTTTCCAAGGCGCAGCGCCAAGATATTTTCATGGATCTCAATCGTATCGTGTCAGGCAGACGAATTTTCCCTACCACGGAAACCGCGCAAAAAACCCAAGCGCTATCAGGAAACTATACTGAAAAGCACAACTGGGGACTGCTGACCACGGCCTACTTAAGAGGCATTGAATTCAGCAACACACTAATTGACGCGGCCTCTGACTTCAACGCCGTTACTTTCAAGACTCTGAAAGTTGCGGGAGTTTTGAAGCAAGAAGCTACCAATCTCCCGTCCATGATCAAGAACTCGGAGGGGGAAGCCTTGAACGCGCACGGATACGTTAACCTCGAGATCAAGATAGGAGGCACCATGACGCATGGCAAGTTTCACATTGTCAAAGAACTAGGCTACGACATGATCTTGGGGCGCTCGTGGGTATCCGACAACAAAGCAAAACTGGGAACGTCTCCTCTGCTGATGTCGACACCCGATAGAATCTCCAACAAGCCATCCAACCCACAGCCGCGTCAACAACTTATCGACGGAATTCGATCACCCGTGGAAAACCCGTTGGCACTGACTCGTAGGCTCCAAACACAAGTAAGTCTGGTCGAACGATCTTCTCCATCACCAGTCATTCCTTCTTTTAGCCCGTCATAGGGACTCAGTACTATTGGAGGCATGGGTGCTGTCAAAAGATGTGAATGGGGCGCCGGGCCATTCAAGCGCTTTGTCAAGGATCTGGAAACTGCAGTCGAAACTGACGAGACCAAGATTCAAGCGGTTGCACATCACCCGAACTCATTTCAGATTGGAGATATGGTAGTAAAAGCGACTTCGTTTCAAGTCAGAAAGGTAACAGTGAAGATAGCTGCCCGGACTGATCTACCCAAAGGCAAAGAAGACGAGCCATATCTCGGTGGCGAGCGTCCTTACGGGTGGATATTGCAAGCTCATCAACACCGACAAGCTAGAGGGCGTGATAGTTCACTCGCGATGGCTCAAACCTTTTAATACCTAAGGCGTTGTACTACTTTCTCTTCCAGCACCTTTCTTTTAATACTTCCTCAGCCATTTCCCTTTCCACTTGATACTTGTATTCCCCGAGATGAATGCACCGCTTGCATTCTCCATTAAGTTTTCGTTTTTATTTAAAGCATACCTTTTCTTCCAAATGAGTCTTCCGAATCTCGGAAAAAAAAACCGTACTAGAAGTACCTTATTCAATCGTTCGAAGCTCTGATGGGAATAATATACGAATATGGAAAGTCGAGCAACCTATTCTAATGGAAAAGAAGCTTTATTCAAGGATGTGAAACCACAAACAGGATAATAATTGGCGAAACCCTAGCTTCGCCACAAATATGAAGAAGGTGAAAATGAGTCTGCGAAGCGTCAACTACGCAACAAGTAAAAACAATAACAACGGAAACTAGTAATCAAAAGCAGATACACGAGTTCCCAACTCCTCGGTCAGATCCCCTTTCAAGCACTTTCCCCAGCAATCTTTCGGGCAGCAAAGGTTCCATCTGAAGGCCGCATCAGCAGTAGCAGCCTCAACGTCCCACCTGGAAGCCGTCTCAGCAACAACAACATCCGTCTCCTTCCCGACGTCCGCTTCAACAATTGGCCCAGCATACGCCACCATGACTCCCCCGATGTCACCAACAACAGTTTAGGCGTCTACTCTGAAAGTTGTTTCGGTTTCATCGAATGCAGCGTCGCCTTCCTCAACAACCTTTCGAGGAGGATTTCCCGATTCATCCACATCAAAATCAAGGATTATGACGCCTTCTTGAACAGAGAAGTTACGTGGGTTTTCCCCTAAAAATTTTACAAACTCGGTCTTCCGTCGTTTCAACCGAGAAGCAGACCGTTCCACCCTAGCACTGGGCTGTGAAGAAGTATTGTTGCACTGAAGCCTTTCAACGCACTGGGATGCTTCGTCACCTTCCCATTTCTCCTCCATGTTCACCGAAGCTAAGAAGGTCTAAACACACACCCGCACTTCGCCTAGATAGGTAGGAGGTATGTCCCGAATAATTCCACCAGCTTCACGGAACAGAGATTCAACTCTATCTAATGCCTCCTCATGAGAATAAAACTGGTTTTCACCGATTCCAAAGTTCTTCTCCGAAGAGTTAGAGGTGTGGCTGTCACTGGAAGACCCATTATGCGCTACAAAACCAGAGAAGGGGGGGTAAGTTTTCACCTTGTCTACACCAACAACCTACATCAGAAAGAAGACAAAACGAAAAACCAAAAATAAAAAAACACGAAGATGATACCTGTAAAGGGGACGAGCATAATTTCCAAGCAATCTGTGCGAATGAAGGGTTCAAGATCATCTCTTATATCTAGCAGAGCGACGAAGTCCCGAAAAGGAAAGCTCCCTATTAGCCGCGAATTAAGGCGTGATATCAAGTTTTAATTAGAACCTATTATACCAGCAAAAATAAGGAAAAGTCTCATGCCTGGCCGTGCGATATAATTAGGGTTTGATGAGAAAGCGTGGAGGAACGTGTTCGAGACACACTTGCCCGCATTATTACCTCTCTGACGCCATCAATAAGGTTTGAAAGCAGAATCGGCAACGTAACACTTTTGGGATTTAGATAAGGAAAGGATTTCCTATTCGAGATACGCATGGAAGAATGCAGCCGGGCCTGCAGTAACAAGCCTCACGGTATCAATAATCCGCGCCATGCCTCATCTCATGATAGCCCAACAGTCCACGCCGTACCACGCCAGCATCCAAGTCGCGCCCGAGCCTCACCGAGCCAAGTCACGCCGGGTCAAGCCAAGTCGTGTCACGCCTAACCAAGTCGCGCCTGTAGGATCAGAATATCGCGACATCTTTACCTTGCGAGATCCATAAACGACAGTATTGCGAAGGTGTCGCAGGGAAATAATATAAATGACGCAATGGGTGACGACAGCCAGAACATGAGAAAAGTGTGAAGATTTGGCGAGATTTAGGAGTGTCGCGAAGACGAACATTTATACACTTGCGATACTTCGCGAGTCATTCCTGAAAATAAAGGACAGCTTAGCTGTCATCCACTATGTAATACCCTATATAAAGGGTTGAGTAAATCTGTTGTAAGAGAGTTCTTTTTGGATTCTTAAGCAAGTCATTAGGAGAGAGAAAGTGAAGAGAGATTGTAATTTCTTTAGCTCTGTACTATCTTTCTTTGTAAACATTTCAAGAAAATAATCAATAAAATCTATTGTTATTCATCTTCAAATGGATTAATTGTGTTGAATCTAATGAGGGGTGTAGTGTAGGAAATCCTGCAACTACATATGCGCTAGAAACAGGGACTGAGTAGAAGATCAACCTTGTGAATTGAAAGAATCAGGAGTAACGAGAAAGAAATTTTGAATAATTTTCAAACAATTTACTAAAATTGAGAAATGGCTAGAAGAAGGAATGCATCAGAACAACCAGCAATTGTGAGGAGAAGCGGGAGACTAGCTGGAGAAAGGAGAAATGAAGTAGTTGAACCATCAAGAATAAACGCAAGAGATAGAGAAGAAGGCCAAATTCAACCACCAATTCAACCAGCACCGAATAGAGTAATAGATTATGATAGGGTGAGCGTGCATACATGGAGATCAGATTCTGTGGAAGAAAGAGAAGAAGTGCAACAATTGATAAATAATGGACAAGAGGAGAGAAATCGAGAAGAAATGGGAGAAACAGCTCATAGAAATGAAGAAATCGTAGCATTAGAAACGTTGAGACAAACAATACATGAAGAAAGACGATTAGAAGCGGAAGAACGCGCAAATTTAACAAGGAAAAACCATGAGTTAAGAATGGAAAATATGAGGTTGCAGAATAGGAGGTCGAGAAGTAATACCAGGTCAAGACCAGGATCGGTTAGAGATGATAGAGGGAGAATGTTACATGTAGAAAATGTTAATGAAGAAAATTTAGAAAGAGAGCTAAATCTCGGTGAAGGATACTGCGAAAGAAGGGAAGTGGTGTGTATTCCGCGTCCAGAGATTTTACAGGGTGACCAAAATAATGGAAATCAAGGAAATAGGCAGCAGAATAATCCAATTGATGAAGAAAATCAGGAAGAAGGAAGAAGAATACTGCATGAAGAGAAACACAGAGGAAACAAAAAGAGATTGAAGATGACATCGAAAAGCATTATATTGAACAAGCGCGTCTAGCTCGCGAAAGGGAAAGATTAAGAGTAGAAATGGAAGAACGAGAATTGGAGGAAGCAATCCGTGAAATAATCATGACAATCGAGAAAGAAGACGCGAGCAAAATCGCAATAATGGAAATATCAATGAAGAGTATGAAAGAATACAAAGGAGAGCTGATAGACAACCAAGAAGAGAAAACGATGGATATAATGGTGTGCGAATTCGAGAACGAGATGGAGGAGAAAATCGCAGAGAAAGAAGAGAAGAAAATGTTTGAACAAGAAAATCAAGATAGACATGAACGCAGAAGGAGAGAAACGGAACTAAAAAGACCAATAAATTCGAACCCTGATGTAAATGAACAAATCTTAAGAGAGTTGGCAGAGATGAGAGGAATGTTGAATAATAGAAGAGGAGGAGGAAGAAGACAATTGGATGAGGCCATCGAAGAAGCCGCGAAAACTCCTTTACGCTAGAGGTGCGATTAGGTGGAATACCCCCAAAATGCAATTTACCCGCATTAACCAAAGCATTTTTGATGGAACAACTTGCGCAATACAACACATCAAGGCGTATGTGAGATGTATGTTACAATGGGAAAATCATGACGCTATATTGTGCAAATATTTCGCATCAAGTTTAACAGGAGAAGCACTGAAATGGTTTGAGGGTTTACCAAGAAACACCATCACGTCATTCAACCATTTACAAGCTATATTCTTAGGGGCATACATAAGTAACAACTCCTCGCGACCAGGAATTGAAGATGTATTTGGGCTGAAACAAAGAGTTGGCGAAAGTTTAAGACACCTAACTGTGAGATGGAATACGATGTGTAGCGAGATGGCTGGAAGAGTGGATGAAAGATATCTCATTTTATCATTTATAAACGCTATGTTCGCAACCAATGTGCTATATATTCAAATTTTTAGAGTCAAGAATACAATCAAGATGACGGAGTCATGAGAACTTCAAGAGGAGTATATTGCTTTAGAGGAAAGGCAAAATGAGATGGAATCATATCCAATTGCGAATACAAGTTCAAATGCTGCGAATGCAAGTTTATTACCAAAACTGATAAACACGGTGGCGAGTACTTCGCAAGGTCAACAAGAAAGGGTAACAGATGATGGACAACCGAAGATAGTAGCCATGGGAAGCCGTGATCAAGAAGAATTTGAGAGAGAAAGGAACTACTACAACCGTGGTGGCAATAACAAAATTCAAAGACTTGATCATCCGCAGGAGACTTATGGAAGTCAAAGGTAGAATTATCATGGAGGACAGCGACGTCACAGAGTAGTATGGGAAGAAATAAAAATGCCAGCATTAAATGCTAGTGTTGAAAAAAATATGGGAAGCTATACTCTTGATGGAAAACATACCTGCGCCATGGAACATGGGGAATAAGCCACCACCAAGTGATAGAAGTCATGAGTTCTGTTCTTACCACCGTTTTCATGGACACTTAACAAATGACTGCAGAAATATAAAAAGAATCATTCTTAAAATGATTGACCAAGGAAAGCTAAGTCATTTTCTGAAAAGTGAAGAGAAGGTTCAGCCATTACCACCACCACTAGAAATGCACAGAACAAATTCAGCAAAGGGGAAAGAAACATTCGTAATAGAAGTTGGATCGAAAGCTAAAAATTTGTTTTGCAACTCCATTGTACATTCTTACCGAACAATTGAAGATTTTCACGATAATGTTCTCAGTAGGGTTTTTGCGAGGGATGCTAATAATAAAGAAGTGATGAACATTGCGAAGACGTCGCAGTTAAAATAATGGCAAATGCAGATTATTTCTTTCAACGCAGAAGAGGTTCCTGAAGGCAAAGAGACGCATGACAACCCATTGGTTGTAAAATTGGAAATTAATCCAAAACCTGTAGATGGCGAAGACGATGAAGCAGAGAATTGTTGGGCGATCAATAGAATATTAATTGATACGGGGATCTCAGTAAATATTCTTTTCTACCATACTTACAAGACTATGGGGGAGAAGGATGAAGAATTGATACCTTCGACATATAAGATATATGGTTTCAATGGAACAGCGAATAAGCCTAAAGGAGAAGTTCATATGAGAATACCTTTGCAAGGATTATCAACGGGGATTTTGTTCTGTGTAGTTGACGTGGAGTCCCCTTATAATGCATTGATCGGAAGGCCATGGTTGCACGAAATTCTGGGCGTCGCGTCAACTTATCATCAATGCATAAAATTTCCTCATCCTAGCGGTGTTGGAATTATAAAGGGAGATTGGACGGAAGGACAAAAATGCTATGAAATCAACGTGGAGAGTTGCGAAGAGAGAGCTGCGAAAAGAAAGGGTTGGAAGCAACATGCAAAAGATGAACAAAGAAGAGAAAGATTAATGGTGGATGCCATTGATGTAAGAGGAGAAGATACATTGCGAAACAAGTGCATGAAAACAGTGGAAAATTATGATGGAAAGGAAACATTAAGAGATTTGAATGGTGTAGAGGCAGAGAGTAGCGGGAGCAAAAGGTATAAGAAGTGAATAATCATCAAAAAGCAATAACAAAAGCTTGTTAAGGGTAAGAGGAATCAGATTCTGCGAAACAAAAAATAAAAACAAAAAAAAAATATTATAAGAAACAAAAATATGAAGGTCCGATAAAGGAAGAATAGATGAGGCAGTCAACTTCTATGACTACCTTCCTTTCGCGAGATAAGATGCTGGGTTAACGCCGAACAACCATTCTCCAGTTGATCCATGGCGTTGTCAAAATTATTTCCAACTAATTCTTTCAGAGGATCTCACCATCAAAAATGTATGACAATTTGATTGAAGAATTGAAAAAACAAAAATGATTAAACAATGTAAGATTGTGCGATAGCTTCGCAAACAAAATGAATGATTGAATGAATTAGCAAAAATGAAAGAGTGAGTGAATGGGACGAACCTTTATGGCGTACACCCTAGTTCGCGAATGATATTTCGTAAGAGGCAAATGTAAGACCTAAAGTGCGTCATATAAGGGGGTATCTCTTGACATGGCTCAGGGGAAAGGTTGCACCGCTCCTGGAACCTGAGTCATGGAGATTTGGGGCCCATGAAAGCCTATCCGGGAGAGATACCTTGGATTTCCAACTATATATATATAAGGTTATACCCCGGTTGGACGCCCGAGGGTCTCTTCCAAGGAGTCGATGTATGCTCAAGGCGCCGGGTACACGGTTGAGCCAAGAGTGCACAGGGCATTTGAAGTGTCTCGGCCACTCTTGGCAAGTCTTGGTATATGCTTGCACTCGGCCCGAAGAAAACTCCACTTAGGGTGCAGTCTCGTAACCATAAACCATATAGGTATAAGGGATAAGAGGCTGCGAAAACAACTGGTTGTTGTTAAGACCGGATGGGAGGAGCTAGTCTTGTATGGCCGATGTACGCCTCCTTGAAGGGGCAACCAGGGGGAAGATAAGGGCGGCACCCTCCATTAGGGAGCTGATAAGTGTCAAAAGACGCAAATGTCATGAGGCTTTATTTTTCGCAAGGAAATTTAGGCTTGTCATATTTGTGCGATGATCCTGTAGAGGCAATAATACTGACGCAAGGATAAGGCGAGATCAATGGGTTTTTGCATGAAAATGCAAAGACGTCCTGCGATTTCGTCGCAAAGACGGCAATGTCATGGGATTTTACATTCGCAAGAATATTTAAGCCTGTCACATTGTCGCGAATAAAACGTCCTGCCGAGGCAAAAATACTTAACAAATGATAAGACAAGGTCAATGGGTCATTACATGAAAATGTAAAGACGTCCTGCGATTTTGTCGCAACGAGGGGTGGCGAAATAAGACCTTTAATTAGGAAGGCAAAATAAGACCACACAAGAATGATAAGGCAAGATCAATAGATTTCTTCATTTGTGAAGACATCCTGCGATCTTGTCGCAATGATGAACTTCAACATAACTAAAGATATAGACATACATAAAATTGAGGAAGCAAATAAGCTTGCGAAAACGATTATGTTCCATCATAACATTACAA
Source organism: Papaver armeniacum (assembly GCA_023531295.1). NCBI lineage: Eukaryota > Viridiplantae > Streptophyta > Magnoliopsida > Ranunculales > Papaveraceae > Papaver > Papaver armeniacum. The sequence goes on along the minus strand of JAJJWW010012403.1, from coordinate 31,890 downwards.
ATAATAAAGGCCAAAGTCAGAGATTTCATTACTCAGAGATAATTGATCAAATCTCTCATTTGAAAATGAATAACAGAGGCAAGTATGGGAATGAATAGGATAAGATTTTGTTATTCATTTCCACATGATGGATTTATGTATTCATAATGTTTGGTCGATTGAATTATAAAGGAGAATTGCTTGATATGCGCAAATAAAGAAAACAACGATTGAATTCATATTTAGCAATCCAAGAAGATTAAAAGAGTATATATACAGATATTACAAGAAGCGAAAGAAGAAAAAGAAGTTATTTCTTTGGGGATTCTACTTCTTGGTCAGATTCTTCAATTCCATCATTCTTTTCGCCAAATTCTTCTTCTTCGCTAGCTTCACTATCAGAGACATCCGAAAAAGGTATATCCTCGGGAATATCATCGCGAAGACAAGGATATGAACTAAGAGGAATGCGGTGATCATTGCAAACCATTTCAATAGTTTGATTGCGAAAACGAACAACATTATTGTTGAAATTCGCCACTGTAGCTTGCAGTTGTTTCTTCAACTTAGAATACTTGTTATTGCGAAGAGAAAGGTCTTCTGCGAGTTCCCCTTTTTCAGACTCAAGTTCTTCAATCCTTGTTTGATATTTCTTCTCGGATTCTGCAAAACATATGACAATGAATTAACAACACAATAACATTACTACAGAGATAAGGAGCAGTAAAGTATAATAAACAACCTTCTCTGTCAGATATCATGTCTTTAACCAAGGCAGTATGCTCGGCATGAAGACTAACATCAACGCCTAAGTTATTCCCGGCATTATCTAGAACCTTCGCAGCCCAAGCGAATTCATCATCATTATTTATAACAAGAAGCGAACGAATTTGATCTTCTCGCTCATTAAGTATGGCATTCTGACGAAGAGATTCGTCTCGTTCAATTTGTACTTCAAGGAGAGATTTTTGAAATTTTGCTAATGCATGTGCACCTTTATTAGCAATACGGTCTTTGTCATCTATGAGACCACTAATTTTCTTCCTTAAAGTTTCGGTTTTCTTATGGGAATCAAGGTACATTTGTTTAAATCGGTTGGCTAAACCTAAACTAGATCTATGCTCAATCTCTAAGAGACGATATTTGGTTTGAAGTTCATTTAACGGAAGGGAATCAATTTTGTTTGACGAACTGCTTAAAGATTCATTGAGATGAGTGAGAAGAACATCATTGTCCATAGGCTCGGGAAATGAATGGAGAAGAATGGCTTCTTCAGAGAGATTATATATGTCTGCGAAAATAATAAATCAGGAAAAGAAAAGCAGATGATAAAATAAAGACGACTTGAAGAGTAAAAGTTTTATACCATAAAGTTGTCGATTCGCACTTTGAAGAGTAGACATTTTAGTCTTTTGAGAAGCAGATTCAACTTCCAACTGTTGAATTCTTTCATCTTTCTTGCGAGACATCGCAACTTCAGTTTCTAGTTCTTGGATCTTCTTTTTGAGTTGGAGATTTTTCTTTTCAAGGTTGTCGCGTCTTTTCTCGAGATCTGAGGCAACAACAAAGGAAGCTCTCCCAGACTATAAAGGAAAATAAAGAAATTGTTAAGAGAAAGCTTATAATCGAAATTATAGAGAAGCAAAGGAATATGAACATACCAAAGCAGTGAGAGCATTTAAGTGACTGGAAGTCAATGTTCGGGAAACTCCGCGAAAAGATTCATTATCCTCTAACAACGGGGCATCACAAATTTTAGCGAGAGCTTCGCAAGTAGCAGTTAAATGATCATCTCCTAATCCTTGCATAGAATCGGAGAAGACACTAGACAATTGCGCCATAACAGAAATAGTCGAGTGATTCTCCCTCGCAGAGGAAGTACCAATCTCATTTTCATCCTCGTCAGAGCTTTCGCCGGTTTGAGAACTAGAATGAGAAGAGGGTTGGGTTTTCCGCTTTTTAGAAAATGGAGCAGAAGACTTGTCCTTGCGAAGAGTGATTTTATCCTTGCCCTTAACCTTCGCAGCTTCGGGGATGTTTGTTTCTTCAATAACCTTCGCACACGAATGAAGATAAGAAATAGAGGCAACAATATTGTTAAAAATAAGAAAAGAAAATATTTCTTACTTCATCCGTGATCGATCGGAGTATCGCCAGAGTACTCGCCTTTGGGTTTCTTTCATAACTTTTCCTCAGTTTGTCAACCTGTAAACTTTGCAAATTCAATAAATGTTTGTCATCGGTAATATCGCAAAAGCAAAACCTGGAAAAAGGAAACATACCTCTTTTGCCTTCTCGGGCCACTTAAATTCCCAAGGATGATAGTTTGCGAGATTCGCAGGGAGTACGTGTGAACCTGCGATATAGGGTCCATTCAAAAATAAAGGAACAACCCACCATTTTTCATCTTTGGAATGACGAGGAGTACTATTGTTGCCCGAGTGCCAGTCAATATCTTGCATGAGTAGCTTGTCATCGGAAATATTATCTTTTCTTTTTAACCGAGCACCCCAACGAGATTTATCATTTCTCATATTTATTACTTTATAATTTTCAAAAAAGTTGTCCACGGTATACTTCTCAGCGACTATTTGTAAATTTGCGAATTTAGGATCTCTGACGTCATCAGGATATAAAGATCCTTTACCAGCGCCACGATTGGCGAATTCAAGCATTAGACGGATGCAGTCGCCGCTCAATTGATAAATAGCTCGCGAGAATTTCTCGTGAGCAAGAATTTCATAGAATAATGGTATCTCGGGATTGTATAGAGGAATGGGAAGGCCCGCGAGGAGTTGACCTAATGAGACTATGATTTTCTGATCATCACATTGATGATCAGAAAACAGTTTTGCAGAGAGAATAGACGAAGATTCTTGATCAGGAATGGTTGATAAAGTGAAACCCTTCTCCTGCAATTTCTTTTGAGTTTCTTCAAAAAAGGGGTTTATATGTACGACCAAGTGAAGCCATTAATATAGTATGGGAATGAATGAAGAATTGAAGATTGAGAGAATTGAAGGGGAGGATTACAGATGGCGAAACGCAAATTGCGGAGGAAGAAAGTTGAAGGGAAGTTGCGGAGGAAAATAAAAGAGAAAAAGAGAAGGGTAAGAAAACTATATATAGAGAAGAGAATCCTCGAGAAAAACATATGCATTTAATGCGAGATGGGACGTGAATGGTCAAGAATAAGCGGTTAAAAGAGACGTGTCAAGAAAAGAGTGGAAGAAGAAACACCTGTAATAAATTCCGTACATGAATAAAACGGATAAAAGTGAACAATCGCGAGATAAAGATGAGCAATTACGACATTTTAAAATATAAATTCTCATGACATTTTCTCCTTAGCAGAAAAGACATGAGAAGAGGCAAGATGTAGGATCAGAATATCGCGACATCTTTACCTTGCGAGATCCATAAACGATAGTATTGCGAAGGTGTCGCAGGGAAATAATATAAATGACGCAATGGGTGACGACAGCCAGAACATGAGAAAAGTGTGAAGATTTGGCGAGATTTAGGAGTGTCGCGAAGACGAACATTTATACACTTGCGATACTTCGCGAGTCATTCCCGAAAATAAAGGACAAACTTAGTCATCATCCACTATGTAATACCCTATATAAAGGGTTGAGTAAATCTGTTGTAAGAGAGTTCTTTTTGGATTCTTAAGCAAGTCATTAGGAGAGAGAAAGTGAAGAGAGATTGTAATTTCTTTAGCTCTGTACTATCTTTCTTTGTAAACATTTCAAGAAAATAATCAATAAAATCTATTGTTATTCATCTTCAAATGGATTAATTGTGTTGAATCTAATGAGGGGTGTAGTGTAGGAAATCCTGCAACTACAGCGCCCAAGCCAAGCCGCGCAACGCCCGCGACTCCAATCCAAGTCGTGCAAATACATGCGGCTCCCATCCCAAACCGACCAACTCGATAAGCCAACGCCTCCACATTCCTTAACCCAGCAAAGATGACGCGTGGCCAAACCAAGCCAACATCCTACAGCAATCGCATCTACTATTTCACGGTCTAGCCAGTAACGACGCGAGCAGAATTCATGCAAGGTCGCCAACACAAGGATCACGAAATTCAGAACACTCTCGAAAAAGGTTAGACGAATCATCCTAGTCATCTTTCATGACCCGCTGTTTCGATTTTGTCCTTGTATGTCACCATCTTATGCTTACCTCGCAAAAACGCTCCTGTTCCGAGCTAAGCAGGGGACTTAATATTGATGGTGGTTTTTATCTTAGGGATAAAATCGTAAAACCGTACATCTGACATGACGTCACTATGACCAATAGCGCATTTATTGAATCAATCAGCGTATTTACGTAAGAATTACCAGGGTACCTTTTTTTATACATGTGTCATGTTCCACGACAGAACCCTTAGTATTAACTGACATCACCTTTGTATACACCTAACCCTAATTCTCCCACCGTGCCAATGGCAAACCATGCTAGCCACATCTCTGCGCCAAGGCATGACAACCATGCCAGCCGCACCACCGTTCCAATGGCAAACCATGTCAGCCATGTCTCTGCGCTAAGGCATGCCAACCATGCCAGCCGCACCACCGTGCCAATGGAAAACCATGCCATCCACGTCTCTGCGCCAAGGCATGCCAACCATGCCAGCCGCACCACCGTGCCGACGATAAACCATGCCAGCCACGTCTCTGCGCCAAGGCACGCCAACCATGCCAGCCGCACCACCGTGACAATGGCAAACCATGCCAGCCACGTCTCTGCGCCAAGGCATGCCAACCATGCCAGCCGCACCATCGTGCCAATGGCAAACCATGCCAGCCACGTCTCTGCGCCAAGGCATGCCAACCATACCCGCCGCTCCACCGTGCCAATGGCAAACCATGCCAGCCACTTCTCCACTCCCAAACGAAGGGTTGCAATAATCAACGGCTACCCTTCTCTTCGAGATACAGATATCGACCATCCAAGTTCGCCACCTAACGCACGGCAACTTGCGGCCCAAGGCCAAACACCACGGTTTGCACCAAACCCTAGTTTTGGCCGCGCCTATACCATGTCAGCCTCTCCTTCACATCATTAGCTGCCAAAACGAAGGGTTGCAACGATCAACGGCCACCCTTCCATCTAAGATGCATATCTTAGCCGTCCAAAGTCACCAGCTGACGCATGGCAACTTGCGGCCCAAAGCCAAAACACACGGTTTGCACCTAAACCCTAATTTGGCCGCGCCTACTCATTGACAAGGCCATGAATCAACGTTGGCTGCTACAAACGAAGGGTTACAATAATCAACGGCTACCCTTCTCTTTGAGATGCAGATTTCGACCACACAAGTTCGCCACCTGACGCATGGCAACTTGCGGCCAAAGCCAAAACACACGATTTGCACCTAAACCCTAATTTGGCCGCGCCTACTCTATGGCAAAGCCATGCTCAACGCTGGCTGCTACAAACGAAGGGTTGCAATAATCAATGGCTACCCTTCTCTTTGAGATGCAGATCTCGACCATACAAGTTCGCCACCTGACGCATGGCAACTTGTGGCCCAAAGCCAAAAAACACGGTTTGCACCTAAACCCTAATTTGGCCGCGCCTACTCTATGGCAAAGCCATGCTCAACGCTGGCTACTACAAACAAACTGTTTCAATAATCAACGGCTACCCTTCTCTTTGAGATGCATATCTCGACCACACAAGTTCGCCACCTGACGCATGGCAACTTGCGGCCCAAAGCCAAAACACACAGTTTGCACCTAAACCCTAATTAGGCCGCCCCTACTCTATGGGAAAGCCATGCTCAACGCTGGCTGCTACAAACGAAGGGTTGCAATAATCAACGGCTACCCTTCTCTTTGAGATGCAGATCTCGACCACACAAGTTCGCCACCTGACGCATGGCAACTTGCGGCCTAAAGCCAAAACACACGGTTTGCACCTAAACCCTAATTTGGTCGCGCCTACTCTATGGCAAAGCCATGCTCAACGCTGGCTGATAAAACGAAGGGTTGCAATAATCAAAGGCTACCCTTATCTTTGATATGCAGATCTCGACCACACAAGTTCGCCACCTGACGCATGACAACTTGCGGCCCAAAGCCAAAATACACGGTTTGCACCTAAAACCTAATTTGGCCGCGCCTACTCTGTGGCAAAGCCATGCTCAACGCTGGCTGCTAAAACGGAAGGTTGGAATAATAAAAGGATATTCTTCCCTTTGAGATGCGGATCTCGACCGTTCAAGTTCGCCACCTAACTTACGGACCAAAGCCAAAACATCACGTTTTGCATCTAAACCCCAAATTTGGCCGCGCCTATTCTTTGGCTAAGCCATGTCGACTCTACCATGGCCACTGGCATGCCACCAAGCCACACGTAACACCTTGCTGCACGTTTTCCCATGAAAACACTCGAGACATCTAACACATGTCACAAACTTGGGGATGCTCATAGAGGGTATTGGTTTGGCGGTTTACAGCGTGCGGTGTAAACTACGCCCGTTACATGAAAGTGTCATAAGAATAAGGAGGTTAGTAAATACAGGGAGTAATGGTGAAACACTTTCCTTCATTATGGAACATCAATTCCAGGCGTTACCGGTTACCACCTCCTCCCATTTACTCATCCGTTTCTATTTCTTACAAGACCAGAGTACGTTTAACTTTGACTTGTATAAATAGGTCTTACCTATTTCCAACGAACAACAAGTTTTTGGTCAGGAGCATACAACACTCAGAAACCACTTGCTAGCTTTCCCATCTATTAGCTTTCACTTTCTGATACAAGTCAAACAACTACTCTTCCAGAATCAACTATTCTGGTCTCAACACTTTCTTCACTTCCCTCCCTAAAACCAACCCTTGTCCTTCACTTTGTGACCGAAGCAAGTCTGGAATGGCCATTTCTTGGTTTAGGCCGGATTTGTACAGATTGATCTCTCGAATCTAAAGTACTCCCACTTTAGGGTTTAGGGTTTAAACTCAGTTTCTCACCCACTCACGCGAAATTACCGAAATCAGCAGAAACCGTTTTCACCCTCAAACAGTAGTTAATGTCTATGATGCTCTTGCTGTGGCAGTAGGGAATGTAAACGTTCCTAAGAATATTGGCGAATACAATGCTGCTGAGATACTTGCTGCAAAGCAAAACTCCGACGGTTTGAATGCCATCATACATGCCATTACCCCAAATCTTCAGCACCATGTGTCAAATTGCACTAGGTCTAAAGATGCGTGGGATATCTTAGAAACCGTATTCGAAGGTAATACCAGTGAAAAGGAAGCTAGGCTTTAAAATCTTAATTCCGATTGGGAAAACCTTCGTATGGCAGATGAAGATTCATTTGATGAGTTTAATCACAAAGTGTCTGAAATTGTTAACGTATCTTTTGCATTGGGTAAGACTATTCCAAAAGGACATGTGATGAAAATTCTCAGATCGCTGCCATCTAGATACGATTCTAAGAAGCATGTCATCGTTGAGGGAAATAACCTTGATAATCTTTCCAGAAATACGCTGGTTGGGAAGCTTAAGATCTTTGATCACGAGCATTTATCAAAATCTAAGGATGTTGCTTTCAAAGCACTAAAAGACATAAAATTATATGATATAAGTAAAAATGTGTATATCTCTGAAGACGATCACTCTGAGACTGATTCATCAGATGAAGATCTTGACAAATCGGTCTCGATGATCACAAGACAGTTTAGAGATCTTCTGTTGAAGAGAAGTAAACGGTTCTCCTGAGATAAGCCTAAAGCATCAGTCAAACTTCATAATCGTATTCCTCCTAAAAACAGGGACACAGATGAAACTGATGACGAGGAAATGCCTCAGTGCTTTAAGTGTAAGGGATTTGCTCATTTTGCAAACGAGTGCCCAAATCGTAGAAAATACACTGGGAACAAAGGTCTTATTGCGACACTTGATGAGATGTCTGACAATTATGATTCTGATGAAACAAAAAAATCAAGTGTTGCTCTTCTATGTGAAAATATTGATTTTGATAATTGTAGCAATACATACATCAATCTTGATAATCTTTTAGAAGAGAGCCCAATCAAGATGGAAGAATCAATTGACCCTTCTGTTGGAAACTCTATGTTTAATATTTCAGGATCAACTATGTGCCTAGCAGCTTGCTCATCTTGGGAACCTGAACCATCTTATACGTTAACATGCTCCTATTGTTCTCTCAAAGGTCATGAGTTTGCAAAGTGTTTCAAATACAAACACAGGATGAGATATGTCAACAAACTTCAACGAAGAGCAGATCGTCTAGCTACCAAGCTTAAACTAGCGGAGAAAATAACTAAGGTATGTAAAATCTTATTTTCCTCGAAGAGATTAGTTTCCAAAGATAAATATATAGGCCATTAGAGAAGAAAACATGGTCTAAACATGCAGAAAGGCAGAGTTCCATAGATTCCGTCCAAAAGGGTCATGGTGGATAGATTGTTGTTCACCACGACACAATTTAATTGTGTTGTATTTATGCATCTTGTCTCATGTGCCTGTTCAAAAGAGACAAGATATTGCACACCTCAGGCTTTAAACATAAAAAAAAAAAAAAAAAAAAATTCTAGCTTTGTGTTGTTTGGTTTTTTGGATTTCCTTCATATCATTGTTGATATTTGAAAGGACTTCTTTGCCAAAAGAAGAGGGTTATTTGCGATAATTCCAATCTTTATAGGGTTGTGAGATGTGCGTACACAAACTTGTTTAAAGTTTTCGAAACCCCACATTCCTTTTTCCTTCTATGATACTCTTTATATCTTAAGACTGCTTGTTGAGGTTTGATTGTGAACTCCTCTCACGAAACCGTGCGTTCATGGATACTCCAAGCATCATGTCTTCTGATGGGAAAGATATCAACATGATTGTTAATCCATCAATCACTAAGGAAAAAGAGAAATCTCAATTGCCTCCAACTTTAAAAAGAAAAAGAAGGAATGTGAGGAAGCCAAGAGTTGTTCCTTCAAGCTCTCATAAGTTTTCTGATGTTCTTGAAGAGTTGAAGCTGGCAAGAAAAGAGATTCGGCAAATAAAGGCTTGCGTTTTAAGAACATTGGAAATTCATAAGGCCCTGGTTCGACATCATCAACCAAGAAGGTTTATTGGTATTGACTCCTTCCTCCATGAACCATATGTTCCAATGGTTGTTGACGACAAGGAGTTCGGGGACGACAAGGAATTTTTCAAAGATCTTAATGTCTAGTAAAACTTCTTAAAAGAATTTTATTCATGTTTTGTTTAAGAAGGATAACTAGGGTTTGGAATAGCCATTATTGTGAGTAAACATAGCTATGTCCAACGTTTTCATCTTCATGTTTTTAGATTTATTTATTTAAATTCTAAAGTTTGGTTTGGAAGATGATTTTTGCAGTATTAATCTCTATGGTTTTATATATTGCAATGTGTTATGGGATATGTGTGTTTTCATTCGTGAACTATTATTGTCCCATACAATGTCAAAAGTTATCTCGTTTATATGTCGATATTCATGTATTGATACAAGATCGATGAACTTTTGACAAACAAAAGTTAAGCCTATTATGTCAATTTATTGATGGAAGATAGGTTAAAATCTTTTGTTTACAAGGATTATGTCTGTTGAATGTCATTGTGCAAATAGTGATGGAAAATAGAATGAATCCTTGTATATTCCGCGGTATTGATCTTCCCTGATCCATATTTTATGTATATACTGTGCGGCTCCATAAGTCTTCTTGTGTGAGAATTTCCAACTAGACTAATCATAGATTCGTTTGTGGTTATTTTGGTTGCGTATTCCGATTAAATTAATCATGGGTTCTCTTGTGGTTAGTTTAATTGAGAATTTTGGATACAAAATCATTTTGTGGTTTTTGGTGTCCAAAGAAATCCTTCTTTTCTCGTAAATCTAAGGTCGCTCTTGTTGTTCTTTCGGGAATGACATCAAATGGGGGAGAGTTCTTTTGAACTTGTGCTTAATTGCCATATCTTTGTGGGGAGTGCGATTGTGGAATATTTTAGGAGTTATCTTGTATCTTTATAAACTCCGTGATGAATGCATTTAGCTTCGGCTTTATGATTGCATCTAAACAAAATTGATATGTACTTTTCTTTGGTCTTGTAGTGTCTCCATGGAAATTTCATTAGGATCCCATTTTCGTACCTTTGCCAATTTTATTGAAAAAAAGGGGGAGAATTAATATGTAGTTCACACTAAAAATACATATGATTTTCGGATCATTATGTAAGGGGGAGTTGTTTTCGTGTTGAGACGAAGTATTGACTAAGGAGGAGTGATACATATCACCATAGTATTGTTGTCGAAGTTGTGATATGAGAACTTTGATGTTGTGTAATAATACTATGACACTGTATAACAATGATCGAGAGCTTTTGTTTTCTCATTGTTATGGCAACGGGACTTCAACAACTATGATGCTGAATTGAACGTCTATGGAATCATGGGAGTACTTGGAAAAGACGAAGTTTTCGAGTAACGTTCAAGCACCAAGGAGATCAAGCATGTGGACGAGAAGCTACAAAGTTTTATCTATTTTGTAATCCATATGTATTGATAGTTTTGTCACTAAAATTGACAAAGGGGGAGATTTTTAGAGCATTGCTCGGTCGAACACGCATGCGTTGCTATATCAAGCATGTTTGTTAATAGTAGTGATCAAAAATATATGTCTTGATTTTTAGTTTACTTATGACTAAGTCTCGGTCTAGGATAGTTAAGTGTAGTTGAGCTCCATACTCCATGGCGATCATCTTACGAAGACGAAGAACTACTCGAGGAACAAGTGGAACTTCATCCGACAAAAAGGTATGTGGAGACTTGAACTCATCTGTCACTCAAAAGTCTACTCTATCTCCTACTCTTGAGACAATAGTCGTATAAGTATGATAGTTTTCATACATACACATTTGCTATTTCGAGCCGAGTTTACTCGCCTATCTTTTTCTCGAAATATGTGTTGGTGAGCTTTCGCTTTAACCATTTTCATCTTTACCCGTGACGAAAGTCATGATGACGTTTCAATCTTGAAAATAGCTTTGATGATGATAGTCGTGAATAACGATTGTTATAACATTATAGAAGAATGTTTCAATGATTATAGTTGAGATTACCAACTATGGATATAAGCATATATAGTGTGTTCGCACATTAGTGTATAAATCCATGTGCCGGAAACCAAGTGCGTGCATATGTGTGCATGCGGTATTGGTGAAGGATACAGGTTGAGTACTTGTACCCGTACGCGTACCCACATAAGTTTTCATATCGAAAATTTCTGCTGAGTTTGTAATTTTGCAAACTAGTAAACCAGTCACCTTAGGTACGCATACCCGTACGCGTACCCACGGAAGTTTTCGAACCGAAAATTTCTGCTGAGTTTGTAAACTCAAATCCAGTAGCTAAGGTACGCATACCCATACGCGTACCCAAGCTGGTTATTTCTCAAATCCGTAGTTCATGAACTTAAAACAATAAATTATAAGGAATGCAATCTTTGCAAACCGTGGCTATATTGTTCATGAATTGATTCAAGTGGATCAAACCGATTTTGCTTCAATTGTGTCTATGAATAAAGACCTAAGCAATTGAACAACTCTTGAACTAGTTCTTATGAGTCATTTGAACTAGTTATGAGAAAGATGAATACGGTTAATATGAAAGTGCTCATATGGATAACCATTGGTTAACTATTTGTGAACCAACTAAGTGTACACGTTTAGGTACGGTTACTCAAGCCTAAATGAATACATTTCATTTGTGTGTGACAAGCTAAGTTTCGATCTAACGGTTGAAAGATATTAGCTTTGTTGAATCAAGTTTTTCATCTAACGGTGAATATTGAATGCTTTGTTACCAAGTTAACTTAGATTGCAAACCCTTGTTTGAAAAACTATATAAGGCGAACTCTAGCAACTGGAAAAACTAATCCCCACACCTCTTGTGTGATACTAGTTGGGATGGTGAAGCCAGACAAAACTACTTCTCCTGTAGTTGAGCGATCTGATCTTGCAATTTTCTATCGTACGAGTTCAATTGAATAATTGACTTGAGATTATATCTCCGATAGTGCAAGATAAAAAGAAATCACAAACATCTTCGTCTCATCGTTTGTGATTCCACAATATCTAGTTTCGCTACCATATGATTTAGATTATTGTGAGGTGATTGATAATACTAGGTTATTCTTCGGGAATATAAGTTCGGGTTATCAATTAGTTCCTGTTCACCTTGATTTATCAAAAGACGGAACAAAAACTCATAGGTTTATCTATGGGAGACAGATTTATCTATTATCATAGACTTTTCTGTGTGATAAAGATTTGTTTATTTAAGTCTTCGACTTTGGGCCGTAGCAACTCTTAGTTGTGGGTGAGATCATCTAAGGGAATCAAGTGCGGAGTATCCTGCTGGGATCAGAGACGTAAGGAGTGCCACTATACCTTGAATCAGTGTGAGATTATTTAGGGTTCAATTACAGTCCAGACCGAAGTTAGTTTGTAGTAGGCTAGTGTCTGTAGCGGCTTAATACAATGTGGTGTTCAATCTGGACTAGGTCCCGGGGTTTTTCTGCATTTGCGGTTTCCTCGTTAACAAAACTTCTGGTGTCTGTGTTATTTCTATTCCGCATTATATTTCGTTATATAATTGAAATACCATAGGTTGTGCGTTAAGATCAATCAATTAGAATATCCAACCTTTGGTTGTTGATTTACATTGATTGACACTTGGATATTGGTCTTTGGTACCATCCAAGTTTATCTCTCTAGTATTTGATAAAGACTCGTAGATTTCCATTTGCTTGAGTAAAGATCAAATCGAGAGATAGAGATATTAACTCCTTGATATACTTTTTATTAAGATTGAGTCTGATTGTCTAGTTGATTCTCTTAAAAGTATATTAGAGTTAGTCCATACAGATTGCTAATCGAAATATTGGGTGAGGTTGTTGTACCCCCGCTTTTTCAGATTGTGTAGTTGAGCATTTGAGTTCACGACCTTCATCGATTGAAGACGAAGAACTATTAAGGCGAGCTTGTGGAACTTCATCAACAAAAGGTATGTGGAGACTAAAACTCATCTATCACTTGGAAAGTCTATTTCTACTCTATCTCCTATATTGAGACATAAGTCGTAGTGCTATATAGTTTTCTACTATACACATTTGAGATTTCGAGCTGAGATTAACTCGCTTACATATTTCTCGAAATATGTGTTGGCAAGCTTTCGCTTCAACCAAGTTCATCTTATATTATTGACGAAAGTCAAAAGATGATCATGTGAAAATCGCCGAGTAATATCTTACATGGTTTGTGTGATACAATTATTTGGCGTAGACTTGGAATGTTTCGTTATGATTATTTCAATAACTTGAAAATTGATTTGATGCTAATAGTGTGTGAAAACGGCTATTGTCATCCTCTAAGAAAGTTTCAATGATTGAAATAGAGTTTAGAACAATTAACCAATATTGGATTATGAACATGTTATGCACTTTGCATATTTGTAATCAATGTCGGGTACCATAGTGTGCATACCCGTATGCCTACCTGTTGGTTTGTTAATTCTGAGTACCTAAGTACACGCACCCGTACGCATACTTGCGTAAGGTTCAGGTTCGGAAAATTCTGTTGGGATTGGAGGTGTGCATACCCGTTCGCATACTGGCAACCAATCTTGGTCCGGCTACTTAAGTATGCGTACACGTTTGCATACTTGAGTGGTTAAAGTTCTAAAATCGATTGTGACATGAAATAATATATTTATATATTAAGGAATGCATTCTTTGCAAACCGTGGCTATAATGTTCATGAATTGATTCGAGTGAATCAAACCGATTTTGCTTCAATTGTGTTCTTGTATACTTCTATGAGAATATAGAAATTGAACAACTCTTTAACTAGTTTCATTTGAGTCATTTGAACTAGTTATGGTTAAGATGAATAAGGTTGATATGAGAGTGTTCATATAGCTAACCTCGGTTAACTACTGTTGAGCCAACATGGTGTACACGTTTAGGTACGGTTACATAAACCTAAATGAGGGCACATATCATTTGTGTATAACAAGCTAAGTTCGATCTAACGGTTGAAAGATATTACCGTGAATCTAATCAGGTTTTCATCTAACAGTGAATATTGAATGCTTTGTTACCAAGGTAACGTAGATTGCAAACCCTGATTTGAAAACTATATAAAGGAGAACTCTAGCAACTGGGAAACCTAATCCCCACACCTCCTGTGTGATACTAGTTGCATAAGCTAGAGTCGATTCTCCTTTAACCTAGGTTAACGATTTGAAGACTTCATTGGGATTGTGAAGCCATACCCAACTATTTTCTCTGTAGTTGCGTGATCTGATATTGCATCTTTTATCGTGTTTGAGTATGATTTTCTTTAAGATTGGCTCGAGATTTATTCTCCGATAGGCAAGATAAAACGTAGTCACAAACATCTTCGTCTCATCGTCTGTGATTCCACAACATCTTATTTCGCTACCATACGATTAAGATTGTTGTGAGGTGATTGATAATACTAGGTTGTTCTTCGGGAATATAAGTCTGGTTTATCAATTGGTTCATGTTCACCTTGATTTATCAAAAGACGGAACAAAACTCGTAGGTATTTCTGTGGGAGACAGATTTATCTATTCCAATAGACTTTTCTGTGTGAGACAGATTTGTTTATCAAGTCTTCAACTTTGGGTCGTAGCAACTCTTAGTTGTGGGTGAGATCAGCTAATGGGATCAAGTGCGTAGTATCCTGCTGGGATTAGAGATGTAAGGAGCGCAACTGTACCTTGAATCAGTGTGATATTGATTAGGGTTCAACTACAATCCAGTTTGAAGTTCATTGGTATTAGGCTAGTGTCTATAGCGGCTTAATACAGTATGGTGTTCAAATCTGGACTAGGTTCCGTTTTTTTTTTTTTTTTTTGCATTTGTGGTTTTCCTCGTTAACAAAATTCTGGTGTCTGTGTTATTTCTTTTCCGCATTATATTTTGTTATATAATTGAAATATCACAGGTTGTGCGTTAAGATCAATCAATTAGATAATCCAACCTTTTGTTGTTGATATAAATTGATTGACACTTGAACATTGGTCTTTGGTACCGTTCAAGTAGTTTCACATAATAATCAGGCTCGGGGATTTCTATCTGTTTGATTTGCTGATTACATTGTGAAACAGAGATATTAACTCTTTGATATACTTTTCTCTAGATTGAGTCTGACTGTAGAGTTGATTCTCTTGAAAGTATATTGGAGTTTGTCTATTCAGATTGCCAAACAAAATATTGGGTGTGGTTGTTAGACCCCCGCCTATTCAGATTCTCCTTTAACCTAGGTTTTTTCAAAACCATATGAGGTTAAAGACTTGAAGACTTCATTTGGTATTCGTGAATCCAGATCCAACTCTTTTCTCTGTAGTTGTGTATTTTGATCTTACTTATTGTATCGTATTGAATTTTTTCTTCTCTAAGATTTACTCGAGATTTATCTACGATAGGTAAGATATAAAAAGTAATCACAACAGTTCTTCGTCTCAGACTCTTGTGATTCCGCAATAACTTTTTCTGTTAATCAGTTGGGTTATTGTGAGGTGATTGATATATATAGGCTACTCTTCGGGAGTGTGAGACCGGATTATCAATTGGGTCCAGTTCACCTTGATTTATCAAAAGACAGAACAAAAATCGAATAAAGAATAAACATATATGTGGGAGACAAATTTGTTTATAAGTCGTCGACTTTGGGTCGTAGCAACTCTTAGTTGTGGGTGAGATCAGCTAAGGGAATCAAGTGCGCAGAATCCGGTGTGGTTCTAGAGGCGTAAGTAACGTGACTGTACCTTAATCGGTGTGAGACTTGGTTAGGGCTTAACTACATTCCAGTCCGAAGTTAACTTGTAGTAGGTTAGTATCTGTAGCGGCTTAATACAGTTTGTTCATATAATTGAAATATCACAGGTTGTGCATAGTTCAATCAGTTGATAAATCCGACCTTGTTTGTTGGATATAATTTGATTGACACTTGGGCATTGGTCTTTGGTACCGTCCAAGTTATTTCTCATATCAATCGGGATCACGATTTCTATCTCATTCGATTTGTTGATTGTGTAGAAATAGAGATAAAGCTCTTTGATATATTTCTTGATTGAGTCTCACTTTTAAGTTGGTGCTCTCGGAATTATATTGGAGTTAAGTCCAGACAGATTGTCGGACGAATTATTGGGTGTGGTTGTTATACCCCCGCTTTTTCAGGATTCGTGAAGCCAGGTCTGACTATATTTACCTTGATAGTTCGTGTATCCTGATATTGTATTTTTTTGTTATCGAGGTCTTAAGAATCTCTTTCAGGAGCGAGATAGATCGAAATCGCAAAGTTCTCTTCATCCCAGACTTTGTGATTCCTCAAGATAGATATCCGAAAACTATACTTAATTGATTAGTTCACAGTTTTTCTTAAGAGGGGGTTAATAATCCAGGCTTCTCAGCTAACTAAGTGTAAGTGTTCCAGATTTTTAAGGTTTGCTAGCTTTGTCTATTGCAAAAAGATTTCCAAGCCTTGATATATTCAATTTAAAGGGAAATTAGATATGCTTATCTGTTAGAGGTAAATTGGTATCAAAAGTCTTCATTTAGGCTGAAGCAACTCTTAGGCTGTAAAGGATGTCAGTTAAGGGAATCAATTGCATAGAGCCTTGCGAGGTTCAATAGACATAAGGAGCACGACTGCAGATAAATTGCTTGGAGGGTGAATTTGCTCTCAACTACATTCAAGTCCGAAGTCTGATAGTAGGATAGTGTCTGTAGTGGCTTAATACAGTTTGGTGTTCAAATCTGGACGAGGTCCTGGGTTTTTCTTCAGTTACGGTTTCTTCGTTAACAAAACTTTTAATGTCTTATGTTTTTCCCTTTCCACATTATATTGTTTATCGTTATAATAGGAATAACCACAAGTAGTACGTATCCAATTCTAGTAGATACATCCATACTGATTGTGATCGATTACGAAACTCGTTCTAATAGAATTCGTATCTTGAAATATAGATAAAAAGTTTCACACTTGGCAGAATTCCAGTTTGATTATTTGGATACGACTAAATTGATCTTGGATATTGATTTTTGAGATCGTCCTAGTAATCTTCTTAACAATCAGGTTCACGGACTCTTGAGTATAAAATTTCTGATTGAGAAGAGATAAAGATATAAACTTTATATACATATTGTCAGGAATCATTAAGTTGGTCTACTTGCAATTGTATTAGATTTTGTCCATACATGTTGCCGAACGAAAAAGTTGGTGGTGTATTTGGTACCTTTTCCTTTTCAATTGGTATCAGAGCAGGAAAACACCTTTATACCTAACAAGTCTATACTTATAGCGATATGAATTATGGACAAGAGTACAATCTCTATTAACTCACTACCAGCCTTCGATGGCACAAGTTACTTATGGTGAAAAACAACTATGTGATCCTTCTTACATGCTCGTGATTTCAAAACATGGGTTCTTGTGTTAAGTGAGTATAATGCTCCAATGATTGTACAAGGCGAGAAAATTGTTGCAAAAAACATAGCTACATATAGCAATGTGGAAATCAGTGATGCTAAACACAACTATGATGATTTGAATGTTATCATCCATGCCATAAGCCAAGACCTTCAACATCATGTGTCTAAGTGCACTATGTCAAATCAAGCTTGGGATATCTGAGAAACCGTATTTGAAGCGAATACCATAGAGAAAGAAGCAAGACTTCAAAACCTAACTTCTGACTGGAAAACCTTCGCATGGCTGACAAAGATTCGTTTGAGGAATTTAATCACAAATTGTCTGAAATAGCGAATTTTTGTCATGCTTTGGAAGGACTGTTCATTAAAGGTATATTATGATGAAATTCTGAGATCTTTTCCATCTCGATATGTCTAAGAAACATTCCATCACCGAAGGAACGATCTTGCTATACTTTCCAGATTCAGCCTTGTTGGAAAGTTAAAGATCTTTGATCATGAACAAACTAAATCTGGAAAAGATATTGCCTTTAAAGCACATAAAAACACTAAAGTACTTGACAAAAGTGAAAGTGTTGGAATCTCTAAGAAGTATATTATTGATGAATTATCATATGAACATCTTGACAATTCCGTATCACTTATCACAAGAGAGTTAGAGATCTTCTCATGAAGAGAAATTAATGATTCTCCAGAGATCAGCTAAGCGGATCAAGTGCGTAGTATCCTGTCGGGATCAGAGACGTAAGGAGTGCAACTGTACCTTAAATCAATGTGAGATTGATTAGGGTTCAACTACAGTCCAGTCTGAAGTTCATTAGTAGTAGGATAGTGTCTGTAGCGGCTTAATACAGTATGGTGTTCAAATCTGGACTACGTCCCGAGGTTTTTCTGCATTTGTGGTTTTCCTCGTTAACAAAATTATGGTGTCTGTGTTATTTCTTTTCTGCATTATATTTTGTTATATAATTGAAATATCACAGGTTGTGCGTTAAGATCAATCAATTAGATAATCCAACCTTTGGTTGTTGATATAAATTGATTGACACTTGAACATTGGTCTTTGGTACCGTTCAAGTAGTTTCACATCATAATCAGGCTCGCGGATTTCTATCCGTTTTATTTGATGATTACATTTTGAAACAGAGATATTATCTCTTTGTTATACTTTTCTCTAGATTGAGTCTGACTGTCTAGTTGATTCTCTTGAAAGTATATTGGAGTTTGTCTATTCAGATTGCCAAACGAAATATTGGGTGTGGTTGTTACACCCCCGCCTTTTCAATTGGTATCAGAGCAGGCAAACACGTTAAAGACCTTATAAGTCTGTGTTTGTAGCGATCTGAATATGGACAGAAGTGCTATCTCCATAAACGTACCACCAGTCTTCGATGGCTCAAACTACTTATGGTGGAAAATTGCTATGTGTGCCTTTCTGCAAGCGCATGATTTTCAATCATGGGTTTATGTCGTTAATGGATATAATCCTCCGGTTGTTGCAGAAGGCGATGCAACTGTTCCTGAGGATATTGGTGCATATGAACCTGCCGAGATTCTCGCTGCAAAGCAAAATTTTGACGGGTTAAATGCTATCATCCACGCCATTACCCCAGATCTTCAGCACCATGTGACTACGTGCACTCGGTCTGAAGACGCTTGGGATATCTTAGAAACCGTATTTGAAGGGAATACCTTTGAAAAGGAATTTAGGCTTCAAAACCTAAATTCCGATTGGGAAAACCTTCGTATGGTAGATGAAGATTCGTTTGATGAGTTTAATCACAAAGTGTCTGAAATTGTTAGTGTGTCTTTTGCTTTGGGTAAGACTATTCCTGAAAAGGACATTGTGATGAAAATTCTCAGATCGCTGCCATCTAGATACGATTCTAAGAAGCATGTCATCGTTGAAGGTAATAACCTTGCAACTCTTTCCAGAAATACTTTGGTTGGGAAGTTAACGATCATTGATCATGAGCATACATCCAAATCCGGAAAGGATGTTGCTTTCAAAGCACAAAAGAACACTAAATTACTTGATAAAAGTAAAAGTGTTTGCATCTCTGAAGATGATCTTTACGAGGCTGATTTATCAAATGAAGATCTTGACAAGTCAGTCTCCTTAATCACAGGGCAGTTTAGGGATCTTCTTTTGAAGAGAAGTAAGCGATTTTCCAGAGATAAGCCTAAGTCATCAGTCAAACCTCATAATCGCGTTCCTCCTAAAAACAGGGATATTGATGAAACTGCTGTTGAGGATATGCCTCAGTGCTTTAAGTGTAAAGGTTTTAGCCATTTTGCTAATGAGTGTCTGTAGATGGGGCAAAATGATTTGCTGTTTTTTACGGAATTGAGGAGACGACCGTGCGGAGGAAACTCCTTGAACCGAGCGAATCACAAACCTCACATAGATGCACTGCAAAAAGGGAGTGCTTTGAATTCGAGAGATCAATCTGTAGGACTCCGGCCAAAACCAAGACAATGGCCATTCCAGAGTCGATTCGGTCACAAGAAAGGATGGGTCGATCTGTATAAGGGAAGCTGATAAATGTGTGAGATCAATGGTGATCGAAGATTGTAGGTGTGTTGTGTATTCTGAAAATAAGATAAGTTCTGAATGATTGAATTTGCTCTGTTGAGAGTAATTGCTCAGATGTTGAGTTGTTAATTGATAGACACATTTTTGTGTCTGATTTGTCCTCATTGTCTCTATTGTTAGTCTCGATTTTTGTACTAATTTTGGTGTTTTTATGTTTGTTTAGGTATTATTGGAGAATTACACTTATGCGGAAAAAGTTGCTCGAAAAGTGCTTTTTGGACCCCCGGAGGACAATTGCTATACGGACCCTCACTTTTGCTAATGGGCACCCACGGCTATATATAGCCCATTTATCCATCGCACCCATCTTCATCATTTCAAATTTCTGGTTTTGGCGGGAAAACAAGTTTTGTGCCTGGCAGATTAGGGTTGGACTTTTGGGCGTGCTAGAAGGAGATTCAACTGCCGAATTTAATTGGGTTTGTTCCTCTTGGCTAAACAGGGCTGGTATAGGCCTTTTGTTCGACTAATTTTGGCTAGATAAATCGCGATGAGAAAACAGGGCAGCACGTCATGGATGGGGATATTCACGGGATAGCATGACTGGCCGAGAGTTTGTGATGTGCATTGCTCGAGTTTGGAGGACTTGGGACACTTTCTGGAGAGTGCAAGAAGGTTTTCTGCGTGTTTGGAGTGAGTTAGCCGCAATCAGGTGCATGGGAAGATAAATCAGGGAAGAAAATATTCCCGAGTTTATGGCCTGACAGAGAGAAGATTTGGAGCAGTGATGAGGAGATATTTTGTCGCTGTTGAGTATAAAAAGGTTGGCTGGGACTCAGAGAAAGACAGAGAGAGTTTGCTGCCTTTCACGCATCGCATACTACAACACATTTATAATTATTGCAATTAAAAAACAAAATAGAGTGTTGGTGGAAAGAAAAATTTAGCCCACCCAAACATAAAATCCTGGTTCCGTCGCGCCCGAAGTATGTGTTTTTAGGCTCGTCCGAGACTTTACTCCGTGATTGTTGCTTCCGACTTAGATATTGATCAGGAAAGTAGGCTAGTGACCGTCCTTCAAAATAACAAGGAAGCTTTAGGGTGGACCATAGCAGACATTAAGCGTATAAGTCCTACTATTTGTATGCATCAGATATATTTAGAGGAAGATACCAAACCTTCTAGGAGATGCAACGAAGACTAAACCCTAATATGAAAGAAGTAGTTCGAACCGAGGTTCTTAAGTCGTTAGATGCAGGCATTATCTACCCCATTTCGAACATGCAAGTGGGTCAGCCCCGTTCAGGTTGTTCCCAAGAAATCCGGTATTACTATAGTCCAGAATGATAATAATGAGTTAATCCCAACTCGAGTGACCACGGGTTGGCGTGTTTGTATTGACTATAGGAAATTGAACAAGGTCACTAGGAAGGACCACTTTCCCCTTCCCTTCATCGACCAGATGCTAGAGAGATTAGCTGGACATAGTCATTACTGCTTTTTAGATGGCTACTCTGGCTATAATCATATCGTTATTTCCCCAGAAGACCAGGAGAAAACCACTTTTACCTGTCCCTTTGGTACCTTTGCGTATAGACGCATGCCTTTCGGGCTATGTAACGCCCCTGCGACTTTTCAGCGTTGCATGATGAGCATATTTTCAGATATGGTACTTAGAACGGTTCTTAGAGGTCTTTATGGATGATTTTTCAGTGTTTGGATCATCTTTCGATGAGTGCTTGCATCATTTGTCATTAGTGTTGACTAGGTGTAAGGAAAAGAATCTAGTGCTTAATTGGGAGAAATTTCATTTCATGGTTCGATCAGGAATTGTTTTAGGGCATATCGTATCTTCTATGGGTATAGAGGTAGATAAAGCCAAAGTTAACCTTATCAAGACTTTACAGGTCCCAAAAACCGTAAGAGATATTAGGTCATTCTTAGGGCATGCAGGTTTTTATCGTCGATTCATTAAGGATTTTAGCTTGATTTCTAGACCTATTTGCAATTTACTTGCAAAAGATGTTAAGTTTGTCTTTGATGATGCTTGTTTAGAGTCTTTTGAGAAGCTTAACACTTTACTTACTACCGCCCCCATAGTCCAGGCACCCAACTGGAACTTACCCTTTGAGATCATGTGCGATGCTTCAGACTATGCTATTGGTGTTGTGCTAGGTCAGCGTGAAAACAAATTACTTCATGTGATTTACTATCCTAGCAAAACTCTGAATGATGCCCAGTTGAACTATACCACTACGGAGAAGGAACTCAGCCATTGTGTTTGCCTTAGACAAGTTTAGACCCTATCTCTTAGGTTCTAAGGTCATAATCTTCACCGATCATGTTTGCTTTGAAGTATCTTCTTTCCAAGAAGGATACTAAACCTAGATTGATTAGATGGATCCTCTTGTTACGGGAATTTTCCTTAGACATTAGAGACAAAAAGGTGCAGAAAATGTAGTAGCAGACCACTTTGATAGGGTGTAGAATACATCCTATTTACTATCTATTGTTTATGCTTTCTTTGTTATTTTTCTTGTAAATTATGTATTTTACGTTTGTTTTGAGTTTTATAGCTACTTTGGAGTCGCACGGAGGAAAAGAAGAAGAAATCACCCAATTTGAGCCAAAAGGGAAAAAAATGTCATTTTACAGTGCAATTGATATATGGAGCCCAAATCAAGGCTAAGGGGGTTGTCATCGTGGGTACCCCTTATCATCTATCAGAGGGTGTAATTATCCCTGGGTATCCCTTATCTAATAAGTGGGGTGGTCTTCATCACTGGGGTGCAAATATCCACCCAAATCATTACAACCCTAGAATCGAGAGATATCTCTCAGATTCATTCCGCTCATTCACTAGTTTCACCTGAAAGTAAGATAACACAACCATGGCTCATTTAATCGAGAAATTGATTAGAGTTCGTGCAATTGAGGAGATGGGTCTCAGAAGAACGAGCCGCCGTTGTGAAGCTCGGGAAGATGCGATCGAGAATTGAGAGAACAGACGTGATGGATCTAGTGGTTTCTGCTGCTGCTAATCGAGAAAGAAAGTGGGTTTTCATTCAAGAAAGAAATCGGCAAGACCCGATCTTTGCAAGTTAGGGTTTGCTGAAATTGAAAACCCGATGAAGAACAACAGATGGGTTCTGGCGCTGTTGGCTTAAATGGGTTTGAGATCGATGTTTAACTAAGAGACGATAAAGCTCAGATGGGGTTTGCTGGAATCGATTGGTTTGGTGATACTGTTGAAGATGCCAGTAAGGGTTTGGTTGTGTTCGACAGAGGCGAGAGATGATTCTAAGATGGGTTTTGAGCTATTGCCGTCGAACTGAAGAATAAGAAGAGATCGATTGGAAGAAAGATGAACAGCAGCTACTCGAGTAATTGGTAGAAGGGATATGAAGCTGAGACGCAGAGTTAAAGATCGAGGAGAAAAATGGGTCTGCAGTTGTAAGATGGGTTTCGAAGAACTGTTGATGATATTGTCGAATTAAGAAGAAACTGATGCTGTTGGTATGGCTAGATGTGGTTCAGATTCGATTAATGGGTGTTGATGATTAATGGTTTGGAGAATTAGGAGTGGTGCTGTGAAGCTGCATTTGATGGTGGTGGTACTGGATTCAGTCAGTGTCTATGTTGTTGCTGAATTTGAGACGGAATTAGCCAGAAGAACAGATCGAAATTGGGTTGCGTTGAATGTTTGAAACTGCTAAATTAGATGAATGTATAGGATTGTCGCAGGGGAAGAAAACTGGCCTGAAATCGGCCTGAGAAATGCTCAACAAATAGAGTAAACTCGTTGAATTTTTCTGCTTCCTGCCGAGTCGACCCAAGGACTCGTTGAACCTAACTCGCAACTCACCAGTAAGACCAGATTAGCCGAGTAAGAAGCTGACTCAAAGCTGACTGAGACGCCTCCCTTGACCCGCTGACTAACAGTTTGATTGACGGTTGACTTGTTTGACCGTTAGTCCTAACGGTGGACTGACGGAATATACCTTTACCGGCAGAGAATTTTCAGGTGACCGACGGTGCTGAATTCCGGCCTATTTCCGGCCAAAAACCCAGTTTTCCGGCGAGCAAAAGTTGCGGGAATTTTGTGTGGATTTCTCTCATGGGATGTGAAGACTTGGACTTAGAAATGATGGAGAATTGGGCTCAAATTTGGAAAGAGAAGATGGAAGATGAGAAAGACTTAAATTTGGAAATTGAATTGCTAAAGGAAAAGGGTTCTATTCCTTGGAAGATTTGGAGAATATTGAAGCCTATAAATAGAGAAGTTCTCTATATCTTTTACACACATCTCTACACACACAACACTTTTCTTTTCTTATTCTTTTGTGTGAACTCTTTAGCATGAGTAGCTAATTTTATTATTGATTGAGGATGAATTCCTAGTTCTTAATATGATTTAAGTTTTTGTTTTCAATTCTATCTTGAAGTTTTTCACATAATTATCGTTTGTTTTTACTAATAGGAATGATCTTAATGACATTCATGATTGATTGATAGATTGTTTGGGTGGCCAACTAAATTGATTTGTCGGTTTAATCTAAAGCTAGTGAAAGTTAGAGATAAGTAATCGTTTCTTGACTTTTTACATAAGTAGCAAACACGAGACCTTGCGAGGGATTCCGTGGAGCAATTGTGTGTGAAAACAACGTTAGCAAGTAGACCTTGATCTAAGAGTCCAACTACTAATATTAACCTAATAAGTTCATAAATCTTAATGCGTTTATTTAAATTACATCTAGAGTGATCTACTACTAGGTGGTTTGGTAAATAGAACCTAGAGTCGAGAACTTCCGTATCCTAGTGATACAAGGGATTTAGGGGTTTAGCACTGATCTAGCTGCTTTACCTACGGTTGGTGATAATTTGTGACTAATAACAAGTAGAAAAGAACATAACTTGATTCATTGTTTTGCAACGAAGAAGGATTCCTTGGTCTTGTATCTCTTATTGCTTTCAACTTTATCTTTTAATTGCTTTGTTTATTTTCTTTTGCTTTATACATCCCCCTTTTGTGACAATTTTTACAACTAGAATCTCTTGCTCCTCGTGGGAACGAACTTGACTTCCATTATATTATTTTTAATTGAGTGGAAATAGATATTAATTTGATTGCACCTACGACACGCATCACACTTGTCTAGGATTGTTGTGGATACCCCTGATGATTCTCCTCCTATTTGGGATAGTTTTCCTGATGAAAAACTGTTCTTTGTTACCCAATTACCTTGGTATGCGAATATAGTGAATTATCTTGTTACTGGTCGAATGCCCCAACATTGGGGTAAACAAGATCGTTCTAGGTTTTAGCCGAGGTTAAGCACTTCTTTTGGGATGATCCTTATTTGTTTAAGTATTGTCCGGACAGTTATTAGGAGATGTATACCGAGAGTGACCAGTCTAGTATTATTTCCTTTTGTCATGATCATGCTTGTGGGGGTCTGATAGGTGTCGTAAAACACCTAATTTTACTATCTAGAGTTTATGCTTTCTTTGCTATTTTTCGTGTGAATTATGTCTTATGTTTGCTTTTGAGTTTTATAGGTGCAATGGAGTCACCGAGAAAAAAAGGAGATGAAATCACCCATTTGGAGCGAAAAAAGAGCGAAAAGACTAATTCATAGGCGAGCGAGGCTAGTTACGGGTGAGCAAAGAGACGGAATGGGAAGTCGTTCTCCGAAACCGACAAAGCCAATACCACATTAGCAGCCCTTATCCAATTTCTCGGCGCCTTCGGTGATCCCATTCATTACAACCCACAAATTTCTTACCCTCATTATTGTCGATCCGGAAGTTACAAATCGTGAAAGAAGAGAGAAGCGAGGATGGCGACACGGGAGCTTACGATCCAAATGAGGAATTGAAGAAGAATTCAAGAAATTTCCGAGTTAGGGTTCCATGGTTTTATTGAGACCAGATTGAGAATGAATAGTTTGAATTAGGGATTTACTGGTAGGAACCGGTCGAATCGAGGTGGAATCGAAGATGGGTTATCTGATATGAGTTTCAAGCGGTGGTTGCGGTGCTGATTTTGGTGTTTCCAAGTGTGATGGTGATTACGCGATCGGATCCATTACAAACGAGAAAGGGAAGAGCTAGGGTTTGTAGGCTCATTATTGAGTCGAGATGAAGATGAAATGGGTTTGAGTAGAATTGAAGAAATCAGTGGATTGAGAAGCTAAGAAAGATCGAAATGGAATAAGGGTTTGTCTTAATCATCAAATGAGACAAGAAGAAGCTCAAATGTATGAAATGGGCTATGTGTTGGAGGAGGCGAAAGGGTTTGTGCGAGAGATGGCATGGTAGAAATTGCGGTTGAAGGTGGTCATGGATAATACGGATGTGCTCATGATGCTTTGTGATACTAGGTACGAGATGGTGATGGATGATGAAGCTCGGGGAGTTGAAGGTGTTATTAAGGTGTTTGTAATTTGCACTTTGCAAGAGATAGTTGGGGGCCTGTGTTGGTGGTGGCTCGGAGTGGTTGTCTGAAAAGAGGCGGGTTGCATGCTGGTGAGGTGATTGTGGCTTGGGTGCAGTGAGCACAAAGGGTGTGCTAGTGGTGAAGAAATGGTGGGTGGATTGGGATTGATCTTTGCGATGGAATGCAGCGAGATGTGGTGTGTATGTGATAAGCGAAAGCTGGTGCAATGCTTGAGATGAGGCCGAAATGTTGCGTCTTGTCTTTGGTGGTATTAGAGATGCAGGTATGGTGAGAAGGAGGTTGGAGTTGATTATGATGCGGAGTCTGCAGTCATGATAGTGTGTGTTGCGACTATAGTTGTTCTTTGCATTGGGTGCTAATTATGCGGTGATTTACATAGTGGTGGCTTTGAGCATTATTCTGCTAGCTTGTGGAAGGAGGAGGCTAAGATCTTGCTCTCTAGATTTCTTGATGGTAGTGATGAAGTTGAGTATGTTTTACATCAAGCCCGAGAGAGGGAGAATGTTGATGCCATTTGAGTGCTTGGAATGTATGGATTTAGGCTGTGGTTTTGGCTTAGCACTGAGGTTGTGCGAGGAAGTTAGGATGATGGGATTGTGCAGATGCATCACGAACATGGAATGATTGATTGGAGCTACATATGAGTTGGTATTGCAAGGGAGATGCGGTTGAGTATTCCAGATAATGAAAGTTCGAGAGAGAAGGATGGTGGAGTTGTTGGTGTTTTGTATGCATTTGGGAGTCTTGTGGTGTGCCTATGAATGAGAATGGCTTGGAGGTTTTGGCACTAATGATTGCGAGAGTTGGTGGAGTTGAGTCTTGCATTGCGGAGAGAAGGTGCAATGTTGGTATTGATTTGGTTGTGCGGTGATGAGTTGCGGGGATAAATGGGTTGGTGTTGGTTTGAATTCAAATGAGGACGGAGAGGAAGAAATGTTTACTGGTGAGAGTTATGCAGCATGTGGTGGCTGCTGAGATGGACTTGCGGTGACCTAATGCATGAGTTGAAGTGCGGGGAAGATCGGCCATCATCGGTGAAGCACTTACCTAAGGTCTGTGTCATGACTTTAGCCTGAACCGACGACCCGGTCGGTAGGCTTAGACAAGCCCGACTCGGTTACGACTCGGTGGCTTAGATCTTGACCTAGTCAGCGATTAACGGCCGGTTAGTCAGCGGTTAAGTATAACGGAATCTTGAAGGAATATTCCAGTCAGCAGAGGTGTATTTTCAGGCGAGTCACTGGGACCGTTTTCAGCGACTATTCGGTAGATTTAGAGCCACAATCGAGTTTTCGAGCGCGTGTTTTTGGACATATTTTCTACATGGGTTTTCTCACATGGGCTTGGTGGACCACTTGGAGATGGATTTTGAGAAGACCTAATATTAGAAGGAGTATCCTTTATGGAAATAGAGAAACATATAAAGAGAGGACTTTTACCTAATGTGGGAGATATCTTGTTTATTATCTTTTTGCCTCTACTTTTGTTTTCTAGGGTTTAGAACATGATAGGGTTTCTCTTTCTTCTTGTTATGAACTCCATGAATATGAGCTAGAGTTTTATTATTGGTTATGGAATAAGTTGGATTTCCAAATATGGGTTTTAATTCAATAAATTAGTTTTCTCTCATATTATCGTTTATGATTCACTTAGTTAATATTGTTACATGATTTGAATGCTTGTTAGTCGGAGTCGCGAATCGATTGAGTTTGCTTTCATCTTTATTGCTAGATTAGGAGTTATTACTACGCAAAAGTGATAATTAGGATTGCAAGTAGCATAAATATGATTATAGTTTGTAGTGATATATTCTTATGATCATATGTGAACCATAACCTTTGTTAAATCGGATTAGTCCGCTTTCCACGTTCGATTGCTTTGATTGGCACTGATTTCATAGAACTTAGTGCATCTAGAGGAATTAAACTTGATTAGTGCTTTTACACGTTAGGTTGTTCCTTTAGGTAGAATTCATATTCGCATCTTTCAATGTGTTTGTTGATGACAAGAGGAGATTAGCAGGGATATTCTTGCGATCAAGGTATTCTAGGGTCTTTGATAAAAGTTGAGATTAAAATATCAATTCTAGTTATTGTGTGAAAACATGTTTGTGAATGAAAGCGAAATCCATGACCAATATCTTCTTATACTTGATTTGATTTGTTTGCTTATTTCTTTATTTGCTTTTATTTAGTTTATTATAATCACAAAACCCGGTGTTATTTATAGGGAAGCAGAAACAATTTGACAACCTAGACCTCTCTGTGAGGATCGATCCTTTCTTGCCCTTGCTATATTTATATTTTGAGTAGTAAGAAAGTGTGAGTATTATCATTTTGCCAGCTTCGACCAGTGCAGTCAAATTTGTGTGGGTCGCTAGGAAGCGGCATGTTGATTTATTGTTTTTGGTTTCTTATTTTTGTATTTAGTTTTTGTTTTACTTTTATTTTTATTTTGCTTATTTACGGGTTTTTAACCTTGGTTTGAGAATTATTCGGTCTTATTTCTATGGAAGGAGCATATTACGTGGATGGATCGGATTTCAACCTCAGCTTGAATCCGAAAACTACCCGATTCCATGGGTATAATCAAAGCGTTCCATTCAGTTTATAATAATATTCCATGGAACATATGGTTTTCCTCAACAACCTTATAGTGGGAACAACCACAAGAATGGGGAGGATTCTTATGCTTGTGAACAAAAGTCTCTAACTTTATAGATCATATTTCCAACTTTTTACAAGGAGGAATTTCAAAAGCAAAAGAGACTACCTGGCAAGCTCCAGAACTTGGTGAAGGTTTTGCTAGCTGCGAGAGGCATTTATCAATACAAAGGAAGATATGGATAATTATATTGCATATGGTTTGTGATAGATATTTGATTGATGCTAATATTGAAAAAGGCCAATCCTTAGGCACTTTGGGTGGATAATTGTGTGGCTAACTCAACTCTTGATCAGTGATAATGATCATTCACCTATTCAAAAGGATGAGTTAGAGATTAGCGACACTAAATTCAGCGAGGAACAATCTTATGTTGACTACTTGATGGTAGTGACGACGGTGATTACGATACATTGCTTGAAGCAACTCATGGTGACATCTCAGGGAGTCTTTTTGGGATCAAGATGAAGACGAAGAGAATATGTCGACACTTGTGTAGATTATTCAAGCATTGATCGTAATAATGATCAAGAGCCTATTCAAAGGGTGGAGCTTGAGGATGATGTATTTCGAGTGTTCAAAAGTTTCTTATGGTAAAATTTGAATCATCAAAAGGAATATGTGCCTTACCAACAAAGAGGGTGTGTGAGAATGAGACCAGGTTTGACGATATTGTGGAATACCCGATTGGGCTTGCAAATGATTGTAATGATGATGTTTACTGCTCATGAGACTTTGAGTTATGCGCGAAGCGGGAACGAAGAATAGTTGCGAGGTTTGATAGAGGACCATGATACACAAGAGGTGAATAATTCACTTAGGTTTTCAAGGATGAAGAGGATTCAGTGATACGAGGGTGTGAAAGGTTTATCTAACCCTTTGCCTCGTATTTCTTCTCCTTTACCTCTATTTGGTTTGAATGTATGTGTGGGAGTATTGTTGAGATGAGCTTTGTTTTTTACAAGATTTTCCGCCATTAGAGATGCTTGATTCTCATCTTGTGCGGAGTTATGGACCAGAAGCAGTGGAGAGTACCAGGCTTACATGTTGCTTGCCACTTCCGAGTGTGGAACAAAGAATATGAAGTGTGGGGAAAGCTTTTATCGAGTTCATAGTTTCACCCACAGCTGTGCTACTAATATTTGTGTGAAGCTGTAGTGTTTGCAAAAACGAGAGGTTCTATGGGCCGGATCCCCAACTTTGGGTGTTAATTGGTGTGGGGAATGAATTTTACAAGAAGCTAAGTCAGGCCGAATCGGTGACTTTTTTAAAACAAAGCGCCTTGTGTAAGTGGGAGGCAACCTTAGGTTTTGTATCTCTTATCCTTTTGCATTTTATTTTTGTTGTTTCGTTTGCATTTATTTTTACTGTTTTCATATCATATTTGCATCCCTATGTTTAATTTCATTGAGTCCGTAATCTATCTTAGAAGAGAATTGCAGCCCGAATGCCACCTAAATCGAGAGAATTTCAGACTGCGCGTAGTTCAGTACAGAGACCATAACTGTCAGACCGTTTATCAAAACACTGTGAAATTTATTTTGACACTTTGTGTAGAAAACACGTAGGTGAACAACTTTTGTGAAATGGAGTTTTTCAAATTCCTTACCAATTTGCGCAGTTTTGCGTTTTGCATCTGCTTTGTTAAATCGGGAGTCGAGAACTTTCGTTTACACGTTGAGGACAATGTGAAGTTTAAGTGTGGGGAGTTTTTATATGTTTGTATAGTTTGTTTTAGTTTGTTTTATGCCTTTAAAAAAAAAATGAAGCGAAAAAATTTGTGCTTTTTGAGCTCGAGAATCTAGAACTTGTGCCTTTAGGATGGCACTTGCATTAGTGGATGGAACCATTTTTTTTTGAGATGCGAGGGTTGAGAGACCAATTAACTAAAAGGGAAGAATATATGTTTCGCGAAATCACAGAATTAACATGATAGTTGTTACCATATCTCGGAATATCACCATATCACATTATTTTTATTTTCCATATTTTATACTATTCTCTAAGTGCTTTGGTGGAGTCAGTTAAACATCGACGTGTTATTACTGCTTTAGGATGAAATGGGGTGAGTTGAGTTCACTAGAAAAAAAAATGATAAAAAAATATATAGAAAAGAAGAAAAAATGAAAAAATATGTGAAAAAAAAAAAAAAGAGAGGCAGCTGAGATTAGACCAAAGCGGAATAAAGAGTGACACTTGGGAATAGCGTTATATGTGAAAGCGTGGTCCCACTGCTGTCTCCCGTCCTTTAAACAAGCGTGGAATGCGGGGATCGAGAAACTATCGTATACGTGTTGACAGGAAGCATCTAGCTTGGATCCGAAAGAATCTAATCATGCTAGTCTAAATACAAAGAAATTGGATCGATTTAGGTCAGTCAAATAAAAAAAAAGAAGGAAGTTGTTGTTGTGTTGAATAAAGTTACTCTTGGTTTCCTTGTATACTGCCCGATTGATTTGATGTAGCATTCGGCACGCAAGTAGCGGCAATCAATAGGAATGCATAGGTTCATCTTGGCGGTGACCATTGGAACCCGAGATATGGGAAACATAGATCACTTGTGAATATTACGCAGCATCTACATCTTTATCCATCCTCTTAATCTTTTCATTGTGATTGTGGTTTTTGTTAGTTTAGAGTTATTGTGGCCTGTTCGACTATCTAATTAGAGTTTATTGCTACTAAGGTGAATTGAACTTGCCAGGTACCTCCTCTTTGTAGTCATTTTGGAT